>OX438534.1:29698515-30933515 GCA_949316355.1 Bruchidius siliquastri
GGTTCGTGATAATTCTACAACGCAATTTAACTGATTATTTAGAGGAACTTCGGATCGGATTCATCAAGATTACCTTATTTATATTCTCCGCCGACCAATGTAGTCCAGTGACTTTAGTATATAGCTGGAAGAAAGTCTATCCAACGGGATTCACTCACTGTTTCCCGTGCATTGAGTTATGTTTAACTACAATATCTAAATTGATCTAAAATAGTAAAGATAGAAATTGGCACAGTTGAACATATTTCAGATTCCTATTTATTTTTGCTGTATCTTCAAAAAAAACTAGAAATTTGAATATCGAACAAAAATTATAATTTCCATTTTTTGAACCCATTTACATATTTTTTTCACACTCAAAAAAGACCGGGTATTTGAAGAGAATAGAAGGGAAAAGAGGATGTGGTATAACTAACTGCATTACTCTCTAAAAGACAAAAACATAAATATCTAAAAAATCAAGCGGGAGGCTAATGAGACAAAGCAGTAATTACTAACCGGCTTTAGTTTTAATGTAGTTTTGGCAAGCCCAGCATTTTTAACTACAAAATTAAAAAATGGGAAATCCCGGACTCTATACTAATAGGTGGGTACACAAATTAGACATTTATTTATTTCTTATAAATAGTGTAACGAATAAAAATGCTTGCTTATGAGATTTTCAAAGATTAGTTGTCATCAAGATACGACTCTCAAGATATCTAATCAATCTATGAAACAAATTATCTTCTTTCTAATTCTTCTTCATTATAAAAAAGAATCATCCTTCCAATGCAACGATCATCTCTATAGTGTCATGTTAAAGCTCAACCACCTCGTAATAGGTAAGGTAAGAGATTAAACTTGAATTTAAAATTTGTTGATTTATTTAAGTTGATATTTTCTATGGAAAGTTCAACTAAACAAATTTTGAGTTACCCTAGGTGGTCAATAATAATTATTTAGAGATGATATCGTACGATTCCTTTAAAATTCCTGGGCTATTTTGAGAGCTTTGTTGGTCGATATTTAAATCTGGAGGGTGGATACAGGCCACATCGCTCAGTAAATTGATCTGATTGATCGAAAGTATCTGCTCTGGGAGAGGAAATGCCTTCGTCATTTTCCGCTCCCGAACAGTTATTGAACGTAAGAACACGAATACTGGACAGCTTCTATGAGTTCTGATGGAAATTTGTTGAAAAATAACCTACGGCAAAGTATTTACTTTCAAAGTTACAGTACTAGTTTACTAACTAGACTATTATATAACGCCCAAATAAGACGTGACCTGCAATATTGCTTTATAATTTATAAACCTGCTGCTTTACCTGAAATTTATTTTGTGAGTATATTCTGAGGATAAGGTTTTTTGGGGAATCTATAGTACATATTGTGTATACACAAATTGAGGGTCTATTCTCCGAAAAATGGATTCGAATCGAACAAACCTTAGTTTATCAAAAGCTTGATTTCGGACTTCCATTGTCTATGAAACTTTGAGTATCACGACGGTTCGATTGATATATAGGTTAGCGATACAAGATCCAAACAAGATTCTCTAGAAATACCACCCTCAGAAGTATCCTAACAAAAACTAAGCCCAGGTATGAATCTCAAGAGACAAAGGACTGCATCTACCAGATACCATGTCAATGTGGTAAAATCTATGTTGGAGAAACAAAAATGCCACTGAAAGTAAGAATCAAAGAACATCGTCTCAACACCCGGCGTGCAGAGACAGGAAAATCTGGAATAACTGACCACGCATGGACGGAGCACCATAAAATAGCTTGGGATGACGCTAAGGTTATTGCCAAGGAACCGCATTGGTATCGAAGGAAATTCAAGGAGGCGGCATTCATCACCAACAACAGCAAAGTGTACAAACAGCCACGTCAGCAGACCGGAATACCGCGCATCGGGAACCAATCAGAACAGACCGCGCACAACGACACGTCACCGGACGGGGTATAAATAGGCGTGAAAGGAACGTGTTCGCCAGTTCACCTGAAGACGATTAAAGATAAAGAAATATCAATCGAAACGTCGTGATACTCAAAATTTTATAGACAATGGAAGTCCGAAATCAAACTTTTGATAAATCCACCTTGTCTACAAGTTTCAAACAAACTTTAGTTTTTTTTGTTTTGGATTTCATTGATTATGAATCTGGTGTCAAGTTATGTTTAAACAAGATGGCCAACATAAAATTATAGTCCGAGGTTTCGTGCTCATATTGCTAGGATACAAGCGCCTAGCAGTTTATATTATGCTATAGGCACCTCTGACAAAGGCGGGAACGCCTATTGAGTTTCAGAATAGCTTTGTGAGAATATTTATAGACAATTATCTATTTACATTCACCTTAAAGTATTCTAAACTGTAACTACTGTGTAACAATCTCCTCGGCAGCTCATTCCACAACGCTGATATTCACAAAAAAATAATGATTTTTAGGAAGAGATTCGTTTAAAGTATTGTAAATAAGACTTGGCGAGGATGAGCCCGTTAAACCTAAACCCTTTTGATGTACTGATTGGTCTTGAAGTTATACCCTGAGAGACTTCAGTCGAACAATTACCAAAGTATAATTTATAAACGAATATCCACTTTCTACAAGCTTTTATTTAACTTGCAATGTATGTATGTGGGTAACTACATAATTATATTTGTTCGGGTGGAATCTTGCAACTCATTTTTATAAGATTAGTTTGGATGACAATGCATGATTAGCTGTGTGACGTCATTCTAAATCCAATATGGCGGAACACCCAATATGGCGGACTAGCTATTTTTAATGCACTCCTACAATATGGGTATCAAATGAAAGTACTTGCTGAGAATACGAATGAGGGTAAAAACGATGGTGATCATAAACTCCGTCTGAAATGTTGGTGTTCTGGGGATATCGAGGTCGAACTGTTTTAGTCTATAGTATCGGTTGGTTAACTTTGACTTCTTTAACTTGGCGAGATAGGCGTCAACAGCATTGGTTTCCAACCTGTATTAAAAGGTCTCTTTATTGAAGAGATGAAAGTAACCAGCAAACGAAATTGCAACTGCGATGATTGAAATGAACAGAGTGAGAAATCAGTCCGGCGATAACTAAAAAGTCAAAAATAAATTGGAAGTAAAAAACTTTTTTGATAACAAGCTTTTATCTGAATGCGAATAAAACAATAAAATGAAATTTCCCTATAAAACTTTTACTATCAACGTCCTTACATGATTTAAACGACATAGAAGCTTGATCTGATTGATTTTAATTTTTGAAATTTTCAAACCAAGTAAATACGAGTACTTTAATCTTGCGACAAGCTTTTATTTCATATGAATTGTATAATGACGTTATAAGTGGATGGTAAAAGTTTCAAAGAAAAGTATATTTTATTCTTTTTAGCGCTTTTAATTAAAAATTTGTCTTTAAAAAAGTTTTTTACTTTTAATTTATATGTACCACACTGAGAAAATTATTTGTTACGTCAGGGGTGTCCACTAGACAAATTGCTTCATGTATCCGAAGGCTTCAGAGTGTGGTTTGGAGAGCATTCCCGCACATGTTAGCAGTAGTCCAAGGGTGGTCTGGTATAAGCCTTGTAAAGTAGTAGTAGTTGTTCCGGAGTGAAAGTAATTTTCTGGAGCTGAACTAAGTCCCCATCTTCTATAACATTGACCTAGTAATAATGGCAACAGTGCCAGGACATCTTATTCTTAACTATCCAAAAGCTTGATGGAAAGTTACTTGAGTGTCAGAGGTTCCTCCATTTTTACGTGTGTCAGACCAACGTGTCATTTTCCTGTAATTATCTGGTGTGCGTTGAACTGAAACTATTTATAGGTCCCCTTTCAACAATCAACAGTCTGGATAGCATCTAGCTGCCGCAGATCGAAGTTATTTCGGAATGGTAGTGGTTTCATTAGTTCTTTGCTTTTCGTGTTCCTTCTCCCCAGGTAAATCACCAAGCTTGCAATGTTGGCGAGGAAATGAATGTATATTTTTTAATAACCTATACGAGTTGCTAGGATATACATATATCCAACCGTGTTGAAGAAGTATTCCATTTTTGATTTAAATATTATTAAAGTTGCGAACAGAACTTGATCTAATAAGTCATCCTTCTGTTATCCTGGTGACCCCGTTTTGGACGACGTGCATTCCGAAAGGGTCCTTAAATGTCAAGGTCGAAGCTATAAGGCGAAGCGAGGAACGGTCGCACGTTGGTGGCGGCATCCGCATCAGCAGGGCTTCCTCGGTTGGAGCATCAAAGCAACCGTGTCTGCCGCCTCCGGTGTTTCCGGGCTTCCGACCGACGCCGCCGCCGCCGCCGCCGCCACGCCGCCATTTCCGTTCGCAGACCAGACACGCACTACGCTCTCAAGGTCATGATTCGATGTCGATGGGAAGAATGAAAGTCGGGATGCAGCAGCCAGTCTAGCAGAGGGAGCTCCCATCGTTGTGTTGCAACAGAAAGGTTGCATGAAATTGTTTCCTGAGACTAAATGGTGTCAAGTAGATTGAGTTAGTATTTCCCATAATATGAATCAGGGAGCGGGGACATTAAGATTCTACCAAATATATTTCCACCTACCTGCCATGGCTACCTCCCTGAACGTAATCCGCATGGAGATTGAGAGAACAGGCTCCGGTATCAAAAATTATTGGTTGTGCGATCCTATTTTTGAATGAATTGTTTTCAGTTCATACTTAATTCTTAATATTGTATTTCAAACGCAATTTATCCTTTGAAGTGTTCATTATGGATGTCATGTTACATAAACAAATTGCAAGTTGATGTACACAACCACTCCAAATCCCTAATTTTTTCATTTTCCGGAAAAGTGGAGGACTCAAGAAGCATAAAATATAGTTTGTAGTTCGATTTTACTCAAACCCTCATTTATATCACCAGTTTGGATATAATGTTTAGGACGATTGATTAAATGATAAATAATATACTCACACCAACAAAGTTTTTCAACTGTGTCCAAAATTGCTCTCACTTGAACCTATTGAAACATATTTGAACACATTTGACGCACGAAAATGTTCAAGAAACTCGAAAAACATGAAAATCCAAGTATCCAAAATCAATGTAACCATTTAAAAATACGTTTTTCATCAAAAAGGGTAAAGCGGTTACTGCGATTACGCGAGTACAAAAACGTCAACAGCAAGACAGACAGACAATAGAAACGGACATCACAAAACATAAAAAATTTATCATTTCCTATAAACCTACGTTAACGTTTTAACGATTACAATAATTACCTCACTCATTGCCTAAGTATCAAAAATATTGATACAATATTTGAGTAATAAGCATGCAACGCTTTTACTTGAAATACAATAAAATTAGCTTTTTAAGTATTTTCGGTAATCAGCTTTAATTCGAGAAGCAACATCTGTTATGTTCAAGAGGGACATCTGTCGCCGATTCAAGGCTGTCCAGGTGTTAGGATCTTTGACTTCGCAAGTTGCCAATGGACAGCGCCATAGTGCGTGACGCTTGGAGATGAATGTTGATGTTGCTATCACACCCTTGACTGGGTACGTATATACCACCCAATTGCTCTCTACAGTTAGACCGCCAGGCTATATACTGACGAGTCTAGGCTAAATATGAAACATGTATGTTTCTAGCAGGCCTGATGCATAGTGGAGAGAAAACACTTCATCACACGAAAATATGGGATCTCTTTATGAGTGCAGTACTAATCGTAAATGTAATGTTACGTGTACGTCGTCGTTTAGAGTGCCTTTTGGACTGTGTGATATGGGTTGTATTGTAATAGGCGATACTGATATATCGATATATGAATCGTTATATCCCTAACATAAAGTCTTGGCGGTTTGATCACCAGACATTTTCTTGGAGGCTTGAGCACAAGGAATATCACATGTGTATGCGTAAACGTCCCTTGACCTTCATCAATGTCCACCAGACAGATGGTTGGATCGGTGTAGGGCCGGTGTCCTTGACATTCGTGGAAGCATAGAAAGGGGGTCAGTAACACAGCACAGCTGTGTCGAGATCCTGAACGTTGACCCAGGAGATATTCCCGACGGCTTATCCTGCCTTCGCCTGCCCGCCTCCGGCGAATATGGCGGTGGAGGCGGCTGGCGTACCGACTGGCCCGACAGTCAACAGCCTCTCGACGGACAGAAAGGGGACGCTGCCCCCGCTTTAGTCCGGTATGGTAAGACAAGTTAGCAGAAATAGCAGTTTTTAAAAGAGAATAACAGGCCGATACCAACATTCAAATCTTGAGAAATGGTGAATGCTCTCGCTAGGTTCTTGCAAATGTCTCAAAAAGAGCATGATTGATAGAAGAAGAAGACCATGATAATTTCTGTTGATTATATGGATTATTGATTTGATTCAGTTGTTCCAATGTGCAGGCTGTTGTATATTACCTAGATATTTCGGGATTTTTTCTAAGAACGCAGGTTTTTTGTTCAAGCAATTTAATATATATCTCTCATGACTTTTGCAGTTGCAAAATAATTAGGTGTTGGTTGAAGACGATATATCTGCAAATAAGACCGATAGTGTTATTGCATCAGGAGGGTAATACTGATATGATAACGCACGTACCAGTGTATATCTCGTGTAACAAAACTAGTTCGTCGTGCTTCTGCTTCAGCGACTGCTAATACTACAGACTAATGCATTCTACACGAATAAAGATAATAAATAATTACAAAAGCAATATTAAGCATTTCAAAAATAGCTTATATTTCAGGTAGTTTGCTATAGTATTTCAGAACTGTTAATCCAGTTAAAGAAACTTTTCAAAATCTTAAGAATGTAGAAAAACCTTCTTGTTGCCATTTTTTTATTGTTAAAGTTATCCTGAAACACAAATACGTCGCTGGAATAACTGAATCGAATCTAGTCAACAGAAATTGAACTCCTAATATTTGTTACTAACCACAGTGTTCTATCAAAATCCGCCGGTTACGTTTTGAGATATTGTGTCACTATTTTTCGTATATTTCTTTCATTGTTTCTTACTGAACGATTTGTGTGATAATTTAATAGTTCTTCTTATTTTTTAATGAGGTAGAGGAACTTCTTAGATTTTTCCGATGAACACTAGATATGTTCTGAATTTGAAGAAATTATGAAATTAGTTTTCATCACCTTCTTCTCAGAAAATCTATACACAGGCACTAATTTAACAAACCTAATCCGAAATATAAATTTAGGTATGAATAGGTGTAGATGAAAAGTTGTTTAGTTTTCACACAGTTTCACAAATAATACTCTCTCTACAACTTTTTATCTACATGATGGAAGAGGTTCACCAAGTAAGAGCGTCCACAATCTACATGATAAATAGGTGTGCCTCAGTATCAATCTAAGTAGATGTGTCTATAAGTTTTTTGTGTTCGCTGCCAGCACTCAATATAAAAGCATATTTTCAATTATTTGCTCTTACTTATGCCACCGAAGCATTTTTCAATATTTCCTGAGCTAAAATTTACTCTAGCCAGTAAAAAAATGCTTGAAATCCGTTTTGTAGTTTCTGACAAATGCATGGACAAATATACATACATACATCCATATATTTAGATTTTTTAGACGTCCTAATGAACTAACATATTTGAGTATTCTGCAAGTCCAATAATATGCGTTAAATTTGACAAACTTCTTTTTTTAAGTCTGTTGAAAATCGTATTGTGTCGAATATCCCTAATGTCGCCCGTCATCTCACTTCTCACTTCAAACATTAAGCACGTAGTTGTGCGTGACGGAAATCCGGCACGTCGGCTGTGGCAGCGGCGAAGCTGCCGTGGTATTTGTCAACACCACCGGAGCATGCCGAGCTGAACCCGGAGCCACGGAGGATCCTTATCGTCCTTTTTTTGTGCAGCCGACGGCACGACGACGATCCTTTCCCTAGCTCAGTCGATGTCGCCAACAAGATCGTCGGGATCAACAAGTTGGGGTGCAAGTCCTAAGTGGATTCAGCGGTATAACCAATCCGATATTGCCTTTAACTCACAGCTGTTTGGTGTGAAAGGCACAGCGTACTTCTGACTTGTCTTGGTCGAATAAAACACTTCGACGAAATAACTGCTACTAAGTACAAAAGTGAAATTATAATAACAATTACGTGAAAGTCTTCATGAAACGTTCTTGCTTATTAATAGGAACTTAGTTTTGAGTTACGATGGCATAGCAGAATGTAGATGGTTAATTTGCCTTGCGTATGAAGCGAAAGAAATGAAACAAAACAAAGCATATATAACAGTGTCTTCCCAAGACGATACAAACTCACAAATTCAAACCAAAGCTGGAGAGAAAACTTATTGTCAATCGGTATTGATCAGATCTTTCCTGAAGCAAACTCAACGAAAGTGGGTCACAGTCTACTGAGGAATTAAAAATACAATCGCTGTTAAAACATTGTAATAGGAATTATATGAATTTGCATTTTACTCTATGTCTTGTTTCCTAAACGTGTTTACTGAATGTACGTTGAACCAGATGAGTAACATTATTGAATTTTATTTTGTTCTAGCTTTTCACAAATAACATTTAAATGTGAAACTATTTTTGGAGGTTAAACTAGAAGATTAGTTGTAGCTAAGCTTCGTCCTAAGTAAAGACGTTCAAATGAATACATATATAGAAATACACATTTTTATTATATATGATATATGATGTTATTTACCAAGCAATACCTAAAATTAATATTAACGTAACCTTGAAGAATTTCATATATAAGTTTGGAGATCGCGAAGAGCTTCTGGCCTTTATTATATTTGGGAATACTTGATTGGCTCCTGGTAAATAACACTCTGATTTCCAACATGTCCCAATCTTACCAAAAAGTATGCAATATTCTTGTTCTTTCACTTCTCTAAAGAATAACAGTGTACAAATACCACCTGCAAGCAAATTCAGAGTAATATATTTTTAATATTGGTCTGTTCTAGAGTAGGACTATGAAATAGTATATAATATGTCGGCGTCAAACAGCGTAACTCTACATTTGGTACACCGTTTGCCTAAAAATTCCAGGCATTCCCTGTATTGACGGACTTATTTCAGTCAAACGCCGGTTTTAGTCAATCATTGTAATTAGAACAGTGTTGCCAGTAGTGCATGAAAATGTATTAAGTATTAAATTCAAAACATTTTTTATCAGTATGTAATTATATCAGGAGGATGGTTTGGACAAATACAAAAAATAAAATATGATTCTAAGATTAAATTCGTCTAACTAAAGTATACATACTTTAAAAAAAATAGAGAGCATTGACTTACCAGTTTTTTGGCAAAACTCCCTGTAGTACCCAAATTTTTTGTATTTTACATTCCTTGGGAATTTCTTGAATGAGTAGTTTTGTTTCAAATGGGTATGTATATCTTCTTTTCGAGACACAATAGTATCAACGATACTACTTGAACTGAAATTAAGATATACAATACTGGCAGAATTTCCTTTAGCATGTAGAATCAATGTGTAAGAAAAAGACAGAAGATGGAAAACAAATTTTAGACGCGTGGCAACTATGCCCTTTATACAGGCTCGCGTTGTAGTCTAGTAAAATTAGCAATTTAAATGATCAAAATTTGTACGCCAGGACAAAGTCAGAGCTGTGTTTATAATACAGTCAAAATACTAAATTAGCATTTTTGATAATTAATTGCAGGTCAGATTTCGACAGTTCTTTTCATGATCTTCTGAAATTTCGAGCAAGGGCTTTAATACAGGATAAAACACAAAGTGATGCATCTTGAAAAAATTCACTGGCTTCCCATTTTGTAGGAAGACCACGGTGATATATTTCGGACATACCGTTTGATAGATATTGACCATACCTCGTTACGTTTTTGGGATTTTGGGAACATCTGTCTATTTACTCAGATTTCATACTAGCTGATTTGTGCTGCAGTTTTGAGAGGCCTGACTGAGGCCTCCTTTTTGTTAAACAAAATCTTCTGATGTCACAATAACGTACTTACATAGATATCAAATAAATTTACAAAAATCTATCTCGTATTATTTGACTCATTTTTAGGTATATACCTTACACAACTTCCTTCGAAAATACAACATGTTCGACATTTTGTAGTACTATTGGTCTCAGATTTGTGCGTATTATCATCTGTACACTTGCACTCCTCCAAATTTAGCCTGGTACATTCCAAGCTGTGACAGGTAGCATTGATACATTCCGAATCAACTCCACATTTGCATCTCTCTTCATTAGGGCAAGGGCAGGCTTTTTGGAAGTTCTTACAGTTCTATGTTTAGAAAATAAATTATAGTTTAGTTTAGTTATTTCATAATGAAAAATTAAACATATTGCGGCAATTTTTCAGAAAATGATGTGAACACTCAGCAGGGCGTTTGGCTGTCAGACTGACATATTCATCAGCTTTATGGATATCACGAGTTTTTAGGAAAGGTTTGTTGAATTTGCACTGTTTTCGTGATATATAGAGCTTGTGAAAAGTTTGAATTACGGTGAAATGTTGTGCGATGGGTTCGAAGTTTGCTAGAAGTAATAAGCCTCATATATGATAAGATAAGGGGGTATTGACAATCTTTCTAGAACTCACTTTAAATGGATCGACAGCCATATAATTGAATTTACATTTTATATAATACCCCTTAACTAACTTGTTACCTTTAGAGAGGCTAAATGGCACTTTCGTAATTATTTATGATTCAAATTAGGTTAGAATGCAGTAATCTGTCGCAGTAGTAGTTGCTAAAATAGGAGCAGAATGAATTTGACTCTCTAGAGAAAGACAGTTTCTTACGGTCTAACAAGCCGCACAAATTGTAGAAATGATTGAAGTGGTTAAAATTTGCTGGAAACAGAAATCCATTTAAAAAGTCCACAGCTATTGATTTTTCCACTTCTACATCCATGCTTACCACTCCATACTGCATCAAATCGTTATATAGACATTGCTGATTACAACATGCCCCCTGAGAAGGGTGACACTGGTATTCCTTCATCCAATTAACTTGGCAGGCGTTCTTTTCACCTCTTGGTATACAACAGTCATCTAACTCAGCACAGTTTCTCCACGTACCACAATCACAGGCCTCATCTTGTTCGATAATACCTTAAAATAGTCATATTGACCGTCTTTAGCTTGATGAACAGTTTAGAATAGTGCTACCAAACCTAATACGATATTACTAGTTGAAAGAACAATATGACGTTGAGTAGAAGTTAAAAAAAAGTAATTTTATATGCGTTTCTACATGCCATTACCCATAATGCTATAATATTTGTTTCTAGAATAAAAAATCAAGTAGATTTTCTTGGTATCTTACATGCGTTGCTTTCTAACCACGTCTTTAAATTCTGATATATATCAAATAATGTTTCTGACACCTAAAATATACATACACTATCTATAAAACAACTCAATAATGAAAAACATGAAAAAATCAGTCTTGCAAGCTGCATATAAACTTTTTATAAGTAAGCTTTTACAAATGTTTATGGCGCTAGAAAAGTGCTGTGAAATGATAAATATCTATTCAAATTTATATTGACACGATATCCATGTACATCATAACTATCAGAGGATGAACTTTCCAACAGGTAAAGATGCCAGCGTAACAGCTGGAACTAGGTAGCATAACCATAGCTGCAACTAAAATCACACATAGGAAGTGTGAGCAAGAATACTAGAATTTGCTCCAAGGTGTCACAAACTAACAACGAGACCAGCACTGGACTGCTACCAGGCACTGTCTCTACCAGGTACAGCATGACTGTTTGTTGGATAAAAGGACACTTGCATACTCCAACGGTATTATGACACCTGCTAAGACCAAAATCCTTAACTGACTTTTGACTTTATAGATGGCGCACTTGCTTGCTAGCGTCTGACAGTATCCATGTTGCGTGCTGACGAGTGTCAAGAAGGACGAAACGATATCTATGCTTGGTTTTGAATGAACGGATACAATTGAAAATTCATATATACTCACCATTTCCACAAAATGGTTCTTCACTATCCTCCAAACAATATCCTTGGTTCAAGATAGTTTGGTACACCTGAGGTTTGCTACACGCAGAAAATATATAGTTTGTCCTCTCTTCCTTCTCAGGAGTATGGCTACCCATCAGATACCCTTTACACTCCTGGGTATCGTGGAGAGCTCCAAAACTATGTCCAAGTTCATGTGCAAGGCTCAAGGTGCTTACAGATGGGGGCACTGTGCGGCCTAAAAGTAAGATCATGAATTGAATGAAATACTTGGGTTTTCGAGAAAACGCACCAGATATATCCATAAAAGGTCTGGTGCTCCTCATATTTCATAAACATGCTTCGGCTGGATGTACAAATCCAAAATAATAAAAAAATACATGTACCCTAACTTACCATTTGGTAGCTTGTTTGATATCACCAGAGCATTGAGATGAGCAGTAGTATCAGTAAGTGTAGGTCTATCGCAAATGCCTCCAACAGGTAATTTGAAAACATTGTCGTCCAAAACAGGAGTTAATGCAGTAAAACTCACCCCTAACGTATTGTTCTGGAATGACTGAGCTGTGAACGCTACGCCTAAGCATACTTCCCTTAGAATCTCGTAGTTTGTGAATCTAACCAAATAATCTGGACCTAGGAATAGAACATCGAGCTGCCATTACCCGACAACTTTCACATTCAGAATATTTTCTCCACTTATGACAAGGCAAAGCGTATCAAAGCAGCTTTTTGCTAGAGACAAGAGTCGATGGATAAGTAATAATTGTCATAGGTACGAAAACGAGTATACAATTTATGTTTTTTACGAACTCTTTTACCAGTTTTTCCGCGTCATTTTCAGATTAATGTTCCTCCTGTCTGTTAACACGGATGAGTATCTATGAGTCATTGATCACCCTTCCTATACTCTCAACAGGAGACATCGAAATTGCTCACCTGCCAGTGGCGTGGTAGTGTACGGTGGAATAATATTCACTGGACTATCTTCCGACTCCATCACTGCCATATACTTAACTTTAAAGCCGATATTATCTGGAGTTCCGTCGTTGTTGAAATCAGTCGAACGGAATATCGAATCCACCTGGTCAATGTCTTTCAAAATACTTGTTACAGCAGACTTGATATCGTTGTCGTGTGATATCTTCAAAAACGAATTGTCTATCAGTACAAATAGAGTACATACTTTGCTGAAAAATACATATTAGTCTAAAATACCACAGTAGCAACATAATAATATAAATAAATCTTGCTTTCAAAGCTAATTATGAGATTGGGATGCAAAATATGACATCTAATATACTAGACATCACACCCTTATATTATTGAATAATATGAATTCCCCAATGGCAACATTGACTTTAGCACTACCTGACGTAGTAGTAGTAATAAAATGAAGCTTTAATCATTTACAGGTTTTGTGGTGTAGTACTTGCTAATCTTAAAATAATTCGAAAAATGTTGATCTGGTTGTGGAAAAATTTTCAGCTACATGAGCTCTGACATGCATTGACGTTTCGCAAATACAATGGTATCATAAAATCAGGGATATATTTCTGCTTATCATGTTCATTTAACAAATTAAATTGAAAACAGAATGTGATAGAAATGCCATTGCTTAAATCGTGTGGTTAACGCAAATGTTCGATACGTCGTCATTTTGATGCAAAAGAATCACCAATCATTTTCCCAAATTGTACATAATTATTAAGCATTTCTGGTTGAAGTTATATGCTTCCTAATAGGATGTTCCAATTGTGCCAGTGTCGGTCGAGTTCTAAGCACATCTTTTTAAAAAATACCCACACCCAGGAATTTGGTAGTTACAGATTCGGCGATTTTGGAGGTAATAAATTAACAAAATGTCTGGTTATAACACGATCTTTGAAAATAGCAGCAAACCATTCTTGAACTGGTCGGTAATATGAGGGGGTGTTATAAAATCATCAATAACAGGCCTCCCTATTGTGAAGTTTCTCTAAAAACTATGAACTATTGATAAAATTAGTTCTGAAACATGCAACCGGATGGACCACTCCTGCATATTTATCAGTTGAAGAATGTGTAATCATTGTTTTTCGCTGTGTTCTATATTATAAGACATTTTAAGAATGCATGGTCTCTAAGATCACCTTGTCTTAAGCTGATTGACTTAATTTATTTAAAACACATAATATGCTTAAATAAATTTCTTACTTCATAATACATCTTACGTCATCTTGTGGAGATTATAATCAGTATCGACAAGAGAATGGAGGAGGAAAACGCAACCGGATACCGGATATAGGAGAGGGATCCGTACTTCTGAAGGGGGGCCGGAAATGATAGACTCTATCAAATGAAAAGATGCCTCCAACATTCCTAACAGCCACCAAAGAACAATAATTCAATCTAATAAATCACCAAAGCAACTTACCCATTTTTTACAAACTCCTTATATCGATATGCAGGGTCAATACTGTACAGATCTTCCTGAGGCCATTCATCAGCATATCTCCTCACAATATTCATATTTTTTTTCAAAAATACTCTCCTATTGGTTTCATGATTATACTTTGGCATCTCAAAATCTGAAAAACCTTTTTCTAAGCTGTCACTCCCACGGGAATCTGAGGATTGCGAATAGGTGTACCTAAATTGGAATATTCATATTATTTGAAAAAAATTCAACAGTACTGTTTAGTAAATTTTAGTGTTGTGTATGATGTAATTATATTTGAAAATATATTAGACACTTAAACAGGAACTCTAGATACAGACGATTGAATAATTTCGGGTTGACACAAAATTCCATAAATCCATAAATAGTAAATTTAAATAATTATTACAATACTGGAAATGTTTTTTGCTTGATTAATGTTTAGTTACTGATTTTCAAAATTTCCTCCGCTAGAATGAATCTAGTAAAGTATAGCCGTTTACTCCTCAAAATAGAGATTACTAGGAAAGTATTTAGGCATTTTCGAAAATTGGTGACTATAGATTTGGACGTAATTATTTTCGAATACTTTGGGTTCCTTGTATCTTTGCCGCTCTCGCTGCCATAGTCGAAAATCGGCGAAAACAAATTTTTGGCAATATTTTCTTTAAGACCATTTCTACGATGAAAATAATTAGTTAAAGTATACAAAAGCCCCATAATCTATGCGGTAACATTTTTTTGTTGTAAAATTAATAATCTCGAGTACGAGAGCCGTACGTATTTTAAACTAGCCTACTACGGCCTACAAGGTCCATCACGGGTATAAAGGCCATGCTTTGTAGTGGCGTGAAAAGAGTCGCTATATAACTATAGGTATAACTGTTTCACAAAATCGGCATATAAAAATAAATCTAATATGGCATCGTTGTCATCGACAGCAGCAGCAAAACATTCGATATTTCTGTTTTCTCTGATTCAGGAACGATAAGTAAATGAATATCTCCTAATTCCTCTTATTTTAAACTAGCTACAAGTGAAATACCTTTACTAACGTTTCGGTTGCCTCTGTAGCCTATTTCAAAGTATAAAATTGTTGTAATTAGTATTTATAGTAAATATATTCAAGTCCATCATATGTAATTTCAATTAGCAGCCAGTAGAAAATATGATGAACTACGGGATAAATTTTCCTTTACCCTTTTTGTTTGTATACAACAGCATTATCACTAGAGAGATATACATTTCCACGTATAGAATAGGGTCGAATATCTTCAATATAATATATACTGTCGCTTGTTGTGATTTGTCCATAAAAGCAATTATTTTCTATGTAACCCATGACATGGCTTTTTCTATCAGCACCACGAGTATATCCTTCCACAAATATGGGTTTTATTTCACTCAGCTGCATTTTATTGGAGCTTTCTTTCGTGTATAGGTTGATATACAAATCTTGATCCAATATATTCAATCTTCGCAGTCCCAGGAACATCGTCAAACAAACGTTTTGCTCTGGACAGATCTCGAAGGTAAAAGTGTGACTTTTCAACCTTTCTTCCATCGTCGGCAAATCTGCCTTAGGAATTTGTGAAGATAATGTTATATAGTTCTTCGGGAATATATTTTCAGTTTGGTTTATTTTGAAGCAAGCTTCGACATTTCTTTTTGCTAAAAGGAAAAGTGTGAACAATGAAAGGTTTAGGATTGACATACTTTTTGAATTTTGTTCAGGCAGCTGTCACTTCTACGTCAAATTCAATGGCATGATGCCTTAACCTCAGAAAATACTTTCAGTTCAAGTACATTATTCATAGGATATAGGACTAGGCTAAGGTATTAGCCTAGTCACACATTATCACATTATCAGAATAATAAAGGCACAATCTTCAAAAAATTTCAGCACTCTATGCGAAGTTGATTTTGTAGCTGCCGCTGCGGATTCCACAGGCATTTTCGCTTGATACAACTCAAAGAATTTAAATGTTTCCTCATTGGTGATACTAGCCATTTTATCCAACAAGAACACGACACAATTATTAAATAGCACACGTGCACTCTCAATCGCAATAGCGCCAATATTGATGCGTCAGCCGAACGTCGCGTCGCACCAAAAAAACCCTTTGTTGCGTGTCACAAAAACCGACAACAAACGGACTGATCGCAGACGCATTGGCAGACGTTGAATTCCTACCACAGACGAGCAAAATACCCCGTCTACACGTCAGCGGACGCATCCGCAGATGACGTCCGCTGATGCATCTGTCTACGTGTAGAGGAGGCTTTAGACTACACCCAAAAACGAAACAATTCCAATAATAGTCTTGCCTATGGCATTTATTTTTCAACGTATCTTACTCCTCTCCATCAGAGCTACTTGTTCTGGCTGCAAACTGAAACCACATGAGATTGAATGAATAACTTTACTAACATTTCGGTTACTTTTACAGTACAAAGTACTTTAGCGAATTACTTGACTGCCAATATTATTTCTAATTCTAATTCCTTCATTTTTTACTTTGAAAAAGGCTGTCGAGGGAGCGGTAACGTTAGTAATGATATTCCAGTCAACCGAATGTAGTTCCAATTAGCAGGCAGTAGAAAATAAACCAAAGAGACAAATACATGACATGTTTAAAAAGTTAGGTTACTTAAATTCATGTTTCGGTAAAGTAGGCGTAGAACACTTTCTTACTAAGTATCACACAGCAATTACATAATTCATTCTGTCAAACATCTGAACAAATGTAATTAAAAGTGTATATTTTACCATTATCATTTACAAAATTGCTCCATCAACTTTTATTAGAAAAATACCCAATAGCAATATATCATGCTATATAGAGGCAGAAAAGTTATTAAAACTTTTTTAATAAATTTGAAGCTTTTCATCTTTCTGGCTCATTCCCGACATGGGATTCATCGGGCTATCTCTCTCGCTCGGTTGATGCTTTTTATATATAATACACACACGGCCTCCGGCTGGAATTCACGGATATTTTCACAAAGTAATTTTTTTTACTGTTAATGTAGGGTGTGCATTTTAGATAAAAGGCGAGTCGAGAGCGGTTAGATTCCATTTCAATCGAATAAGCGTAATACTATGTAGAGCTAGCAAAATATTGCTTTGATTTTTCAATCAGATTTCATTAGCTGGCAAATATATTATAAATCGTTTGAGCGTTGGGTTATATGTTAAGACTAAGTTGGTGGAAATAGTCTGCCACAAAAAAGTTTAATGAAGTTTTCTTGTTTAGTATTTCACAATTTTCTATTAACAAGCGGTATTGGTCCTTGGAGAAGCATACATTGGCACTATATAACTTTGTGAAACCTACCATCTAAAAGTATTTTCTGTCTGTGCTCTGTTTGGTAAGCCTTGTCCCCTTCGTAACTCGGAAGTTCCCTTTCAGAGTTTGATGAAACTTTTAGACTAGGCTATTACTGTGACAAGGACCAAAGACAAAATGAAAAATATAAAAAACGCTAATATGTAGGTCGTTTTTGGACGTTTATGAAACACTTGATCATTTTCTAGGAAATTGAGGTTTGGTGAAAACAGTTGCTGGTAAAAGAGGATCATTTATTAAATTTGACAACTGCATAGCAATATTGAAACTACGTATCTTCATAACAACCCACGATGCATCTCTACCTGGTTTTCAAGCCTAGGCGCGACTGACGAATGAAACAAAAGACTTTGGGACTGCACGCACATGCGACCAAAAAAAGCAGCGACTGAAAAGATGCAACCAGTCCAGCATTGGCTGCTGAATTTTCAGCAAGGGGAGGCTAGGCTGATGCCGTTAGTCACTGAAATTTCCTATACCAATAAGTTACTACTGAAACCACGGTACTGTGTACCATCGGTAGACTTTAATTTTATCAAATTGTGCCAGACTGTTAACTAAATGCAATTTAGTTTCAACATTTAACGTCCAAAAATAATTATGCAATAATCATCCATGCTACACTATACAATATAAAACCCAGAAAAAACAAAAAATGAGTAATGAATTAATAAAATTAATTCACCAAATACTCCCTAACCTAACTTACCTGCTGTATTATTCAATTAAAACGTATTTGATTGGTCAAGAAAGCAGAACGTGCTACAATATTCGCATAGATGGCGAAAGTCCTACAACGTTGTTCATCTGACAATGAATGAATGAATGAATGAACAATATATTTTACATTGACTTTGATTAGGCTGAAAAATTTTCCCACAGAGAGCCGCATTAATTGAACAAATGGTAAAGTCTAGCACAGGTAAGTCTAATGTTCATTATGTCGAAATATCTTTTAGATTAACTAAAAGAGGTCATAACTACTTCATTTTATAATACTTTGTTAATTGCATATAACCAAAACTGTGAATCATGAAATTTTCACACATGAAGATTAAGAATGATGTTATAGTTATTAATTATGTTAATTTTTTTCCAGTGATAGTGAGGGAAAGTATTATACAATTTGATGATTGTGTCACTAGAAACATCACATGTTAGCAGAAAGTATAAATATAAGCTTCTGGATTTTGTCAAGTTGATTGCCAAATCTTTACTTAGTCTTGCTTCTGCTTCAATAACTGATAATATTACACGTTACTGCATTCTGCCAGATTACGGTTAATAAATAGTTACAAAAGTGATATTCAGAAATATTTGAAATATTGCGTCTTTCAGTAGATCCAATATTTTTTTATTGAAATTAAAAATGTCAATAGCTGGAAAATCCGATTGAAAGCTCTATTTCCAAAGTGGGTGGAAGTTACGTCGACGTGTTTTTATTCGAAACAATGTTATCTATAATTTCACATTTTCTAATAAAAGCCCTGGTTCGTTATGTAAGAAAAAACGATTCATTTTAGCTTACAAGCTAAATTTAAAATCGTTAAGTCGCTGGACTGCTCTAGAGTAAAAGATATACATCGAGTCGATTTTTAACTGTTCACCACCCATACTATGACACGCAGCCTGTCTGTTTATGTCTTAACAACAGAATTTCCATATAATTACATTTTGAAGTACATAATGTAAATTACGGGTGCATGGCATGCCACGCCGGCGTTCTAGTCATAAGAGAGAGATGAGAGAAAATGGAAATCAAATATTGATTACCCCAGTTCCAAGCAATTTTCCAAATAATGAGAAACTTAATGGCGACGCTGCAATTATCCATTCACATTTAATTAATGCCCTATGATGTAAGTCTCTTCGGAATATGCATCACAATCTCGCTATTTAGTTACTAATTGTTCTGTTGGAACGGATGCAAATATGCACTGATGTGTGAATTGGTAATTGACTGTAATAACTACTGGAGTTGGTTTTGTGTTTCATTTTGCCTTCAATAGCTACATTCATGATAAAAAATGGAATCATGTAGATTGAATCAATACGTCTCATATGATACCACTTTTGAAAAGAACATGTCTTCATTTTGTTGGAATATCTTCTGATTCGCATTATTTTCGATAAATATAAAGTAGTAGTTACCGATGTCTTAGGAGCTGGTTAGCCTTTGTGATGTTCATCATGGATATAATTTGCGTTAAAGCTCAGTTTGGTATGATTGCAACCGATCCAAGATCCTCAAAATATTTTTATTGGCCCG
Source organism: Bruchidius siliquastri (assembly GCA_949316355.1). NCBI lineage: Eukaryota > Metazoa > Arthropoda > Insecta > Coleoptera > Chrysomelidae > Bruchidius > Bruchidius siliquastri. Next base: position 29,718,511 of record OX438534.1, read on the forward strand.
AAGAATTAACTCAAATAATAGAAAATGGTACGGAAGTAGGTTAATAGAATTAGAGTTGTACCATTTATATCACTTTCAAAAGAATAGAGTTCCATATGGATATGCTTCCAATGTACTTTTAGGTTTTTGAAGATTCAGTTCATGTGGATCAGCAGCTTTACAATCCGATCTCAATCTTCAACAAAGTGATACAACTGCAGGTGAATACAGATACAACTTACTTGACGCCATCATTTAAGAGATTAAATAGCGCATTTCTCTTTATGCGAAACTACTATTCAGTTTAACTGCAATAATGTGTCATGAACGCCCCAAATTATTGTACATTAATTTAGCTATTATCGTACAAAAACGATAATTATTGGAAGTCTGGAAACGCGGATCTGAAAATTTTCGATGCCTTTATGGAAAAAAAACAACGTAGTAACTTGAGAAAATTGGGTGTTGACCAATATAGCGCGCGTTGTTACATGGATACGTATTATGTTGCTGCCACTGAATAGGTATCTCAAATATGTGTCTATCGAGAGTAGGATTATTACCGTGGATACAATTTCATAAATGATAGATTGTATCATACCAACACTTAAAATTTGTGATCTACCGCTCCCGTTCCCATTTCCAAACCACCCAATTGAAAAATGATTATGAGCTTGAGAAACGTCTTTTCACTATATCTTCGCCGTCACTACATCTATTTTCGAAAACTTGAAAGCTTTTTCGTCCTTATCATAGTATTAACCTAGTCCCACAATTTTTTGAGAATTCTAAAATGCTTTCGTACTTGAGGGGCAACAGACTACCGGATGAGGGATGACCGACGGAAATGAGTAACATAGTCTTTTGTGATGTATGTCATGAAACCTCAAGAAAACATAATATTTCGAATCCGAATGTTTTCTCGATCACAATACTCTTTCGCCAATTAGCGTGGCAAGTAAAGTGAGTTATGGACTCTTTCCAGAATTATTGATTGTGATATATTGAACATAACCTCATAATTTGATCACAGATTCATCACTAGCTAGAAATATCGAGCTCAGTAGCGATGAAACGAAAAAATATTTATCGTTGTCTCCTCGTACGTTCGTGTTCTCGTCTAACAGCACATGGAGCGTTCGTAAACGGGGCGGAAAACGTCCTTCCTTTTCCTATAGGACCCGCCGGGATGGAAAATGAACTATAAAGCATGTTCTTCGGCCAGCGGCAAATATGATTACCCACTAGTCAATGGCTCAGAGAATGTTTGTTTGCCCTCTTTGTGCACGCTCAGTTAACTTGATTTCGAGGACGCTGCCGATGTGATGATGGTAGCCGCCCCTCTACCTCTCCCTTACCTCACCGTCCTAACCTCGCGTCGATTCTTCCACTTCTCAGAGCCAAGCCTGATGAACCATATTCTACACAGACTGTTGCACACCGAAACAGCATCTACCAGTTGCAGTGGATGGACATCAATGTTAGCGTTCCTCAGGGATCTATTCTGTCTACAACGTTCTTCCTGCTGCACATCAAATGTTAATGAATAACGTCTTATTCCATCTACAGCTTTGAAGGCAGTACGCTTATAACTTGCATGGAACCACGGAAACTATAACCATGATGAGGGACCTTACATGGGGATCTACAAATTGAGTGTGACTCAATGTACTCAGAACCGTACCGAATTGTTTCTAGTCCTATCATGCATATGATTCACAATTAAGTGAATGTCAAATCTCAAAAAATTAGATGTTATGTCTATAAAATTTTGACCACAGCAGTTGAGATATCTAGCCAGTGGTAACAGAATAACACGGGATACATCCTGTTTACTGTCCAAACGATACTGAGGAATGTAAGAACGGTCAGATTAGAAGACTATAAATATGATACAGGATTTTGTCTGGTTGCCACTTTTAATCGAGTGCTCTTTTTTGTTCTGTTTCTGTTTTAACAACTGCTAATACACTGCATTCTACCTAAATAAGGATAAGAAATATTCACAAAACTCATATTAAAAAAAAATGTCTAGTAGAGACTTACAGTAGTTCCAATATTTTTTTAAAAATTAACAGATTCAAATCCTTACTAGTGATACCATTGCTTGAGAGGTACAGCGTCCATCTACGTGATGCCATTTTTTAACTAACCCTCATAAATTAATTTTGCTATTTATTATTATCTTTTGAGATGCAAATTAGTATTTTCCTCAAAACAGAAATCTTATCTACTTGAATAAACCAACCTCCTCTCCAAGCCATCAAACGGCCAGTTCTAACACGCATACAACCGAAATGTTTAGTTCCGGATCCACCCCTGACGACACATACGAAAAACAAATCTTAGTTAGGTACTACACGAACACGAATAATCAATCGAATATAATGGACATATTATAAGCCAGGGATTCAACCTTAACTTGCCTGCAAGTTTCCATTCAATGCATGCCTCTTCATATGAATATTCCAACGAATAGAAGCTTTCAAAACAGATGCTGCAACTTTCTCGAACTATTTGGGAGGGAGCTTAGTAAAATGATATATTTATGGCTAGACGAACATCTTGTATCTTGCATGTTGTAAGTTCACGTATAATATAGAAACTAAGTTTAATTAAATTGCAGATACTTTGAAGCCCCTTTATACATGAATGCCTGCTGTTGCTCCATGAAATGTTGCAGTTCCAAGAGATTCCTCAAACGAAGATCTTATCGATTTGGAACTATCATTTATTAATATTTAGTAGCTATAAGAAGAAGCCTACAAATATTAATGCTCAATATTGATCATGGATTTTTGACACAGCAACTACAAACAATTTTAACATGTGTTATCGTATTCAGGAGAAGGCTAAGACGTCATGAGCCACTAACCGTAACACCAATCACCAATCAAGTGCTTTAACGTTTGTTACGTGTCGGAAAAACATGTCTAAAGGACAAGTCAGCATTCGCTATCTCAAAGCTTTCATATTCCTACAGCTTCCTGGAGTTTACTACAATACGAACTAATTTTAAATTGCTTAAATTTGCATTAAATTTGCAAAGTGATAAGTCCCGGCATGGCTTCTCACGTGGGGGATATTTATTATGGTTCTCTACCATAAAGTCTGGCAGATAATAGTTTACGTATGCAACATGTTTTTTCATACATATTTGCAGTTTATGAAGTTCGTCCCGGAAAAGTTTTACTCACAATCATTGTTTAGAATCTGTACGTGCACTGATAATTCTAAAATTTACTTAGCCATTGATGGAACGACTCAGAACCGAATCAGAATTTTTCTTCTCTCTCTAACCTATAAAATCACAGAATAAGTAAGTAATCGTTGAAGAAGTTATTTCAATATATATATATATATATATATATATATATATATCTCCGTTTTATTTCAACAATGTCGTTAACTACTTACCTTTGCTAGAAGGCATTCACAAAATCTAAAACTCTGTGTCATGTTCCACTATTTATATGTGGATTTTACAAGCCAAAAAAGATAGTTGAGTCAGATTTTTCAACTGACTGAAATCAAGAATTCTGACCATATCCTGGAATTGGAAAATCAGTTGAGAATCATGCAGACTGTAGATGCTCTTACCTGGAGACTCTTCGATCATTCAGGTAAAGTTGTGTTAATAAAACAACGTTTTATTCGTGATACCTTGTGTTTAAGTTGCACAATTTCATCTGAGTTCAGAATCAGTTCATTCATTGATGGAACTGCAGCACCGTATTTTGAACTCGATTGTTCGAACCACAAAATCATCTTGCGCAGACTCCTTAGAGTTCGGGACCGCTTTGATTTTTTTATGTAAAGAAGTTGTGGATGATAAACTTTTATTTTCATATTTTTCAAATAGTGAACAGAACTAGCATTATAATTATATACAGAGTGACCCATTTTAAAGCGGGCTAGCCTCATATTTTTTTTATTCATAGACCGATTTAGACGGAATTTTCTTGAAATGTGGAGAGGGGAAGTGATGATTTTTTTCTTGATGCCATGCATGCAAAATAAGAAATAAAAAAGTATAGATTTTTTGAGTATTAAGCTAGAATTGAAAAGAATTAAACTTCAAAATAAATTGCTGCATAACATATGATATAGGCGAGAAACATACAAAAACATGAAAAATATCCATAAACATAGAAAAGAACAGGAAATAATGTGTTCATATTTAGAAAGTGAGTCAAAATGAAACGTTTATTCAAATTATAAGTTTTATTCTCAGAGTGGTAGACCTGCACCTTGATGAAGCTTTCGTGGGACAAATTATTTCACAGATATTGTCGCTATCTTTCTGAAAATAGGTACGGCTTTCTTAGCTACATAAGAAGAATATAGTCGTATCTTATTCGTTCTCCGCAATCAATAAGTATGTACAAATCACTATATATACATAGGTAAACACAAGAAATGGACAGCAATCAGATTAACGTTCTAGATTTCCTGCAAAATGCTTATAGTCAATATCATTTACGTTCAGCAACAAGACTATTACACCATTATTATAAAACGCAAACTAAAGGTATCTCAAGACCGGTTTACATGAAAAGCTGTTATTAAATGAATTAATGTGCGTTTGTTCTAGTTGTAAGAATAATGTCATTACAGAATTACTGCCGTAGAAGCTAAAGAAATCGTTATTGCAATCGAAATTTTAATGAGAGATAATTATCTCTCATATTTATTGACAGAGGTCTGCACCCTAATTATATCTTTTGAATGAATAACAGCGAATGACTTCAGTAGTTAAACTTTGTTCTTTATATTCCTTCCTGGGATTCTGATGGTGTAGGTTATATTTAAATTAAACTTATTTTTCGTGTTAACAATCCTTCCATTTTTACTTCCCATGCATATCAAGGAACGTATGTCTTTTAGACTTTACATCATGAATGTTGGCGTTTCTGTTCCCGCTCAATCTCAGTACCTGCTGCACCGGTTTTTATCAGATTTGGGGAACAAGGTAACGTGAACACGTTGTATGGTCAGCCGCTTTCTCTTCTGAAATCGATACATTCGTGGCGGAAGTTATAAACAAAAAAATATAATCGGAACCTCCAAAGTCTGTTCTACTTCCCACGCCAATTGACAAGCAAGTAATTGTAATAGCAAACAATTTCGAATTTGAGATATTTTGATTTTTTAATGTTTCATTGACATGAAAAACCATGTAGTACTAATATGTGTCGGTTTGTCTGTACACTAACTGGTAATATTCGACTTCTCTATAACTCGGAAACTTTGAATTTCGATGAAACTGTGTTATTAGTATGATAGAGATAAGAAAGTTCTGTAGTTCTGTTATTGACTGAAACTGAACCGCGCAGTGGCAGCAGAGTTATCGTCATAAAGCGAAAAAGACGATGACAAGCGAATACTCGCCGATAAGTATAATGACGTTCCGACGATCCTTAAACTAGACGATTGTGAAGAGAAGTAGCGACGAAACTTTATTGAATCCACACCTTCTTCTCCCACTCATGCGGTGTATGTACTCAGTAAATATTATTTTTCTTAGCCGTATTTTCGCGTTTTGATTTGTACGCTCACGCCCTGCGTAGGTTCGCGGTGTCTGTCGATCTGTATGCCTCCACATGTTCTACGCGGCTTGCACGGTTGCCACATTTAACTTTACATCAGTCATGCTTAATTTTGCTGCAAGGATCAACAACTGAATGGTTTCCATCTCACGGAATGTTGTGTCTATGATTTCTCCAACCGTTGGAGTAATAAACTATCATGACCATTAACGTTTGCAGGGGAGCTGCTCGGAAGCCTCATAGGCATAATTTTGTCATACGACCTATATGATTTATGGTATAGGAATCTTACCGTGTATGAATCGTCTGAAAGATGAACCATGAATGGGTTTCAGAGATCCTGCTGGAGGGCGGCAGCAGTGTACGCGGCTTACCGAGCTAACCGATGTCTGGCCATATCCGGCGGTCGTGCGATCGTGTGATTCCCTGCGGCGCCATTTCCGGTTGTCGGCGTCGCGCTGCTCTGTCGTCGGTCCACCGACGCCGACGGCACGAGACCCACGGCAGGGCGTCCAGAACACCAGTAACAGTACTCGGTATACTCGTCCAGATGATTTGGTGGTGATATTGGATAGTATTACTGGGCTTTAGCACGAATTTATTAGCTTCACCTGTATGTATGTATGTATCTTTGTATGAAATGTATGTATGTATGTAGCGAAATAGATATAATGTTTACCGTATTCAAAACATCTAATTAATTTGAACATTTACACACGTATTAAGGAGCGATGACAATACGATGGACAAGTTGTTCTGGAATTTATTCAGTTAAGAATAATTGACTTTAATTTTTAATTCATATTTTTCAATAGAAAATTTAGATAAGAATTTTGCAAAATGGAATACGTCCTCCCCAGTTCTTGCCCAAAAAATGCATCTCCTGGTTAATACAACAAATATGTTCGGTTTGTAACTAAAAAATAAAAAATATATATGTTGTAATTCAGGAAAACTAAAAAACTATGCTCTAATATCAAACCGCACTGAAAAGTTAAACGTAACTATTAAGATTTTATTCAACAGATATAATTAAATGATTTTTAATAAGTTTAATATAGCAGTAAGGTAAATAAAAAAATATGTTATTGGATAAAACCGCTGTGCCTGATAAAGGTTCACAATATTTTTGTCATTGATGTCTGAGAATTAAAATAGTATTATGTGATTCTATTTGGTCACAAGGAGCGTAGACGATAAAGAGGATGGATTAAATTTTCCATTCATAGGATTATTTTTGAAATCGCTTCGTTCTGGGGTGCAGTTGAATTGTTTATTATTACAACATTTATTATTTTAACATTTTTTCCTTCTTTCCTTCTAGACTAAATACAAAACGAATACGTCTGCTCCAGCCAGTCGAGAAAATCCCGTTCCGGGGCAAATCTGGACTCTGGAGTAAAAAAAATGGCACGCCTCATGGTGAAAAGTCATGATGAAGCTTATCATTTCCAGGCCTCCTACAAACCCTTGCCTTTCCCCCGTCTGTCGATTGATTTTGAATATGGTTATGGAATTCTCCAAACCACTAGATTTTTATACTAGCAGTGCGTCAATCGGATAATTGCTGCTTTTTATGGTTAGACCATATTAGGACAGCTAAGGTGTTAAACCTGCAATCTGTGAAAAGAGAACAGTCAGAATCAAAAAATTGTAAAAAACTTCAGGGGTTCTAGTAGGTAGGTGTTACAGCCTACTATATCTAGAGGTTTAATAGGTTTGACAGCCTGTGGTATAGAAGTAGGTTTTAAACAGCTTCGCCAGTTGTTGCAGAGGAACCAAAAATCATCTGAAAGGAGTCCGACAATCTTTTGCTGAATCGGTTTCCAAAAGTAATCTAGCTGGATATTATGGAATATAGTTTGATTTACGATTTGAGGAACTCAGAACAAAAATGTAAGCATCGAAATAAGTTATAAGTGCATTTAATGCGACTGTCGTCCCTTGCGAAAGCTGTTAAGTTTCTGGCGAGAAAATCCGAAAAGTTCCCGTAGACGGATAACGGCGGTATCTGAGGAAAATCCCTTAGCCACGTTCGCAGCAGGCGAGAGCCAGACCGGCTTCGGTGGGTAGATACAGGATGCGAAATTTATTTCAGGATCTATTCCAGGATGCTTAGAACAGAACAAAACCTATACATAAATGTGATCATAGTATGGAATGTATCTGATCTGGTCTTTTAGATATTTTCAAGAATTTGAAACCTTGTCCAAAAAACCTGGAAAGGTGTCGCAATCAGAAGATAGCCAATAATGACACTATACTTTTGCTGGTTTTGGCTAAGACTCGATGCAGATAAACTAAAAGGCATCTGGCAAGATAGATGTAGTGCCTGACAATATTTTATTGGGGCAGGTTTGGAAAGTTTCCTACGCGAACTTGATGAAATATGGTTTGGTGCAGATACAGGTTTTTAATAATTCTATAGAATAGTAGATAAAAAGTTGTGTAATTTACACACAGTTTTACAAATAAAACTCCTTCTTTCAGTGACGCGTTTCGATTTTTATTAAAATCATCCTTTGACTGCTAACAAGGCTACCCAGATTACTTGCCAACTAACTAAGGCCTAACATGGATACAAAACTAGAGCTCTCAAATCTAGTATATTATTTATCCTGTCTAGCTATTTTCTATTAAATTATTTTTTCATTTGTTGTGTCTGTCTTAGGGAAAAAATTCTTTTGGCGACTGCATTTACACTAGTGTTAAAGGAAACCCCTACAAAACCTTAACCATCGTCGTCAAAATGTCCTTGAGATATTTCATGTGATAAACTATTTTATTTCTTAAGATATTTCACGTTTGCAGATATGTTATTCCTTAAGTTATTTCATGTTTATTAATACATTCTATAACTCAAGATATTTCAGGAGTAAGTTAACCTAGAGTAGGTTAACTTATTCCTCAAGTAGCTTAAGGAGTAAAATATTTAAAACGTGAAATATCTTAAGAAATGAAATAGTTTATCACATGAAATATCTTAAGAACATTTCAACGGCGATGGTTAAGTTTTGTAGGGGTTTCCCTTAACACTAGTGTAAATGCAGTCGCCAAAAAAATATTCCCCCTAAGACAGACATAACAAATGAAAAAATAATTTAACAAAAAAATAGCTAGACAAGATAGATAGTATGCTAGATTTGATCCATGATAGGACTAGTAAGTTAGTTGGTAAGTCATCTGGGTAGCCTTGTCAGCGGTCAAATCTGACAGTCCGACGATGATTTTAATAACAATCGAAACGCGTCACTGAAAGAAAGAGTTTTATTTCTGAAACAGTGTGTCAATTACACAACTTTTTATCTACATGATGGAAGAGCATCTACAATAAGCATAGTCTATAGAATAGTTTTAAAAAATGCAGGATCCATTCCAGGATGGCTCGAAGAATTTGAAACCTACACATAAACGAGTGCAAAGTTTGAAATGAACCTATGGTACGAGTATATGAGAACTACCTTTAGTTAACTTCTTGGATTTTAGATAAAATATCACAATTAGATATATGACGATTTTAAGTACTTTTCTTGGTTTTGGCTAAGACTCAGAAACCAAAAGGCATCTGAAAAGATTTTGAGTCATGGTTTGGTGTAGGTTTTGAATAATTTCATAGAATAAAGAAACGGATGAATTGACAAAAGTTACAAATGCTTTTCTTCCAGCAATCTTGGTAGTCCCTGTAGCTGATTTAAGGTTTGTTGTAGGTTCTGAAGGGTTTAGGTCGGTATCTAAGAGAAATTTCGTTGGCGTGATCATAGAAGGCGAGAACCAGTCCATTCGCTTCCGCAGTTAAAGGTACGAAATGCATTTCACTCCTCTTAAAGGAGGTACAAGTGCTTTTGCTCCAGCTATAGTCTCTTTAGGAGGTTGTAGACAGATAGTGTCTGAGGAAAATCTCTTTATATTCAGACCGGCTCAAGTGGGCGGATACAGGGTGCGAAATTCATTCCAGGATGATTAGAAACAATCAAAACCTGTACATGGAAGTGATCGGAGTTTGTGATGAGTCTGATCGATATGAGAACACTATGTTTAGAAAACCCATTGGTTTTCTAGCTTAAGTACTGTCAAGAGCTTAATTACCTAGTTGAAAATAGGTGTAATGGTTTCGGAAACAGTTACACGGCCATGCCAATTCCATTTGTTGTTGTTTGCTGAGACTCGTTGCAAGGAATCCAAAAGGCTTCTGCGAAGATGTATGAGGAGCCTGAAAGTATCTCGCTGAAGCAGTGTTGAAAAGTTTGTTATCCGTATGCTGTGGATTATGGTTTGATGTAGATACAGGTTGGCAGGAATTCAGTGGAACAGAAAAACATAAGAATCGACAAAAAAATACAAGTATCTTTGCCTCAGCTATCGTCCCTTCTGGCAAGAGCATCCGGAAAGGTCCCGTAGCTGGATAGAAAAAGGTCGGTGTCTGAGGAAAATCCCGTTGGCGTGATCGTAGCAGGCGAGAGCTGCCAGACGGGTTCGGGTCGCCAGGTACAGGGTGCGAAATCCATTCCGCTCCAAGTTGACTCGCGTTCAAATTGAATGTTTTGTAGTGGGATCCAGGGTGGTGCCGGCGGCGCTGTAGCGGTCGCAGGGGAGGCACCGCGGGACACCGGCGGGGGAGGGGGAAGTGCTCTTGATAAGCGTGATTTAGCAGCCCCGGGGATATTGATTTTTGCCGCCCCGTCCGCGTCCGCGTCCCTCCTGTTTTATATGTCTGTTTTCTTACAGTAATAGGTCGACGTGTTGCGCGCGCCCGAATGTCGGAATGAAGAGAAAACGGCGGCGGCGGCGGCGAAGCTCGGGGGGCGCGCGCCGCCGAAGACGATTTTCATTGGTGTTGTGTTTCCGCGGCGGGCTGCGGCGGCATGGGAGGGGGGCGGGGAGGGGAGCGGCGGCGGCCCGTACGCAAATACAGCCATTACGCCGGTCGCTGGACGGAGCGCCGCGACGCCGTTGACGCTGGGACGGGACGGGACAGGCCGATGGGACGCAGACAGGTACAGATATGCATTTTACACGCACACTGACATCGTCTGCTACGATCTACCAGACACAGAAACCCCACTATGAAACCACAAAATCGTACGTAGTGCGAGGTGCCAGTGTCGCTAATGAGAATCGAACCCACAACCTTCTGCATTTTAGGCAGGCTCTTTACCGTGGGTCTCGCCACCAGTGTCGTTATTTGCGCCTCCCCCTGCGGACATAAACTGTCTACTGAAACCATTTCCCTCTCTATTGAATATTCATTCTCTCAAAAAAAGTTGAAAAGCAAAAAAAAACACTTGCCCCACCCTAGCTACATCTATGCTCGCCATAACTGACAATAAGCGTCTTCCTGCCTGCAGACGGTTGTGAGTACGATCCCCACTGGTGATAAATTCATCTTTATGATTTGTCTAATGATTGGCCCAACAAAGGTGTTTCAACTGAAAGGTGTAGTGAAATGGAAGCCTGAATCGAGCCTGAGTACGTCTCACGCTATAAGAATAATGTTGGACTTTGTATAATATCATCGCGTAGTTGATTGATATGAATAAAAAGCCGTTCTGGTAATATACACGCAACAAGTGAACAGGAAAGTATTATACTTTTGATTTACGTGAGTTTCAACTAAAATATTATCATTATGTTGTTTCAAAATTTGAGATGTTATTTGATAGGACAGACATTTTTTTGAGCACTTTCGCTAAATCGTGGCAATAAGAGGTTCTTCAGTTTTGCATATTTCACGATCTTTATAAGCGAAACGGAACGAGTAGATTGAATCAAGCTGAAGTAATGTATGGATATATCGATCGAACTTCGTTGATTGAATGAACTGCAATAATTATATCTGAGAGTGGCAAGTTGAATTGAATTAAGGAATCTAACCCTGTTCATCTATAATTAACTTTGGAGGAGGAATGACGCACTAAGAGATGAGGTAGGAACTACTGGATATTGCATTCTATACATAATTCCATTTCGATACCAATTTCCTCCGTTTGATCTCGATCAGCTAATTAAAAGGTATCGGATATTAAAGTCCTCTCTTTCAAATCCATTTGAATGCACCTACTGATTGGGGTACAAGAGGCTGTTTGAAGTGGCCACATCAAGCATTTTTGGATCTCCATATGTTTTACCGCATGCCGTTTGCGGAAAAGTATTCTTTAAATGCTACGAAGGGTTGTCAATTCCCACGCTAATAGGCGGGGAAGTATTTTATCGGCAAACATTTTATAATCACGAGAAAACCATCATTTCTGTCGGTCTGTCTGCCTGTCCGGTCAAATTCAGAAACTAACATTCGAATTTTGATGAAACTTTAACACTAGGTTACTGCTGGAAAACTAAAAAGAGTAAAAAAAATCTCCAACGTTTCCGAAGATTCTAAAAAACATTTTTGGAGGGCTCAACGATGGGAGGTAGGCTGTGGTCAACAGATACAAATATATATGTAACTAATAAAACTCCTGAAATTCATCCAGTGGTTCATCTGATCTTTATTCCTGGCCGCTAATTACAACCACGTACGATGGTTGAATTTGAGTGAAGTTATATATAGTCAGATACCGGGATCATAGCTCACATCGTGTTACAATTTCATCGATATTAGCCTCGTCGAAGAGCAACTATTTCAAACTTTATAATGAATAGCGGTTGGTGAATTATTGTGTGGCATGCACTTTGCCGGTGCAAACAAACTTTCTTGGTTCTTTTCCAGAAAACAGAATGCTACTCGGTGAAGGATTACCACTTTCCGATTACGTTGGCAGCAGTGGTAAATAGTTGGCCGTATGTAAGAAAGTTAGGGAAATTTAAATTGGAAATTCTGGATTTACGACGGGAAATCGTGCTGTGTTCTCTTATAAAACGCAAATTGTGCACAATTGTCCAAATTTGAGGGCTTAGGAATTTGTGATTCATCTGGTAGCCACAAGAGCCACAAAAAAATGGCAAACCTCGTTTATCAATACTTCATTTGCTTATCAGTGTGATTACATTCATATTAAAATGTTACTATCATACCCTTTCATGTTATAGGTATATATATGAGTATAAAATCTAATCGCTCTGTACTATCTGGCCGCTAGTCTATATTGACGAGTCTAGGCTAAAGACAAAACATGCATGTCTATGTATAGTATAAAGTATATTCGTATTACTGTTTTGTAGCTGCAATCCAAAAATTTGAATACAGAAAAGCGCTTACCCTAATTTCAAAATTTGGTCACATCGCTATTTCATAGAAATGAGATCTGAGAAATCTATAAATTTTTTATCCCGATAACTCCATGTACTTGTTAGACATAGATGATTAATCACACGTTTGCGTTCAAGCCAGACAAACAATTTTGTCAATCATTGTGGCAGTGTAGTAGATTTCCGATACTTTGAGATGTTCCAAACGAATTTGAACCATTTAAATTTTTTCATGGTCAGTATTTTCTGGGCGTAGTTTGCTGTTTTTTAAGGGGCTTGTTCTGTTTCTGTTTTAATAGATTTTATTACAGCTTACTGAACTTGAACTGAATATTTCACATGCAGTTGTTTCAATTTATTGAAGATTGTGATCGGATTTTGAAGCTGCTGATCTACTTGAACTGAATCTTGGGAATTTTAAAGATTATAAACAATTTTTCAATTTTTTAAAATTAATTTTTCACTATCAAAGTCCGATCGCAATTCTAAAGTGATACCGTTGCGTGGGAAATACAGCGCCATCTACCTGACCTTTCATTCATATAAGTTTGATTTATACGTTTAAATACTTAAATAGACTGTTAATTAATTTCTGGAATTCCTCCGCATTCAATAATTATTTATAATGTTACTTGTTCGGCCATCCGCACACAGCCGTGGCATTTGTACTCAATAAAAGTGTGGTCCTGCAAACAAGAGATATTTAGTCACATTGGGCAAATAGTGAAAACACAGATTATAAGTCCGCTTCTTTTGACATGGCGATGCTATCACTGAATGAGATGCTGCCATAGACATGCTTTTTGAAATAGCAAATCCTATATTATTATTCCTTATAACCAATTGTCATAACCGAGATTACATGAACATATTATAAACGTTTTTTGTTCAGTCAGGTCTTTAACGAGTCGCTCCTGTCTTCAACACAAACAAAATAAAAATAAAATACCGGAGATAGAAGTAATTCAGACGCAAAATCACAAAAGGATTTGCTCCTCCATAACAAGAGCTTCTGAAGATGAGGTTTTAATAGAAATGGAGGAAGAATTTTATACGATTATGAAAGCTGCCTTATACAATACTCACAGACAATGGAACGTCCAAACGACGTCATAGAAAAACCAAGCAGCCAACTAGAAATGAATTCGAGATTAGTGGATTGAATCTTCTAGATGCCTGTTTTAATCATATGACTTTACTAACGTTTCGGCCGTTCCAGCCGGTTATCTATTAGAATGAGCAGATGGAAAGCCTAACGTTCGGTGAAAGAAGCACCGCTAACCACTTTGCTAAATGGGTTGAGATTCAGCCGATTTTAAGGTATATAAGGTCAAGATAATTAACAGGGAAAATTAGACAAAGAAACCTTGCATAGATATAGGAACCCACTATGAGAAGGGCTATAAAACTAAAAATAAGTAGCTGTAGCGGAAATAGCTCAGTCTACTGAATATAATGCTGAGCTGTAAAATTCTACAATAATCTTCAGACCATTAGAGAACTGCCTTCACAGTCATTCGAAAGCTCCAGAATGCTTTCTGTTCTTTCGAAAGGTTTTTGAATCTGTTACTACATGCGAGCCACTAAGACCATCAGCTTTTGTTTTGTTATGTTTATACAATTATTATTGAACTCCATACGCCGTGTATAATGCATTTTTCATGTTTAATTTGCATATTTTAAATTGGAATTCCTACTGCCATTTTATTGAAATTATAAATTGTTGTTGCTATTTAGTATTTGTGTAAACGTCATACAGCAATGAATTGATTGAGTGATTGACATTTCGCTACACCACTACAATCCCGCAGTTGGTACTTTCTGTGGACATCGAGCAAAACATTTCTGATGGTGATTTACTGAGTATAAGGTCTTGCAATCCTGATGACATCTGTAGAGTGATAAATCTTGTCCAAAGAATTCCAAAACTCAGGTCTCAGGTATTTCTGCTAAAAAGTAGAAAAACTTACTCAAGATTACCGCCTCATGACTAGGCTCACCAAAAAAATGTGATTCTACAGCACCTTGAAAATTTCACGTGTGATAATAATCATGTGCTTCTTGACGTGCGATTCAGCTTTTAGTCTGAGAATAGTTTTGAGTTTCAACTAGTCAGGCAGATACCAGTGAATTTGCTTCCGACCAAAATATTTATCTTGAATGTCTCAAAGGCATTTGACAAAATGTGACACTTTTTTTCATTGATAACCTTACGAAAAGGTCTATCGCGCTTCATAAACACTACGCGAGGATAAATGTCATGTTGGCCAGAAGATCTCCCGTGCATCTCTGCTCACGAAGACGATATTGGCGAGCGTTGATGATATTAATTTTGCCCCGACACTTCAAAAGCTGCACTTAACAGTCTCCATAACCTTGGACTTTATGCAGAGCAGAGTCATAGGTCTATAGTTGCTGGATATATTTTCCATGCCCTTCTTAGGTATAGGTTATACACGACCGATCTTCCACCCAGTAGGGAACACTCCTCGCTGGTAAGAGAGTTTAAATAGTTTACAAAGGACAGGGGTAAGCTCTACAGTGCAATGTTTTAGGAGAATTGCTGGTATGTGGTGTGGACCATTAGGTTTCCTGGAGTTCAGTTTTTCTAGAATGAAATTTATATCTCGGTGTTGAAATCTAATATCTGGCATTTTTGAGCCTACACTGATGGTAGTTGTTGGAGTGCCTCTTTGGCATCAAAAATTTGCCCCAATTCGGATCAAAATCAGTAATGTTTTGTTATTATCACTCTGAAGTCCAGTGTCCGAGGTTTAAAACGCATATTATCAAAATTTAACGTTTATATAGTTGTTAAGAGTAAATTAGTATCCAGCTTTGGCTTACATTTCTGATTATTACAGAATTGAATGTTTGCACTTTAAGGCATAATCAGGAAACTCCAACATGTATGTCTTCTCAAATGCTATAGTTCCCTAAAGATGACCAATAAATAACACCAACTTAACTGCATAGTGTTACGACCGAACTTACGGTACTCATTCAACATTGCTTTTATACTATGTATTAGTTCTATGACTCCATAAAATAGGAATATAGGAATTAAATAAGGGTAGTAAATATGTAAAAGGAACGTCGTACCTATAAAAGCTTTTATACGGCCACAAAGTTTAATAGTTACGGCCTCGTAAGTTTCTGCTACATATTAGACCGCGAAGTATTAACAGATTATTCGGAAGAGAGAGAGAGAGAGAGAGGAAGTAAAACCTTGTCGAGAGGCAGATGCACAATAGTGGAGTTATCGCGACTCATATGATTCATAGTGTGGAAACACGTGTTGGATAAAAAAGTTGTGTGTGGAGAGTGGTGAAACTGTGAAGTATATCTGGCTGTGCTGAAGAATCTAGTATCACATTTTATTAGGACTGACAGGAGATGTCACCCAGCAACTTCAAGATATGTAAAATATTACATAATCAAAGCTGTATGACTTGATAATGCAAAACTTTATATAACATTCATTGTGCAGTTTTTTGTTTGTTATATATAACATGTTCGATGTCAATTTTTCGGCTATACTCATTCACGAGTATACTGCACAAATTTACACAAGTTGCTTTTGCAATAACTGCGTCTATTGATTTTCAAACTAAGCAGAAAAACTTTTTATTTTTATTTTGGTGCATAGTCTGAACGTTTTCTACAAACGTCAAGTTATGTGAAATGTAACAGAATAGTGTTTCATGAATAAATAGGTAATATAAATTTTTGCAATTTGGATGCGAATGTGTGAACAATAATAATGTGTCTAATATATACAGATCATTAGAAAGTATTCTGGCAACACTTAACATTTTTTGAGACCTCCACCTCCCTGATCGCCAAAGTTTTATCTCCCCAAAAAAATGATCACGAATCTCGGACACGTTCGAAAATAAAGATTTTTTTTCGTTTGACAACAACTTTGTCGCCAATAAACCAAATTTTCTAGAACTACAAGGTGCCTTCGTCCTTGTCACAGTAGTAACCCAGAGTTAAATTAAAGTTTCATAAAAATTTGGATGAGTACTTTCTGACTAAAAGATTACTGAGCAAACACAGACAGATGAGAAATTAGTAACATGGTTTTTCGTGATTTAAGCGCTATGAAGCATCAAGAAAACACATTATCTCGATTTGAAAATTCTGTGATTATGATACTCTCTCGTTTATTGGAGCGGGAAGAAAAAATATCTAACATGTTACTTAAGAAAGTTTTGCTGCTTTCAGTACAATGTTGAATTTTTTATGTAACATTTTTGTTCCATGATGTGTTATCGATGAAGTGTCCAATTTTCGCAGCTACGATTATATTAAAGCTGCTGTCTGCCCAATACTACATAAGTGCAGTTTTCATTACTGCGTACTCTGTATTTGACCATTTTGCCTACAGAGATCAATAACGCGGTAATCTATTTTGTGACTTTTGTCTAAACTTCTTTCAAGAACGTCAGCATATGTAGCTTAATTTGTTACATAACCTGAATGCAGAAAAAGTACAGATTAAAAATAAATTTTGGAGAGAGAAAAACATAAAAATGTCTTGGTGTGGACAGGACTCGAACTCGCGTCTCGAGCATTACGTGCTGACGTTGGTGTAACCGTTCGTTCACCTCACTGTGAAGACTAGTCGATCTAACGCGTCTTGTGAGGTGAAAAAAATTACATTATGAATCTTTGTATGCAGTCTCCACGGAGAAACAAGATCGAACTTTTCATATAACCTCTCCAGCATTCTACCTCCTCGAAAATTACATTAAACTCCAATCTAGCGGATAGAATTCTGAGAAAAAGGTTTTAGAACAGCATGAGAGAGAATGCGAAATCAAATAATAAAGTTTAATATAAAGTTTTTACCATAGCCATGCCAGAATTTGAATAACTTCGGAATTTTTGACCTATACTGCTAGACAAAATATGAAGGCGTCCCTGACAAAGTAGTGAAGGCTATAAATGTGAATCGCAAACATTTTGGAGTAATTGAATTCTGAAATCTGACTATTGGAGCTTGTGAGGATATAGATTGTAGAATGTATATTGAATGAAGAGTATGACGTCCCATCGTCAATTTTCATGAAAAATGGGCTTTTTGAGAGGCATAGAAATAGTTTTCTC
Source organism: Bruchidius siliquastri (assembly GCA_949316355.1). Classification (NCBI taxonomy): domain Eukaryota; kingdom Metazoa; phylum Arthropoda; class Insecta; order Coleoptera; family Chrysomelidae; genus Bruchidius; species Bruchidius siliquastri. The sequence goes on from OX438534.1 coordinate 29,736,339, forward strand.
AATGTATGGATTTTAGTATTTGATTTATTTCTAGACACTTAAGGTTTCAAGATAATTTTAAGGTTTTAGATGCCTACATCACCCACCTACTTCCATCGGTCAGCCTTTCTGTCGACATATTTCTAATCACGAAATCTCAGTAACCGCCGCACCGATTTTGTTGAAATGGGCATGTTATGGCACGTAGGCATTGACTGCGTAAGAAAGAGCAAATAAGCAAAATGTCATCTGGACCTCTACAAACTTCACGTTTAATGTTTATCGAGTTCTCATTTTTGAGCGGTGTCAAACATTTTTGTGTAGATCCAACAGTTTTGAAAAGTATTCAAAAATTCTCTTTACATATTGCGAAGTTAATTAATTTTGTTTGTGTGAGGCATTAGTACTAATAAATTAGAATAAAAAGGTATTCCGCTAGACCTCAGAAAAAAAGTCTGGTAGAATTGTAAAATTATGATAAATACAGCGTGAAAAGTGCTGAGTCGAGCAACTCGATGTTTTATTTAAATTTTTCGTTATATGTACGAGTGGCATGATTCAATTATAGAGTTGAGCTATGTGATTGACAAATTAATTACGTTACACAAATTGAAATCGTTTCTACATACTCGTAGTGACGCGTTTCACCTTTGTATCGTCAGACTGTCAGATTGACTGTTTAAAATGGTTATCCAGGTTAGTTGTTCACCAGATAATTAAGGTCTATCATGAATATAAGCTAATATTCCCAAATCTATCAGTCTATTTAGTTAGTTAGCTAGTCAACAATTAATCTGGGTAATCATTATCAGAAGTGGGATAGGACCATTGTAAACAGTCAGTTTGACAATGCTTTCTACAAGATGAATTTTTGTCTAACAGTGTATCTGGTAGGACAGAGATGGCGAAATAACAGAGAGAGAGACGGAGAATATGGAAATACATATATCATCATACGGCATAATGAAATTTTCTCGGTAAGGAAAATAAGATAGACTGTTTAATATCGGGAGATATGTAGAATATTGAAAAATACATGCGAGAGACTGGAATTCATTGGATATCTCGCTGGTACACAGCTATTCAGATATGAATTATGAAAAGATAAGAGGGTATTTCAAGGTAATAGGGAGGTGAACATTTTAACTTTTACGACCCTTAAAAAGTGTATGCTTCAATGCGAGAGTCTGTATACAGGATGAGTAAGAATGTCAATTTCAAGAGACTTCAGTGAGACTCACTTGGTATTTCCCTTGTAGTCATTTACTTATTTAAATGTTATTATTCTTGAGAACTAAACAGTGTGGACGTTAAGTTCATAGCTAGAAAAAATCTTGCACAAGTCAAACAGCGGATTTTGATAATATGAAGATTGTAGATGCTCTTACTTGGTGCAAGTCTTCCATCATGCAGATAAAATGATTGTGTATTTAACACACAGTTTTACAAATAAAATTCTCTTCCTTACAGTGATGCGTTCCGATTTATATTTGAATCATCGTCCGACTGTCATATTTTACTATTTACAAAGGCTACATAGTTTACTTGCTAACTAGCTAACTAGATCCTATCATGGATACAAAACTAGAGCTCTCAAATCTAGTATACTATTTATTCTGTATAGCTATTTTTTCTTTCGCCTGTCTTGAGGGAAATATTTTTTGGCGGTAAACTCCTAGAAAACCTTAACCATTACTACCAAACTGGCCTTAAGCTATTCCATATGATGAAATATTTCATTTTTTTACATATATCATGTTTTAAGATATTCTATATCCCAAGCTATTCCATTTTTCTTAATACATTCCATGACTAAGTTAACATAGGATACAAATAGATGAAACCTGATTTCATAGTCATAAATGAACAGACTAATCTTTATAATTCAATTTTTATCAGTACACAACTATAAGTTTCCATCTATTTGTATTCTGTTAACTCACTCTTGAAATATCTTAAGAAATGTAATAGTTTATCACATGAAATATCTTTTGACTGCGATGGATGGAGAAGATTTTGAATGCCTAAAATACCGCATGTATGAACAGACCTACCCACCATGACGAAACGTGGCAACTACTACCGTAACAGGATAGAAGTTTAAGAGATGCCATCGAACTTCTTCGACTAGTGTGCTGCAAATGCTATCTTCGATACGAATCATTAATTTTCCCGGGATTTTAACTGAAACAGTCAACTGTAGATGTTCATATTATTTTCCTTTCATCATATTACAATTTACGTCTCTTGACTGTATCGACAACCCTTGAGAATCCTGCTATACACCCACTTTTCAAAATTCGACCTTTTCAAGAATTGCAGCATTTACATTTGTTTCTACTGCATAAAGGAGTTTAGAGAGAACATCACATTAAGCTAAGCTAATGCTATAATTTATCAGATATTTGCTGCAAAAAACCTGATTTTAATGAAGATGACTCAATATTATTGTATTCTTTTTAATTTTTGCAGTCCAAGGTCGTTTGGTGTGGGACTATAAAACTTTTGTTTGAATCTTGTAGACAAAGTGGATTTTTCAAAAGTTTGATTTCGGACTTCCATTGTCTATAAAATGTTTGAGTATCACGACGTTTCGATTCAATCGGCAGTTCATCTGATGACGATTGAATATAGCATATCAATCGAAACGTCGTGATACTCAAAAATTTTATAGATAATGGAAGTCCGAAATCAAACTATAAAACTTTTCGCTGAATAAAAATACACTATACCGATTTTTATGTCCTGTTCGTTGGCAGCATTCATTACTGCAAGAGCGGTAGTCATTGCCGCAGCACGCCAAACCTCGGCACGCTTTGGGACGGGACATCTTCATTCTCACCAGATACAATTAGCAATTAATATTGTCCCACCGGTGACGATCACGTTGGCGCTGAGCTCCATTTGGTTTCACCGCCCTCTTGATTCGCCGTTCTCGGATTTCCGTGCGGCAAACGATCTAACAGGCAGAAGCTCGTTTACCGCCGACTTTCTGCATTATACCTTCGAAAATTCGAAATAGGAATCTCAAATTATTTGTAATCGAACAAACAGCAGTGATGAAATATAGAAAAACTGTTCTCTATGCAACCCCCGGATGCAGGGTGCCTCTTGATCATAACCAAGCTCTGCCAAGATCCTATGCATCCAAACTTCTGTGAGCGATGATTACTGGAAGCCTGATTTGGCACCAAAACGTCGATCGCGAAATGTCGGATGTAGGCGACTTTACAATTGCCCGGAAATGAGAACCACAACGGTAACAAAAGCAAAATGCACAATATTGAACCGGAGGCTCACGACACACTAGATATCTTTTCATTAGAAAACATATAACGAGTGTAAGAGCTTATATATGGTTGTTTGTGAGAATATTGAAATGAAATTTGAAGATAATGCATTATATTTTTCTTCCATTTCCTAATGTGTATATTCTTCTATTACAGTGCAAATCGAGAGAACAGAAGTTCTAATCAACAAACAAGATGCTGACGCTGTCGAGTCGACCATGACGCATGCAATGAGCATTCCCAAAATCTGATGATCCTATTCGCTCCGGGAACGCGGTGGAACGGTAGACCTAAATCTTGGTCAACTTTCCCGTTCTCGTGACCGGGCTTGCTATCATTCGCCTTACCGGAATTTCATTGTATCTCAATGCTAACATTTATTAACGTGCCTTTAACTTCTCGTTACAGTTACCGTTTCTGTTCTCGTTCCCGTGCAATTGTGCAGCCGCCTTATCTATGCTGAGCACAGGAGTATTTATCACGTTTAAACCTGCTCAGATTGTATTAAGCCCAGATAAGACGCGATCCGAAAGAGGAAAGACCAGGGCTGGTTGCCTCATTTTCAACTAGAAAGCATCTATATTTTTTATCTAGATATATATTGGAGTGAAAAACACTCAATTCTATAGAAGATTTCTTCAAGACAAATGAACAAGGATTAGGATTTTTCACGGTGGAGGTTATACACTTAACTTAGTGGAACAGCTTCATGTTAACCAACACACCCTAGGTTTTGACGAATTTATGTCCAAGTTTGATACAGGTAAGATAAAAAATACACATATATCTCCTTCTTCTCAAAGAATATATCAAGTTCATGTTAAAAAGCAATACAATAATAATAACGTTGTATTGTATGGGTGTTTCCGCATAGTTAATTTCGATTTTGTACACACTTATTTTTCTGCAAGAGTAACAGTACAATAAAATTTGACAATGTGACCTAAGTAACACTTCTATTTATCAATGATAAATTGCGAGCCCATTTGGGATGGGTTACTAGTAAGCCAATATTAGTAAACTAACCCCATTCGCCATTTTTTTATCTAGGGAAAATACTGAAATTGACTGAAGTATAATGCTACATCATACATTGAGGGTAAAAGAATTATTGGACATGAATCAGGTGACAGCGAAAGACAAAGAAGAGAGCATTCTTAAAACAAGTACATGTAAATTAAGTTAAAGTAAATGTACATTTCCTCAGAAAAGAACAGTAGGACCTTCCGTTTAATATAATGCGAGAAACAATATTAAATTAATAACTTTTGCAATGTTTATGTATATTTGTCTTGATTTTTATCAAATAAATAGGACTATAATAGAATAATTCTATAAAAACAAAAACACAAGCCTCAGTAGCAAATCAACACAAAAATTATAATAATTTTGAAATATCAAGATTTTGTTCACCAGCGATAACTCTATAATTGAATTATTTTTGACAATACATGAATAAAGTGATTAGCAAGAGATATTATTGAATAAAAGCGTGGATCTTTTCTTACTATATTTTTATAATGACTCCAATTTTACAAATAGCTAACAATGAAATATTTATAACAGCTGATATCAAGCACCCCACGATTTTATCATTTTTCAATTCTTATTCTAAACTTATCGAGTTGGTGGACTTTCTATCGCTGTTGATAAAATTAACAATTTTTGCTTTTTAATAAATAATAATAATAATAATAATAATAATAATAATAATAATAATAATAATAATAATAATAATAATAATAATAATAATAATAATAATAATAATAATAATAATAATAATAATAATAATAATAATGATAATAATAAAATGTATAGGTATTCTATCCAAATTATTTTCTAAATTTTAATTCGAACAAAATTAAATGAAGTATTTTAGTACATTTTTTCAAATTATTGTGATATCATCGGTCATTGATACGTGTGCAGATTTTCAATTTAATCAGACATCGTTAGCAAGTGAAAAATAAACGAAATGAACTTGTCAAGTTAGATTGTATGCCGCTAAACAGAATAAGCAACCCAGTGAGAACAGCTGAGCGATGTTGGTGTCAGCCTGGCGTAACTGCAGACCAGTTCGCTAGTATTGCGGCCGCTTCCCGATGAAAGTAAAAGCAAAAACGCTCTCTGCCGTCTCGCCATCTGTGTGTAACCCTAAAGCGCTCAAAGCCCGTAGCTCAGTGCTCAACTGCTATCACTACTACGAACAGAACGGGAAACGGTAAAGCTGCATCATTTTTAACCTGAGGAAATACGTGCAAGCAAAAAAATTGCTTCATGTAGTTTGATCCTGTACTTCCGACACAAAAGTATTAATATTCAGAGATGAGGATTTGGATTGGCGTTAAGAACTGCTGATAGTTGGAAGTGAATTTGAAAAATATTGAAATACTAAATCTGTCATGACCTCAAAAATCCCCAATGTTCAGGTTTTCGAAAATGTCACACTTCGTGGAAAATGCTGCTGCAACCGTTTGTGTTCATCAACACACCCACAATTCTACAAGTATCTCTCGAATGATATACTGGATGTATCGCGCGTTCTTATATGGATACAGTATTAGGATTACTTTCCTGTCACTGGATCGAGATCTCGAAAAGTACGAAGCACTACCAGGGTCAAAATTAGATGGATAATATGAAATGTCCACCTCACCACTTCCCAACACCCTTTTTTTATTTTTTGACGATAACTCGGCCACCACTGAACCAAAATTGAAAAACCACAAAGTATTTTCGTCCCTGTCATACTGGTAATTTAGTGTTTAAGATTCATCGTAATCTGAAAAGTGCATTTGACTTATAACCAAGGATTACCAGTCCATCGAGAAAACACCATAACTCGAATTTGAGATTTTTCTCTTGATTACAATACTTGCGAATTGGCGTGGAAGGTAGAATTTTATCTAAAAGACAGGTTTTCGTTGATCTGTTGCTTCCGCCTTTTCTGCTCAGGATGGTTGTTCTTCGCCTCAAACCTAAAATTCCAGGTTGTTGGAATGATAAGGTTTGTTTTGTTTGTAGTGTAAAGTTTAGAGGATACCTGTGCTTTTTTATTTAGGATCAATTACAACAACTACAATATACGAGTATAATGAGAAATCAGACTTCTCAAGGAATTTCGAAGCGAAGATGAAAATAAACTTTTTCTTCCTTCCGTTGGCATCGGCGCTAAGCGTCATCCCATTACGTAGCGCGTTAATTCGAGCATTAAAGAGTTGAGTGCATTCTCATTGTTTCGAGGAAAAACCCCAGCTGCTAAGTATATTATGAAAAGGAAAGCGGCTTACCTGGCGTTCCCCCCTCCACTGCGAAACTTCCTCGAAAGGTACAGCTGGTGGAGGTTTTATTTTGATTACAAGGGTCGACGTTCGACCTTCACGAAAGAAAACAAACCAAAGAACTCTTAATAGGATTTAGGCAATTATTTCTGTTGGCGGATATTTGGAAGATACTTATACCTTCATGCCAAAAATAATAAATTCAGTAGACTAGACTGACGTAAAACTGACGCATTCATTAAAAAATTTGAAATTCCCAAAAATAGGTATTCGTTGTTACTATGTTTATGGTTAGCAGAGGATTTTTTTGGAAATTACACTTGCAGACAAATTGACAAAGGCTTTTCATACCTGAGAGAAAAATGGATTGATTGATCGGTGAAATTATCAAATATATTTAATAGATAACTTGATTGTGATTAAGAAAGCTGCTTACTTGGCATCTCCTCTTCACAGCAAAACTTTCAGATTCAGCTGGAGATCTGATAATAACGGTCGGCCTTCACCCTCCAAGGGAACAATGAAAAAAAACAAACGGAAGGACCCTTAATAGGATTTAGACAATTATTTTTGTTGCCGGATATTCTCGGATTCCTTTTTATCATTCTGTTTGGAATAAGACATGCAGTCAGCTTAAATTAACTCAGTATTTTCTAAAAATTAAAATAAATCAACTTTGTAATCACGTATTACAGATAAAATATCTCACACTTCAAAAAATGTTTTTGACGAAACATAAATAACTTAATATTGAATAATCATGGAAACATATCAGTTTTAAACACCTTCTATGGCTATTAATTATACTTCCCACGACAAGCCACAGAGACATGTGACAAATATACATATTGATTTCAAAGAATGATGTTTAAACATCAGCAAATAACAGTCTAACGCAATCAAGACAGTTACATATATCATTTATAAAAAGCCAAAGAGCAGTGGGCTCAAACGCAAACCCTGTGGTATCTCCGAGAAGCAGTATAGTAAAATTATTCCAGAGCCATCATAGGAAACATATATTGATAGATGGATTCATCACAGTGATATTGTAGCATCAGAAAACAAATGACCAGTAAGCGATAAATCGCCATAAAGCTAAAAAGCAATGTTTGTACAACAATTTAATAGTCCCACTAAAGTGCAAGTTTTAATACGTACGTAGTATTTTATAAAAGGGACTAATGGAAAGCATAAAGATAAAACTTGGACGTTACGACTCATTAAGGATTCGCATAAAGTGCCATTTTTTATGGCTTTTTTAATTAACTTCTGTCTTTAACCGCCCCTCTAAAGGCATTTCACTGCTGAAAGTTACTCTTCTTGGGATTATGTAGGGCTTAAAGGTGCTCTCCGCTTTAATTTTTATATCTCATCAAAGGATGGACGCGCTAAATAAAAAAGTTTTCCTTCTGTTGAGGGAGCTACATTGAAACTGAAAGTGATGCAAGGACTTCAACGGCATCTGGACATTTTATTAATTAATATCAACAATGATTCTTGATTTATGAAATCAGGAAAAATTCAGTTATAGGAAGTTTTAAATATGTGAGTGGTGGAACGACAATTACACACCAATAGGTGGAGAAAGAATATTTTGAAACGGAGATATTGACTTTTCTTGACGTTTCATGACATACGTCACGAAAAACCATGTCATGCATTTTTTCTGCCTGTCCGGTAATCCTTGGCCACTTCGCAACTCGGAAACTACCCCAATTGGATTTTATTGACATTCTGGCGCTAGATGATTATTGGGGCAGTGGTGGAGTTCAGTTTCACGCATGAACGACTCAGACAACGCCCCTGACAAAGAAGTCGAATGGTGGTTTGTCAGCCGTGGAGATGGAGAGACACCCAATCTTGAATCATCCTTCGTCAAGCTTCTGAACAGCTACTGCTACTTTACAAGGTCCAGATCGGACCATTGCTGGAGTGCCTCATGTGTGTGAATGCACTCCGAAGCACCCTCCAAAGCTTCTGGATAGAATCCAGAAACGAGCAATATGTCCAGTGGATGCACTAGACTTCACAAAGAACCTCCACAATCTAGAACATCGAAGAAAGGTGGCTGACCCTTCCCTATTCTATAGACATCAATGCAGATGTTCCACAAAGATGTCTCGCATAATAAAAGTATGAGTTGTCAGTACAGCACAGCCTTGAGAAACATAACTGGCGCATTCTCACGTAGTTGAGCTTACAACGCTTCATACGAGCCTCTTCAAAAAGAATCGCGGTGCTATAAAATGAGATCTACCGGGGAGTTTGTTGCAATGGTTACAATCTACAGCATTGTAAGGCGAATATAAATTTATCCTCCCGTAGCGCTTGTAAAATGTAATAGGCTTTCTGTCTATAAAAAACATAATTTAAGCCATAGTCATAGAAAAATCATGATACTCAAAAATTTTCGCGCTTTCATAGAATTCATTTTTATTGTCAAGTTTCTGGCCTATTCAGATGTAATTTTTTATTCTTGACTCCATATGGTACTAAAAGATCTCTCATCTCTTTCTGAATTTTTTGAAGAGCCGAATCGCGCGTTTGCTTGTTTTTGTGTGTATCGCACCAAATATTCTACAAGGTTTCCTGCTCCCTATAGATTTGAACAAGCTTAGAAGTTTCAACTTCACTGAATATTTAGGTCATTTTATCAAGGAAACACTAAACAGATCCAATATTCAACCTTACTATGTGTACCAGCAAATGGCTCTGATATGTTGAGACGTCTGCACAGACTGGAAAAATAGATACGCCTCAATGTTGGCAGCCAGCTCTGAACTAGCACAAAACTGTGTTCACACTAATATGCGAATGATTGCGCATGTGACCAAAACAAGAGGGCTCGCACCTCCCTTAATGTAGCTTCGCGCTCCTCGAAATGGGAACCACTGATCTAAGGTGATCAAAATGTTTTTTTGTGCCATTAGAACTAAGTGTTTATTGATTGATGCTGATGCATCAGTCAACTATTGAGCCTTTTTTCCTTGCCATCGTACCAAGATAGGAATGTGATATGGTTACATTTTTCACGCAACAGGGGCCGATCATGGCGACTTAGTTTATACAAACAGGTAGACCATGGAAAGGTAGGTGTTGATACAAATGGGAACAGAACAAAGAACTATAAGATGATCACAGATTCATCCTATTGTACAAATTCTAATACGCTGCCATAGATATTTTTTCTTCGCAAGGATGTTAGGTGCATTATGTTGAAGGGTGCCTGTACATTCAAGAAGATATTTTTTTTTTAGATGTATTGATTCATTCCGTGTGTTTTTGGCATCCAAAAAATATGCGTTCGAGATTTCCGACCTCGTTGCAATTTTATGTGTGTATAGTTTAAAAATTAATTCATATTAATGCGTTGGAGGTACAGAATCAATCTAGCTGACAGCATGTATTTAATTGCATGCTTGTTTTAATGGCTTCCGTCTCGCTTATTGAGCTTCGCATGTCTAATTTTGAAATAGTAGCCTAAAATAAACCTGTTCCTGGATAATTCATCATTATTTTCACTTATATTTTGCATTTAGTTATGAGCCCAATGAGAGAGGGGGCGATATCCTCGGGACCCGCGCATTTGGAGAGAAGCCCATGCGTTTGGTGGGATCGCAGAAATAACAGCTTAGGTTTATATATTGCTGTATGTTATTTCCAAATTATCAAGATCCTCAGTGAGAGTTTGTTTGCTCATCAGGTCCTTAGGGGGCCGGATTACAGCTTTGCTCCTGAACCAGGATTTTCTGGCTACTGGTCTACTGGGTATAGTTAGATAGGGTCACTAACTAGTAACGTGTGAGCACATATATTATAGACATAATGAAGATGCAGCTAACCACATTGACATAATAGGAATTATCGGTATATGTTACTGGATATTGTGGAGAACAAGTTGCACGTGAGCAACTCCCGTGATGGAAACATTCCACCATGCCATCCATAACCCGCACCAATAGTTACATTTTTAAGAGTGCTTTCTAGAGGTACTCCTATCACTCCCATAAGCACTTTTTGTTTCCCATTATAATGTACATATTTTAGTGCTAGCACTTCGCATATTGGAACGAGACGAGACGTGCCGAATAAAAATGGCAGCCACACACATCGACATAAGAGGGGATGTGTATTATTTATTCCTTTTTCATGGATTTTTGAGGGAGCCTCCGACGGCGTCGCATCGACGCGGGCCGTCCCGAAACGGGCCGCTCCGGGCGCAGCCCCGTGGGAGGTGGGGGCCCCGCCGAGGAGAAGGGCCTCCGAAGAGGGGAGGGGGAGGGGCCGCCTCGCGCAAGGCGCGCTCCGCCGCCATTCGCTCCCCGACCGTCAAACCGGCCAGAGCTGAGCTCAGTCGATCTCGATTGCACCACACGCGCGAGTGACACAACTTTTGGATTATTGCGCTCCGTTACCCGAAGACCCGCCGTGGATTTCTTGTTATCGTGAGGGACGGACAGTGCGCCAACACGCTGGAACATTTGAGGCCAGTCGTGGCTTCTATCGCAACGCTTCTGGGGCACTGTGACACTATGGAAGCCACTTACTGCGTCGGATCCGATGTGGATGTATGCAGGATGTTCGATCAGTACTTATACAAGGTAGGCAGCATTTTGAAATCACCCTGTATATATACACCGAAACTCGCGAGCCGAAGATCATGCGCGGAGTGGTTCAGTGCTACCAGTGCCGGTTTCTTCAGTTCAGTGATTTTGTGAAGAAGTTTTTCATTATAATAGGTACCACTTGCATATAAAGGATATTTTGCCACTGCATTACTATGGGTGAGTTGTGTCGATCGGACGGTACTTGTGGTACTGAAGCCACTTCTAGCCTTCTAAATAACTTTTCTACCGACTTTTATATTCTGAAAGCAGTGGATAAGTAGACCCGGACGTACTTTCGCATAGTATTGGTCCCTCGAGCCGGATCCATGCAATCAGTATGAAAAATGATACGCAGTGAGAGACACCAATAGATCAAACCTTGGTAAAACGAGCTTTAGAGTCACCTAAACACTTTTGAACACATTTGATGAATTTTTGTTGATTTGTCTTATTATTAATTGTTTTTATGAAAATTTTTACTCATGACAGTTCGATTACTTTTTTAAGGAATTCTTATTTATTGGTATTATAAATCGTTGGGTCTTATGCGGCCACAGAAAAACAACACACTTTTTTCCTAGTCTTACTTTACATTCTAAAGTAATTTCTGATTTTATACTCAGCTCAATAGTCACCATTACCTAAGGTGCGCCTTCATAGTTGTCATTCGACAATTGAGTATTCCGTCGTCAAACCCTCAAGAGTTCCGTAATGACAGCACAACATAAAATGTCAATGCTGAAAATTTCCATCAAATTACTTTAATTGTTTCCTGAATTGTTGCCGATTATGGAATGCATTCCCGCTACGAGGGGAAGTATTTCACATCCTCAAGGGTCGAAAATGTATCAGCCCTAACATTCATGCTTGAAATTCGTTACATAAAATCTAGCCAAAACCATAATCCCATACATCCAACGGCATCTATTCAAAAAAATTGATTGGGCAATACAGAAATATACATATATGAATAACTTTATTATTCCTAGTCGTATTTTTATTCGCTATCAAGTTTCTCTATCATTGGATTGTATCGGATAAAAATAGATTTATTAAAATCTTCCTATGAAATGAAGAATTCGAGAAAATTTCTAGATCTGCTTCTAGCGCCATCACGCGACTAATTGTCGAAACTCTCAACAGCTTCGCTTCCAATGATGATATAGTTTATTATACAATAACGCAAGGCTATGATATATTAGTTTTTGGAAATCGTTGCATCATCTTCAATGTATACCGGTATTGAGCAGACCCTGTCAAATCATCGTCGAGGAGCTTTGTGCCGCTACAAAAATCGTAGCACGTCAGCGGTTCCAGAACACATGATCGTGGCCAATTCCCAGCCCTTCTATCTCTATAATAGAGATTATCGCAACCATGGGGGAACCAACCTCTTGGTCGCCCATTTCAGAAATGCTGAAATTCTCCAAAGAAATGACGTTTGGAATAGATTCTTTCGAGGTGCCGGATCTGATGATTTTTTTTACAGATAGCCTCACGCAAATGCAGGAAGTCTACCGCACTTCATGAGTACAACAAGAGGATAAATGTGTATCCACATTGACCTTAAAATCCTGTAGATTGTAACCTTTGAGGAACAAGGTCCTCGGTAGCTCATTCCATAACGTCGAGGTTCTTCAAAAAAACGACTTTTGGAAGAGGCTCGTTTGAAGCGTTGTAAGCTCATCTAGCCAAGGATAGCCCGTTAGGGTCACTAAGTCTTCGCTGCGCTGGTGACTCTCATGCGAAAATCTGCTATGATAATATCTATAATAGGGGTCACAAATTGTTTTCGCAGTCTCTACTGTCGCGGTCCGCATTAAAAACCTGTACCATATCCCAAAGTATTGGATATTCACGGACATTCATTCAGTCCTACAAACTGGAAGAGCAAAAAAACCTCTTCCCAAGACTCTCTCGCACCAAATCACCAAACATCTGAAGAGTAAAAAAGCTCTGCACCAAACAGCTGAAAAATCAGTAATCAATCTCAATCTGCGGCGAAACCAAGAAATCTGCGGTTGGCACAAACTAGGTCGGTGGTCCGCATCTGGGCTGAGGTCCGACATTTGGTGAACCCCTTTAGAATAGGACAGATCAGTCACTCTTCTCGGATATTCTAGACAATGGAGGTCTATTGTGAAGTTTGGTGTATCAACTAAACGTACTGCTCGTTTCTGGATTGTGTCCAGAAGCTTCAGGCAGTGCTTCGAAGTGATGGTCTGATCTAGGTCTTCGTAGCTGCTCGGAAAATATAATTTCCTGGAGCGGAACTCCCAGCTTCTGGGACGCCGACTCAGCAAGGTCGGCAACATTATTGTGCTATGATATGTTATTGTTGATGTTCCCATAATCTCGATGAAAGATCATCCAAGGGGCGTCCATCTATCTCCACGGCTGGCAGATCAGCACGCTACCTCTTTGTCAGGATTTTTGTCAGAGTTTTCTGCGAGGTTTTCTGCATATCAAAGTGAACTGGAATCTTACAATATCCTTGATGGTAGTGATTTTTCCGGTTTCATGCAGGATATAAGGGTGCTGTCATCTGCGAAGCTGTAGATAGGATTAGATATTACTTTCAACAGTTCGCAAGAAGAGCGTCGCAAAAAAGGACATATTCTTGAAGAACACCCGCATTGATGGTAACACATCCGATGTATATCCATCCATTACCACTAGTGTTAGTCCAACTATTGGTGTTAGTATGCGAGACAGCTTGGTGAGACACTTAACGCTGAAGAATCTATAGAACGTTGTCAAATCAGCCCCACCTTTCTTCGATGTTCCAGACTGTTGAGGTTCCGGTAGAGATCTTTTGTTAAGTAGGTTCATCTTCTAGACGTATTGCTCTTTTCGACATGGTAGATGATTGCTTAGCGTGCAAAAACCTACGCAGTGTAGCATTCTTCAATTTCAGTTCATCTATGCCACTTGATAGAAGCATAGACATTATTCTTAGGGTAATACGGTACTTCACCCCGACAAACTTTTAGCAGAATTACTGTTGTTGAGTCCAGTGAAACATCTTGTCACAGGTCACTATAGAAATCACTCACTGCATCCAATAGAAGCCTTCCAGGCTTAACTGTAAGATACCTACCTATCGTTCTGATATATGAAAAGCAAGCACAGAATACTTCTGATGATACCAATTGAACTGTTAATTGAATAGTACTTGTCTTTCTATATATCAGTTCCAACGCTTAATAACTGAGCCCAGTTGGACCTTTGCAAAAAAGCCTAGAATTGCAAAGTTGACCAGATCCAGAAAAATAGGCAAACAATCAAAACTGGTGTTCTGGACTGTTGTTATTCAAATTTTACTTTCCGCTATTCAATACATTAAAATATAATCTTACATGTAAACTCAATCACATGTGTATTTTTTATTTTGGCATAAAAGTATATTGGATTCAATCTATTGCAAGTCAGGTTCTTGGCAATGTTCCATATTTTCTCCAACTAACATTCTGACTTCACATTGCGAATTTATCAAGAGACCTCGTGAGTGAACGGAGCGTAGCGAAAAAACACATTTTAGGGGCTCAGAAGAAATATATCCAAAGCTCATTTTTATGATTAATAAGGCCGTAGTCAAAAAATGTTTTAGAGGGATATTTTTTGGGAACGTTATATATAAACAAACGTGGTGGTGCGGATCAGTGAGAGGAACTAAGTGAAACATTTCGGGCATGTCCGCAATAAAGGAATACGTAAAAGAGCAGAAACAAAAATAGGAAAGAAAACTCGAGCGATATGTATTTCTGCTACTTGACTTCATGAGATCCAAATGAATATGCATATGTACTCAAAAAAAGGGGTACACATACCCATAACATCCGGATACAGGTGTAGCCCTTAGGAAACAACGTGGAAGGGGAAACAAAACAGAAGACACCAACAGGAGCCAACTAGCGCATTTGTTGCTTCGGTCAAGGGACCTCGTATTTCGGGGCAGCACCAAACGTCGTGACAGAGGCCACTTATAGCTATTAGCCGTGGTGCTTCAATCCCAGAGGACACAACTAAACAAAAGTGGTTGTGCGTATCAGATCAACTAGTGGTTATTATATTACTGTAATCCTACTAGTATACTTGCATTCCATTATTTATGTTTCTTGAGTCCTTGTTCATTTGTCGGGTACATAACATTTTGATGCACTTGAACCAGATTTCTATACCAATACGCAAATTTTTACGTAACACAACGATCTTCACAAAAGCTGACCACCGTCTGAGACATCACTAAGTACTACGATATATTAATAGAAAGGAATTCCGTCGAACCCGGTTTCGCAACAAAATGCAAAAATAAGCAACTTCAGTTTGAGAATCTGCGAGGGAAATTATAATTTTATTATGTAGGAGAATGTTCTCTCTAAACAAATTATAGCGTAGGAAATACAGAGTCGATCAACTTGAATCAATTTTTCAGTCAATCGGTGTTATATCGGCTGAAGGGGAAGTTTTGGCTCCCATCGCCAGCCATCTCACCCCTTTAGATCTGCGACTGATAAGAAGCTCGTTTGGAGTCTTGAATTTTATGCTGAAATCCATAAAACTCTCTCGCTAAGTAAAATGCGGTATTTATTTTGTATATATTGCGTATCTCTTAATTGGCTTCAAAATAATCTATGCATTTGTAACCAATACCTACTTTACTGCGATAGGATCATTAACCTTTTTTCTGCTAATGATCAAATTCACTCATCATCTGGCGTATTTTCTTAGAATTTCTTATGGCTATCTAGAACATCAACTATCATATTCTACTCAATTATCAAACACAGCCCGTGCAAATGAGGTCACCTTACTTCAGATAGCATTAGCAAGCCGAAATGTAGGAGAATAGAATGGAAAAACTTATTGGAATGGAATTGTATTATATTGAATCGGATTTTATTTCAGCTACTTAAAATATCAAAGAGGATGAAGTACATATTCAAGTTTATCAAAAGTTTGATTTCGGATTTCCATTGTCTATAAAATTTTATTATTACCGAACATACCGAAGTTATGGCTTCGCTATGTAGATGAGACACTTTCATCATCTGGAACCATGGAGAGAGCCAACTAAAAACATTCTTCAGTCATCTGAACAACATGCGACCTTCGATAAAATTCACGAAAGAAGAAGAGAGCAACAACTGCCTTCCATTTTTAGATGTTTTAGTAAGGAGAAGAGACACCAAAATAGAAACAACAGTACACAGAAAACCAACTCACACAGGTCAATACTTACATTACACTTCAAACCACCCAACCGGAATTTAGTCGACCGAGCTAGGAGTATTTGTAACACACAAGAGGGACTACAAAGAGAGCTCAATATCATTAACCAAGATCTATTAAAAAAAGGGATACCCAAAGAAGCTAGTGGAAGTAACAATACAGGAAAATACCAACAGTAGAAGAATTAAACATGAAGAATCTCAGCACTTACTCATTCTGCCTTACGTCAAAGGAATATCAGATGGAATCAAAAGAATAGGTCAGCGATACAAGATCCAAACAAGATTCTCTAGGAATGCCACACTCAGAAGTATCCTAACAAAAACTAAGCCCAGGAATGATTCTCAAGAGACAAAGGACTGCATCTACCAGATACCATGTCAATGTGGTAAAATCTATATTGGAGAAACAAAAAGGCCACTGGAATTAAGAATCAAAGAACATCGTCTCAACACCCAGCGAGCAGAGGCAGGAAAATCTGGAATAGCTGACCACGCATGGACGGAGCACCATAAATAGCTTGGGACGACGCTAAGGTTATTGCCAAGGAACCGCATTGGTACCGAAGGAAATTCAAGGAGGCGGCATTCATCATCAACAACAGCAAAGTGTACAGCAAACCCAGCGTAGACATTAAACCAATCTGGCAGCCACTCATAAAGAAGATCAATAGACTACGACTGGACCAGACAACAAACAATGACCGACAAACATCCACGTCAGCATACCGGAATACCGCGCATTGGGAACCAATCAGAACAGACCGCGCACAACGACACGTCACCGGACGGGGTATAAATAGGCATGAAAGGAACGTGTTCGCCAGTTCACCTGAAGACGATTGAAGATAGCACATCAATCGAAACGTCGTGATACTCAAAAATTTTATAGACAATGATAAATCCACCTTGTCTACAAGTTTCAAACAAAATATTCAAGTTTGTAGTTTCAGATTTGCAAATGAAACTGGTTTAATTTATTGATCGTTTAAAATTTAGTTTTTTTGCACTTTTTTCAATTGTATTCATCAGTTTCTACTGTCCGATCGTATGATTAATTACTACAAGGTTAATTTTAGAATACATAATGGCAGTTTTCACACCCCAGGCATAAACATACCAAATTGAAACCAAGTACGCAAAAATATGCCAATTCCATGAGTTTTTTGACGTTACATAATACAAGAATATAAATAAGTAATTTTTTGTTCAATAGAAAGGGTTACAAATAAAATTCTGTTTCTTCTGGTGACGCGTTTCGATTTATATTGATCTTTCACTTTCACTGACGAAGAGGAAGAAGAAGCTTTAGATGTATTTTTTAAGAACGTAGTATAATAAAGTTAGTGCAAAAGATGACAAAAGTTTATAGAAAGATTGCATAATTCATTGACTCCTGTTCTCGCTATGCAATCAATAATGGTCGACTGTTGTTTGAAACTACTTCGTACCAGTTCACCTGAAGACGATTGAAGATGGCACATCAATCGAATCGTCGTGATACTCAAAATTTTATAGACAATGGAAGTCCGAAATCAAACTTTTGATAATAATGGTCAATTATTGTCTACAGAAAAACCGAACTGATTCATTTGCCAATCTCAAACAAATTAATATAGTCTCTTAAAATGAGAAAACGCAGCGCTAGCTGAATGAAAAGCCTTATTCGAGAATTCTGAGAACACAAACATATGAGTTGCGAATGCCTGTGCCTTGACTCAGCTTTCTAAATGAATCATTCTCGTTGCTTGGAGGTTGCATCATTCTGCAAAATATCGGTTTACTTTTGATAATCGCCTCAACAATCTGGACTAATCTCATTGAAAATGGGCCAGCAACTAATACGTAAGCGGTGATTGTATGTGATTGTAATATCCTTGGATCGCTTCGCTATGATGACTTTCTTCGAATACTTCAATCCACATACCTCTGTCTTGCTCGCAAAAACGTTATCTGTATTAAATATTTGATAGAAATTATTTTGCGTATGTCTTAGATTCCAGACTTAATCGAGACATAACCAAATTGAAAATGGTTATATATTCAATAGTGACTAACCTTAAGAATTACTCAAAATGTACATATCTACCCTTACATTATTAAATAAAAGTACAGCATCGATAAAGGATGATGAAATACAAATACCAGAAAATATATCTAACAATATTCATAATATTTTAGTTTATATAGGATGACTAAGTAAATTGAAGACACAACTTAGGAGTGAGAAAAAATCCGGTAAAATATATATGCGGACTGAAATCTTATTTTTTCTCACGTCCGATTTGGTGCAAAGAGGTTCTAAGTTTAAGTAATTTGTAATCAGTTCGAGAGTACAAGTGTGAAAAGTTCAAAGTGTTAGGTTCCTCAAACGACACCCAGAAGAGCCAAATGAAGATGATTATTACTTTTTAAGTACAGTAGATATCTGCTCCCAACTAAGGCTTACTAAGCATTGTCAAAATCAGATCAAATCTGAGTGTCGCCCTCTATGGAGGTGTCCATTGACATTTTACGAAGCCAAAGGTCCTAACACCTGGACTGCCTTGAAGCCTAATTTCGGCTCAGGACTCAGGAGTATGTATTTGCCCCCAACCTCAGTGGGCAATGAAAATTAAATTCTCCAGAATAGTTGAGCTGCTTTTCGTTGGATATGGAAAATGGCCGAGGACGTCTTAAAGGATCCTCAAATAATCACTGTTATCCTTTTATAACACAGAAATGACGAACCCGGACTTGAAAAAAACAGATACCATATTCGCGATGTTGGACAGAAATATATCCATGTCGTATATGCTTATACCAGATATATTCCGGTGTAAGCATGGTAGTAATTCATTCGCATCGCCGATAAACGTCCAGAATATTCCAGCTGATTTGCTAGAGATCGAACATAAATTCTCTTTTAATGGTTCCGTATAGTACGTTTATTGGTAGTTTAGTTTAAGATAACTATCTTCCAATATACAGGAATCTGTTCTAGAATAAATGAATACACCAGTTAGGTACGTTCTAAGAGGGAACCGTGCCTTATTGATGATCAGCAAATACCGATTTTTCTTACCCATTGGTGCTTTGAAAGTGAGCAGCCTTCAACAAAACTTCGTCGTTCCAAGAGTGTTGGAAAGAAAATGGTCGCATCTTTTTTTCTTCTAAAAGTGGATACATCACAACGGTAGCCTTGGAAAATCAAAGGACAGTTTCTTCTGAATGGTATATAACCAGATGTGTTTCTGTAGTCTTCCAAGAACTATGCAAGAGCCGTCCAAAGACTGGTCTGCGGGGTATTCAATAGCACCATGACAACGCACCCGTCCACAGCGCCGCTAGAAAGAACACTCGATTTTTTTGCTGAAAAGTGTGTCAAACTGTTGCCTTACTCACCTTATTCTCCGGACCTAACTCCGTGCGACTTCTTCTTATTCCCCCAAGATCAAAGAAAAGTTACAAGATGGCTATTTTTCCATCGATGAAGAGGCAATCGCTGCATTTGACGGGGAAATTAGCAACCTTTCAAAATAACGTTGGTCACAAGAATTTGACAAGTGGTTTTACCGAATGCGTAGGGGGAGAATATGTTGAAAAACATATAGTTTAAAAAAAAAACTCGTAGTTTTTCTGTATCTAAAAACTTTCAGCGTGACCCTCGTATTTACTAAAGAAAGAAGTCGATAAATGACAGAGGAAATAGTCTAAAAATATCGTACATAGCACAGAGGCTTAGAAAAATGGTGACAAGGGAGCTGTACGAACAGACCACTTACACCATACAGTTCCTGAAGATATAGAGGATTTGAAAACTATTCAAGAAGAATGAGGAAGAGAGAATACAAAATTTGTTTATATCGTTCTAACGAGATGTATATTCCAAATTATCTACTCGGATTTAGCAGATAGATAGAGGACAAAGTTTAAGGCTCACCGCTGCGCTGTGAACATCGCCAGGTATTATGAGGCAAATGGAATGAAAGTCAGCTGATTTCGTAGTAAATCAAGCTGAAATTTTGAGGTACGAAAGCCGATTTAATGGCAGATAGGTAAGAGGAGAAGACAAATACTTTATGGTATGGCCTATAATAGGAATCGACCCATCATAAGCGAATGCGTCAAGCATTATTTGACAACCAAGGTGTTTTAGTATCTAGAATTTCAAGTGTCCCACACTGCGAGGACAATTTTCATCCATATCATAGATCTCGGTAGCTGGCCACAAATTTCAGATAATTTTATTTCATGCGATGGCGACACTGACACAAGACAGCGCTGAAGTTTTGTGCTTGACAACGCCCTTATGAACGTATTGCTTGATACTTCTCTCTTGTATTTTAACTTAATTATTGAAACAAACAATTGTCTGTATTGTTCATTATTATTTAACTTTTTACTTGACCTGATGAAAATGGTGGTTCTCGACAATGTCGGCCATGGCGGGAAATAAACTATGTATGAGTTGAGAGGTCTATATTGTTTCATCATCGTTGTCCATAACCAAATGAAAGTATGATCCACTAGCTGCAATGTAAGAACTTTCAATTGACAATCAGCTATTGACACTAGCATTCCTGGTTAGTTTATCAGAGGATGTGAAACAGGCACTCGATTTAATTATACTGATATAATATGTTCGTTAACCTACCGATACTTTCGAATCAACATAATAAATATTAATGTAAATTTTAGAATTGAAGTGGTATGTGGCTCTGGCTCATACATATTAATGTCGATACAGTCGAGTTGTAACAGACTGCTTGTGTGTACTTGCATATATTTGTTTTCTTATGGCTGTTGATTTAGCCCTATCGCTGTATAAACATGTATTTTATATTTGCGCTTTTATGGGAACTTTGACTCGGGAATGGAAAAGTCACTATTTGCAAATATTTTCTTGCATATCTTTATATATAGTTATTTTTTTCCAGTTACAACACGTATGTTATATTCCTCATTAATATCGGCCAATTGAATATAGATATATAACGAAAAATGCTTCTGTTTCATCGCACTTGTTCTGGACGATGATTGAACCCATATTTGATTGTTGAAAAAATGATATTGAAATTTCAGCTGATTATAAAATTTAAGTGAATAAATTTTGATAATCAGAATTAAATTAACATTTAATGATTAACTGTGCAGGATGACTGTGTTTTGTTATGAACTTAGAACTCAATATAGACCTGTGACGTGGCTAGAAATATCGCAGCTTGTTGATAGATATTCATGAAAAAATTCCTCCTGAATAATATTATCTTGTTTGTCTGGCATACAAACTTGTTCATACTCACTGTCTGTTTCTTTTCGAAGTCATATTCACTGTCAGTCTGGTTTAAAAAATTCTATTTATTTTATTTATTTGTACTTTGGCCGAGATAGGTAAATATATTTATTATCTCAAAATTAGGTAAGATTATACCTTTACTTTACTGGATATTATCAGGAAACACCTTATATTAACCTCATAGTTAAGTGATGAAAATCCAAGGAATGAAACACATTATTCTCAAACTTGTCAGGCTGACGACGCCGACGCTTTAAATATAAAAGTCAAACGCATCACTAAAAACCGACTGTTAATTGCAAAATCGTGTGTATTATTATGTAAATCCATGTGGCGGTCTCCTAACTAAGCTCTCATTGAGAATTTTGTTTTATGTATTTTAATATGGAAGGTGATATTAGTATGGTTGATGAACCCCACAGCTGGTGATGAATAGTTGTTGTTCTGGTCTAAAGTGAGTTCAATTAGATCCGGAGCAGATGTAATAATGAGACAATTATTGAGGACTATACATACAAAGCAAACAAATTTTATGATTAATTATAACAAAAAGCTGTTTTGAACAGAGCAGTAAACAAAGAAGCAGCCACAGTTGCTGTGGGATGTAGGTATAACAGCCATAAATATAGTGTTTATGCTCCAATATGGTGTAGTTGGCTGTTGTTGTGTCCTAAAGCAGAGACTAGGGAACTGGAAACTTAATACTACCTAATAATACATATTTACTCGTACAGAGTTTTGCTTCTCATGCCAAAAGCAGAAATATTGTGTTTTTTGATGTAGTATATACTGTACGTTACGGAAAACCATTTCTGTCGGTCTATCTGTTGAATGACGCTTAGTTCTTATATAAATAGGAAAGTGCCATTCGAACTTGGTAAATTTTATTACTAGGCTATTATTATGACAAAGATTATTTTTTTAGTCATTGTCAAAAAATGGCATCAAGTAGGTTGAGGCTGTACTTCCCACGGAATGGTATCAGCTTAGATATAAGGAATTGGATAGAATTTGAGACCTGTCGATAGAATTGTTTTTTGAAAATATTGAAATACTAAATTTTTGTTTTCTGCAAAATTCCAATAAATGTTAGGTTTTAGCTCAAGTGGATCGGCAGTCACACACAGTCTTCAAGAAAATGATATAACTGCACATGAAATACAAGTCAACTTTCTTGACGCCAGTTTCCAAGACACTAAATTGTACTTTTTTTATATCAGAGATTTCTATTCTTTTAAAATGCATTTATCTATAGTAAAACAAGCTACAATTACATAGTATGTGTATTTATCCAACAAGAAAAAAATCAAAAGTTTCAAAATCCGATTTATTCTAAATTAATAGCATTGCTTGGATAGTGTAGCTTCAACCTACTTGATGCCATTTATTTTGAATGTTGCAAATAAGAAATTTCAACTTTCTATGCCTACAGCGGTATGAATTACCAGTTTCACTCAATACAGTGGAAACAACCATCTAGCCTAATGTGATTTTGTATCTGGAAAATCCCCTATCATCATGTAAATTAGCTTTTTATAATTCACTAAAAATTCGTAATTCCCTGATTCTTACTGAACTACAGTACCAGTACAATATGCATGATTATAATAATAAAACGGGCATTATAAATAGAGTAGTACCAGTAAGTTATAATCATTTTTCCGGCTGGATAGCCGCAAACAAAAGATATTCGATGAATCATGCTTGTATTAAACGCCTTTTGCTATGTATTGTTTCCAGAACGCAGTCATAGGTGGAGTTACAGAGGGCAAAGTTCCTATGGATTGTGTTCTTGCTGCTTCTGATATAATGTTAAACTTAGAATGAATATCATTATTGGAACTATCACTAAGCAGATGTAGCATTTGATCATTCCCAAAGTGCCCTTTTCGCTTATATCATCTTTTTTGTGCGTAATGCAAAAATTGTTTGGGAATGGACATTTAGGGTCATGTTGTTTTTGTGTGAATAACAACTAATGAATTCAAGGCATAATCTAGAATATTTTAATAACTATTTTTTTCCATTACATGCGTATTTTAAAAATGGATCGATATTGGTGCTTGGATGAGATTAATCTGGTAAATATTTTGCTTCAACTTTGACATAGGCATGTATATTTAGCTGATGATGACGCCATATCCTATATGGTAAGAAGTAAGAACATTGGAGTAGTGAAAATGATATACAAAAACGCATCGCAAAGTAAAATCATAAACAAACAGCTGTAATGGAATATTATGGAGTAAACAGATTAGAAAAGAAATCAAAATACGGATTATAAGACACTAGTTTAGAGCATCATGACGTATGGTGCTGAGGGCTAGGAGCTAAAGAAAAAGCTGTTATCAGAGCTTAGGTTACTGAAGGCGTATGGCAAAAGGCCTAATAAAGTAAATTCAGTGGATACCGACACAATAAAAAGAGGTATAAAAAGAGCAGAAACCTTCAGGATGAAGACTGGCGGGATAGAGACCGCTGTCTAGGACATGATAAACGACTTTGTATTTTTGTCGCAATATATATACAATATACATAGACATGTAATGTTACTGTGGATAGATTTTCATCTAAGAAGCTTGGAGAGGCTATATGATGCCATCAGGATGCCCAGATGATGTTATCATGGATGCTTGATCGCCATGCATGACCGTATCGAGTAATGAAATCATATGTTACTATAGATAAGTGAAGAGGTTTTAGTATCAGTGAAAAGTGCCGTTGAAGGTACAATCGTAAAAGTGTTTACGAAGCACAAGAGATTTTGCTGTAAATCTGTTTGCCCTTGATGTAGTATGCTGTAGGGACTATCTTCACTGTTACCACTCCAAAGTGTTAGGACCTATTGACTTCTTAATATACAGCATCACTAGTCACGGTCCTTGTAGTATGTTACTATCACACCCCTACCTGGGATAGATATATATCATCGTGGACGGTATAATTTCCTTACTCTAAATATTACAAGTGCGCTCATGTTATGCATATTTTAACTGGATATTTTAGTGGGAGAATGCAGAAAGTGCTGCGTTACACATTAAAGCTTGGGGCGTTCACCAACCAAAACTCTTGCATAATTTCTGTCGGAACGCCACTTATCTTGATTGAAATGAATGCAGATAGAGTGTATTTCACATTTTCTCATGTCAGTTTTATAAAAATAGTACAAGACACTTTATATTGGTTTCATGTTAGATCACAGGAAGCTGATGTTTTAATTAATAAAATAGTTCAAAACAAGTTTGCTATGTTAAAGATTGATACCTCTAGATTAATATTCGTCATTCCTTATCAAAGTGCTTCATAGAATATATCGGCCTTAATGTCTTAGTTAATCAATGAATTTACCATGATTTCGGTCTGGATACCCAAAAAGCAGACCGACAAAGGAAAATAGATGAGAGGAAAGTAGGGGTGTAAGAAAAACAGCAAAGAGAAAGTCGGGTAACTTCTAGAAGAAGATCATTGATTGAAAGTCGATGACTTCATCATTAGTACTAACGATAGACTGTCAGGTGTTTGGCGACGCTTATAAACTTTTTGGTTGAAGAAATAGATTTGGCAATGTTACTAAAATAAGTTTAGATAGTATTTTGAAAGCGATAATCAGTTTGAGTGTTCAATAGCCTTGCATTTACAGTAGTTTATATAGCGAAGTCCTTGCTATTCCCAATAGTATTTAAGGAAAAATATTCCAAATGCTTAGTAAATCCCTTATACAAGATACAACTGCAAAAAGTATTAGATACAAATTAAAAATCCTTTCGACATAGGAGGAAAACCAAACGAGGTTGATCTCGCGAATCCAACTCGTCATATTTGAGTCGTTTCTTTGCATTGCAGTGCCCCTTTCACATCATTCATAAGAAAAGTGTATTTTCCTGACATTGCTAGCTCCCTGTCTATTATGATCATATACCATAGCTTCTCCTCACGCCCCTTCTCGCAACCTCCATAACGCGTTCCAAATCCGTCTCTGCAACTTTCTAGCGATTTACAATAAGTACACTTTGACGGACTTTCCTGGGAGAGCGGTAATGAGATCGACGGGAGTTTATCGGCTAATTGAGACCCTCAACTGCCGCTGCTGGAAGATTACGACCCGAGAGTTTTCAGCTGTATGGAACGCTCAACAAACTGTAAGCCTTGTCGATCGAACCACAGTACAGCTCAACCTCTGTGTTTGCACGTAACGGGTACACAAAAATGTTTGCTTTTGTATATCAGACCAAATTGTAACTGTTTATAACGTCTTTAAAACAGATACACACTCCTCTTTCTTCCGAATCTCAAATTGCCGCCCGTCACAGATGTGCCTACCGTTTTCATAGATAAACATTTACAAAAGCTCCTGAAGCGCTGTGAATTGTGACCATTGAGACAGCTTGCTCCAACATTCACCATGGTAGTATGTTCTGAGATGCTGAATGTGAATTTCTAAATAGGCTCCGTCTTGCGGGTTATCAAATCAATAACTGTCATAGATCAGCTAAAACTTTGCATAGGAATTGTGTTTAGATTATTATCATTCGTTAGCTAATTGAAGTAATCTTTAACGGTTCCTTGCAGTACACCATCAGAAAGATGTTGACTATGCTGATATGCTGCTATCTAGTCGTATGAAGAGAAAACCGTGCCATCACCTCAATCAATAACGCAAATTGCCCACGGTTATTTGTTACTGCACTTTAAAGAGCCAATATATGCATCAATGGGAAATTAAAGATTTAATTACCGGCAACCATCAGTATTTCACCATCTGTCAAGCTGTTACCTCTAGCAGTACGCAAACATTGTTGGTACATTTACCGTTCGATGGAAGTGATTGGTGCCGTTTTTCATGCAAACAAACCGACAGATGCTAAGACATATTACGTGGGAATTTAA
Source organism: Bruchidius siliquastri (assembly GCA_949316355.1). Taxonomy (NCBI): domain Eukaryota; kingdom Metazoa; phylum Arthropoda; class Insecta; order Coleoptera; family Chrysomelidae; genus Bruchidius; species Bruchidius siliquastri. The sequence goes on from OX438534.1 coordinate 29,762,895, forward strand.
ATAAACCAATATATATATGAAATTAATAAGAGAAACGAGATGTACAGAAGGAAGTAACAAGACTGATGCTATTGTTTCCTAAAAGCTGAGAAATAGCTAACTAACAAATACCTGAATACCTCCAGGACAGTAGCTATGAAACAAATTTTGCCAGTATAAGGTTGCTCTTCTTGCTTGCAAAATGACTATCGATGCTAGTAACAAGATTGTGTAAATATTACACCATGTTTCAAAAATAAAAATGACGTAAAACTATGACGTGTTTCACTTCATTTCAACTACATGGTTAGACCGTCTAATTAAATACTTTTTACAATGACTGTCAAGTTACTTCTGAGAAAATTAAGGCATATTACGTTACAGTCTAGCGGAATCACACAGTTGTGTTGTGTGTGCTGGACCAAGCACAATTTCTTTTTTATTCTTTCCTCCCTTCTCCTTCAGTTTGTTTGGTATCCGGGCAACTAGACCTGACAAACCGGCTGACAGACAAAAGTTCAACTAGGAACAAAGGTCCGTTCTGATGGACAATGACGAATGATACTCGTATATGTTTAAATTGCTGTTCTCGAAACCAGCATTTTCTTCGCCCCATTTAGCAACATACTATGATATACCTTGATTTTAATTTTTAGTTCCCAGGCATATCCGTAGAAATCTTTGTGGTGGTACTAAAAATGTTCGAATTTGAGATCATTTGTTTTCTTGTAAGTTTTATGCCGTCGACATCACGAAAACCCGATTCACTCATTTCTCTCGCTCTGTCTGTCTGTTTCTGCGTTTTAGTTACCACCAAATCTCAGTAACCGCTTCATCGATTTTGTGGAATAATTCGATGTAGGTCACAGTTGGCAATGCTGACATATTTTTTAAAATAGATTCAGTGGCGGCTGTTATTTGAAAGATCCAATCCTCTGCAATCTGCGGTAATTTTTACGCCTTTTTTGCAGACTTTCCTGCTTAGCTTGATATCTGTCGCATTCACAATCAGCGGTTGCGCTTCTAGGAACAGTGCTAGCTTTTTTCAATACAGCTCATTAAAAAAATTCCAAACAAAAGATTTCTATCTTTTTTTAATTTACAATTTGTTCTGTCCATCCCCAAGCCATTATTTCCTTAGTCTTTTTAGTTTTATTATTTCCTTAATAGTGGATTGAATCGTTCAATAAATTAACCACCGATAGGGTTTTATTTTCTTTTTTTCTACGAGTCGAGTCGCGGAGGCCCTGACCGTCCGGTTTTAGGTATTAGGGAGCAGGTAAGAACTTTTCAGGGTCGGCGCACTTCAATTTTGGTTGCAGGCCACTAAAACTCCTATTAGATTATAGTTTCGCGAGGCGCTGATATACACTAATACATGTTTTTTTTTCACTGTGATCCGAATAGAGGATGATTTAACATGTAATCTTACAACAAATCTAGTGTGAAAAAGCCATGTTTCCACCAAAGAAAATATATGAAAATTCGCATTTCCACTGTATTAATCTGGTCACAAAACAACAAACAATGGCGCTCTGTTATTATTATTATATCGTTATTATATTGCTCATTTTCGGTTATGTATCATTTGCTGTCAAGTATCCCTTTCAATAGTGTCCTCAACAGATGAGTTTCATGCACATCCATGCTTTTCATCATAATACTATTTATATTGCAAATTGTTGGACAGACAAGTGGTTTCATCTGGCAACAGCGCTCAGTTTGATATTATCCACTAAGTACGCAGCTTGTGTATGACATGACAGATCGATACAAAACGTCATCGTTTGTTGTTTTGGTGGTGGAAGCTATGAGAACTAACTAACTAACTAATACATAATAAAACTGATATATTATTATTAAATAAATTAGGATTGAATACCAATTCACAACTTACATAATATTTCTATGATCCCAATTTCCACAAAAAAAACTATAATTGATTAGAGCTACAAATTTGAGGCATTGTTCCGAATTTACGTCATATTAATTATCTATTTTATAATTTTTCCACTCACTTCGGATCTTAACAACACATTCATTTTGAACAGCGCAACCAAATTTCAAGCTGATACATGGTAGTAATAATTTAGTTGCTACTGGTTATTATTCACAAAGTTTTACCAGCATTTATCCAATTAGTTAGGATGGTGATTTGTTTTTATAGGGTTTTCCATGAATACCTTATATACATTAAACTAGAATAATTAATCAGATTGCATTGCCTGTATGAAGCCTATTGACTTCCAAATATATGAATGCGGCTAGAGGCCGCCACTGACATTTCAGTCTCACAGCAACATCTGCAGCTGTTACCAGTCAAGGCCCTACAAACCAGATCGGACGAAAACACGAGACAGACGAGATGTTTTCATAGGTATGCTGATGTATAAAATTCTCGTAAATTTTTCATATATCAGAGTCCGAATGGGATGAATAACAATACAATGTCATCTGACCGTGAGATATATTATCTCCAAATCTTTGTATAATTTTTGTCCTAGGCTGAAACAGGGTGTACAATGAATATCTCCAAAATGGTGCTGAAATTCCGGAAAATTGTTTCATGTCTCTACGAACGATACTTGTGTTGGTATTTTACTTGTATTGAAAAATATATTCGAGTTCATAGACGTATACGAGTATATATTATTTTTATTATTTTTATTACAGGTGAGTGCAGCTTTTAACTGTTCAATGGGATATACAGATAGCCTGTGACTAGGTAAGTTCATTCATCAACAAATTCTTCGACTTAATTCCACGTCACAGGATACAAAAGGTGAAAACACACCGAAATCTACGTAGAAGACAGGAACTGGAGATTGAAGACACAATTTTGGATTGAAAATAGTCTAGACAAAATATTGATGCAAACTGGGTTGGAATTCTGGTCTGCACCAATTTTTCTTGCTCCAGAATTGTGTATCAAATTTGCCTTTCCTGTATTTACACGGTTACGAATGCTGATTCAACCGACTGGCCTACCGTGCGTGTAAGTCTCTTATTTTATATATCTGGCTCCTAGCGCACGTACTGAGTGAATATACTTGAGGCTATATTTTTAATAATCACCCGTCCATAAAAAGTGGAAGATTGGAACATCTATTAACGTAATTTTTAAAATGCTGTATGCATGCAGGTACTTTTTTCGTTCAGATTGCAATTAAGGAGACTGAGCAGCTGTTCTTTATTATTCTGATGATAATGCAAATCTGTGTGTAGATGAAGAGGAGCATATAACGAGCTGTGCATTCTCGGTATTATGAATATCCCTCTCATTGTTGTTATTCTTTTCAGATAATAATTACTCTCCTATGGTTAAGAGGTTTTCCTGAGAAAATGAAATGCTATTATTCAGCATAATGTCAGAACTATGCCTTCTCAGAAGTTCAAGCGACTCCATAAAACATTATTGTTTATATGAATCGTATTCTTTTCGCTAATTGTTATAAAAGTCTGATGAACTATTTTGCGTTCATTTCTTCCATCACTCAGTAAAACTATAAGATAATTTAAAAAACGCTACTGATCTTCTCATGCTCTTTTTCCCACATACTTCAGTAGGTGTATTATAATCTTGAAAAGTTTGTACATTTTACGGCATGGTTCCTAAATATTACATATTGTGCATCAAGAAAACCTATGCAAAGTCGATTTATATATTCACAAAATGGGCTTTATAACTGAGATCTGATAAAGAAACATAAAAGGTACAAGGCAAGTGTGGGAAGAAGAAAAATAAGCATGCCGAATTGTCGGAAAGTCTCACATTTTGTTTATGATAGGCTGGTAGAACAATTCCATCGAGCTTTATTTCCTAATAAAAACCGTAAGAGTTTTCACAGTAAAGAAGCTCCTCAAAATTCAGTGATATTTTTGGTTCTGCATATACATCACCTGAAACAACATCACTTTTCTGACAAGTTCGTTGGTTAGACACTGTCTACCTTCCTCAACTTCAGCCCTAGTCTTGGTCAAGTTCAAATTTAAATAATCTATGGTGATCTTCAGTTAAAGTAGACATCTAAACAAGTGCGGCATTATCAGAACGTCAGTTTTTCGTTAAAGGCTCCTCTAGTGTTTTATCTCCAAGTCTCCAGTGTTTCCACGTTATTAAAAAATCAATACATCAAATTTCACGGAAAGAGGGGACCATACCAGGGAATTTCAGATGTTAGTTTGGAACAGTGAAGAGACCTCAAATTTACACACTAAACGCAATCAACGAACATTGCGAATGGGACACAAGGTGAACTGCAATCAAGTTTCCATATTAAACAAACAGGAATGTATGACATGGGGATGATCAAGGTATCTTAGAAAGTTATAATTTTTTTCTTTATGTAGAGGCATACTACTCGTGCTACTTGTCAATCAATCAAATACCAATAACGTTCAATTTTATAGACAATTGTTCATTTAACTCTATGATATCTATGGTGTTAATCTTTTGTGATATCTTTTAGTTCCTTCCAACGCTAGTAGGCGGAAAAGTGTTTTATTCGCGAAAAAAAACGGATTCACTCATTTCCGTCGGTATGTCAGCTTATGTGTTTCTCAGTAGTTAACAGTGACGATTGACTACATTTGAACAGAATTGATTCAATCACACTTACACATCAGGGTAGTAGTGTGAGTCATCACAACCGACTCGATGGAGTTGCGGATCTAATCAGATCCGCATGGCGAGGAGTGGTACACGAAGGCCGGTGGAGAACGACATCTATAGGAACTTTTCGGTCATCTGTAGTGAAGAAGATTGAAGATACCACATCAAACGAAACGTGGTGTGGTATCTTCAAAAAACGAAAGCCCGAAGCGCTGTCGTCTATGAACTTGTTTAGACTTTCGTACTTGTTAGTCAGGATGATTTTTTGCACATTTGCCTCCGAAACATATGTATAAAGTACTTGATTCCATTTTTCTCCCAGTGTACGTAAATTCTAATCCATGGCATGTCATTTTCGATGCGATAATTCGCATCATAAACTCTTTCCGACACTTACAATTGAAACATCGTGGCACTTGGAAAACATAATCAACTCGATCCGAAAATAATCCAGCTCATTTCTCAATCTGCTCCTCCTCGAGTCCTTGGAGACTAAACGAGAGTTCCCTCGGTAATCTACGTCGAACCAACCCAAAAGGGAAACAGAAAAGTGTTTGATGAAGGGTCAACGACTTTGATGACGCCATTGACTCCAAATTATCAAGAACTAAAGTAGACATGTAGCTCGCCATATTACCGAACAAGCTCTGAACAACTGTTTTCACATTCGTGTGAGACTCTCCAGTAACTTGTTTCGACACGTATTTTATCCCCAGTACTGGTTACTTGTTGCAATTTTTGTCTCAGAAAAAAGTCAAGTGAACAAGCCAGTTCAGGTACATAAGGTTCAAGAGTTGATAAAAAAGTGAGCTTTATTTGTTAACATAATATCATACTGTTTTGCTATGCAGAAGAATGATGTGAGTAAACCAGATACGCAAAATTGAATCTAGTAGATTGATTCAGTAGTGCTCAGATATTCATACTAAGCTATCCCCAAAATACCGTAAATAATAAGTCTTTATTTCCATTTTTGGAGGAGTTTCTTCAGAAAGAGTAAGTGTAGAAGGTGTGAAATTCAACTCCAAGTGCCCCGCAAAGTGACGCTGACCATTGACATCGTTATGAATTCGAATGGTCCTCATAGCTTGAACTCCACTTCCATCTGGTATGGGCCATCTGTCGCCGCTATTAGGCTGTTGGGACACTTTGACTTCGTAGAGATGCCAATGGGCAGCGCCACTTTGCGCGCCACTTTGATATGGATTCCAGATCCTTTGCACAACAGGAAGTTTTTTTAACTGGATCTATAAAAATTTGACTTTAAGAATCTGCAAAAATAGAGTCTTCCATATCCAAAAATAGGATAAAATTCTTTCACTGCTCTCAAAAACTCTTCAAGAACACGGATGACATTGAAGGCGGAGTTTGAGTGTTCGAATATATTTTTATTTTGTAAAATACTTCGCTGTAAGCTTAAAGATATTCGAATACTTCATTACAATCAATACACCGGTTACTCAGAATGCGCGGTGATACCTGCAAAACTCACACGAATCTACAGATTATAGGAGGCTTTTAGTAAATATTTTTATCGTGAACATTTTCTAATTTGATTATTGAATTGAATTGAATTTTTGTCAGTCTGTCGATCTATTTTTGTCACTCCGTAATCTCAGTAGCCACTGCACCAATTTAGATAAAATTTGTGGAGCGGTGTACTTTTTCTTGAACGCCAGTTCATTTTCGGATGGCAAAATTTTTTTTTTGGGTTTAAGGATCTTGGAAAATTTCATATTTACATGTCATTCAAGTGTCCAATTAATTAAAAGATTAGTCATAAAACTTTTAAGGCAATTTTTTTATTGTAATTCACTATTTCTAACCATAATATCCAGACAAGGCTTGCTATGACCAAACCTCTCCAAAGTTTGAGTATTACACCAGGCTGTAGTATTTGCATCTTGTATATATTTAGGGAATCTTTGTTATTTTGTAGTCATAATAAAAATTATAGGCACGCAGCTAACGACAAATTACCCTATTATTTAATGTCAATGGAGATAATCTCACTTGCAAAAAATATTCAAAAACGAGTACCCTACGCTTCTACAAAGAGACCTGGTAAAATTCTATGGCGTGGGAATACCGAGTCAATCTACTTGACTTTATGTGTGAAGGGTGAAGGGGATCACCTGAAGAAACCTGAAGTATAAATTTCCTTCTACGATCTTCATATGGAACTTGAGGATCTCCCCCGGTAATCAAGATCACCCCAGACGCGGGAGGGGACTGAAAACGTTTTGAGGGAGGGTCAATGACTCCGACGGAGCCATTCGCTCCCATTGGCTCGGAAAAAATGATTTATTATAAGCAATTTAAAACGGAATAGAAGAACGTTCACTTGTAATTATATCATTCACATTCAGAAGATTAATGTATGTTTTTTTATTTCTTGCTAGATTTGTTCTGACGGATCTTTCTTGTATTAATGTTTTGTTGGTGTTGTTGATGGCGTGTTTATTCTTCTCCCATTTCCATGACGTATGGCGTTTGTTAGACAGAGAAAAATGTTGGAGAGAAGAGAAAAAATCGGTTTCACGTTGCAATGTTTGACACTGTGAGACTGTATCTGTGATTATGTTAGCATTTGGTCTACCCCACATAAATAGCCCTCGTCAAAATTGTAAGAACCGTTCCAACCATATCAAATTCAAATAAAGAACTGTAAGCACATTTTATATAACATCATTTAAAATATCTATTTTGGTCCTTAATTGAAAAGTTCTAAGGGGAAACTCCGATAACTTTTGCTACATTGTTCTCATCAAACATCTGTTGATCAAATGTTAGGACTATATTATTTGCACAACTAAGTTTTTGGCAATGTTAAATCCGATGAAGTTTCACAGAATAAATACAACCTCCAGAAAAGTCAAGTGTAGTACTTCAGAATAATGATCAATATGCAGACCAAACAGATACTTTTGTTATTCGGCCATTCTGCCACTGGTGAAAAAGTAAACCTTCAAGGAGCTGCTCGATCCATGACCATCAGCATGGACTCAAAATTCGAGAAACTATATTTCATCATCGAGATATAAATTCCCAGAAAAGCAATTAATCCAGGCCGAATATCAGTTTTCGTCCTGAACGGTTGTCCCGCCGGGCTTACCTCAAACCTTTGCAAAATATTTAAACTCTCCCACCAGCGAAACGTGTTCTATACTGGGTGGAAATCGGTCGAGAGCAACTCGTACCTAAGAATGGTAGAAAAAATATACCCTGCAACCATAGACCAGTGTCTGACACCTTATTCAAAAACAGTAACTACTTTGTGGTATTTGCGCTTCCCCTGTAGAGCATTTTCCGATTTGCCGATTATGTTTGTGGAAGGTAGAACATAGGTTTAGTTAAGTTAAGCTAGTTTTTTAGGATTGGTTGAGTGGAGTAGCTCTTATAGCTAGACCCCGCCTATTGTAACCATAACCATTTGGTTCAATAAAGACATTATTGTTATTCCCAACGTTACAGTCGTAACGTGTAGCTTCTCAAGTACCTAGACAAAAACAACATCATCAATGATCACCGATATGGCTTCCGCCAGAATAGATAACAATTGCAATTGAGCTTCATAAAGAATCTCGAGTCGGCCTTGCACCAGGTCTATGCCAATAGTTGGATGGTTTTCTCAGGGAAGACTTGACTTGAAGAAGATGGAATATGCTTTCTATGTATTTACCATCGACGCGGGGAGTCCTCTGTGATCTGCCATTTCTCCAGCGCTCTGGTTGCTGTACATAGGCGAACTGTTGAAAATAATATTTATTTCTATGAACAGCAGATGAAAGCACCCTCATTTCCTGCACGGAACTAGAAAAACCATTACCATCTCAAGAGGCATAGCTATGGCAGGGGCTGCATGTTGTCCAGATTAATGAAGATATCGATAGAGTGGTCGAATGGGGATCTACAAATGAAGCTCAGTATAACGGACAGAGAAGTTGGACAAGCCCAATATTTGATCATCTTCCACCAAGCTTCTGGGATTTAAGATCAAAAATAACGTTCTAGAGTGATCACGTTGGCACGAAGATATCGAAAAAGTGTTCGAATGGGAATCTACAAATGGAGCTCAGTATAACAGACAGACAAGTTGGACAAGCTCAATATTTCATCATCTTCCATCTTCTGGAATTTAAGATGAAAAATGATAGATCGGCTTCCCAGGAGCTGGGGGTTCTTCCTCTACAGAAAGTTGTATTAACCGAATATTATAATGTCATGAATTGAATGTTTTAGTGTCATTGTGCAGAACGTGCTTAATCTGAAAGCTGCACTGCCCACGTCCGAAAATACGCTGAACGCATAAAAACATGTAAATGACCTGATGAATATGCATCGGCCAATCTGTAACACATTCAAACACTCCATACATATGAATGACGCTGCTATCCGCTTTTTTAAACGGGACTGTTATAACATCAACAAATAACTATAGAGATTGTTGGCAGTCGTGTGAATGTTCCTTTTGATATTTAAATTTTCTCCAGATTGCTTTTCGCTTTAATCTTCAGATTGTGGATGAAAGTCGTTATTTTTACATTTTATGCGTTCGTTTGCCAATTGGAATCATTAGGTTGTTTACTATATAAGACCTCGATGTTCTATCGATCCATTAGCATCCTCAATTGCTTATAGTATTTAATAAGATAAATTTAGGTCGAATACATACAAAGTCTTATATAGTTTTAAGCAATGAAGCCAGTAGCAAAAAGTAACTGTTGGTGCAGTGTTACACCGGGAAGTCTGAGAACTATTTTCAACATATTTCTGAATGACTATCTCCCTATAGTGATTCAACCTATACACGAATGTTTCCAACTTCGTGCATTAACTACCAATAGTTCACTAAAACTTGAGACATCTTTTTATTTTCCAAATACACGTTTGTAGTTGATGACCCGTCGTATTTATTTATCGTTCATTCAACACTAAAGACGTTTCTAACATTCTGTGTGAGTGTGGTGATTTTTTGGGAGTGATTATTAACGAGATTTGATTCGAGGTACAGGTCTCTCCTGAAGAGTATGTATGGCGAGGTACTTTTGGAGACGTTGTGCCCTATGCTTTCTGGAAACAGGTGAACGCCCTTAGTCTTCACAAATCTTAGTGGAGGTACTTACCGATATAGATCTATCGACTAGCCTCTAGGGCAAGTCAGTACTTGGAGGCTGTGCAAAATGCACCTGTTGGCACCTTTTAGTTTCGTTCTTCTCTGGTATGCAGCGACTCGGATGACCACAATACGACGATACTAAGATATCTGATATCTTTTAGGGATAATACTTCATCCTCAGCTATGTTCGTGGTCCCTGGTGTATTTTGAAGACATCCTGGGCATTGTAGCATTAGTTGGTAGTGATACCAGTATCATAGCAGCTGAGCTTTAGAATAACACCATAATAGAGTTGTGCATGTCATGTGTAGCGCTTGATTCAAGGACGTTTTTCCAGACGCAGGTTCTAATTCGACAGTATGATCCTAGAGTAAAGTTCGGATTGAGATATTCTTGTATTTACTCATATTCAAAGTAAAAAATACGCGATACGTTACATAAATCACAGATGTGGGATGGTCTTACCGCACATGATAATAATTATTGTGAGAATATTATTATTATCTCTTATTTCTATCATTGTCATTTTCATTGGCCCCACAAATTTTTCAGAAGTGGGATGTCTACTACATACCTAAGTTTTAATTTCTGTAACTGTGAATGTTACTGGTGAATGAAACCTGCAGTGATTACAAGATTATGCCATTTTACGTATGCAACAGGATTAAACACGACGCATATCTACTGACCAGTTATAAAATCGTTAACTGATCTCAGAATCATGTTATGAGCAGACATTTTGTAAATTGATAGCCTTCAAGATTCGGGATATACCATAAAATTGGTGTTCAGAACTTGACCAACGACGCTATCAGATTAAAAAAATTCTGATAAAGAGCAAATCGCTGAATTCAACTATAAATAACTTTTTTTGGAGCAACGGTTGGTGGTTGTACAGTGGTGAAATGGTGTACGTACGTAACATATTTTGTAAGGCAAGTTCTTGTGCACGTCATTCATTTCTCTGAATCGATCACCCTCCAACCGGTCTGATCTGGAAGACACGTCGCGCAGACCAATGATTCTCTGACCATTGAAACAAGCATACTGCAACGAGATCAACGTTGAAAGGCAGGGAAGGATCGCCCTGTATATAGCATGTGCGCAGCTCTCGAAAGTGATATCTAGAGCTTTCTAGAATGTCTTGTTTTTGGTTATAGAATTTTCGAGATGGCCGATTTGTACATATAAAGGAATAGAGCCTAGTTAGTATTCAGTAAGAACATTACAATACGTACCTCCGTGGAACCTGGATTTTTCTCACTCCAATTTGAGTCGAAATAGAATAATGTGTAAGATTTCAATGCGCTTATAATCTGTATGCCTACTTACTTTATGAGAGGGTATATATGAATACGTGGGAAGTTTACAACTAATTGACTCCATTTTTTTGAACGTGCTCATGTGCAGAACATAAATAAAATATAAGTAGGCATACTTTCACGTTTTTAATAAACGTACCATGCTGTTGATGCTGTATTTCATACCCATGTCCAATAAATCACATTGTATAGAGCTTGCATCACCTGTGTCAAAAATAAACAATTTACACATTGAAATTTAGTAGCCGACTGATATCGATTTATAGCTGATTTTGAATATTTTATTGAGAGTGAGATCCGTTTATTTTCCAAACAGCTGTATCGTGGTTAAATTGGCTCTCAATTTACCTCCTGTATTTGAAGTTATAAATTTTCATTCACCTTACACTTTCATAATATCTCTCGATAAAATGCATAATTTTTTTTTATCGTTTCATAAAGACTTTATATACATGGATTTACGATTCTTGAGGATTGCTATCAATAAATATGACATAATCACACTGAACATTCTTTATGTCCATAATCTACTTATCCCAGACTTACTTTCTTTGTTATGTTTGTCAGGTAAGTTGATTGTTCATAGTCGGACCCCTTGATCTTTGGTAAGTTTAGGTAATACATTTTGAAGCAACAATATTTATCGTTTTTGTAGACGAAGCTATTCTAGTGATTTTAACGAATCCAACGGTCTTCCTCCACATTTTGTGTGAAACTATTCACTATTGCATCTCCCTCTATTACATATGCTATTTCATAAGTTTCCTACACAAGCTGTAACTTTTTCCCCCAACTTGTAGGTCAACTTTAGCAATTTACGGTAGAACAATAATAAAAACAGACAATTCCTTCATTTTTTTACAAAAGCGTAGCGCTCTGAAAGTATTTGATAGTTGTAATTATTTTCCTTTCCATACCAGAACTTTTTAACGATGGTAAACTAGTTCCTCCAACAGTGTATAATTAGATATGTTGTTGTAAAGCGCAAAATTGAGAATATATCTATTTGACAGGTTACTTCATAAGTCCCAACAAACTTTGTCATCGATTCCGTCGATTCATGTCACAAATTCAACAAAGTCCAGTCAGAACACATAATTCCTCATCAGTTAATGCACAAAGGTGAAACGTAATTTATTTATTTAAATTACGTTTCTCTCTGCGTTCACTGCTATTATGATTTATATTGTAGTTGGTAGTCGGTAAGCTGGATGCAAATATGTACGGATGGATTCCGTGTTGGAGTACAATATGTAAAACATCCCGATTTATCACTGTTTAGATGCTAAGTGATTGATTTATCGAGCCCGTTTTGGTAGCACAAGGATTTATTAACAACATTCGGCGATCTGCGTTATTCCGGGACAAGCTCTAAAGTTCCGTCTTCATTTGGGCCTGATGATTTCAAATCGCATAGAAAGATGCAACGCTGAAGGTAGTCATTACCGTTTAAGTATTTTTCTGCATGAAAAACTGTCTTGTTCAGCTTGTATCTCAGTTAAGATCTTAATGGCACGAAACTAAGTATGTAAGTACTCTATATCGTTTATGTAACAAAGATTATTGTCTCATGTCCATTATTTTAGATCTGTGATGTATTCCAACATTTCCGAATGTTTTGAATGTAATAAAGAGAGTGTACTTTCTCTTATTTTGAAGATTTGCTAGCTTTACCACTACTGGAGCAAATCTAAAACTATCAGGCTTTTCCGTTATTGTCATGTTAATAACCTAGTGCCAAAATTTCATCTATGTTCCAATGCTACTTTTTCAAGGTAAAGTATCACTGGATAGACGACAGACACAACACGGCAGACCAACTGACAGCAAACGGAAATGACATGGTTTTTCGTGATGATGTATGTGCTACAAAACATCCAGAAAACATAATACTTCCAAATTATTCGCTATGTTAATACTTTCCCGGCCTGTTGGCGTGGGATGTAAAAGAATCAGTTGATATCATACATGATAAAATTTAAGATTTTTGATTCTACATTTATACTGAAACATAGTGAGCTAGTTAACGAGTAATATGTGTAACGTTAGTGAAATATCGATCTTAAAATTTGATGATCATTTTAATCTCAGATCTACGGATTTTTTATTTATGAAATTGATTGTACAATTCAATGTTAGCCACTAACAAAATTATAATATTGCCTAATTGTAATTACAGTTATTGGACTAACACCTTCGTCACTCTAGCTTCTCGGAAATTGGCAACGCTACGCCCAACTGCAACTATTACCCGAAGTTATGACCAAAGTCTGTTGTTTTCCGATAAATGGCGGCACAGAATCCAATTCCACTGAATTGTTACAAAGACCCAGATTTCGATTACTTTAGAAATGGAATGGTGTAATGGATGTAACTGATATTTATGAAAGCATCTAAATTTCAATTCACGTAGCGCTGGATATATATCTTTCACAAATTTAACGATAGTTTGTTGGCGTTGACGTTGAAAGGCTATTATAGCCACACTAAAAGAAATATGACTCACCACAAACTTTCCTAAAAAGTACTTATTTAACTCAAAACCATTTCCTTCAATTTTGTTCAATGATAGTGGAATCTTGACAAATCAGTGCGATAGAAGCATACTATATATTAGGTTTGAAGTATATAGGGTACACCAAAAGAAACATAGGTGATTTACTGACAGTCACTCTTTTCATTATTTTTCGACATTCCTTTGTTGTTAAAATAGTCAGTAAATTAAAAATACGCTTTGCGCAATCCGTAACCGTTTCGGTCAACATTGGAGTATTCTAGACTATTCCTTTCCCGAACTGGATAAAATTATAGTTATAAAAAGCCAAGTATTGACGAAGGGATTCAGAGAGACCAGCTGAAATGACTGGCAAGGCGTATGTGTTATGAAGCATCAATAAAACATAATATCTTCACTTCGAAATTCTTCGCGATTACAATGCTTCTCCGCCTATTGTCGTGGGAAATAATAGTTCGTTAAGGTCCATTAGGATGATAAATGGAATGAATTATCTATTATATCCTAGAATGAACCATTTCGGTTCCAGCAGCGGCCGGTGAATTCTCAGCTTGGGAGGCCGGGTTGAGTAATATCGTTAACCACTGACATTTCCTATACCAATTGCTACTGAAACCATGGTACCGTTTACCATTGGTGGATTTTAATGTAATCAAATTGGAGCATGAACGCCCCAGACGGTTAACTAGATGCAATTTAGTTTCAACATTTACAATCGAAAAATAATTATGAAATAATCATCTGTACTACTATACACTATAAAGCTAAGCAAAAATAAAACAATGCGTCAATAAATTTATTCACTAACTACCCCTCACCTAACATCAACATGCTTTCTGATTCAATTCAAACTTATCTAATATAGGTATTTAAATAAAGAAAATCAATCCACTGCATAGCCGCGTCTGATTTGGTCAAGGAAAGCAGCCTCATCTGGATACATAAAATCTGTGCCAACGCATAATTGGTTGCCTAGTTTAAGGGTATTTCTCGCAAGCATTTGTTCAACGTATGTATAGCATTGCGACTGTGCTGAAAGGAGCGCGCTGCTGCGATGGTCAGTCACTAATACAAAAAGTTAGCTGAATGTTGCTTGAAATAAGACCATGCTCAGTTAAAGTTAAGTTCATTCCGCAGATTCAGATTCATATCAAACCTCAGTATATGTCATACGTAGGTTTGTTAGGGTAGCTAAAGTAAACGATATTGCCATCTATATTCGTTCTCCCCCCCTCCCTCTCACTCTCTTTACATATATATATATATATATATATATATATATATATATATATATATATATATATATATATATATATATATATATATATATATTTCAAGGTGATAAAGCCGTTTTTGATGTTCTTCAAACAAGGCAAACTCGTTTTTTGAGTAATTCGTGGGCCCTGATGATGGATCACGCCTTCGTTTCTGAATAGGTCCTAAAGAAGGCCCATGGTGAGCCCATCAGGAGTTCACTATGCCCTATTGAAAATTTTCAGCAGAAACCAAAAGTGAATTCAGATTTTCGCTACAACGATTCTTCCCTCACTAACGGAGCAGAATGAGGAAACAGGTATGTTATTTTTCTTACAGCAACTGTTTCATTCTACGAGACGTTTTTTGCCAAATCATGCATTCAGTCAAAACGAAATATAAGCATACATACATACGTATTATTTTCAAGATGCTCCTGTATGAATATACAGGAATGATTAAGATTCTTGGATCCCCAGAAGTGGGATCCGGGACAGTGTAAACATTCTTGTCTGTAGTGAATCTTTACAGGGTGATGTTGATGTAGAATCACGTTGAAAATAATTCATATGCTTACACTCGTATAAGCCTGATTTAAAATACGCAGATATAGTGCAACGCTGATTCATTCTTAATGAATATACCTACTCGAAAGCTTTCCTTCAATAACGTGAAGGAAACGGAAAAATAGTTGATGTATTGCTGCAGGATGTAGGGTACCATTAATACAACCAAACGAAGGTAATTAATCACCAACAAAGAAAGTTTAAATTAAGCCGACTACGTATGCGCTGCAAATAGTTATTTAATGTTCGTGCCAAACTATAATAAAATATTCAAATGTGCTTTCGATCTTTTTATTCAGTGCTTTTGCTGCTAGAGATGCTCGTGTTTGATATCGCGTTGTTCTATTAATAAATCGCTGCTAACGTAAATTAAAAACAGATTTCAATGAAACACGAAAGCTTCCCTATGCCGGTTTTAGAACAATACGCCAATTTTCGTTCTAGCGAATGGTTGGAAGGAAAATTAATGTATAGGGGATTATTGTCAATTTAATCGTTTTGCACAACCCTGCTTGTATCTTAGGATCAAGGTTGCGATTACAACTAGTATATCATCACCCCAGAAACAAATTAATGCTGCCTGTTTAATGAGGGAAAAACGTAACATATCCCAAAGTACCGACACAGAACTCCATTTAGAATTTGAGATCCAAGATCAAGCCGTAAGAGAAACTAGAGGAAAAATGTCTAATTAATTGACTCCACGCTATAATGATACGGTGTTGGGATGCGAAATTTAATTTTCCTTATCAATTCTGGGAAACCGTCAGACGCACGACCCTGTTCACCCATCTGATCACTACACATCCAGCGTGCAGTACCAGCTGTGGCAACACCGCTCGACAGACTGGGCACTGAGTTTACTGAAATACTCACAATCAATCTTCAACGGGGTTTCCAAGAGTGCGAATTTACAGCAAGCTGTAAGATATGACGACATCTCACATATAACTGTGCCAAAGTTTCCGTTCCCACTTCCCACCTACTCTCAATTTTTAACCCGACAACAATTTTTGAAAAATCTCCTAATTTTATCAAATCATTTTTCTGCTAAGACGGTGAATGTGTGGATAATCATTTGTCTGACAAGTACGGAAAATTATCAGATAAATAATTATAACGCTCTACAGCACCAAAAAAATTTTGTTTTCACTTTTTCCTTCTCCGGCACTCCACCTCCAATTTTTGATTTCTCCACAGTAGTGAACTAGTGTCATAATTTCATCTAAATACTACTTTTGGGATTATGAGGAGTCCACGGACAAAACGGATAGACTGACATCTCCAATATTGAATTTTTCGCATTTGCGGTACTCCTCCCGCCAATAGGCTGCCCATCTAGAATTGGAGAATATCAATTAAATTTTTCCTGCCTGTTCAACATTTTCAAACAGTTTCAATTCTTCCCCTGAATATGCTATCGTAGTTAGTAAACCATGCCTCGGTGTAAGCAATCGGTTTGACGAGTGGTAATACTGTTCACTGTTTGATTAATTAATAGTAAGCATTATTCTTCATCGTCATCCGTGCTATCATGCCTTGATTATACTGTAGTAATGATAATCTTCTGGACAGCATAACTGCAGCAAATTATGCAAATGTAACATTGGACTGCCTCTCGGAAATTAGATAATCGATAGGAATTCGTACTTTGCGCAGTACATCCAAATTTGAGAGTAATGCAGTAACCGTTAATAGAAAGGCATTGTGAGGGTAATATCTGTGGAATTAATCTTTATTGATGGAGGCCGACAGTGGTATTGTGCGCCCTTATCGCATGCTGCACAAGCCTTCTCAAGCTGAAAACCGAGAGAGTGGAGATACGTGGGACCGAAAGGAACCACCCCTTCTATAACTAGATTTATTACAGAGGAATTTCAGTCTACGTTGATTCATTTTTGTAGAAAAATAATTGTTTTGAAACTTGGAACTATTATAGGTAATATCTAAATAAAGACTGTTTGGATTATACTTTCACCCGAAAGACACCCAAGAGACTTTTATTAGTTTGTCCTGTATGTATGTATGGATGTAACGATATATTTTAGCGTTTTCACCGACTTCGAGACGTCTAAAGAGTTTGAAAATTTGCACATGAATTAAGTGCCAATTACAGCAACTTTAGCACTGAACAGTTACTCGAACACACGTTCGCTATCCGTCAACCAAAAGTCAGTTCTTGAGTCTAACAAGACGCTTACCATTTTATGAGCACGTAGCAAAATCTTGGTCTTTATTACAGAAACAATTTATCACCACTGACAATTGAAATGCCATAAAGCAAACCAGATACGCAATCTGTTTTGCACTGTATAAACTTGCAATCATGCAATATGGAATTTGAAAAGCTGGTGATCTTGATCATCATCTTTGACATCAGCTGTTGATTTTTTGATGAAATGTTTGTGTAGGATTGTCGCTTATCTCTGCTCACAAATTGTACATACAATGATAGTTCAAATTATAAGAATAAATTAATATATATGTAAAGAAGAACATTTTTTGTTATAATTAATAAATTCTTTGAAACAAAAATTGATTTTATAATTGTAACTCTGAAACAATTTGTATTTTCGAGCACACTATGTACAGCGTTGCTGTGAAATTTCAGAGATATTTGCCATAATCCATGATTTCAGCAAAATAAAATAAACTGAAAAATCGTCTCGAAACGTTTTCTCGAAAATCGATTATATGGTACTCAATGATGAAGATTAAGTGAATGTTCTTTTTATAAACCAGCATCCGCACAGTATTCCATTATAGCCTGTCTAATTGCACCTCATTACCACTTAAATGGAATATCATTAAGATTGATTGCGAAAATGTAACAATTTTATTGTGTTTTGCTCCAATATGATCACCAATCGGCATACCTGAAATAATTGCAGGTAGTTGTGAACGGCTGAAAAACCATGTTCTTGAAAGTGTGATGGAAGTAGAATGTACACAACAATAATTCTTTGCATGACGATGCTTTGGAGCACTGAAGTAATTGAATTTGTTCATCAAGAATTATTCATGAAATCCAATGTAATCGATCGATATTCAGACAGGTAGGTCAGAAGTAAGAAGTTATATTCATTGTATATTTTGAAATAATTGACCTTCCTGAATACTGGAATACAACTGTATTTTTATTTTTACTTCCCACAACAATAGTCGTGAGAAGGATAGGAGAGAAGAGACCAATCCCGAAAGTGTATTAATTCAAATATTATTTTTTTGATGTTTCACATGTGCATCACAAAAGACCACGTCCCCTTCCAATAGATCTATCTGCTGGTCTAGTTTTCCAAAAATTTACAATATTTCAAAAGCTCCAGGTATTCTATCATGTAATGTAATTTTATGATTAAAAATGTATTAATCATTTCAAACAAATTCAAATTTGTTACAAAAGGAAGATATCGGACGTTCAAAATTCATAAAAAATGCTCTAGTAATTCTGAATAAATCGAACTTTTCTAATGTTTAACGGCAAATATGTCAACAAATATTTATATGTAATAAGTACGGAGGATACCGACGAAATTTATAGATGATATAATATTTTAATAATGCCAAAAATATCAGATAATAGCAACTGCTATTATATATTACATCTTACAAGCTGCTATTTAGCCTGACGTGAAATAGGTTATATCCATATTTCGCGTGCAGCTTATTAAGGATTATATTGAGTTTTGAGACTGTTGTATGCTTGGAATACTTTGTAAAATATTGGGAATCATGGAAATGTTGGAAAACTTGAAAACCAATAGGTCCAATAATCGAACCTAAACTGTTTTTAAACGATACCAAAGCGTGTTAAGTCAACCCACTTAACGCCATTTTTGTTGCTTAAAATCAATTTGAAATAATTTTTAATTTTATTTTTTGTATGTTTCTCAAACAATTTTAGTACGCATCATAAATTTTTGTTGAGATGACCGACGTAAGAAAATCAAAATTTCGCAAGCCTTGCAACATACATTAAAAATGATAATACCATATATCAAACACTAGACTTACCGGTGGACCGGTGGATCAGCGGTCACAGGATACACAGACAGACAGAATAATTAAATCTATCTACCAAATTTCAAAATCACGCAAAACCCCCAAAGGATGAATATATACTAAACGACGATAGTTGACGTACATGCTCCCCCACAGTATAATAAATTATTAGATGTCAATATGAGGCATATCACGACGTAATATTGCTTCTCTTCAGTCAGTCTGCGTTGGTGTCCGGCAACATTGTGTTGAAATCCATCTTTCTCGGTCTCATGTACGGTAACACATACACATTTCCAAAAATATGTTTGCTATGGGATTAGTTATTTCAGGGTGTTCAAAATGTTAATGCACTACTAACAGCAACGAAATTCACATTGTAAAAAATAATTCTGGCACGGTAATTGAATCTACGTTATGACCCGATTTGAGTCCACGCGACCAAGGAAACCCGACCGGGCAGACCACCCCAACGGGTGCCGGCCACAGCTGGAGTACGTCCAGCGTCTGCTCAGATGCATGTGCCACAGAGCAGTAACCAATGAACTGCTAAACTGCTTCGTCAGCAAGTGGCGAAGCGAAGATTTTGATACTCGAGGAGAGAACTAACAGATGGCCGCAGGTTTCCGGTAACTGTTCGCGAGCAGGTTGTAAAAACACTGTCGTCCAATCAGGCGAATAATTATGCTTCGTTAGGTTTTGTCGTTACGGGGAATTGGCAGATTTTCCGGACCGGTGAAGTATTTGACACAGTATCCAATAAGGATATTATAAGACTAGATGGTATCTGTTTTGGTTTGAATGTTTTCCGTGTGATTGAACATTTTTGCTCTAAGGTGGTTCTTCCACGAAACCGATCTCTCGTTAATTTGCATTAGATTTATTATGGAATAACTGATAGTGGAACAAACCTGCAAAATCCCAAATTTATCTGCAGCACAGTTTTTTTGTAAAATTAAAGTAAAGTTGAGAGGCTGACCACGATGAAACGATTTTTAGTGGTGCATTTTTCTCATTTTTTCGTGCACTGACCAATCAATTTGCATTAAAATTTAATTTTACGTGAAGAACAAGCGAGTAAACTTCACGTATTAGTGCGAAGTCTATTTACAACACCGTTATCATATATTCAAAGATAAAGTGTACCACTTTAAAAGGGAAACCTTTTGAAAATGTAAGATATTTTATTTTTTAAGATATTTCATGGAAACATTAGATACCCAGAAAAATATGCTACTACACTGCAGTAAACGAACAAAGTGATCTAACTTTTATCTATACATATCCATATGCCATATATTTATGAGTATAATTTAATATTTTGTCTCACCCTTAAAACATACAATATATTAAAATAATAAATAGACTAAGAAATAAAATATGTTGAAGCATGAAATATGTTAAGGGACAAAATATCTTATAAAATAAAATATTTTATGATATAACATAATAATTGAGGACACTTTGACGGCAATGGTTGAGGTTTTCTAGAGGTTTCCCTTTACCAGGGCCATCGACAGAAAATCAGGGCCTGGGATAAAATCTGAAACTCATATCGTTTGAAACGGTGAATAGTATAAGGATCAAATCCTACAGAAGTCTGGATGACTGGCATTGCTTTCAGTTATCGCATATATTTATATATTTTCATAGGTGCGTATCCTTTAGTGAATCGTGAAATCCTTGTCTGATCTTATCTCCCCTCCTCAGGGTTCCGCGAATTTAAAGACGCTCTAACAGCAATAGCCAGAGAGAATAAACAGAATGCTTGAGAATTGGACCTTGAGAACACTGGTTTTATGTTCATGATAGGACTTTGTTAGTTGACATATCGCTAATCTAGCTAGCCCTTTAAACAGTCAATTTTGATAGAATGACTATTTTAAAAAGATCGGAACTCAGCACAAAAAACGACGAATTGCACAGCTTTACCTTAATGGAGTAAATAATTCACCAAGTAAGAGTATCTACAATCTATCATCCTACCGCTTCGGGTGTCGACTAGCATTTCAGTGCAACACGACCAGCATCACACACAGTGATGTTTGGCCAATGCCACTGCTGACCGACCGGCCATCAGATAAAATCCGTCCAATAAATTATCGGGCGTATCGTGACGATCAATAGGAAAATGTGCAAACACCGGATTGTCCGCGAGTCAATTACACCTAGTTGCGACTGTATCGGGGACAAGTGGCCATGTAGCTAATTGATAGGACATAATCCATAGATCCCGCTCATAGCTCGCGTGCCGTTTGCCACTGCGACCGTGTTTATTTTGTTTACAGTTTTGTTGACAAATTGCAAGCGTGCGGGGGTAGAGAGGCTGGAATATTCTATATGTGATTGAGCTAGACCAGGAATAGGAAATGAACGTTCTGTTGTTCTGTATGTTTGTCCTCTGATGTCATTCAATGCAACAAACAACGGTTTTATTGTTGATGGGCTAGTCTCAGTTTGATGAACGGTGAATTATAACTGGGACTGCTGTATACATGTTCTCCATTTTAGTAGACTATAGGCTTCTGACATGCCCGTATGAGAGAAAACTGGAGGCGGGCAATGTGGAGGGGAGAATCCTGCAGGAGGAAAATCTGGAATCTGTTACCCCTGATGAGCAGAAACGCCACTAAAGACCTGATAAAAATTGTATATACCATTGAGGTGATTTTGGTAACACCTATCAATTCAGAGCCCTGCTCAGACTCACGGTTAAACATGTTCGTTATTCTGATACAATTACTTTACATAGTTGTTATATTGAAAATTCGGTTCAGGAATTTTCTTGAAAAGGCCTGAAGTTACCGACTTTCTGTATTATAGGTAAATACTTTCCGTGCACGAATAGTCCATTCAAGCCTTAAAGTAGTTGAGATGGTTCAAATAGCAGATACTTCAAACTGCAATTAAGCCTTTGAGAAAATGGCGTTAAATATGTCTGTAATTCACGTTTATTTCATTGAAGAATTTGACCGGATTTAAGGGATAATGATACATTTAGAGTTTTGGAAATATTGGAAATCATGAAAATTTTCAAATATTGTAAA
This sequence comes from Bruchidius siliquastri, assembly GCA_949316355.1. Taxonomy (NCBI): domain Eukaryota; kingdom Metazoa; phylum Arthropoda; class Insecta; order Coleoptera; family Chrysomelidae; genus Bruchidius; species Bruchidius siliquastri. The sequence goes on from OX438534.1 coordinate 29,785,311, forward strand.
TATCTGAATATATCGAAGAATTTTTTCGATAGCGTTTTAAATTTGATTCTAATAGATCATCAGTTTTAAAATTAAGGCGAGGCCTATATTTCTAGGCTATTTGCGAGAAAAATACAGCATTCCACCTGTTTGGGCTATTTTGTCAAATACGATTTTTTTTAAATGTTGAATCCGTGCTCCATAAGTATCACAAAAAACACAGCTGAAAGACCATTATCTTTTCTTTGTGAATCAGAGATTAGATTACGCTAAGAATCTCTCTCAGGACATAATCTTTTAGAAATAATTATTCCACTACGAACACTGTAGTTTTCGGTTTAACCAAGGACATACATACATACATACACACTTACTTAACGATGGAAAACAGAGAGCCATTATTGAGATGGATAAAAAGGAAAATTGCAGTTTTATAGGCATTTTTATAAATTGTCGTACCTCTTATATACTGCAGATATTCCTAGATATCTATCAATTCTATGACAATTAAATTGACCGTATTATGAAACGTACTTCACCACCTGTCAACCACTTGTGATAGGCTCATAAATATCCCGTTCACGACATTCCTGGAAGCTTGAACTATTAAAAACTGCAATCCCATCTATAAATGTCCATTTACCCATTATGTAACTGCTTTCAGTGTCTCAGTTTGTGCACAATTTAATTAAAATAAATATTGTATCAAACTGGATCGATAACGGTAATAAAGATAATAATTATGTAAACCGTATGGCGATGTAGGTTACTCAAGTGGCCATATTGTCTCTTACAGCTCGTTTTATATATATGGAGCTTTGTAGTAACATAACTAAGTGGAGTGGGTTTCTAATGGTGTCTTAACATGCTGCGGACAAGGAATCTAAATTTTGGAGTATAATTTATAATTTATTAGGCAAAAGCAAATTCTATCAGCTGGAAAAGTTTCAGCTATAAGAATTATTTACTTTACTATTCCATGGAATTACTCCGAATTCTCAAAAGATATATGCAATCCAAAATGTATATAAACTGTTGTGACGTAATGGAGATGTACTGAACGATTATAATGTATAATCAATATGTAGTATGGATTTCTATGTGTATCCATTCTGAGCATGTTACATGCTGCCGAAAATTGTATTAGAGAAAACTGCTACTGCTGGTCTACGAGCCTCAAATCAGTCCTTTTCCGGGTTACTGCTGCCATGTGTGAAAATGCGCTTTGATGCAATCCCTGAAGGTTCTGGGCTCCCTTCAACGAAGACAATTACGTATAGTGGATACATCTGACATTACATAGTTGTGTCAAAAAATGGGGCTGATCTGTCTCTATTTTATAGATTCTACTATGTTAAATGTTACGAAATCTTCAATTGTCATTTCCTTGGAGAACCTAAGCATTGTGGAATGACCTTCAGTGATTATAGAGTGGCGCAACAAGCTCCCTGTGCTTGGTAGAGGTTATGTATAAAAAAATGTTTACGAATAAAACTTTTACAATGGGAAACATTTTTACAAGCTTTTATTTAACTTGCAGTATATGAATGTATCTATGTAACTCTGTAACTATGTTTGTTCGGTGGAATCTTGCAGCTCAATTTTGAAGTAGATATCTTCAACCGATTGAGATGAAATTATGTATACACGTTTAGTTTGGATGACAATGCATGGTTAGCTGTGTGACGTCTTCCTAAGTCCAACATGGCGGAACACCCAAGATGGAGGATTAGTTATTTTTTAAGCACTCCTACAATATGGATATCAAATGGAAGGGCTTGCTGAGAATAAGTCGAAAAATAAAGTAACGTCACACTGAATCCAATATGGCGGAACACCAAAGATGGCGGACTTGTTATTTTTTATAAATTCCTACAATATGGGTATAAAATGAAAGGACTTTGTTGAGGATGACTCGAAGTGACGTCACTCTAAATTCAATATGGCCGACTTCTGCGGATAGCGGACTAATTTTTTTGTGCTTTTCTACAATATGAGTATCTAATGAAAGGGCTGAGAATACGAATGAGAGTAAAAAAATACTACCAACTATCAACGTCATTACACAATTTATATGAAATAATAGTTTGTCGCGAGATTTACCCGTCTAGATAAACAAGTAAATTGAGGACTGATTTTAATTTTTTAAATTTTCAAACTAAGTAAATACGATTACTTAAATCTCGCGACAAGCTTTTATATTATATAATTTGTGTAATTATCTAACAAGTTTTATGTGAAAGTTTTAAAGGAAACGTTTATTTTATTCTTTTTAGTGCATTTAAATAGAAGCTTCTTTTTAAAAAAGCGTTTGCTTTTAGTTTTTTATATAACTAAGCAGCCACAAATGCGAAGACTAAATCCAGTGCTGTGGTAGTCAAATCAAGATATCGTCTTTTCTGATTCAAATATGATTTAATATACCCTCAACTTGCCGAATGCTCAACTAAAGTAATGGGAGAGAGAGAGAGCGAGGGCGATAGAGAAATGGAGTGCAAGTTGCTACAACAGTCGGGTTGTTTTTGTACTTGTACAACAACAATTGTACAATTAATAAATGAAACAAGAATAAAAAGTTTTTATATTATATAATTTGTGTAATGATCTACCAAGTTTTATGTGAAAGTTTTAAAGGAAACGTTTATTTTATTCTTTTTAGTGCATTTAAATAAAAGCTTCTTTTTAAAAAAGCGTTTGCTTTTAGTTTTTTATATAACTAAGCAGCCACAAATGCGAAGACTAAATCCAGTGCTGTGGTAGTCAAATCAAGATATCGTCTTTTCTGATTCAAATATGATTTAATATACCCTCAACTTGTCGAATGCTCAACTAAAGTAATGGGAGAGAGAGAGAGCGAGGGCGATAGAGAAATGGAGTGCAAGTTGCTACAACAGTCGGGTTGTTTTTGTACTTGTACAACAACAATTGTACAATTAATAAATGAAACAAGAATAAAAAGTTTTTATATTATATAATTTGTGTAATGATCTACCAAGTTTTATGTGAAAGTTTTAAAGGAAACGTTTATTTTATTCTTTTTAGTGCATTTAAATAAAAGCTTCTTTTTAAAAAAGCGTTTGCTTTTAGTTTTTTATATAACTAAGCAGCCACAAATGTGAAGACTAAATCCAGTGCTGTGGTAGTCAAATCAAGATATCGTCTTTTCTGATTCAAATATGATTTAATATACCCTCAACTTGCCGAATGCTCAACTAAAGTAATGGGAGAGAGAGAGAGCGAGGGCGATAGAGAAATGGAGTGCAAGTTGTTACAACAGTCGGGTTGTTTTTGTACTTGTACAACAACAATTGTACAATTAATAAATGAAACAAGAAGAAAAAGTTGTGGCGTTTAACGTTTGTTGAATAAAAGAAATCTTGATTTTCATCTGAAACCATACATTCAGACACTCTGCTACAAATACATTTTTCAAACGAAATCACACGTTGAAACAGAGTTGGACAACATATTTCTTAGCATAAATCATCTTCTGGAACTTATCCTGTGGCATTCGATGCACCTGAAACGTTAGTAAATATAGTTCAATTATCGTATGAGGTTGCAATTCTCTGCCGTTAGAAAATATATGTACCAATTTTAAGCATGCTAAACGTTGGTGCGATTCAACCGCTTTGTATGGTTAAACTACACCATACACGTCGCAATTATTGTTCAATGGTTGGACCAACCAAGATCGTACAACTTATAGTACAAACAAATTTATGGTCGCTTTTGATTTAATAGGAAATATAATACCTACAAAGCATTCTGTTCCTATTATTTCATAAACCCAGTAATCGACGTGAAGTGTATTTTTAGGTTATGATTAACTAAGGAAGACCTATTCGCGGATTTTAATGTGCACGCAGTTCATGGTATATCGGAGCGTGAGAGTATGATAGTAAACAATATTTACTTTTCCTTGTATGTTGTATGTAAAAGTGAGATATTATGTCATGACACGCTAAAGCCATTGCGCCGCACGAAAGGATCGTTATTTTAAGTTACGATTTTTAAAGCGGCATTATCTTTGACTGAAATGGTATAGTCGATGATCATAAACAACCAGACTGGCTTTTTACCCCAACATTAATTCCGCTTTGATTATCATACTGAGAATTTTAGTTTTACTTAGAGGTGGAGCAGCAGGGATAATTACGGAAATGTCAGGTCTTTAATAAGTATGTCAGGTAGATTGACTCTGTTATTTGTTTGCTTATTTTCTCCTGTCAGCTACATCGATGTAGGTATATATTATACATGGATAGTAATATTGAGAATGTATGATTCAATTGAAATAATGATACACCTACAATAAATCAATAAAATGGTATCAGGACATTATCAGATAATTCGAAAACAAGCACAAATACTTGACTTTTTATATGCCTACTATTATTTCTTAACACCTTAACTCAGTGACTAGGAGGTTAATTTGATCAAATAGCTATGATTACCTTCAGTAGGAGTGCAGAAAAACAAACTGATCCAACCAATTAACTATATAGGAACTTTCTAAGGCTAACTTTTCAGCAAATTCTAGTCTCACTTTTGACTTGGAAAGCATTGTTCGTCGTACTTTATCAAAAATAATACGAGTTGAACAGACAATGTATCATCTAGGATTGTAGGAACTATTTCAGGTTATGTTTTCGATACATTTCAATCCCACTTCTGATATAGAGTGTTCGTGCGTTGATAAAGCACTACAGTAGGAGGAGAAACGCAGATATGACCATCTCTTATCATTCAGTAATCAGTCACAATCGATCGACAATAAATTGTCTAAGAGCTTTGTCGATGTTTATTATCAGCAATCAACAAGCTCACTTCTGATGTTATCAGGAAGTGTTCACTGTGTTCATAGTGTTGCATCAGAAGGTGCGAAAATGCCGGAAGCTCTGAGATCACAAAATAGTTAAAAAGCAAGCAAAACTATTCAACCGTTGGGTTGGAGAAACAGAGATTTTAACGTGTTACCATTACCTAACAATGTATCATCTAAGAGCTATTAGGTTTTGTTTTCGGCAAATTTTGATCCCACTCCTGATGTCATGAAATGATGATTGTGCTGTATTAAAAGCGGTAGGAGGAGAAAAGGTGTCATGGCACTATCTCATCACTTGGTAATAATCTATCAACAATGAATCATCTATGAGATTCATCAAGGTTTACTGTGCGTACGCAATATCCAAACACAATTCTGATGTCGTTAAGGAATGCTCACTTTGTTCATCATGTTTTATCCGAAGATGTGGACAAGCCCAACAGTCAGGAATTGCAAAAGGGCTAGGAAGACAATAAATCTACTCAACTTTCGTGTGTCTCCTTGCTCAACACTTTAACTGACTGCTCAGTTAACAACCGATCAAAAAACTCAGCACGACGGGACAGAAAATGCAAAATTCAACCAATAACCATCTTTGTTTTCCAAGGCTGCCTTCTCAACAAACTCCACCCCCAGTTTTGACTTCGTCATGAATGTACTTTATCAGAAAAAGTACGTAACAATGTATCATCCATTGCAGGCGCCGTTTCCGGCGAAATTCAATCCCTCTTCCGATATCATAAATTGTTCTTAGCATTGTTTCAATTAGAGTAGTACTAAAGAAGCAAAAAGATAGACCTGACAATCTCTTATCATTCGGTAACAATCCATCTACAAGCCGTCTATGAGCTTCATCGAGGCATGTTTTCCGCAATCTCCAAATACACTTCGGATGTCGTCATGAAGTGTTTTATCCGGAGGTGTGGAAAAGCCCGACTGTCTGGGATTCAGGACGGCACGCGACCGTCGAGCGTCATTTGTTGCCGATTACCGCCGCCTCCGTTCTCCGCAGGCGGTTCATTTTTGCGGTTTGGGGCCCGACGCTGGCGGCAGGCCATCAGCAGCACGGCGTGTTTGGGTGCTGTCAACGGTTCACGCGCTGACGCCGCCGCCGCTTAAAGACCACGAGCCATGTCAAGGTTTCCTGCTGCTACCTCAGCGATGTCAACAAACACATTCACAGCACGTCTACCTACGTCGACAGTTGTTCCGGGTGTGTTTCCGTCGCATCGAGAAAAACAGTATAAACAAACAGTGTACCGTCGTACCTTTCCATTAATTTCATGTTCAGTCCAGTCAGAGTATGGCTACAAGTTATGCTCTCTTTTCTTAATCCCTTTCAATCGCCCTGTGTGGTCTTGAAAACCGAGATGCCCACTAATAGTGTTCTTTATTTTTGAGTGGTTGATTAGATTATGTAAATTACTGGTTATATGAGGTTAACTGGGCATGAAAGAAGAACAATTATGATGAATTTGTGAAGCATAAAGCCCGTATATAAATCTGAAATAGAAGGCTCTCACTTTACATATTAAACGAGTGCTATTCTATTTTAGTGAACTGGCTATCCATTATTATCCATCATATGAGTGACGGTGAGTGCATATAGATAATAAAATTGCAGCTTATCAAAACATTCATAGTTAATTTGATTTGTTTCAGGTGTACGAATTGAGTAAATAATGTGTCACTTCACTTCGTATTCCTTAATAATACCAGCTTGTATTGATGGCGGTGGATAATTGAATTTTATATAAAGTCAGCCGCAGAATGATGAGAAGAATCACACAAAAAGGGTAGTAAATATGAGGCATGTTTGTCACCGCGTAATCTCAGTAACCGCATCACCGATTTAGAGGAAATTGGGAAGGTATATAATATTTCGTTTGTCAAATCGCTTTATTCGCGCAGTAATAAAATTTCCATTCCATGTTTCGACAATTTGCAATCCTTTTCGGAAAAAATATATATTTGCAGTTAAAACATTTTGAAATGTGTCCAAACCTCTGACTTACATGTTCAGCTTTTGTCAAAGTGTAAAATACAGAATGAATATTTTTGAAGGGCAACGAATATCCTGATTCAAATTTAAAAGTGATGGCACTACTATTAAAATAAAGTTTGAATGGATTATTTTTTAGTCCTGATTGTTATTGATTAGTCCTGAATTAGAGAAACACCAGCCACGATAGTGAAGTTCTTCCTTCAAACGGAAGCGGGTTCAGTGATTAGCGGAAACATCAGTATAAGAAATATGCTGAACAAATCAATCTATTATTCCGAATTTGAAGATGATCCGAATTATAGCCCAAAAAATTATTAACAGTTGCATGAACTCACCTAACCAACGGTTTCATAAGATGTCAATGCGCTTCCCCATAAAGGGCGACACTTAGGTGAGTTCATGTTGCTATCATACCCTTTACTAGGTTACGTATATAACACCCGATTGCTCTCTACACTTAGACCGCCAGGCTATACTCACGAGTCTAGGCTAAAGACGAAACATGCATGTCTATAGCAGGTCTAATGCATTGTGGAGAGCATACACTTAATATTAATTGTCGGTTCTACCACCAATACTTGCAGCGACTTCACCATTTTTGACAATCTACGGTTACGCTATGCCACGATGACTAACCATTTTTCAATAGAACGATTTTCATATTTTGTACTTTGATAAAGGTTGCCGGGGCAGGTGCCTCGTTAATATTGCTATATCGTCGATTGCACGTGGATTTAATTAGCCGCATTTACAAGACTAAAAAATGGATCGAGAGGCAACCACAGAATAATTTTCAGAAGTTACATATATTTAACATGAATTAGCTTGACATGTATATAGATATGTATGTATCAATTTAGCGGAATCTTTCAACGCAGTTTCCACCTATTGGAAGAAAAACTACATTAAGTATTGCTTATAATCTAGAGATACAGGAAAATCGCAACCTGGTGTTTGAATTTAAAAAATTCTTCTGCTTTCCTATTAATCTAACAAAAAACAAGCTTTGATGGCAAATCGAATTAAGAAAAAAAAACAGAAGGTAACACTAACCTTCTAACCACTAAATAATTTTTTAAGCTTCAAGTTCAAACTAGTGTTTAATAAAGTATAAATACTGCAGTGATATGTATTTTGTTATCAAATATATTGTCATTGTAATGGTTTTCTTTCTGACAGCGCTAGATACAACTTTTCCATATTTGGGTATTTGAGGGTTCCAGTCCCAAACTAGAGTATTTTCTCATCTGAATGTTTGAGGAAGGGGGCTTGCATCTGACAGGACTCCGAAATGATGAGCTCTATGAAAATTATTTTCGCCTTTTCATACTAACGTTCAGTTTTTTCTTTGGGTCTTCAGTAAGGTTTGCTTTTATGCTCTTCACGTCCTCAAGGGGATTGCTCCCGAGTATGGATGTTCTCTTAACAAGCCTGGGAGGCTCCAAAAAGTGACGGTATTGGGTGGACCATTACTTTTATGGATCCTTCAATAGCAGCTATATATTAAAATAACCCTGCATGTCATGGAGTAAGTAATTCCCCAGACCTTTTATGTCTCACTCTTTCAACCATTCTTTCACAGCTTTCTACAAGATCCTTTTCCTTGTAAACAAGACAGTGTAAGTGAAAGGGCGATCCGGCAAATCTTCCCTCGGCTCTAGGCGACCTCGTCGACACGGGACCCGAAATCGGCTTTCTGGATCGCAGCAGGCGCCAGGACCGCCGCCGCCTTCGATTCCCCGAGACTACGGCACGCGCCTTGTTTTTGCCACCCTCGGACATCCCTTGTTAAGCATCGGTTCAACGAACGTAGATCAGGCGTAGTGCATGATTGTGTTTAGCTTCACTCCAACTGCTAGGCAGATCGATTGTAAAAAAAATAACCAACATTTTTTGTTCCAGGTCAGTACCAGAATATTCTAGAATCATCGTATAATTTTAAGGTAAAGTATGAACATCTGCAAGATTGTATCGTCGATAAAAAGTGATGGAATTATACACACGGACCTTTTATTTGTTTCAGATAGCGATCTCTTTCGAAAAAACGATATAATTGCTTGTAGGGCTGATTACTATATTGCGGATAGCAAACTATTTGTTGCGAAAGTATCATTTTTGAAAATGGTCAACATAAGACAGTGCATTCTTTTCCCCTCATTGAGCCATGGTTGTTAATGCAACATGGATGAAAAGCGTACCACTAAACTAAAAATGTAACATGGGTCTAACTATCAAAGTGGTAGCGTAATAAAAAATACTGATTAACGTAATGTAATAACTAAAAATTGTTACTGTAATCAGACAATTCTAATTTTTAAGAAAAAGGTTTTACAAAATAACAAAAAAATATTTCTATACAGTGTGAATAAGAGAAAAGATGTTAGGTTCAATTATCTAGTTTGTTCCAAAAGCTGGAATCAGTTCGGAAAATGCGCAAATCAAAACCGGCGTTCTAACAAAGGTAGAATTAGTTCCTAATAAATTCTAAGACCGTTCCTACAGAAACATAATTTGTTCGGATTCAATTCCAGGTCGATGAAAGCAATTCCTGGTTCTCAGTTAAATTTAAGAGAACGATAATTCGTGAATTAGAAGAGTTCCATCGTGATATCGAAGCAAAGGTATTTCGGTTGTGTATTCCAGGTTAGGTTGTTATCCAGTAAAACCACTTCCACCAAAATATTTTAATTGCATTGTTTTGCGTACTGTAGAGCTATAATAAGTAATTCTGTTGTGGAGGATGACAATGACTATTTAGCATCGGAATCTAGTATATAGAACTTTTGAGTACACCAGGTATAATAAATGGGTTACTGTGATATTTATTTTCAACCATAAGCATTGCATGCAGAAAATCCAGTTCCACAAAGGTTGAAAATGGAAACCATAGTGCTTTTTTGGACGGAGATGGATTCCGCATTTTCTTTATGGTATTCCTGCCACTTGATTGCACAGCGAAAGATAAATCGAACTAAAATGTAGTAGGATTAGTTTGATGTTTACAAACATCGTATGTAATAGTTTAAAAATTGCTATTTAATGGAAAACATTTCAAAAGCCACCTGAGCCAGTTCTGAGGAAAAACTGTTTGGCAGATTATAACATAAAGTACGAAAATCAATCTAAAGATTGGAAAAAATGTTATTTTGCTTATAGCTGAAAAACTTTTTGAGATAGAAGTTACAATGTGCAAAAAATGAATTTCACAAGAATAGTTCAGTGATATTGTTACAAATTTAAAACCTTACTTCCCACTCAAAAGCGAGACAAGTATTTGATCATGAATAATTGAGACATAAAGACGGGCGCCTCAAAGGCAAATGTCTCACAGACTGCCCTGACAAGACATAACGAATAATACGGAAATGAGTGATAAGGTTTTTTCCATGGAATATACGTCATGAAACATCAAAACATTACCACATTATTTGAATTACGTTTTTTTGCAATAAAATACTCCCCCTGACGATGGATGTGAGAAGCCAAACGTCATCATAGTATGCGATGAAAGTGAAAATAGTGGGCTCTAGTGCTAATTTTCTTCCCGCAAAATGAGCGTGAAAACACGGAAGCTGGAAATTCGCCAGACTGCGGGTGACTTCCTCGCCACTCGGGTCGGGTGTCACCTGCATCAACTGTGTTTCCTACAGCTCGACACGATAGCGATACCGCCGACTGACCTCCTACCTTTGACCTCGTTTCTTTTTCCCTCACCGGCTCTGGCTGTTGTTTCTTGCTGTCCTTCCTCGTCTTCGCTCCTCTTCACAAAGCGTTTTAGCACGTCTTGCTGCCCATCCAATAGGCATTTAACCATCCTGAAAACTGATTGGTTTTGTTTGAAGGACATTGACAGTGTCTGTTTCCTTATTGGTTCGGCATTTAATTCGCGGATCAATGGAAAACCACGTCAAGTAGGCTGACGTTTTACTTCCCACGCAATGGTATATTTAGGGAGACGTTAGTCTTATGAATTTAATTTTAAGAATATTTTTCTACACAAAACATAACCTTTTTCATCAAGTCAAGACAATTCTAAGCGATAATCAACTATTTTCAGTAAGGATGTTTCAACTGCTTTGAGCAAAAGCTCACGCGATTGGAGTATCCGACGATGAATCGTCCGCCACTTATTACTCGGAAAATAACAACTCCAAAACATCGAGTGATGCGAATTTGTACAGACCTCAGCCCTAAGAGGAAGTAACAAGATAGTGGTTCATACGGTCCTTCAACATTAAAAAAGTATTGTCATTTTGCTCTCCTTCGTATACTGAGTTGCCCACTTTCATTGCTGAGTCATGCTCATCAGTCATCAAATAACGAAAAACTCCATTAGAATGTCATAAGATAATAAATATTTATAATAAGAACTGATACGAGTGTCTGTTGATACATTATCCACCTGAGACTTGGCAGTCTTCTGAAAAAGCTCGAGCTGTGCTATGGTTGATTTATGTATGTTCTGTAAGATATCCATGTCATTCCTGAAGATTTATTGTATCATATGGCGACGTACACACATGATGTACTCTCCGTAATGACTGATGACAGCCTGACATGTACTTGATGGGCGCTGATGAATATATTGCTTTTTCTGTTATGCAACAGTCAAGTTTGCTTCAAAAAAACGGCCATGATTGATATCAAGATGATAATAGACATTTTACCAGTACCAAGACTCGTCATACTTGTCCTGAGCTTTGTGATTTTTCTAAGAATCACAAATTGCCTCAATTTGAAGGAGGCACTCAAAAACGTTTAATTTCATAATGCAACCTAATAATAATCATTCGCTAGTTGTCGTGCTTAACAATCCTGGAATGATATACATACTGTCTGTGAACCATCAATAAAAAAGCTACAGTTTGCCATTCATACACTGGAGTATCTTTACGCCCATTGTATAACATTATTTGGCCTAGCTCACATCTACGGGAGCAATAAGTACATTAGACACAAGCCACTGGAAAGTGTGTATTACGATCTTCAATTGATTTTGGATTCATCTCACTTGTCCTGACCATTATCTGAAAATATAAGCAGTCAAATCTGGCAGTTCGACGATGATTTAAATATAAATCAAAACGTATTCCTGGAACTACAGTGGAAAAGAGATAATTTGTGGAACTGTGTGCTTATACACAATTATTTTATCTTCATGATGGAAGAGTTCCACCAAGTGAGAGCATCTACAATCTGCAGGAAGATTCTATCTATATATCTAATGTTGAAGTCGAATACTGACTAGTAAACGGTTTTGATCAGTGAATAACATGAATGAGTTGGCTTAAATCATAACATGATACAGCGATTCAAAGGAAAAATTCTGTTTACTATTCCATTTATATCAGTTCCGAAAATAACTTTATTTATGGTTTTGTGTAAACAGATTTTTTATCATTCGCTCACCTGAACCCAATTTCAACATATGTATGCACGGTCTGTCTCACGAAAGTATACCGTTAATAAAATCTTTACTTTCCACAATAAAAAAACTGGTTCTGAAATATTTATTCGTTTGAAAAAGTTTAATAAACAAGTTTTAGGCATAAACAACAGTCCTGAATATGATTTATGACGGCAAGATACTTTCTAGTCATTATTATAATCACACGTTTCGAGAGATTGTTGATGTTTTTTGTTGTTTGCTCTTGCGTTTAGCGCGCCGAGATTCGAGAGTGAGTATTCTTGGATTCCATTCCATTAGAGCCAGCAGCAAAAACGCACCGGTCTCCATTACTCACTGCATTGCATGCATTATGGATCTCGTTTTTCTCAATAAAAAAGACACTGATGTTAATCAATCTGTAGCTTCTCGTAGTATAATTATTATCGTGATACTTATTTAGTAACTATAGTCGGATCCTCACCAAAGGAGCATTCGAGTGTTCAGCAATGTTTGCAAATGTCTACAAACGTACTGTAACCATTGGATAAATATGACTAAAATAAATGAATATTGATATTGAATAGAGATGACGTCTATGAAAAATTTCAATTAAACTGTCAAAAAATCCTTCATTTACCTTCTGATTAATACAAAATTCAATGATTAGAAAAACAAAAGCCAGATATCTCGGAGCACTCCTCAAAATTCCAACACAAAATGACAACATATTTTTAGACGTGTCATGTCAAATAAAATGACAGCTTAAACTACTATTCTGTCCGTGACTCCGTGTACACCAAAATATCGACAAACGTACAAACAAATACAAATCTATTATCTTACCAACTTTGATTGTGACTCCAACTGTGGGTGGATCCCTTCCTTCGCTGCTAAAGATTCGGTTCACAGTTTGTAGCGTGGCGTTACCACAGCCTGTACAGCACCCTCGATCGATTCGATGGGCAATGTGCGGTTTAGTCAACAGGTTGGTTTCCCACAATTAAATTGGATCATGATTTTTGGAAGACGAATGCAGTATCATTACAGCGAATTATTGAGTCACTCTACCTGACCACACTTTTTCTTCAAATTCTGTAAAAAAAAAATTGCTTAATTCGTTGAATGCAACGCCGAATACAATGTGTTCCGTGGAGACAACACCCTTATATCATGCATGGAACCAGGCAAATCACTACCATAGTGATGTTTTTTGGTTTCATAATTTTCAGGCCAATGCTACTAAAATATATACATTAACATGTACCAAAAATTATTCGATTATAAGTTGTTCCTTTACGTATGGTGTTTGCCACCATATAACTTATTTGATCAGCCTACATCGTGTATGTAGAAAAAATTATGAAAATTACATTCAAGAGGTTTCTCTTGAACAAACATTTGAATATGACGCGAGCAAATTGAGAAAAAAGAAGACAGGTTGTTCCAAAAACATTCGAAAACATTATCATGATCGTTAGCGTTCAAAGTAAATAAGGAAAATGTTTTCAAACACCTGAACAAATATGATAATTCGCCCAGCACGAATAATCCCATATGAAAATACATTTAAATACATTCAAGTATGTATGATACTTTCGAGGATAAGTCAAATCAACTTGACATTGATTTGACATGAACAGCTGATTAGCCAGTGCCACCTTTGAGTTAGTTTTTTTACTAGAAAATATTGTGGTCAATGATGAGATCAGGACCGTCTCAGAACTATTTATTACAGTTAAGCAAACTTACGTTAAGCAGGATGTCTCTACTATGAATATATTGAATAATTTCCGATTTTATTATGCAAAAATGTGGGAATACAAATCACTGTGAGATGCCTTGCCAGAAAATATATACAAAGAAATACAACTCTATCTAGAAACTCTTCGTAAATTGTCTAAGGGTTGTTCTTATGGGACATTTTGATTCATTAAAATGTTGGAATCAGCAATGTGATGTGAAAGGTCAGACAAAACGTCAAAGCATTTTGAAGGCCTATTAGTTTTTATAAAAAGCATGAGCTCTGATCTCTAATTTGGCGTGAAAAACAAACACATTGATTCGGAAAATGATTGAATCACAGTAGGTCCCTGATAAAACAATCGACAATGTGGCTAGTTAAGTTCATAAAGAGCACGATAATTCACCCAAGAATTACCTGTTACAACATTTCCAGGATTCTTTTTATACTCTCAACTTGGTAATACGACATGGCCTGTTATTGTTCTCGTTTAAAATTAACCGGGGCTCTTTTGTGTGTTACAAACATTTTAGATCGTTATCAATAAATAACACGAATTCCTGTTCAGCCATTCTGCCTTTTAAGGCACAGCTAACTGAAACACTTTTTTCTTTTCGTTTCTTTCTTCTCGTTCGTAGACAGGACCGTATTCGATGGTGGCCCTTGAAAGTGAACTGGCCTACTGAGAAAGTGCAATAAGAAATTAGGACAGCAAATTCCATAATTTGCATTTGATAAAGTACTGTCACATTATGACTGATAAAATAATTTCACTAACATTCCTGACATTCAATGACGCTCTCCAGAAAAACAGATAACAACTTAGTATGAACTATTATTTCTTTTAAATCTAAAATGAGGGATGTAATTCAATGTCAAATTAGAAAAACAACGCTAATGCCTGTATTATGAAAGAAAAACGCAAGACGAAAAATTGTAATCTCAATGCCAGAATACAAAATCTCCTCATCTATGATCCAACAAACAACCATACGATAAACCGAAGATACAGCTTATGCTCCATCTGTAAGTTTGTAGAACATTGATATGATTTTTCCTGAAAGCATACCCGTTTTATACAGGCAGATTATTCGACATTCCTCTTGAAATTATTATCTTTTTTGTGAGTTACCTAGCCTTTTTTACATAAATAACTTTGGCCACACTGATGACCTCGAACTCAAACTACCCCGATATCTGAATTAAGATCTTCTATTGACCTAACCTGTCGTACCCCCAATATAAATAACCACTTGCAGGATTTGTTGGGGAATATTATAATACATTTAAATGACGTTACGGCAAGAAAAGGACATTGCTTGGGTCCAACTATGAATTATGTATATGTAGGTATGCCTCCTGTTTTATGCTGTGTGGTGCTTGGTCTCCATTGTGTTGTCTTAATACCATACAAGAACAGTAAAGATTATTCCAGGAGGATTTATTTGTTCGCCATTATAAGCGAACCGGCTTTGTAGCTATTATTTATGATTTGACATCGTTGCTCGGGAGCATAATACGTCCGGACTGGTATCTTTCGCTTTGTGTTTTCTTAACAAGTAAAAATCTATCGGTTGAATACAGTGCCTCAGTGCACAACCCGGCGGCCATCTTGAAAGGGAATTGTTTTGCTATGCAGGAGATTTGGGAAATATTCTGCTAACACTTCACATTGGTTTAGTAAGTTTAGATTATTTTTACGTTAGGTGATTTTATGTCACATGTTGAAACTCGATTCTGAGCGAGTTCAATAATCAATCTTATTAGCATCGATTTATATTGAAATTGTTGGAATGTACATATTTTTGTGAATAAATTAATATTATCCCACAAACTTTTCCTGCTAGGTCTCTAAATGTTGACGTATTTGAAAATCAGGTCTAAGAATATTGGTTTTTTCCTCTTTCTGGTGAAATCTCCGACCCAATACATGAAAAAAAAAAACATTCGGTAAATCGCTCTTACTTGAAATTGTGTAATTTGAACACATGATTTCACAAATAAAACTCTATATTTGAAATATAAGAAAATTCAAAGGCTGTTTAAATGTAATTTCGTGTGCAGGATGCTTAATATCAGTAGTAATAATTTTTTTTAGTCATTAAATTTTGAAAATTTAAATTTTGTTCCCGTATAGTCATTTCTTCAAGGCGTAGTCAAAAAATGATGGGGTCTCATAAATTCGAAAACAACGAAATACCATTTCTGCGCCTATAGTACTTCCTCTTCTGTCTTTCCAAATAGTACGTACCAATACATATATTAGATGTATATTTTAATGTTTTCATCAAAAAAATCATTTCATATAGTATATAACTCCATATCTGTATCTCATAATAAATATGAATCAAGTAAAAAAATACCAAAATCTAGTTTATCATTCAGAACAACATTGGATTGAGTCGTTCTCAAATTAAATAATGTATGTACTGTTTAAAAGGTTGTGTCTTTGTTGTTTGCATCAGTAGGACATCGTGCGTTGCGGTATTTCACTAAAAAGATTACTTGATACAATGTAGTTTTTGATGAAAATTAGATTTTGAAATTTTTAGACTTGATACACTTATATTGTGAGATACAGATGTAGTAGTTGAAAATTACATAATGAACATTATAATATTTAATGCTCCATGATAAGATATATCGATTCAACGACAGACTGAAAACATGTCCAAACTTTTACTCAGGGTGGAAAATGTTTGATAGAGCCTATCATTTCATGACCCCTTCCAAACTGACGCTTCTCCCTAAACCTTTAGCCTCATCACCCTTTCATTGGACCTGCCATTACACACATCGGAACAATGGTTACTTAGGAGATATGCGGCAACACCTATGAAATAATTATTCTACAATATTATTGATTTTCTAACATCATTAACTCATTTCAGCCCCCCCCCCGGTTTTCACTTCGGCCATTACACACAAAATCCGAGCAATGGTTACTTAGGAGATATGCGGCAACACCTATGAAATAATTATTCTACAATATTATTGATTTTCTAACATCATTAACTCATTTCAACCCCCCGGTTTTCACTTCGGCCCAATATTTAGTGCCGCTGGTGTCCATTCTCCCTGTGTAGACTCTTTTCCGTTGATTTCGGGGTCTTCGACCCGACCGAGCGACGGCGCGCCGACGATGCCAGCCACCCAACTGAACACTGTTGCCAATCGATCAGAGTCAAAAATCCCTTAGCCTGAAATCCCTAGTACGTCGTCTTGGTGTTAATGACCTTCGCCTAGATACTTCACCAGGATAACCGTTTCATAATTTGAGGTACGTACGAAAATGAATCGGATGTGCAAGGTGGTGATGATTATTTTACTAGTATGGCCAGCAAGACGTTCAAATCAACTCTGACAAATGTCAAATGAAGTGTACATGGTAACAAATAATTTCAGTTCTATAGTGACTACTAATCATCAAGGCGACCAAGTATCCACGGTAACGGCTTCCGCAACATTATGGCATCATCCTAGTCGATCTTAGGTAAAAAATGAGTATAACACAAGCTTAGATGTTCTTTAGTAGCTAAAGAGGTGGTGCTGGTAACTGACAATATATTTATTTCATATACTTTTTTGAAGTATCTACTGAAACACAATGAGGGGGATTTTCATATCCAATACTCGTTAGAAGACGGCACCAAGAGAATAAGAAATGTACTTTATTTCATCGAAACTATCTCTCAAACAAAGACTACAAGCCCATTAGTATTAATGAGCCTTAGTGATAGTCAGTGCCGGTTTTACCCAACTTCGGGTCCCTGGGCGCAGGAGATTTTGGGCTCCTTCATAGTAATATTTATTATAAAAACTATACAATAAATTATTAAAACCAGGTTACTGTATATTGGGAATTAGTTAACGTTCTTATTTTATTTTGTTACTATGAGATTCGGGCCCCTCCAGGATCCGGGATCCTGGGCGCCAGCCCCAAGCGCCCAGCAGATAAACCGGGACTGTTGATAGTATCTATGATAAATGAAACCTGTGAGAATCAAGATCCCCACACTAAAATTAATCAAAACACAGACGATTACTTAATTCGTTTTTTATTTTCATCGTGATAACATCTTGAATTTAGCTAGAGTTATTCGTAAATGGTGAAACATTTTGAACCCCTACACCGACATTTTATATTATTCTTGAATTTTCTTACACCCAAAGTTCAAACTGCTGAGAGATATTAATTCGAACGTACCCAAGTCCCAAGCACATAAGCCTCAAATGTAAATTGGGGGGTAACTGCAGCCCAGATATTGTACTATTTTTTCATTATTGCTTAGTAACACGTTAAAACAAAAAAATACCAGGATTTTTTTTAAACATACAGCATTGGATTGATATTTCAACGATTCCAAAATTAATTATGCAAAATATATTCGATGTCTATGGATGTCTAGAGGCTATTTATAAGTTATGCATAATATATGCACTAGCTAAAACCAAATATCCGTCCGACAAACCGCTATTTCAGGTTATCGGTCAATCTCAAGGTCATCTGATTCGGTTGTATTAATTTATAGTAAGGAAACGTGGTATGTGACATTTATATAGCAAAATTAATAAATAAATTGCCTTGTCACAATACGAATGTGTACAGTAGATGATAACGAGGTTTAGCTAATTCCGTACTTCTTGATCCTATAAAGACATAGGAAGATAGATTTGTTCTACCAGTGGCAGTAGTGGCTAGAGATTTCTGTTTATTTTGGTATGAATCTTTAGTATATTCATCAAATAATGGAACATCCAGTTTATACTATCTCATTTTCAAAAGTGGTGGAAATTGCATAGGGATGATCAAGGATCGAGTTATCTAATTTACATACCTCTAAGGATACTAGTGAAAACAATCTATCTTTCTGCAACAACTATCGCATTCCCGTGGTTGTCAGGGAAAGCGGAAATTCTAGGAAAATCCGTTCCATCGACAACGCTGCATCAGCCAGCAGCCAGCCGGAGTAAAGAGTAGGCCTCCAGCTGAACGCACCGTCGCACAGCCACCTTTGACCTCGACATACCACCTTCCATAGCATACCTGTTCTTCAACTCTGACAACCACCGGCGGCGCGTACCCACACTTTCGTCATCACCAGCGGGAACCCACGTCACATCGTCCGTATCAAGATGACACTTTAATCAGTTTTTCAATTACTGTCACCGTTCTTCTGTCAGTTAGCTTTTGTTTTTGAATCAAGGACGACCAATAGGCAGTCGAACAGTGCAGAACCTCAATTATTACAGGATATCAAATAACTGCTTCCGGTGGAGGTTGGGTCTTCCGGAAGTTCGGGTTTCCATATATATCTTGACTACGTGTGACCATATGACCTAAAGTGTCTGGTAAAGTACGCGCTCATTCGCACCATCCAGTGGTGGTTTGTGTCCACTTCAATGACCAGGAGATTACTGGTCTGAGCGGCCTGTTTCCCATATGGCAGTTGGAATGAGTGATTCAAGGGAATCCATGGCGTGGACAAGAGTGTAGCTTGCAAGACACTTTCCTACAACGTGAGCACGTAATGCTAGAAATGCAAATTTGTGTTCCATCGGCGGCAGTAGCTTTTTTCTGATTTTTTCTCTTTTTATATTTGTGTGTCCAGTCTCCTTTCCCTGAAATAAGTAAGATCTTCATTAGCACCAGCAGGTAATCAGGTTCCTTCAGAACAGGGAATCTCAACCGTTCCGTTATATGGGATCATCAAATATATTGTTTTGCCTTGCCATGTTCTATTTGTAAATATGTCAAAATTTCATACTAATTAAAAAAACTTCGAGAACACATATGGCGCTCACGCTTACCACGAGTACTTAACTCAGGAAAAAATTGACGATTTTGGATTGAAAAAATTTTGGTAAAGGGTCGCTGGTCGATTTTAAAAAAGCCGTGCTTTAACGGCGTAAGAAATAGTATATTTTAATCACAAAATTGTACTTAGTCATTGGGCATATTATCATGAATAACTGACTTTTCCATACGTATAAATAACTCGTGCTATTCATCATAATATCTTAACTTCAATTACAATACTTCCACCGATTATTTCGGTGGGAAGTGAAAAAGTATGAAATACTTTCTAAAAATGGGGCATCAGTTTATAGAAGTTGAATAATAAAACCTAACCCCATAACCCTCACATTTATACATTCTCATCTGTTACAGCCATAAAACAAACACCCTTCTAACCTTCCAAGGCATTGTTCAAAACGAAGTAGCCATAAACCTCTGTAATAAAACCTGTAAAAACTGGTTCTCCTATAAAACATAAAGTCAACAGTACAGCTAAAACAAACATGAAAACCATAGCTACAATTTTGAAATAAAACAGCTAGGCAATTCAGATGTAAAATCAACGTATAAAGTTTCTTTGCGAACATTTCAGAAGGCAACATATCATTAAGAAACGGGCAAAGAATTTTAATACTAGTTCAGATGCTATTACAACACTATATGCTCTCAGCAGTGCTCTTAAAATTTTACAGCCTCCATAAAAAAGTTGGTTTATGGTTACTTTTATGAAAATGTGCATTAATAACAACTACAATTTTCCAAATTGCTTATTAAACTTTAGTTAAGTTGAAATTATAATATTATGCACAAGCTTTCGCATTTTTATAACGCGCTGTTTTTCGGAGAGCCACTATTCTTATTCGTGCCTACAGAGTTGTTTTAACTGTGGTAGTTTATATTTTTCCCCTAGAGTAAATATGAGTGATTGATTATAAAATGTTATTTGTTTTGTATACGTGTAGTAAGATAGGAGCATCCAGAAATTTACTTAATTTGAGAAGGAAGAGTAATATAATTAACGCCCATTATTTTTCTTAATAGCGTGAGTTACATTTTACTGAACATGCCACGATAGTTTCTCATATAACGGACCTGACAATCAAAGCCATTTTCAATATGACATTGTATTTCGCCACGGGTTTTGATTTTTTAAATAATTAAACTAAAATATTTTCACAACTTTGTAATAGCTTTCACGTATCATATTAAACACTACTATTTTTAGGAATGCTTTATTTTGTAAAGGCTTAAATGAATGTAATAGGTTGCCGGATCTTGTGGAAATTATAAACAGCAAAATATTTGGATGAGTTTAATTCACGAATTTAACAGAAATATTTAAAATGAGCGCTTGATGTGTTCCACCAAATCCCACAAACGTCGGCGTTGGCGTCGGCGTCGGCTGAATCTGGAGGTGCACATCTCTAGAATCTGTTAATAATAATATCTATATTCATTTAATATGTGAAATTATCTTTAATTTCTTACAATTGTTAGTAATTCAATAAAAAGTGTGTGCATTCTTCTTATCACTAATAGAAGTTACCTGACTGATTCTGTGTCAGAACAATATCTAAATTGTATTATTTGTCAAGTAATGTATATGATCGCTATTTCCATCATGTTCTTCCTGTATAAAGTATCACTCAATTTGAATAATTTACACAATAACACTTGAAGAAATTCCACACTTGAACAATGAGGCGACATTATGACAAATGGTCGTTTAAATTCATAAGTTGATTTGAGAACCTTGACTTTCGTAGTGTATATTTCCAGTGCTGTTTTTAGTCTTGAATGTCCTTGTTATTAAATGGAAATGCCTTGGACCGATGAATTAGCTTACATCTTTGTCATTCATCATCTCAGTTTGCTTACATTATTTGCTTATATTAACTATGTTGTTAGTTGTTGTTAAATTCGCAATGAAAGGTACCTTCCCCGCGCATTTCTGCCTTAAATATATACAGTTCGATCTTGATTATACATTTAATGATTGATACATATGTTTAATCGAATTTTCCAGTAGTATAATAATAATAATAATAATAATGATAATAATAATAATAATAATAATAATAATAATAATAATAATAATAATAATAATAATAATAATAATAATAATAATAATAATAATAATAATAATAATAATAATAATAATAATAATAATAATAATAATAATAATAATAATTATAATAATTTTATTAGCCACTGAATGCATATATACATTTTTGGCAAGTCAGGTAATTAATTGCAACCATAACGTTGTCGAACATAGAGAGAGTGTGGAAATTACAGAAATATTGAGTATAATGACTAGCAATGATAATACATTTACGAAACTGGGATTACAAAACCCAAAACTCACATCAATGTAAAATAGTACAGAATCTACCCTAAATCGCTTACATACTCGTATATATACAAATACAAATAAACACATACACAGATTAGAAATGACAGAATACAGTATTCAGCTGTAGAGGGATATATTGTCTTTGAGATGACATTTAAAATCATTAATACTGTAGGGTGCTAGTTGCTTTAATATAGTTTTGATTTTTCTTCCAAATAAGTTCATTGATAGATTAGTTATACTAAGTGGGAGCAAGTTGTAAAGTTCGATTCCTATTATTTTTGTTTTATCGATTCTTCCTCGAGGCTGCACTAGTTTGTTTTTACCTCTGGTGTCATGACTATGAAACTCAAAGCATGACTGATACATACACTTATGCCTTTTAATGTACCTCAAATTTTCGTAGATGATAACCGCAAAGACAGTCATCACACCCAACTTTTGAAATATTGATTGACAGTGTTCAATACGTTTAGCTTTTACAATACCTCGGATTGCAGCTTTTTGGACTAAGAATACTTTTTGTATGTGAATATGCGATGCTCTGCCCCAACTTAGTATACCATAGCACATTACTGAGTGGAACAGTCCATAATATGTTGTCAGAGCAGCATCACTCACCACACTGAAAGCAATTTTTTTAACTGCATATACGGTTCTAGATAACCTAGTACATAGATGTTCAATATGTTGTAACCAAGATAGACATGTATCAAAGTATATTCCTAAAAACTTCACATGATGTGACTGAGTATCATTTATTAATGAAAAACGCATGTTTCAGTTTTATTCCTATTCAAATGCAACTCATTTGAATCAAACCAATCTTTGGAGTGATCTATAACGTTACTGATATGAGATTCGCGGAGTTTAAGATTATCGCGATTTAATTCAATATTAAAAATAGTGTCATCTGCATACATGACTGTCGTTATCTTATTATCAAAGAATGCCATATGATAAGAGAGGTCATTTATATAGATAATGAATAAAAAGGGCCCTAATATTGAGCCTTGAGGTACACCTCTACAAACTGTAAGCGCTCGGCTGACATTATCTTCTAAATGGACCCGTTGTGTCCTGTTCGTGAGGTATGAGCTAATCAATTTATTTACAGTTCCTCTAACGCCATATCATTCAAGTTTTGATAGTAGGATATGATGGTTAATGCAATCAAATGCTTTGGATAAATCTGTAAGGACAGTTACCAGAGTATGTCGATTTTCAAATGCTTGCTGTATATTGTCAACTAAATCGATTATTGATATTAATCATTGTTGAGCCAAATACTGCCATGACGGAGGATCATGACAAAAAGTATATATCACTTAGCAATTTTTATGAAAACATGAAGCTAACAGAATTTCTCCATCTTGACCAACTTTAGTTTCAGGATAAGTTTCAAAAGTAACATATATAAAGAATCGTTTTTCTATGAGTATTACAAATATTCCTTTGTCACATCGTTACACGTTTTAAATTATAAAAGGAAAAGCAGGATTTGTATCGTAAAACAGCTCACAGCAGAACAGGCCTATAAAAAAGAGGATAATAGCATTCCTTACAATGTTTGTAATATCTCATAATTGTTATGTATGAAGGGAGATATTATGGGAAAATAATAATTTCGTGACCGTTGACCCTGAGTCGTGGCTTGGAGATAGGAGTGTGGAGTGGGAGGAACCTGTTTCCTCTTTTTTCATTTTGTATAATTATAGAGTTCTCGTTTTTCATCATCTATCATCTTGATAACGCTGATTTGTAGGCTGTTATGTGTGCTGGTTGGTTGGTATCTGGTTCTCATCGATGCATCTTTCCACGTAATTGTTGGTCTTTTGTTGCATTAGAAACGTCTGCGTGCGGATGGTATGTTGTTTGTTTTGTATGTTCGATTCGATCTGACATATTATTACATCTAAGTGCTCTGGATACGAGGGTTCTCCTTCAAGTTTTGCATACAGGGAAATATGTAGAAGAAGCCTCTTCCAAAACACTTTCTGTTCTGTTGTAGAATGAACTAACGGAGACTTTGTTACCCCAATCATTTGTAGTAGCTCTTAAGTACAAACATCATCATGATTTGTCTGATTCTCTAGATTGTGGAAGGTTGCTTTTCGCAGATGATCTGAAAATTTTCGGCTCGATCAATAGTATTGATGACTGCAAGCAGCTTCAGAGTCAACTTAGTGTGCTTGATGAATGGTGTGAAAAGAACAGAATGATCTTGAATATCGATAAATGTAAGGTCGTAAGTTATACGAAAAAACAAAATAAAATTATGTATCCTTATTCTTTGAATGACATCGCTATTGATCGATGTGTTACTTTCCGTGATCTGGGTGTAACGTTCGATGACCGATTGAACTTTGACCGTCATATTTACACCATCATAGCCGATGCGAATAAAATGCTTGGTTTTATAGTGAGAAACTGTAAGCTCATCTCCAATATCGCACCAATGAAAACATTATACTTTGCTGTTGTTCGTTCCAAGCTGGAATATGCGTCTGTCGTGTGGAGTCCATACTATCAATGCTACATCAGCAGTATAGAAATTATCGTCAAAAATTGAATACAAATTGAAAAAAGCTCTGACTTCGTTTTCAAACTTTGGCAAGGATAAAAAATTTTAAAAAAATCCAAAATCTGACCTCGGAAATACAGTGTTAATACACGCCATATTTTTTATCTACGAGTATCATTGTCGTCCTATCATAACTGATGCATAGCTCTGCACCAATATGTTATCAGTGAACTATTAACAAAAAGGTAATTTCACTATAATGGTCCATCCAGTCTCCTGTGATGATCAGCCTATATTCCGTATTAATTTATACAAAGTGAGATTAATGACATGCAAAACGTATAAACGAGTAATTAAAATCAGCGTTTAGCATAAACTAAAAGCGTAACTGTAGGATATTTTCATATTCAACAAATGAAGGAATACTCTATACAGTCTTACGTGATATGGGACATTCATTCTGATCTTATCTTGAAGTTTATACTAGTACTTGAACCTTCAGTACCGTTCACATCTCACAAAGGAAATCACTATGCATAAAACATCAGATTAACACAAACAACTTATTTTTTGAAGAGATCTATATGCATCTGTTAGTGATAAAATGTAATGTTTCTCAAAGTATTACTAATTTTTGGTACGTGATCCACAATTACTTCGGTATGTTTTATATATGATGGAACAGGACACAGGAAGAAAGGCCACGCAAATATAACCTCGTATTCCTGTCGTCTATCTTAGGGGGTAGGGATAGATGTCGTAGGAAATATCACATTTTTCTGGTACTCGTAAAAAAGGTTCTATTTATCTATCAACTTTTGACCCAAGTAATAAACTCCAGTGGTTTTTGTTAAATATAAATATTTGTTCACACACCAAACAAGGATTGTATTACTAACAGTTGTGGAAGAGTTTCACGATACATAGGACTTGAACATTGAAAAGCCGATGCGTACCTACTCAGCGCCATTTTTGTTCTAATCTTTTCACATTTGTACTTCTATTTGGTGAATTATCTATTAACACCTCGTTTCGCAACACAATTCATAATACAAGATTCTAATTAGTAGACATAATCCCAAACACTTGGTATTGTGATATACCGTTGGCATTCAAATCATTGTACCGCTGTATACAATGGACCCAATCATCCTGCGTCATACACAACATACCTGCATATCGTAGATATAATCGCGATTCTAATCATGCCAATAATCACATTATTTTATGTGCTCAAAGCTTTCAATCACCAAATAAATTGATGTCAATACGATTTTTGATACTGCGTATTATCGTTAACATTTTGAAAAAAATTCGCTATAAAATTTCATCAACGATGATTATAACCTTTTAGTTGATAGTTTCAATCGAAATTACTAATATAATTAAAGAATATTCAAATGCAAGGTACGATGGATCAACTGTAATCAAATTTATAGTTGCACAACCAAGTACAATATGTTGAAACGACATTACATAAGCTCATAAAAATATTTATTGTCAATTAATTTCATTTTCAATTTTATTCATATCATTCAAAATTTCATTTTGCATGATCTTTATTCTTAGAAACTATTAGTCCGGTTTATTCTTTTAAAAATATAGTTTATATCATAAATATATGTTTTTTTTTGAGACCTGCAAATCTGAAATAATATTTTGTACCCTCAATCATAGGCGTAGTTGAAATAATCTACGCCGTGGACCAAATTTTCAAAAAAATATATTCTACTCCACGTTTCCATGTTATGTGACGGCGATGAATTGTTAATAATTATTTTGTGTGTAATAATTTAATCATGTACATTGTGAAACTCTTCCATCATGCAGATAAAAAGATCGTGTACTTTCTTTCAGTGACGCGTTTCGATTTATATATAAATCATCGTCGGACTGTTAGAAACGCATCATTGCAAGAAAAAGCGTTTTATGTGTGAAACTGTGTGGTAAGTACGCGATCGTTTTATATATTTATTTCATGTTTTTTTCTCAAAACAAACTGAATCATTTACCATTATATTAATTTGAATTTTATTCCCAAATATTCTATTCGAATTATACTCCAAATGCTTTACTACTACGTTCAAAATTTAAAATATAATTCTTTATAAATTATTAATTTAATTTTTCCCAAAATAATTTTCAGTTTATCATACGTGTTGAAGTCTGTAAAAATTGCGTTAAAAGATTCCGCTATATACATACAAGTGCAGATAATAAAATTGTGTTAAAAAAGCATGCCAACCAAATGTAACTTTCGCGATTGGAATACCTGCCCAGTCCGACAACTAATGACCATAAATTCGCAATATTTAAAAATATCCAGCCAATCTTTTTGCTCTTTATGTACTATTCTGAAAATATTCTTAAGGACACACAATTGAGTATCCTTTTGTCCTGTCACTGCTCAAGTGAGTCCATTTCCAGTATTCATGGGAAGTGCGGTAATATGAGAAAAATAGACATTCCAGCACTATATTCATAAGGGTTGTCTGTTGTTCTACACGAGCATGGAGCATGAGAAGTAGCTTGAATATTTCTATCTCTGGCGCTCGTTTGATATTCCAGAGGGTTTTCCAATAAGCTAGACGTGCTCGTCATACAAACGATCCCCTCCCACGCCGTTCTGAAGGGTTGAATCCCCTCGTCAGCCATTTTGCTGTTCGTTATCAATTTGTTTTGTGTCCGACGTCTCGTTTTTTGGCGTCAGATGAGGACTTTTTATTATACAATAATACAGGACTGTTAGAAAATATTCACATATAATTGCTGATTCCTTAACGAGACCTTCTGTTTGCCTAAATATGATTACTGAGGCGATTGTGATGGGCAATAAGGCACGGTATTTTGTTGCCAAAAAGATGGCTTCTAGATACATGGTATAGGTACGTTGAATTTGCTCCACAGGTATAACGCAATTAATCGTGAAAATTTGTATATTTTTTCATTGTTGATTGAAATTTATAGATGTATATGTTTCAGTGACACTTAGAAAGCAAAACTTTTAGCAGAAGAAATACCGTAGCCAGGAGCAAGGATTATCAATGGGGCTACCACAATCATTAATCGTCGCAAACCTATACATGGAGTGGCTTGAGAAAATCGCAATGATTTCCTCCAATATCAAACAAAAGTTATGGCTTCCCTCTCTAGATGACGCCTCAATAACCTAAATCAAATTCTGGTGTATATATCTGAGCTTACAAAGGACGAACACAGTCTAGAACATCGAAGAAGGGTAGCTGAGCTATCCCTATTCTTAAGAGAATTGAGGAATCAATCCAACGCTGGTCTCGCTAGGTCGACGTCCCAGAAGCTGGGGTTCTCTTCCGCTCCAGGAAATTATATTCTCCGGAACAACTGCTGCTTCTATACAAGGCTCAGATCAGACCATCGCTATAGTACTGCTCGCATGTATGGAGATGCACTCCCTGAAGCTTCTGGCCACGATCCAGAAGCGAGCATACGTGATAACACCACCTTGTTGAACTTATATCCGTTGAGAGACGATTATATAGATAAAATGGGGACATCGAAGTAACACCACAGCCTATGTAACACACAGGGAGCTGAAACTGAGCAATATGGAATAGCATGACATCGACCTAGCACCCCTTAAAAACTTGTGACGATGTCAAGAGAGCTAATCACATTGGTAAATATGTAAATTTTACAAATAAAATTATGTAATTTGAACAGGTTACACAAATAAAATTGTTTTTTGTAAAGCTTTTTGATTTAATACTTTACTTAAATCGTCGTCTATCAATGATTTTAATCTCAAATATAAACGCGTCACACATAAACCTAGTTTATTTGTGAAACCTTCTGTTCAAATTAAATAATTTCGTCTGCATGATGAAAGAGCATCTACAATCTACATGAATATGTATAGTGGTATCATGCGACATTATACTGTGTGCGGTTGCTGCGTCATGAGATCAAATATTGAGAATAAAGGCATTGGTTTCAATGCGAAAAAGCATTTTTATCCATTCTATGACATTATAGCCCTGGTCTATATACTCGGTTGTGTGGGAATGGAAGAAGAGTAATATCACAGATTTTATTTATCGCCGTTTTTGTTTTCGGTACAAGGGTGGAGCATCAATTGTCGAGCAGTACAGGGAAGTAGAGTATAAGGTCAGAATTAGTGACATTTATTCATTTGTTCGTGTCACTCACATAAAATTCTAATTTATTGCCCAGGGTGTCATTCTAACTCTTGGTACCTGACAAAATCATATCACTAAACTTTTGAAGATGTGATAAAAACCGATTGATACTCATTACTAAAAATTCAAAGGAAGAGAAAATTAAAACACAGAAGTATTCAATTGATCCCTAGCTTTATATGTAATTGACTTTTAAATCACTCTCACATACTATTTATCCAGTTATTGAAGAAACAATATACTAGTGCATAAAATACGTTATAAAACAATGAACAGGGTATATTGTAAATTAAATTTAAAAAAACATAAAGAAGCCTCAAACAGTGCTTCAGAATGTATTCCTACATGCGAGCAATATTCCAAAGATGATCTGAGCCTTGTAGATTAGCAGTCGCTGTCTCGGTGGAAATTATGTTATGGAGTGGTACTAGAAAGACCGACAAAATGCCAAATTATTGTCGATTTTTACCCACAGGGGCTTGATGGAAGATGACTGGATTATTTGGCGTCTCTTCATCTCTATTTGGAAAACCTAAGATACAGATAAAAATATTGTGTAATTAACACACAGTTTCACAAATAAAATCTTTTTCTTCCAGTGACGCGTTTCGATTTATATCTAAATCAAAGTCGGACTTTATCAATCGAAACGCGTCACTGAAAGAAAAAGATTTTATTTGTGAAACTGTGTATTAATTACCCAACCTTTTTATCTGCATGATGGAAGAGCTTCACCAAATAAGATCATCTACAATCTACATGAAAACCTAAGATACTTTGATTCCGTTGATTTCACCTAACTAAACTCAACTATTGATCTATTCAGGCATTATTATTATGCATTCGTTCTCGTCGATAGTGTATTACTAATATTTCTCTGTTTTGAATGAGCAACCTAGCAGTTGTATAACATTACAGCCAAATTAGGTGTTACGAGAGAAAATCGAAAATTGAAGTAACGATTGTCGATGTTATCTCTCGATACCTGACTGTGTTTACACAGAAATATTCCAATTATCATTGTTTACACTCTCCAACAAATAATGTCAGTAATATCGCTACATACAAGGCTAAAAATGATTTATTATGTAATACATACTGTTACCTCGTGATCGTGATAAATTTTGTTTTGATGCAACGACTATAACTAAGGTGCATCGATAATATCGCTAGGTTCATGCTAGAATGCGATGTATGATTAATTTGATAATATTCTCAGCCCTAGCTTAAAAAATAATGGACATACTGATCGTCATTGGTCACTTGAGCTTTCACCCATAGTTTCACAAATAAAGCGCGGTCAGGTATTGTTAAGTGTTACCATGGATTAATAGTTATTGGCGTCAGTGTTATGCACTGTAGACCAGATAATCAAGAAATACCATCCTTCGCGCTATCCTTACGAAACCAAGGCTAAGAACAAACCCGAAAGATATGCATGCAGATATAGAGAAAAGGACATCAGCCGGCTGAGGAAAAAAACCTCCAATTAACACAAAGCGAACTGATACTAAAAAATCTGGAATAGCGGTTTGGTGAATTTTCAAGAAGTCTTTTTTCGTCAACGTGTCTAGGAGCAGACCTGCCATGGCAATTAGGCCTAACAATAAACAACTTCGATAAACTACATTTAAATAGTAACAGATTGAACCGCTCATATACGACACTCAAGAAGCGTGACAAGAAAAGACGCCAGTCGATGGAGTCGCTGCGCTGCCTGGACGAATTAGAAGCTGGACTGGGAGAGAGAGTATAAGCAACGTTAAAAGGATTTAGTCGGTGATTTCATCTGAAGACGATTGAAGATATTATATCATTCGAAACGTTGTAGAACGGAAATGCCTGAAAATTTCAAACAAAAATTGAAAAAACGTTCAGGAACTTTCATAGCTAAAACATAGACCTGCCAGTTTATAGGTTTTTTCAACTCCTTTTAAATGGCTCCGTATGTAGATTTTGGTCTCCCTACCGTTTTTTGTGTGGTAAACACATCAGTGAGAAAGTAGGACTGCACCATTTTCACAAACCTTCACACCTTTTTGGTTTTAAAACCGAAGTCTCTCGCACTATATTACATAATGATGCAATGTTTAATGCTCTGTTTCTTGATTATGACATTTAAAAAGGTTATGAAACATTACTGTATAAATTATTTAGTATTATGCATTTTCTAAGATTAATCATATTCCTGTGAATTTGATTACCTCTTATAACGAATTTTGCGCAACTCTACTTGTATATCTTAGCATCCTTCAATATTTCTTTTTTATAGATAACCTCTCTCAAGGGTAGGGAAATTATTGCGCTTCGGGCATGCTATCAGCTGACAGATTTCTATTCACTTTCACCTTGAAATGGTGCAAATTGTAACTAATTGTTGTCTCAAGAAGATGCTTGTTTGGAGTGCTGGATATTTGACCTGGCGAGGATGCGCCCTTAGAGCCCCTGTAGTATTTGTTGTACTGCAGACTCTTGGTATTATTCGAGAGAGCTCGGTCGAATCTTTGCCATTGTAAACTCTATAGATTAGGGACAAATCAGCCACTTTTCTTTGATGTCCCAGATTGTCGTGGTCCCCTGTCCAATAGACAGTATAACTCCATTCCATCTCAAGATGGTAGTGGTTTTCCTGGTTCCGTACAGGAAATCTGTGAAGCTAAACATTGGATTAGATGTTATTTTCACCATATCGTCGATGCTGTAGGAAGAGCGTTAGACTGATCCCTCATGGAAAGCACATCCATCCACCACCACAAATAAGGATCGTTCCCTGAAAAGACTCTCCTACAACCATTGATATGAAGCCGGTAGCAGCCTATGGGCATTAAGCTTGATTGAAATCTCTCATACCACGCCCTATCGAAATCTTCCAATATATCGATAGCGATGACTCAAAATTCCATGACTGCATGAAGTGCAATTGCTTTGCTCCACCTGCAGGTTACGTAGGACACAAAATATCCCTTGGATCTATGCTTGCGGAAGCCGTACATTGATGTTGTTTTTGTCCAGGTACTTCAAAAGCTGGACGTTATATTGTCGTGCCATGATCTTGAACATTACTAAATATCACATAAATTCCAGCACGAAACTCATTGAATACATTTTTGGATGTATAACGTATGCATACACATAACGGAGGTTAAATAATGTAAATAATATATTTTGTGTAAATATTAACTATAGAAAGATGGCACCTTTTGCGTCGACACCCATTGTATGGTAATGTCATCCATAAAAGGTTCGTCACGAAATATTCGATTCTTGGGAATGTTACATAAAAATTATACAAAGGAGATTATGTATTACTATTTGTTTGAATGTTGCCACTTATTTCAAGAAGGCCATTTCATTAAAATTAGGAAACAATTTAACTGGTTTGACTGATTTTCATAGTAATATTTATAATTCAAAATAGATTAATTTGGAGATAGACTGAAAAAGATATTTCAATAATACGAAGATGATCTAGTATTTTCCAATACAAAATATAAAAATGTCACTTATAGTTTTAGCTAAAACAATACTTAATTGAGATTTCAGGCTCATATTCCAAAACGTGTTTGCATCTGATGTATGAGTTTTATCTCATCTTATGTCAGAAATCTTCTTCTTCTGCTTCTTGGGCACTTTTCCATTGAAAGTTTGACGTTTTATCACTCCATAACACTCTTACTTCCCAGTCTTCTACTCCGGGGTCGCTGTCTACCATCACATGTCCAATGTATGTGTCCCATCTCAGAGTGGCTCTTCTTATTTTATCCCTTCTGGTAACCTATAGGCATCTTCCCATAAAGATCTCGACTGTTCTTAGCTTATTTCATATTGTTATCATTGGCCACACTTATTATGTAACATTTAGTCCTAAGTTTTGAAAGATTATCTTTTTATTTTTTTGTGCGTTGTTTTGTTTCATATCAAGCTTTAGCTTGCTTTCGACCTGCAATTTTAATGTGTATATCTTGTAAGCAAGTATCGTCCAGATGTATGATTGATCCCAAAGACTTGCAAGTTTGGCAGCTTTCAAGAGTCTCTCCTCCGATCTGATACATTCGGTGTTACACATATTCATCTTAAGTCCCCACAGTTTGTACTCTTTTTTAGTTTAGTGAGTAATCCCGCTTTACATAAGTGTTGCAAACAGCAATTGAGACACTAATCACTAACTACTAATTTTATTAGACATTTCGTAAGAGACTCAGAGTGCCGATTCTTATAAACCACCCTATTAACCAGAGTTAAAAGGTAGTTAGTTATTACCTGAACTATCATTACTCATGCTGTTGGTTTAACAATGGCTATAAACTAATTACTCTGTTCTTTTCCAGGTAAGCCACCTAAGCCCTGTGTATATATCTGCATTGGACCATTACAGAAATCTCCTGATGGTAGGTTTAAAGATTCTTTTATCTACACCGTAATTTTTTCGGGTGGCTAGTCACACCATATGTGCAGGTTAGGAACTGGTATTTTGGGGTGGATCCTTGAAATCACGTTGGAAGGGCGTCCTAGAATTTATTTACGGAAGGGACACGATTTTTGGAGGGTAATTTCATATTCTTCCTTTCAAGTCCTTTCAAATTTTTATAATTACGAGGAACAATTCCCTGCCTTTTTTACACATAGGCGTAAATATGTTCTTCTGGGTGTTGGTCTGTTGAAGTTTTGGTCACTGCGTAGTTTCAGTAACCGCTGAACAGATTTTGATGCAATTTAGACAGCGATATGTTGTAAAGAGATAGTAAGTAATGCTCCTTTATTTTTTTAAATCGTTGTATTGCATTAAGTATGAATAATTCGACACTTTAATCAGAGACCGAAAAAACAGAAGACGAAAAAAATTATGCTTTTTTTTGGAATTATAGTTTGCCATTCTATGTCCGCCATTGTATGTATGTACAAATTCACGTCAAATTCTGGATCACCAACCATGAAAAGCTAATCGTGCTAAACTTCGCCCACATCAGGCAAAAACTTTCATTTTTGTACAGGTTTTTGGTATCTTCACCATGGTGAATCAGCGACTTGACATTAGCTTGATTCATCGGGCCTAGTTGTCTCAACACTTCTTTCATCCATGAGTTGAAGATTCAAAAGAATTCGCCAATGCTGCACGAGCAAATAAAAAATCATCATTATAAGTACATTGGTCAAGCATTAGTCACGTCTAACCGAAAAAAATCAACACCTGCTTCATTAATGTCAGAATTATATGTTGTAGATGCTATTAACGGTTAATCAGCTCGTATGCATTTTTTATTATATAATAAATCATGAATTACAGAATCATTAGTAACTTTTTTTCATCAGAGACGAAGCATTAACTGTTATCTAAAATTTCTATTATTAACTGTAAACCGTAAATCACGAAAAAACCAAAACACGTTTGCGCTGGCCATATGTAGTTATAATTGCTCCTGTATTAACCTTAATTGTCATCAATTTCTTCAGATGTTCCAATGTATATATGCATATGCTTCTACATGATAAATTGAGGTCTTAATTGTGACTATAATTTGCAATATTCTAAATGATTTCCAACTGGCGGTTATAGTCAATCTCTATTCTGAAATATCGCTTCAGGTAAAATACTGCCACTCACCTAATTTAAAGAGTTGGTACATTCGTAATATACCATGTAAGACAAAATGTCTACTTTAGTATTCTAACACAGAGTATCTTCAAAGTTGCTGTCCAATTGAAGGAGATTAAAATAAAGCTTCATACGTTAGTTACCAAATTTTGTCTGCTTGAAGATTACTGTCTGTTCTGTGTTCACCTATACATTTTCTGCTTGCTATTTTTTCGATGATAAAACTGGTTTACCTTTTTATAGATAACTCTCGCAAATTCAAAAACCCTATCGCGCTCCAGAAGCGCTTGGAGAAAATTTGTCTTATTCACATTGACCTTAAGATACTAATAAATTCTAGCTAGGAATGAACTACACATCAGGTCATTTTACACCGCTGAGGTTTTTCAAGATAATAATTTTGCTCATTTGGTTTAACTCGGTAAAGCACTTGCCATGGGAGAATCTACAGAATAGGGACAGATGACCCACTTTCCTTCGATATTCCAGTCTTTTGGAAGTTAATTTCGATATAATAGACGTATTGCTCTTTTTTGGATAAACCCTTGTAGAAACGAACATGTTATTGTCGCAACGTACCAAAAGCTTTATTCTTGTAAATCCAAAAATATTACCTAAATAAGGCTTGTGATTTACAAACTGCACTTTATTCTAGTTCATCTCAATTTAACGTAAATATTTGTTGCCATATGTTAAAAATATGCATATTTGCCTTATGGATTTTTAACTGTATTTGTGTGTTTTCAACGCACTCCTTGATAAAATGCTTGCTACGCCAATGAGTGGTGGTTTAAAATGTGCTTGGCAATTTTCAGATGCACAATGGCCCCTACAGGCCCTGATACTGCGAGTGTCCCTCTGAGAATAGTCGACTATCTTCTTTACAACGGGTACGAAGGATTTTGACCATCGTGAATTCGATGTTGATCGCGGTTTTGTGTGGATTTTATCCTGAAATTCATCGTGTTTAACAAGTGAACATTTATGTTATCCCTGTCATGATTCTCTATTTTATGAACAGACTTAAAAAAAAGAGCAGGTTCTCAATTAATTTGAATTTTTTTATTTGAATTCAAGTGCATATCTAGAGCTTAACGTGTGCCTGTGACGATAATAGAAGTTGGATATTAAAAACTTGAAACGTGATCACACACAGGTAATATAGTAGTGATGGTTCATTTTTTTTAATGCAAGGTTAAAAAATATTGTCAATTTTTACTTCCCACGCCAATAGGCTGGGAAGTATTGTTTTCTAGAATAATGATGATTTCCAGATATTGTGTTTTCTTGATGTTTCATGATGTAATCACGAAAAACCATGTTACTCATTTTCATCGTCCTGTCTGTGTGTTCTGTAATCCTTGGTTGCTTCTAGTTCTGATCTGACTCTAGAATACTATCATAATGACGACAGAAATACAGATAAAAAGATTATATACTTAACACACAGTTTCAGGTATAAAACTCTTTTAACAGATGTCAAATGATTTAAATCGAAACGCGTCACTGAAAGAAAAACAGTTTCATTGGTGAGACTGTGTGTTAAGTACACAATCTTTTTATCTGCATGATGGAAGAGTTTCAGCAAGTAAGAGCATCTACAATCTATTTGACGAAAAACAGTTAGATATTTTCGAAAATCGGTTCAGTAGCCGCAGAATTATCGTCAAGACGTAAAAAACATAACTTGGTTTATACACGTGTCTATGAACCATCGTCTTTTCTATATGTTATATTATTTATAATATTTATTTTAATAATAATATTATTTATTTTAACATATTACCCCGGAATTACTCCATACTTGTTAGACATATATTAATACTTCTCGGATTTATAAAGCCATATAAATTTATTACAGAAGCTACTCGAAATTTTCAGGCGTAATTAAATTATTTTCCCAAAAGGGTCTGATTTATTCCATTTCTGTTTTAACTTCTCTAATTTCTGTTTTAATTCAATTTCGACTATCATCAGTATGAGTATGATAATCTGCAACATAGTGCTACTATTGTTGCAAACTGCCGTAAAATCCTCAGAAATTCAGTTTTTTACTAAATAGAACGTGAAAAACTTTACATGTTAACACTGTTCTCTACCAAGTGTATATTGAAGAAATCATATGTCATGAAGTAGGTTCTGTTTCATGAGCTTTGTTTCTGAAGCAGTTTGCGTTCAACTGTTTTTTATGCATTTGTTTCACCAGTATGACACACGCCTTAACAGTGTAGATTGCACAATTCAATATTTATATTTCATTATTAAGGAACAACCGAAATGCCTCAAAGCAACTTTTTAATCAAGTCTTGCTTTGATTTATTTATTATAATAGGACGAGATAAATCAAAATTAAAGAAAAGGATCAATAGGTGCGACTGCTAAAATATTCAAAGGAAACTTTCATCGACACGAATTTGGGACATTCATAAAACCAGAACCAGTTTTCCTCTACAAGTAGCGTTATTTTTTTATGAATCTCGTATGTATGTGAAAGTCGGTTTGCTTTCTCTCTCCTTCAAATTTGATATACACTTTTTTGCACGTATATGATTCTTCGCTATGTT
This sequence comes from Bruchidius siliquastri, assembly GCA_949316355.1. Taxonomy (NCBI): domain Eukaryota; kingdom Metazoa; phylum Arthropoda; class Insecta; order Coleoptera; family Chrysomelidae; genus Bruchidius; species Bruchidius siliquastri. The sequence goes on from OX438534.1 coordinate 29,822,265, forward strand.
AACGTTTTTTATTAGCAAGATGATTTCATTCTGATGTAGTTAAAATTTAATACAGTTAACCTGATTTTTAGAGCTTCACAGTTCATGCAGAGAAAAGTAAATTCATGATTTTGAGTCTTAAGTGAAGAACATACTCAATTCGAAAAATCTGCGAATCGCTCTTCATAGAGCGAAAGACATACCACATTTTCTTTTACAGCCTATAAATTCATCATTAATTTGTGCAGATCTAAACGTATCGTAAAATGCGTTGGTAATGGGAAAAATAATCTCTAAAAGTATTATTAAATCAACCATAATGCGGATCATCCCTTAAAACCCTCTCCGATCTAACTTCTCACGCTGAAGCGAGGGAGGTGGTGTAATCGAGAAAATTCTGGAATTTGAGATAATTAATTTTTTTGGTATTTTATGGCTGTCACGTCTCTTAGCGTGTTTGTCAATACGTAATCTCAGTAACAGCTACAATTATTTCAATTAAATTTGAGAAGGACCATGAGGTGGGCACGTGGTAGGTTCGGCTGGTTTTTTATTTCAAATAAAAACAAGAACCTATTGAAAAAAGGACCACGCACAAAACCAAAGAAAGAGCTTTTTGATCAGAATCTTTCGAAATTTGAAATTGGGGTATTGCTCATCATTTGAAAAAAACCTTCACGGGCACAAAACAGTATAGTATAATGAGGAGATTTTGAGTTGTAAACTGAATTTATCATGTTTTAGTATTTTTAGTATGCAAAATAATATGCTTGATTTATGCTTATAGAAATTTTTTCCAGGATAATAACAAGGTTTGTAGAGATTGAGACTGATAAGTTTTGTCCATTGGATTTATTCCCAAATAGTAAAAAAATATTGTATTTAAAATATCAAACGCTATCGATATTGGCAGGAAAACTTTGGGATGTTGTTTTTAAAAAAAAATCAATGGGCACTTAGAGGTACATTTAATATATATATTTAAAGGAAGCAATGGGTTTCACGATGCGAAGTATTTTGATATTCTCAAATAGTGGTATGCATTTTTATAGTGACATTGATTATGTTTACAAAACGTATCGCTATCATGACATTTCCCGTTCGTGATCAATTTTAAATACACCTTTTTGGTTGTGATCAGACTAATTCTCCACTTGAAAATATTCTCAGCGATATCAAAAGTTTGTTTACTTGTTAAAGTAACCAAACCGTATATAGGGAGTTGTAAAAGTAAATATATTTGAAGCAATATAAGAGATAACAACTGCTGTGTATATATTGTTTGCTTTCCCCCATTCCAAATATGTGGTTCCGTATTCAAAAATATTTACTTTGTGCCAGTTGTGTTTACCGGGAAGAACTTTATTTACGCGCACACATTTCATTATTACCAATAAATATTTTTATTGTTATTTACAAGACCGTTAAATTCTTTATGATACTGTTAACATGGGAATAGACAATAAAACCGACCATTTGCTTTTATAGATAATAATAATTTTATTCGTAATGACAGTAGGGCATTTTTTAATATGGTTATCATTCGCGTGATAGCCATTTAGCTGCAACAAATGTTTATAGACCTATCGAATAATCATTCGGAAGTAGTGTTTTCATACGAGAGTTGTCCTATGAAGACGCTATCAAGGTAAGGTATAATTCGGTAGAAAGAGGAGCAATTCATCAAGATACAGCAGCGTCAGCAGGGTATGTTAGACGTGTGGGTTCGAGACCTGTCTTCACACAGAACTGGAACTGAATCTGGAATTTTCGCACGCCAATCCTTTGTGACCCACATGACAAAGAACCCCCTACTAACATACATGGCTTAAAAAATAAAACGGACATTTTTTTAAGCAAAAAAATTACCGCTTCTTCACCAGACTGCATAATTGATATCTTAGGAAAAAAACTATTTTAACTAGATGCTCTTACTTGGTGACATTCTTCCATCTTGCAGATAAAATGATTGTGTATTTAACACATAGTTTCACAAATAAAACTGTTTTTCTTTCAGTGTCGCGTTTCGATTTATGTTAAAATCACCGTCAAACTGTCAGATTTGACTTTGCCTTTGTTAAAAGTTTTCAAATTAATCAGTCATCATGAAGTTCGTGAAATTTACGCTGGAAGATTTCGGTACATAGATACAAATTACATAGGTGCAGGTGAAGCTCATAATAAGCCTTTGAAAAACACCATTTTGGTAAACTAATGTTTGATACAAAATGTCTTAACTTTAATGATCCCTCTATAGATGCCAAAATCATACAACACATTGAATTCGATTGTAAACACTACACACAAATATTTCTAACCAATGATTTACATCAAAGCTAAAAGTCAATCAGTTTCGTTACTGATTTCACATAACACATGTTTCCAGTACTTATTTTAAAATATTTGGATTAGTATGAACATGTGAGCAGTCCTCATGTGGTACACCTGTTTATATGGAACATGTGTATGAACATCTGGTGTTTATTTTTGAAATTTTCTTATTGGGAGGGCAAATAAAACTGAAACATCTTACATGCAAAGACAGTGTTCTTATACCTATAAAAACAGATTTAGTGAAATGTTTAACAGGAGGCTATTCCTCAACTTTACTTCCCAAGCCAAGTATTTTAATCTCGGAATATTTCGATATTTTTTCATATAATGTTTGAACAAAAATAAAGCTTTTATTCAGCAATCGATACATAATTCATAACTGTAATTGTTGTACATGTGGTTTATAAGTAATAAGCATAACTGAAGCAAGTTTTTGAGACTGATTCCTAGGACTACAAAGTTAATCTGGCCCAAGATCTCTGAAGTTTCTCAAGAATTGTTACACCGAACTTTATTAAAAGAACATTGTTTTCTATGCCCCCGGAAAGTGAAATTCCTGCAACTATAAATGACATACACTTTAAAAACCGCTTTTGTTTTTTTTGAGTCAATTTATGTGATAATTTTAATAGGTATTCCAAACAGGTGATAGAGAAGAAATGAACAACGAATTAAAAAGAAATTAAATGGTATCAATGTGTCCAAAATTTAGTGTTCGAAGATAACTGAGGTCACAAAGTGTAAAGCTAATAAAACTTCTTTCACCAATGCCAAGAGATGTACATTTACCCTTCTTCTCATCCCCCAATTCCATGGAATGTTCTTGACATATCGTAAATGAACGAATGCTAAACAATTCGTCGTCCTTACAATACTTCCTCTAATAATGAACAAAATGTTTCAATTTTTTTATTGACTACAAAAAAGGTTGCTATACTGTTTAATGAAGCAAACATTGTAAGCTGGTAAAATCTTGAAAAAACCGTTGTCCTCCCTATCGCCGGCCTTGACTCACAATTAAACCTAATTAAAACTCACAACAGTGTGATAAAGTGTACTAACGACAATTTAATAGGCTGTAAATTACAGCAGCATCTAATTTATTCTTTATTTGCATGTCGTTGGAACGCTCACTGTGAAACGAAAACATAAAAATTTACATATTTCAGGACAACTGTGTTATTTGGATAGTGCATGCAATGGGAAGGATATATTTTCAGACAAACGTTGGCAATCAAACGACATACTTTGTATTCAGCTAGATATCAGGGTCCCTTTCTTAAAGCATCGTTCCTTATCATTTGAGTGAGGGTCTTGAACCTTTTACTATTATCTAGTGACTTTGTCTGTCTAATGATATTTTTCAAACGCTGCACCTCGAACGTCTTGCTTCAAACCCATACGGTTTCTGTTATTCTCTGATTAGGTCTTTTATGGATGTTTGCATGAATATGAAAAATAGAAAGCAGGTACTATGGTAGCCACCAATAGTTTGGCCATAGAAAACTGTAATTTATTTGCTAGTTTTGTTATAAAATTAAAATTAAATTAAATTGGAGAAAAAATAACGTCCCAAAAAAATTTCGACACATCTATAAATGACCGGAACCTAAAAACCAAAACGAAGTTTTGGATAATTTCTTATAGTTATTTATTCCTTGCTTACTATTTCCAAATTGAAACAAAAAATAGCACTACCTTCTGCATATTCGTGTAATATCAATCCCCAAGTCTCATCAAAATTGGTGCAGCAATTATGTTACTAGGCAGTGAAAAACGCCAACAGACAGACAGATCAATACATATGATTAGGACATCAAGGACCATTCAAATACACATGACTTCAACTTAAAAGATGCTTAAGATACTTGTTAAACGAACCTATTTTTTGGATTCTAATACACATATTTACATTTTAAATCATAGAATGAACCACAGATTGGTGTAGGAACCAAACTATTTGAATGCATTGTTTCAAAAATTTTATCAGTACTACTCTCTGCACATGGAGAATATGCAAATGCGCAGCTCTTATGGCCATTCGTTTCTCATTTCCGGTACTTTTAAGTTCCGCGACGAATATGGTACCCATGTCTGGTTTTTATTCTAAAGCAATTGTAAACGGCGGCCAGCATCTGTGCAGGTTGTACCTACAGTGTTGCCATCCATCCTTGATATTTCCAAGTTGATGTGTATGAAGTTAATCTTCATAACTTTTTCAGTGGTTCTGTGGAAACTTTACTATTGAGATATGACTTTACAATAGCCATATGGTACAATTAAAAAGAAAACTTGAATCTCGTGGTCACTGGTCACCATGGAAATGTTTACATGAATATTTTTATACTAATTTTAGGTTTTATGTCTCTTTTTATACTATGCATCTCAGAAAGATTTGATCTCTTGTAAATATTCATCACGAAGAAGTTGTGACGGAGGGTGATTTTATTCATAAATTCCCTGATTCGAATTATAATTAATTTAAATATTGAGGAAACATTGTAGTCTGCTTGTACTCAGGCCCGTCGACAAAAAAACTGGTCCTGGAGAGAATCAGGACTTCTGGCCTCATTGCCGGGTTAAAGCACGAAAAAGGAACCGCACCCGGGGTTTCCCACCATCCCCCATTCCTGTCGGGCCTACTCGAGGTACCATATACGAATAATATGCACATTTACTTCAGTGATAAGAGATATTCGTTACTTTTATGTTAGACGAATCCAGAATAAAGTCGTGAGATGTTTGCTGCGTATGAAACAGCATGTTTTTGATCAGACGTTTAACTTACGTTTCGCCCAAAATGTGTGGAGAACTTGGAAACACTGGCAACATTGCTTCCAGCGTCAACCCCTCCCTCACCATCACTTAAGCCTTGTCTTGTTCTCTCGGCCCATCTGGGCTTTTTCTTCGTCTTCTTCCACTAGAAGAACCGGATTTTGATGGCGTTATTATTCTCCTTCAAGGTCGAACCACAGGCTGCAACCAACGAGTTGCGATGTTGTCGGTTCTCGTATACACTTTACTAGGCTCATTCGTATAATCAAAGTTGTCTTGGATCATGAAATACTCTACCGTGTAGTAGGCTACTCTATAATAGGATTATGCGTACTGCTATGTAAAGAGGCAAGACAAAAGAAAAACTACCTAGTATGGATGTACCACAACGTGACGCTACCCACCATGACGGAATGCAGCAATTATTACCGTAGTACCGAATTTTTGAATGTCACACACACGTTTAGCCGTGTTTTCACTTAAATATAAGATGTAATATGTTACGCTTGAAGAAAAAGTGTATATCCATGTTATTTTCAAATACAGTTGCATTTTTAGGGGTGTTTGGGAAGATATAATTATTTTGGCAGAATAGTAATCATACCAAACATTAATCACTTGATATAATTTTGAAAAACACAGCTTTAGCTGCGTTGCTTAAAAATGTCCCCAGAAGTGCGGAGGTATTTCATACTTTTTGAGATATCTATCCTATGGAAGTAAAGTAACCTTAGCTACGTATTCATATAATCAAGCCGAGTCGGCCATTCAAGCGATACTATCGAACGTTCACATTAGAAATATAAGTTTCCCGGGTTTTAACAGATTGCGACTTTTACTCTAATACTCTAGTTTGTCCTGCTTATATTTCAATAACTGTTAAAACAACACCTTCCTGCATTCTGCCCGAACAAGGATAATGAATAATTACAAAAGCGACATTTCGACTTAAAAAAAAATAGCCACAAATAGGTTGACTGTATTTTACGGGTAATGACATCCGTTTGTCAAATATTCATAGGATTTCAGAACTGTTAATCTGGTTGAAGTATGGTTTGGGTATCTTGAAAATGATGGGAATGTTTTATTTTTCAGTTGAAATTCAAAAGATCAACAGCTGCACAATGCGATTCTGTATGTCCAAAGTGATTTTTCAATTCGCGAATTGAAGTTTTTGTTTGCCAATACAGAATCGGAATATCTTGTATTGCATGCAATATTCCAGGTACTAGCCGCCATATGAACACATGAATATTTCCCATTTTGTTCATCCCTCTAGCCAGTCGCAATTTCCTTTAATCAGAGCGCAAGTGGGCTGATATTACCACGAGGCAGTTTGCGGTCGAAATGGCGCGTTTAACGCATAACGCGACTTCGTCCGGTCCGGTTCGTCGTCCGGTGGTCCGTTCGTTTGCCGGAAAAGTAATATCACTAATTCCGACGCTGAATCACGTTGCGTTGAGTGATTGCATTAAAATGTAATATTGCCCCTTTAGAAATTGCCCACCGCCAATCGTACATTTTGCTATCTAATTGCAAATGCAACGTGCAGAAAGGCAAACAAGATATGAGAGATTGTCTTTGTATATGTCGGCAATGCCCGATATTCCGCTGGAATTAGCTGTTTTCATAGTATTGGGAAATCAGATCAAAATCGCAACGTCATATACGGACAACTGAGGAATCAATTCAACGCTGGACTAGCCACATTCGTTACAGATATTCTATTTACTTGCGATAATAGTTTCCGGGCACCATAATAGTAAACCATTTTACTGTTGGCTTATATACATCTCCAACACCAGGACCTAATTTCTTTGATTCATTAATATTTTTCATTCGTGTGAATAAGTAAACCGAAGATTTTATATTTTATGAATTATTCCTTTATTCCAAAACCTATGGCTTCTTGCAATTTCGAATGGGGGTTCAAAATGCGCAGGTACATGTCTCAATCAGTTCGACTCCCTTTCAGCAGCTTCAGCATTTGCAGTAATCGAGAAACATGCCCACGTAGCTCAATTTGTAGAGTATCTGTCCGGAAAACTATAGGGGTGTGGTTCGTCTCTTGCAGCTTTAATAGAATTAAATGGGTATGTGTATATTTTTCCATCTTACGGATTAGCAAGTAAATAACTGCCATGAATTTCGTGACTGTAATATTTTTGCGTGTAAAGTCACAAAGATCTATTACAATTTCACCATCCCCCATGGTGAGTCGCCAACAAGACGAAAGTTGTTTTTTCAACTAGACATTCACTTGTCATTGCTCCATAATTTATTGTGTTCTATCATCAGAAACTTGCAAAATATGTTGGAATGTCCCGCGGCTCATTACCACATGTATTTATCAACGGCAAAAAAGGAAAAAGCAACAATGCAATGAGCAATTTTAATATTTAGGCATTTCGAGAATGCATGTAGCAATCTCTCTGTGGTGCAACTAATGAATTAAATTAATTGGATAAAGCCAGATATTTATAGCATTTTATGAGCACTGTAGGGGAGATAATCACTCTAAATGATCATGTTCCACCTTCCAAACGTATACTTAGCGTCGTTTCGCTATATTTCTACAATGCTTATTTGTTAGATGGGTTGATAACGTGAAAATGTGCTCTTAGGATGTAGCTTAGAGATCAAGATTGCAACTTGAAGTTGTTCATCAAGGTCAAATTGACCTCTATTATGAGTGAAGTGATAGATTCGAGATTGTAATAGAACTATACTTACGATTCGATCAATATGTTCAAAATGAAAAAGCAATATTGAGCAAACAAACATTATCATCACTTTACAGCGTGGTGTCTTTAACTGGAATGGAGTCAGTGTAAGGCCACCAAAAAGTTTGCCTAAAATTCCTGAGGCTGGCAGATTTTTATAGAAGTTTGATACTTGATAAAATCTAACCCCTAACTTTTTTGAATAGAAAGGTTGATCTACAAACTCCCCTTGAAAAATCTATTACAGAAATAAAAGTACATTTTGATACAAAAGAGGTTCCATCTGACCATCTGGTCCCCGTGGACACTTTGTCCAGTTGAAAGTTCACATAGTGTGTTTCACTAAAACAAAAAGCAAACTTGAAGTTCCTACATAAATGTTCGTAAGGCTCAAATTAATGTATTCCAATCTAAATTATCATATGGTCTATAAAAATTCGAGATATAAATGTACATAGTATAAAATCCTATAACGTCACTCCTAAAATTCATTATTACCTCAAGTAGCCACTAATAAAAATCACAGCTTTATTAACGTTACAGCTGCTCCTGCAGCATGTATCAAATTACAATAAATGATAAATGTTGTTCTTGATAGCTGCAGTCCAAACGTGTTTTTTTACAAATAAGTTTAAGTTATTGTAACTCGAAGCGAGTGCACCACTTTTGAATATGTATGATGTATTTACAATAAAATATGAAACAAGCTCGAACATTTTCGTGATACCGATATTTCCTTCTCATCTGGTGTGAATATTAAAAAAATTCTGACCTCATGGAAAACGTTTCAATTGTCCATGTTATAAACGTTCGAAGTACAAAGTAGAACACGACAAACTTTAATCATGTTATGACTGCTATATAGTGTTTATATTGTTTAAATTTTCATGGGGAACAGCAGCAACATGCGAACAGTCAGCGTTATGAAACCAGAATTGACATTTTCGATTTATCTGCGTGGTGGGTTTAGTAGAGAGTGAAAGTGCACTAGTTTATTGGGTATGTTCAAATAGAAAGCTGCCGAACGTACTACAACGCACGGCTTTCGATCGCAACCCGATGTTAATCGCGTTGATTTTTTAGTTTTCGCTAAATGTGCACAATGCTTGCGATTTGTCTGCTTCAGGAAATCAGTTGTATGCTTGGCGTAATCAAATTCCTTGCTGAGACTCGCTATCAGATAAATCGATTGGGATTTTTTATGAAAGTTTTCGTCGTTGTGCTTTTAGTTCACATTTTTGTTCGCACGAGAAAGGTATTAATTTTGTGAAAGATGTAAAGTTGATTGAGGCGGTTCTTCCGCATAAGTCGATTTACTAAGAAATTGATATCTTAAAAAAGTGTTTTCATTAATATTTAAAAGTAACTGTTTGTTTAAAGTAACAAAAATCAGTATGTCTCAGGTGACGCAAAATCTGAAAGAGATTTAAAAGTGTAAATCCCAGAACCCGATAAGTATGCAAAATGAAAGCTTGGGGATTCTCAAACATATTTTTTTGAACTTCTCACTCCTTCCATAAAAAACTTATCCTTGAAGATGAGGTTGACTTCACCTGCTCGTATTCGAATCCATTCCTTAGGATACTACTTGTCTTTTAAAAACCGTGAAAGTGTTATTTTGAATCCGTGCGACTCTCCTAAAGAGATCAATTTCAACATTTATCTCCAAATTGGCGCTGCCCGTTGAGATTTTTACAAAGTCGAAGGATTTAACATTTTAATCATCCTTACCATAGTTACAAAAATGCTTTCTAACTCACTAGGCTTTTCTAGCTTGAACTGGACTTGACATCAAGGAGTACTGAAATGTCGTTTTATAGTTTCCGAAAACATGTAACCTTGGTGTTTGCAATTCTATATAGTATCACCCCATTGAGATATGCATTATATTGATAATGCGGCATACAAACAGCTATTCATTTGATTTAAACCCGGCAGATTCAAGCATTTTATGTGAAACTGATAGCGTGATATATAATTCCATCTATTTTATTACCTTTTAGCTTATCGAAGTTGTGTTTAATAACCTGGTAAAATTAATGGGATATTAACAGAATTAAAGTGGTTGTTAATTAGACGCTATCTTCCGAAAGGCAAGTTAAAAATGTCATTTTTTCTCCAGTTATCTTACCGGGAATTTTAATGCAGGATTATCATCGTTTCGTTAGATGGAAAGGATTTATCCATATCACGTTCAGTAATTGAGTTTATCAATTAATATTATGCTCATAACTGGTTTCATACTTGGAATATTACTCCAATTAAATATCGATATATAGTGAATTACTATCCAAAGTTTCAGAAATATTCAACAATTTTTCAAAGGCATTATACAAAATTTCTTACCCGTTTTCTAATTTTACTCCTCACGACAATGTTTATTGTGTGTTTTTCATATCTTAAAACATATACGTCTCGAAAAACCATATCAATCATTTCTGTAATCGATCTGTGTGTCTGTACGGTATCATTGACCTCTCTATAACTCTGATCCTCTAACCTCTGAATTTTAATACGACACTACCCACTATGACGAAATCCAACAAGCACTTTTATAATGGTATATGTGACAGACTTCTTCAGGGTTTTAGTAAATATGCTGAACTGAAATTGTAGAACGAGAAACTAAACTACTTCATCCCGCCTTAAGCGTATTACTTTTTCACAAGTTATAAGAAAAAAACTTTGCTCTTTGCTTTTGAGAAGCGGCTTTGCTTGTGAGTTTGGTTTCCTTTGTCCAAATGGCGATAGAGCCGATTGTTTATTGTGACCACATTGCTACAACATTGGTTCGCCGATGTACCAGTGCGCAAAATGTAAATAACTACATTTATAATTCCCGATCCACTTTATGCTGTCAGCAGTCATCTCTGGTTCAGTTTATGCGTTCGCCAGTATTAAATTATGCGCCAGTTTCCATTTATACATTGAAAAATACATTTTGCATATGTATGTATTTTATGGTAATATCTCTCTATCTTTCTCTCTGACTGTGTATAATATAAAAGTTATTATCATCGTATTTATACCAGACGTGTTCTTTATGATGTTACTGAGTGGAAACCAGGTTTGATATAATGTTATTGTTACGCAGCTCATGAATATACATGATGGAAGATATTCGGAGTGGAGTACAGCAAATGCACTACTGCCTGCATTATTTACTCCTGGTGATGCGATGTAGTCTATAGTTTTAGTTTGTAGTTGTAATGTGCTTAGACTTTATCTAAACGAGTGCTACAACCAATAACCGTTTGTTGTCTAGCAAGTGTATCAACAATATTTAGTGTAAAACATTGTTTTTAAATACCCTTTGTGGAAACGAAAGTGAGACATTGTGGATCACCTTCCAAGATATTCAAAATTATATCTTTTGGATGTTCGAAAATATGAATACTATCGATTCATGTAGATTTTAGATGCTTTTACTTGGTGAACCTCTTCCATTATGCAGATGAAAAGATTGTGTAGTTAACACACAGTTTCACAAATAAAACTCTTTTTCTTTCAGTGACGCGTTTCGATTAATATTTAAATCATCGTCGGACTGTCAGATTTGACTGCTAACAAGGCTACCCAGATTACTTGCCAACTAACTAACTAAATCCTATCATGGATACAAAACTAGAGCTCTCAAATCTAGCATACTATCTATACTGTCTAGCTATTTTCCTATCAAAGTATTTTCTTTGATGTGTCTGTCTTAGTATAGCTGATAGTCATATTCAATAAATGCAAAGGAGAAAGAACCGAATATAAGTCAGGTATTTATAGAAATTCATGTGCCTTCTGTAATGCTATTTATATCAAACAGCTAGAGCATCTAGAACAAGGTACAGAGAACATTCTAATGCCTTCCAAATCCACCATCCAGAAAGATCAAATTTTGCCAAATACTTACTAGATAGTAATCATAAAATTGGCAATGAAAATAGAATGAGTGTACTTCATACTTGTAATAAAATAGATGATTTAAACATTGGAGATTCAAAAATATCTGCGAAACCCTGACTTCACTGCAGTAAATGAACAGACTGATCTTTCAAACTCAATTTTTATCAATACACTACTATAAGTTTCCATCTATTTGTATTCTAGGTACTCCTTAAGTTAAAATCTTAAGTTATAGAATGTATTAAGAAGAATGAAATACCTTGAGGAATAAAATATCCCAAAAAGGGGAAATATCCTAAGAAATAAAATAGTTTATCACATGACATATCTTGAGGACAATTTGACGGCGATGGTTAAGGTTTTATAGGGCTGTCCCCTAACACTGGTGTAAATGCAGTCGCCAAAAAAATATTTTCCCTAAGACAGACACAAGAAAGGAAAAAAATAATTGCATGGAAAATAGCTAGACAGGATAAATAGTATGCTAGATTTGAGTGCTCTAGTTTCGTATCCATGATAGGATCTAGTTAGTTAGTTGGCAAGTAATCTGGGTAGCCTTGTTAGCAGTCAAATCTGACAGACCGACGATGATTTAAATATAAATCGAAACGTGTCACTGGAAGAAAAAGAGTTTTAGTTGTGAAACTGTGTGTCAATTGCTCAATCTTTTCATTTCCTATCTAGTTGCATTGTTATTCAAAAAAACCAATTTCAAAACTTATCTACAAGATTTCTGACGCCAGCTTTTCAAAATAATTTTCTTAATGATTTTTAGACCGCCATAAGGTTCTCAAAAAATTGACACAAATTGTTTGAACTGTGTTGTTGTTACATCAATCCAATTTTGATACGTGAAAATAGTGTTACCCGCTAATTGTAACCACATGTGATTGAATAAAGAATACAACAAATGGAATGTAAAAGAGTGAGTTAAAGAAAAATCTAATCTAGGTTCTCCAAACCAACAAATGATATGATAATTTTTTCAGTAAGCCAAATAAACTGACATAGAGGAATATATTACGATCAAATACTATTCATGCGGGTCAGTTAAAGAGTTGCAAATAAACTCAAGCTGCCAGTAAAAGTTTTGTCACAAAAATATGAAATACTGCCTTCAAAACGTTTATAAATTTAATCTTGGTAATGGTGTCGTAAAAGCAACCCTAAAATAGGTTACTACACCTAATACGTTTTACAGTGTTGCCTGTAAGAGTACAGATCTGCGCTCGTTCAAGACCTTTCATATTCAAATGCCCACTTTAGGGCCACTTTTTATATCCTTTTTATTCCGCATGCCTTTACCCTACCAATCCCGATGTAATCTAAATGCTCATACGCTCCGACAGAACCGGATCACCAGATCTTTCTGAACTGTTGCTCTTATTAAGTATACTGATTCCTTAGATTATTCAAGACTGATTCACTTATATGTACCTAACTAAATAAACAACTAATGAGGATGGAGAACTGAGAAGCCTCACTTCATCGATGTTCTAGACTCTGGAGGTCCTTTTTAAGGTCTGGCGCGTCTAGATCTATTGCTCGTTTCTTGATTGTGTCCGGAATATTCAGAGCCACAGCATTATGAAGTACCAGTAGCTATTCCGGTAAATACAATTTTCTGGAGCAAAACAGAACACCCAGCTTCTGAGACGCCGACCTAGCACAGTCGGCAACATAACATGTTATTGTTGATGGTAATACCCAGAAACTTGATTGAAGATCACCCAAATATTATCAGTTTGAATCTATGCAAAGGCAGGTACATCATCAAATAAAGTATACCTATATATTTTTTTAAATTTAATGACCCCTATTTTGGGGCGAACAATAAATTATCCTGTATTCCATTTTATCTGATATACAAGTATGATTTGAATCCAATGGTGTACTCAGATTTGCTGTACGTTCCACTCATCGGAAAAAAAGAGGATTCAGATCCAGATGTGCAAAAAATATTCCCATCCAAACAGAAGAAAAACTCGATTTCTGGGTAATTTGGAGACACGAATCTTTTATCCATTTCTAAACATTTCTCTAGTCTATTAATTTTTAACGATTTCCCATATTTGCTTACACTGTTATATACAAGTCAAGCTATTAAAATTATTGAATCAAAAAAGGCCTCTGAACTGAACCACCTAAACGCCTAATCCTTTTTACCTTTTAATATTCATTATAAATAATTCTTTGATGCGCTCGACTGAAGCTCCTTGATACTCTTAGAGACGGTCCTGGAGTGAGGAGTTGAGAGTATTTCATATTCCTGGGCAATTTTTATTCCGCAGCACCCCTAAACAAAACTCGTTTTGCGTTTGCCTTTTATACAACGGCAGGCAAAGTTGAGAAACGTAACTACTTTCATAATGTATATGGAACTCGTAAAACTTCGTTTGGTTTACATTGTTCAATTTAAACTTTTGCACTTTGAATAAAAAGATGAAATTATTCGGAAACAAACGTAATTTGCGTTAGTGCTATATGCATTTGCAGTCGAGATTACGCTTTGGTTCCATATTACTCTGATATGAATAATTTCAATAAATTCATCAGACTGTATGTGAAATATACGTTTTCAAAATAATCAAAAACCTAGATATTATCTTATAGAATCTGAATATGATGAATCCCCGATATAACTACTCCAGAAAAGTTGTTTCTGCAGGGTGTAACTAGATTTGATAGTCCTGATTATCTATATCATTGATCGTATTTTCTAGTTGCTAGAAGCTGGAGCTTTTGTCAGTCTGCATCTCCACTAAAATCAATCACAATTTATTAAAACATTTGGATTCTATAGCTTATAAAGAATCAAATATAATTTTACGTTCAGTAAAAGTTTATCCGGGTTTTATAGGACAAGACCAAGAAGATCTCGATAACTCTAATAAATATAACAATGATTTTTCTGGCAGAATTAAAAGAAAAACAGGCCTGCGTGTAAGATCTTCTTAGGCAGAGAACTGTCAATCAATCGATTGTCATTTGTTGTTTCTGCATGGTGTAACTAGATTTGATGTCCCGATTATCTATAGCATTGATCGTATTTTCTAGTTGCTAGAAGCTGGAGCTTTTGTCAGTCTGCATCTCAACTAAAATCAATCAAAATTTATTAAAACATTTGGATTCTATAGCTTATAAAGAATCAAATATAATTTTACGTTCAGTAAAAGTTTATCCGGGTTTTATAGGACAAGACCAAGAAGATCTCGATAACTCTAATAAATATAACAATGATTTTTCTGGCAGAATTAAAAGAAAAGCAGGCCTGCCTGTAAGATCTTCTTAGGCAGAGAACTGTCAATCAATCGATTGTCATTTGTTGTTTCTGCATGGTGTAACTAGATTTGATAGTCCTGATTATCTATATCATTGATCGTACTTTCTAGTTGCTAGAAGCTGGAGCTTTTGTCAGTCTGCATCTCCACTGAAATCAATCACAATTTATTAAAATATTTGGATTCTATAGCTTATAAGGAAGCAAATATAATTTTACGTCCAGTAAAAGTTTATCCGGGTTTTATAGAACAAGACCCAGAAGATCTCGATAACTCTAATAAATATAAAAATGGCAGAATTGAAAGAAATACAGGCCTGCGTGTAAGACCTTCTCAGGTAGAGATCTGTCAATCAATCTATTGTCATTTGTTCAGGCAACCAGCCCACCATTGAGACACCAAATTTGCGCAGATATCAACAAAATTTGTTGGGGACTGCGTGGATAATATCAGGGTAGTAGGAAACAGAACAAAACCTTGTTTTCTGGGTAAATTGGCGGTTCTGATCACGAATCCAGGATCCGTTTCCAGATTGGACTACTGGAAAGGGAGTTCTGAGGGGCTCCCGAGGGCCCTCAAGGCCCTCCTTATGCCCAGGCTTTAGCCAAGTTTTTGTCTTTTGGACTATTTTTAAAGCCTAATTTTGGAGTGGAATGGCCGTTTTGTGTACCACAATTTTCTGCATATATGGAAATGCGACCCGAGGTACTCCCAAAGCTTCTAGACACAATCCGGAACCTAGCAGTACGTCTAGTGGACATCAAAGGCTGGCCTCTTCGAAAAGTTGTTCTTTTGAAAGATCTCAGTGTTGTGTAATGAGTTACCGGGAAGCGTTTTTCTCCAATGGTTACAATCTACAGCGTTTTAAGGTCAATGAGAATGGACATTTAACCTCTCGCAGCGCTAATGAAGCGTGATAGGGTTTCTACCTTTATGTGAAGTTATCTAGAGGTGTGCTTACTGGTCACCAAAGCCTCATAGAGGCATATTGAATATTAAAACAATACCACCAGAAAATAGAAATATATAAAACATCAACGACAAACAACAGAAACAAGTCCAGTTCTTTACTCGGTATTTCCAGTGATTGATGCTACGAGGAGTCTCATGAAATTCTAAGTAACTGCATAATGACGAAGAATGGATACTGTAGCTAGCATAAAATGGTATCTCTACGGGCTCTAAAGATTCATGCATGGACAGTACTAGTCGATCCACTTGAATCCCTTTTTTATTCATCATAAAATTGGAAGCGAACAACGCCATCATGTTCTATATTCTTCTGAATTCATGAAAAATGTGGTAAAGTAGATTGAATCGCTACTTCCCATAATGTACCATTTTCCATATGGAAAGATCATTATTTGAATCAGTGCAATTGAAATTCTGTGAAGTCTCCGATTCTATATCTTACTAGGACTGTTTGGTTTTTGATTACCGGACCTTACAGACTTACGAACATATATTATGACTCAAGGGCAAAGGCCTCATAGACCGTTCTGACGATGACTTGACTGAGTTGATTAGTTCATCTTTAAAAATTCATACGTACAGCAATGCAATATGTCGAACAAACGTATCTAACTAGTAATCATAATGGCATCATATACATATTCAGATTCAATAATGTTTACCGTTACCGTTTCAAAAGTATAATTTCGTTTTCTCTACTGTACACATATAGTTATGTATAACTAATTTTCTCAACCAGCGACTGTAACGAGAGCTTATTGTATAGTTTCAGGAAGTTTTTAATATACAATTTTCGACGGAATAATGATACGTACGATTTTGAAATTAGCTACAATTTGGTGTAGTTAGAATAGTATCGCTTTAAAATGGGAACAGGTCAAAATCCACGATTATATTATGCATAATATATAAGTTTAATGATATCCACTGTTAGGTAGTCCCATCAAGAAATATTGATGAAACTTCTCAACCGTTATAACTCAAATTCAAATACTCTTTCAAGTACACCAACATCGTAATTTAGTACCAATATAAAGTGGCTTCTAAGGCAGTGCGCCCAACATCATCAGTGTTCTAGATCGAGTGAGCGGAGTGGGTACCGAGCTCAATTGGCTGAGCATCTGACCGGCAATCAGAGGCTGTGTGGTTCGAATCCCACAGTGGATTAAGTATTTCCGAATGAGAATTGGTATATTGGTGCCCAGACACTTCCCTACATGCACCAATATTGTAGGAGGATGTCTATTCACATTTAGCTTAAAACGCTGTCAATCTATTGTAACCACCTGGGAACAAACTCCCCGGTAGCTCTTTCCACAATCTGAGGCTTGTAGGAGTGGTAGAAGTTGTAGTAGTTGTAGTAGCTGTATCGTTAAATACACTGACAGTTGCACGTATTGCAGAACATGCGATACGGTCTAGCACAGTTTCTTCGAATGTGAACGTTGGACAGAGGAGATCATGGAAACTCTACAAAGATTAGGTGGATTTGGTCCTGATAATATAGTGCAGTACATGCTGCAGAGTTATGATATGTGGCAAACAATAGAGGAAATGACATCGACAATACTGTTTCAAGAAGAACCGGGAAGAAAGATAAGTCTATCAGCATCTCACTATCACCAAATTAGCAAGCAAGAGCGTAGAGGGTAATGATAAAATGAGAGGAGTATGGTGAAGTAACGGTTCTGACGTAGAAACCTCGTACCGGGATAGGTGAGGGGTAGATGGGTTTTTGACGGATGAGAGCTCCGTTCACCATAGAGTAGGGAGAGATTTTTCCCGTACCGAAAAAAATACAAATTTCTGGAGAGGAAGAGAACCTAGCTTCTAGGGCGCCAACCTAGCAAGACCGGCAACATGGTCGTGCCAGGACATGTTGTTGATGTTAATCCCCAGAAGCATGATGGAAGATGACAAGTCTTTAGCGTCCTTTCATCTCCACTGGCACGTGACTTTTTTTGTTAGGATTGTTGTCTAAGTTTCAAAGATATGATATCCACGCGAACTGAATCCTGTCGACTGAACTATCGGCATTAAGTGTCGAGTATCAGTATTGTAAATATCTCTTTACATCTAGTACCACTAAATTAGAAAAATGTACTAGGTAAGTTGTAAAAATTGAAATATGAGTTGGAGTACATGCTACCAGCTACCTTTTATCTACGTGTTTTGTATATTGTCAGACTGATGCTGCAATCTTTGTGATTAATTATTCTTTCCTTGATGTTCCGTTAATCATACTGCCTTTTCTCAGGTTGATTGAATGTTGTATGCTATTATGTCCACTACGTTTCGCGAATCATTTTTAATTGTACTGTCACAATGCGGCTTTGTGTAAATTATTTGTATTTTTTATGAGTACATCTCGACTCTATCATTTGTGTTTATTGGTGAAACTACTTGGAAAGTGACATAAAATATTGCAACATTCTCAATCACTAATGTATTTCCACTGGTAACACAACAACTTATACAATCATTTATATCTACGATTTCTAGTTCTTAACTATTTGACGTATGAAGACTGATTGATTACTGTCACTGCTCGATGCTTCAATATATACAAAAAAAAATGCCCTTCTCGAATGTTCCATAACAAACCTCGAACAAACGGACACATTCGAAATGTCTGTTGACAACTGCACACATGTTTAGGATGATTTGCATACAGGGTGATCTTTTCTTGGCTGCTATCGCTGATCTCATTACAATATATGTGATCACATTCCGTAAATTGCGTCGACTTATCTGTCTCCATTTTTAAACTTTGAGTATACCAAAAATATCTCATAATTAGAAGTTTCTCAACTCTCTGATTATTCGATACAAAATCCTGATGTAAATTAAGGAGTTACTATTTTGATGTTTTGAGTATTAACGTCAGATGGTTGGATTATTATTGTCTACCAATTCTTTTGTGAAAACATGATCAAATTATCAAATGACACATGTGAAATAACACCATCTGGATATTTTATTCCCTTTGGAGGAGACTACTATCGATAGAAATTAAAAAAAACTTATAAGAGTTTATATCAAATCATTCAGTAACATTTCTCCAAATGAATCATTATATTTTCAACGCCATTTCCCTGTATGACCATTTTATCAAATAATAGCATCATTAAGTTCCGCATATCAGAATATTGATCCAATAATTAACTTTGTTTTTCTAAAGGTCATAACGGTTTAACCTTTCGTCAACACATTAAACAAATCCATTCGTAAACGACTGAATCATTGAAAGAGTTATCGATGAATAACAATCAATCAAAATTCGCCAAGAGTTATTTTTAAATAGGTATCCTTTCGGCCATTAATCACTGTTAAGTTCGACCTCAATCCTGTTTTCCAGCCAGTCTTAAGATTTTAATTATACCGACGGACGTATACATATTTATGATGAGGGAATTTAGGTCGACTCAATTAGACTGAAAATAAAATTAATTAATAGCTGTTTATACAAGAAATTATTTGTGAATTCTAAGCTTGGGATTCTCTGAAAAAATATAAATATAAACATATTTTCCTCAATTGGGTCTGGTTGCTTTCAATGTGCATGAGGTTTGATTCACTTTTTGTATGTTAACTCTCCCAATGTTAGTGACAGAAATGTCTAGACGTAAAATGAATAGATTCTATGGACTGTTTGTTCATATTTTGCCCACTTCATCTGTACAAAAACAACGGTCTGATAAAGAACTCCAGAAAAGGCACGTATATAATACGTATCTGATACAAATGTATGAAAATTGAGAAAATGTGTTTTTGAGGAAGCTATGATACATTGAATATCATCATGTCAAATTTGTGTAATTTATTGTTTTCACCCATCCTAAAGTACCTGAGGTATAATATAAAATGGAAAAGCTGTCCTTTGATGCAAATAAATATAACATAATGAAAATTCATGAAAACATAAATATAAATAAATGGATTAAGCAGTGCGACGCGAAGTGTATACAAAATTAAAAGTGTAATGAATATTAATGTTTTCGGCTCTCACGACAAAAGAATGAGAATATCTCTCTCAGTTTTGAAATGGGACAGTCAAAAATTCTATCTGCTGCTCCAGCTTCTATTTCATTTCAGTCAAACAGTCTTAATCTTCAGATGTTTCATATAATTTTGTCTATATCTGGCTATACTCTATAATGTATGTACTTACCTCCTCTTGGCCATGAATTATCAAAGATTCCCGCTAGATAATGATAAATTAATGGTCGTGAAGCTACGAATATTTCAAAGACAAACTCATCCAAATTTCATTACTCTGGACGTCCACAGCACTTTTTCATGGTCTAGACATTGCCCAAATATCGAATAAATATTCCAAAGCTCAATTTTGAATTCCTCCTACTCTTTGTACTGCTGCATAGGATCCCTACAATTTTTGTTTTTTTCGAGTCCTTTCACGCATTTCAACAGTTGCCTTTATAAGATGTCGCATTTACAATGTAAAGTATATAGTAGTATCTTCTAATTCTTACTACTACTGGTAAGTCTGTCGGTTCATCACGTCGAATATTAAAATAATCGAAGGAAAGTATAAGAGCAGTGATAGTATAATTTAATGTACATAGCATATAAGATTTAAACAATAATGAAGAAATATTTTAGCGTCTCCGAAGGCATAACTCAAAATAGTTCATTGCAAATAAATACGTTGATATATCTACTGAATAACACCAATGACGACAAGTTCTCTAAATATGTATGTTATTTTCTGTGTACAATAACGGATGTTGACTCATCCGACGACTAATGTTCCGTAATATTTCCTACTCGATGACACCACGCGACAATGCACAGTGGAAATACAGATACTTACTTCAATGGCCAGGCGATTACTGGTCTGAGCGGCCTATTCTCTTGATCGGTGCGCGGTTGTAGTGAGAGTTATTCATATAGAATAGCGTCATCGAGATTGTCATCGTTTGGCCAACACTGTGCGGTGGTACACAGAATGCTGGAGCCAGGAACTGCTAATACATTCTTATATTCCTTTACAAATTTAAATTGAATATCTGGTTCGAGGTGCAAAATACCTTAATCGTTGCCTTTTGTGCTCCACACATACATGGTATTGTATCACTACAATTATATTTGAAGCTGGAGGCATTTCCTGCTTTAGAAAGCAACGCAGACATGGCAGGGTAATAGCAAAAAGGTCATTAAACGGTTGTTCGTGCAGAAAATCGTCCGTTCGCAACGCCGACCCGAACGATCCGTTAAATAATGCAAACGATATTAATGTGACAAATATCGTGACAGAACAAATGGCAATATTTTGTACAAACTCATGAATACGTAATGACTGTCAGGCAGCATTAAGAATAGATTATCGTTTATGGCACATGATCGTTTAAATTAATGTAAAACGTGCGAAATAAATTGTCAAATGCGGCCCAGTGGCGTCAGTATCAAAAATCACCAACCCTACAATAATAACTAGAATTCAAGGGTTTATGACGTATCAACCTAAATTACATTCTAAGATTCCAATCTGTGGATTCACCAGTGAATATTGTAAATTGACATCGCCACATCGTGAGCTAACAGTTTTACTTTTCAATAACACTGCTGAGCACTTGCATTGCTTTGAAAATTTTGTTTTCACAACGTTTCGATTGATGTGATATCTTTAATCGTCTCAGCAGTAAAAATTCTCAAGACAGTGGGAGTCTAAAGCAGTGTTAGTGAAACATCTACATTGTCTGTAAATTTCGAACAACGTTTCTACTTTTACCATATTTCAAAATTCCTTCAGCGTCTCTAACATTTGAGTAAAATTTTAGAATTTTGTTTCTTCTTGACGAGCTTTAATTTGATGCAGTTTCACTGCTGTGTTTGTCTTCTGTTAGCTCTGTGCAATCAAATATCAGAGCCATCTATTGGCCGCCATTGAACTACATAGCCAATGAATTGAACATCCACCGCATCATCTACTCGCGCTAGACAAAAGCCGAGACAAAAGCCGAATGATCAGGTTTTCACGTGCGACGATGTATATGCGCATATATATAAAAAATTAAATTCGCAAGCAGTCCAGGCTGCGCTCACACTATGATCGAAATGAAATGACGATTATTTGAACGAGTAAACTTAGGTATTCATAAAACGCGTCTTAAAATTAATTTTGGGCAATCAAAATCACTCTAATAATAAGCAAACTAATTTATTTTTTACATACTTCCTTTTTTTACTTCCGCTCTATTCACTTGTCTTTGTCTGATATCTGAGTAACCAGACTTGACATACCGACGACATGCCGACGAGACTTTTAACTAAGAGCAAAGGCCCCACGGACCGCTAGATGTCAGTCAATGATGCACAATAAGAATAAATAGATTGTTGGGGACTTAACAATTTCGAAATGTTTCCAAACCTCATTTTCACATATCTCACAAGTTTCTGGTCAATTTAGGAATATACTATATACGTAACCCAGTATTGCCCCCCTTTAATTGGTGATAAATGTTTTTGCTTGAAAATCTTTAAACCTATAAGATTCCGTTTTTATATATTTTCGTGAAGTGTTATTTTATACATCCTCAAGAAAATGGGGTTGAAATATAATAATACAGCATTACTCGGACTGGTCACATCTGGAATATTAGTCCTATTAAACAATAAAATCCGAATGTATCACTCAAAATTACAGTTAATAATCAATTTAATCACTAAACTTTGTTGACTGATAGATATGTCGCCCGAAAACAGCTTCGCAAAAATATAGTAAAAAAGAGAATGATTTAGATTTGGTGTTTAATTAGTTTACAATGGTATCTAAAACAACCATAATTTATTTTCCCTTCATTTTTTATTACCTTAAGGTGGTCTTAACATTAACTTCAGTTGTTTAATGGAATTCAGTCGAACATTGTTTTTGTTATAATAGATTTTCATAGTAATTTCATTGACATAATGGGTAATTTTAGTAACTACTAGAATTTCTTGGTTATTTCATCCAAAATAACTTGTCATGGGTACGATTCAGCTTGATGAAAATGAGGAGATATTAGGAAATATGGGGATTTGATGAATCGTGGTAGTGTTGTCCCTCCCATACCAACTTAATATGGAAAGCAATTTTGAAAAAATCTGGGAAAAACAATTTTTATATCAGTATAGATCCTCTGAGGCAGACTAGTCAGTATAATTACTCCGCTTGCAGAGAAGCCTTCGAAAATCGACAGAAAGAAGCTTGTAATTTGACCAATATATCCAATTATTCATTAACTCAAGGAATCTCAAAATGTATCAGTTCGTTGATGGGTATAAATATAAAGGCAAACAACAAAATAAGAAATAAACTATATATACAATAGATAAACAACAGAAACTGTTTTGATAAAGTGAGCAGCTACTCCAAGCAGTCTTTCTGTGTTCTTTCTTATGTTGCAAGAATTTTCAGTTTCCTTTAATAAGAATGCCTCAAGCTCCGATTTCAATTCAGGAATTGTGAGATCTCCTTTAGCACCACCACTGTGCGTTAGTGCAGCTTTATGGCGATATTGTTTGAATTCACTCTTTTAATTACGCGCTTTTATTTATCGCCTGTTGTGTGTATGTTGTGAGTGAGATACAATTCCGATGGTATGTTAATGAATACAGCTTTAATTGCCCTATTACCCAGCTACAATAAATATTTGTCATCAACGGCTGAACATGCTATTGTTGCTGAATTAAATATGCTATATCAACTCATTATACAGCTTTTGGCAAAATTTGTAATCACACATCACACCAGATGATCCAGAAAAGTGTTAAATAGATATTTATGTGAACAGTTATGAAATCTGTTTCATTGCAAAATCACACTTATTAAACAGACCTCATTTTCCAATTTTGATCAATTCAATATTTTGAATAAAATGCAGACATTTGCAAACCTCCAAGTTTTTGTCTTTGTCCTGGTAATAACTCAATCTCGAAATTTTATCACACTCCAAATCTCCAATGATATATGATATATAGGTATATCTTGTAAAAGTGCAAAAAACAGTATTTCGAGAACGAATTTTTTCGCGATTAAAATAATTCCGACCTATTGGCATGAGAAGTAGATAAAAACACATTTTATCACATATGCCGTTTCATGTGTAATGGTGTCCTATTATGGTTTCTGCAACTACAAATACTGTGTTCACGTTCACATGCCTTATATAATAGGAGGTTATTCTAATTCAAGAGAAAGCCACTGATATCAGGATAAACGAAGCTAATTAGGCAGACGGATACAGAAAACAATAAAATCACGACCAGTGTTAATATATGCGGCTAAAAAATACATAAATCTCAACAAGAATTCTACCCAATTATCGTATTATCTGGATAACATCATAAAAACCTCTAACAGGAAAATATTCAACAAAAATTTTGCCCATGAATTCAAAGGTTTCCAAAATATTTGCTTAAACTAGATACGATTTACATATGTATTGTATATTGCTGTGCACTGAAAAATCAGCACTTTCAAAAATTGAATATAAATATGATAGCATCATACCCGAAGGGTCGCCAAAAGCGGCACTGCCCACTAACATACCTTGTGGTAATGGACCTAACATAGTTCCTGCTTAGCTAAGTTGGCTAGACAATTAGGTGGGACAGGTTTTTTCAGAATTTCTAAAAGCGAATTTGTATATCGTCTTCTATCTTGCGGACTTGCAAGTTATCATTGTCACAAGTGACGTCCCTACTTGAGACAAATCCTAAAGAATAATTAAAATTCAAATCGAGCCCTGCAATGAGTAAATCAGATATAATCAGCAGGAACTGAACCCCCATAATTTGTGCTAATAATCCGTCCAAGGTTTAATCAGAATCCACCGAGTACTTTTTGATATTTCGACAAAAAAATTATTTTCGTTACTTTTTGATCCCTTGAATATTTAAGATAACTCGGGAGTTAGCATATACATGGTGTTACATAATGTTAGGCATACATGGTGTTACATAATGTTAGGCTGTAATCACAACGGCGTATTTCTGATCCAGATTCAAGTAGAACAATTCATGTGTGTCCTAAAAAGTCTGGTTTTCAAGATACAGAGTGACAAATTTAAAAAAAATTGATTTTTTATTAATATCTCAAAGGTCCTTTTTTAGTATAAACTTGGCATCTTATGACATTGAACAATACTGGCAAATTTTAAAATCTAAAGAAGGATTTTCGAGATATTATTAATAAAAAATGTTTTTTTTTTAACTGTATTCTTATAACTAGACTTTTTAGGGCACATGTTTATTAGAACTGTTCTACTGGAATTTCATTTATAACTGCATCCTTGTCGGCCTATCATAACTTAACCATGTATAATAATATTCAAGGTTATTTACACGACAGGTTTTTGTTGATAAGATATTCAAGAGTGAAGATTCGGCCATATCATTAGATAAGCTGAATGTTGCAAACGCCGATGACAATAACAAATTTCGTCCCGTTGTGTCAATTTGATACGATGCTAATTAAATTTATTTACGCTTTGACATGGCAGCAAAGCAAGTCTATCTTCCTACGGCGACAATAACGGCGATAAATCACAATGAACGTAATGCATGAAATCATGTAAAGACCATCCATCATGTTCAGAAGTGCGATTTCTCAGACAAATTGCTTGTCGTGTCGCCTAAGAATTGCGATGTTGCCAGACAGGCGTTGCCGTCTCTTTATCGCTTGTTATCTTCACAGAAAAATTACCCAAGGTTGTTTATTCAGTCGATTCCATGTACCAAAAATTAAATTTAGCATTACAATCTTCGGAAGGTTGATGACACTATAACGAAATAATTTCCTTTCAGAATCTATAGATATTTATAGTGTGTCTTAATTAGGTTTTATAAAAAAATAAGAACATTTTCTTAATTTTCCATCAGTCATAGAAATAACTATCAAAGAACGAAATCTCATGCTGATTTGCTAGTCGTGGAGATGGAGAGTCGCTCGATACTCAAACCATCTTCAATCAGGATTCTGGGACATCATTTTCATCGGTAATCATGGCACGACCATATTACAAGTCTTGCTAGATCGGCATCCCAGAAGCTGTGCATTTTCTTCCGCTGCAGAAAATTGTAGCACTGGAACAACTACTAGGGAGGTCACGCTGAAAGTTTTTAGATACAGAAAACTACAAGGTTTTTTTAAAAACTTTATTCTGTTTCTTCAACATATTCTCCCCCTACCTCAATACATTTACGCATTCGGTAAAAGCACTTGTCAAATTCTTGTGACCAACGTTCTTTTGAAAGGTTGCTAATTTCCTCCTCAAATGCAGCGAGCGGCTCTTCATCGGTGGAAAAATGGCGACCTCGTAACTTTCCTTCGATCTTAGGGAATAAGAAGAAGTCGTACGGAGCTAGGTCTGGAGAATAAGTTGGTTGGGGTGTTCCAGCAGCGCTGTGGGCGGGTGCGTTGTCATGTTGCCATTGAATACCCCGCAGACCAGTCTTCGGATGGCTCTTGCATAGTTCTTGGGAGGCTACAGGAACACATTTGGTGATATACCATTCAGAATTAACTGTCCTTTGATTTTCCAAGTCTACCGTTGTGTTGTATCTACTTTTACAAAAAAAATATGCAACCATTTTCTTTCCAACACTCTTGGAACGACGAATTTTTGTTGGAGGCTGCTCACTTCCAAAGCACCAAACTGATGACTGCTGTTCAGTTTCGGGATCATAATGATATATCCATCTTTCGTCTCCGGTTACTATATTAAAAGTGTTTTCATTGTGCCCATTATCGAATTTTTGAAGCATAAACTTAGCCCAATCAACTCTTGTTGCTTTTTGCTCACTGGTCAACAAATGTGGCAACCATCTGGAACACCGCTTCCTTAGGCAAACGTGACAATGAATGATTGGTTGGACTGCTGCAGATCCAATCCCCAGAGGAGCCTCAATCTCGGTGTATGTTATATGTCGATCTTTTTTTACCATATTTGCACAGCCTCTACAGTTTCCGGAGTAACAGCAGTAAGCAGTCGACCTGTGCGAGGTTCATCATCAAGTGAGACCCGCCCTCTTTTAAACTCAGCAAACCAATTAAAAGCTGTAGCCCTAGAGGGGGCAGAGTCCCCAAAGCAACTCACTAAACTTTTGTAACATTCCTCTTATTTTAGTCCCTTTTTATAGTCATATAAAAGCATGGCTCGAAAATAATAATAATAATAATAATAGCATTTATTGTCCAACAGTACATCAACCATTTACAGGACAATCTAATTATAAGAAAGATAAAGTATAATATGATAAACAAGAAAAATTTTGCTATATAATTAAAAAAAGAAGTTGTAAAGAAGTATAGTTGCTGACGTAATATATAACTAGGAACTACATACTACCTAAATATTGATTTGCCACATCCAAAATTTGGCTCAAACTATCCCTATATATATCACAATGATTACATATTTCATTGAAATTGCTACATATAAAAAAAAACGGAGACTTAGTAAATAAATTGGTACGAGCTCTATCACAATAAAATGTCTTCAAATTCCGAGTTCTCGCAGGAGGAACGTAGAAATTCAATTGAGCCAAGATATCGATAGCATCTATCTTATTATGGAGTAATTTATACAAAAATGTAATGGAAGCGCAACTCCTTCTTGTATCTAGAGACTGCATATGGAATTTAGATAACAAGTGAGCATATGGAATACCCTGCGCAGGATAGAAGCCGTCAACTTTGAATGATAGGAATTTGAGAAACTTTCTTTGAATGCGTTCAATCGAATCTTTATAGCATCTATAAATTGGGTTCCATATTATACAGGCGTATTCTAATTTAGATCTGATGTATGATGAGTACAAGGTTAAGAGTGTATCAGTTCGATTGAAACTCCTACAGTTCCTAATAATATATCCATAAGCTCGAGATGCTTCATTAATCTTCTGGGTAATATGATGAGAAAAAGTGAGCTTAGTATCATAAACAACTCCCAAATCTTTGATGGACTCGCATCGAGCTAAGACGGTGTCACCAATTTGATAGTCATGCAATAAGACTGTCTTTTTTCTAGTGAAACTAAGAATTTTACACTTAGAGGGGTTTAAAAATAGTTTATTTACGCTGCACCAGTTTTCGATTGAATTGATATCTCGCTGAAGTGCCATACAGTCCTCACGAGAACACACATTAGCGAAAACTTTTAAATCATCAGCAAAAAGAAGACTGTCACCAGTTATCGACTCTGTAATATCATCTATAAACAAAATAAAAAGTAATGGCCCAAGATTCGAGCCTTGCGGCACTCCTGATCTAGCCATATACTCAAAAGACTTATATCCATTAAATGTAACGTACTGCTTCCTTTGAGATAGGTAACTCTCAATAAAAGCTAAGGCTGATGAGTGAAAACCAGAAAGAGATAATTTCTTCAATAATATATGGTGATCTATTTTATCAAAGGCTTTGGCAAAATCCATGTATATCACATCTATTTGGCCCTGCCGGTCAACACAGTCAATAGCTTTCTGCGTAAATGTCATTAAATTCGTTACTGTAGAGCGCTGCGCAAGAAATCCATGTTGGAAGGGCGACAGAGATCTATGAACAGTATAGTAAATTCTGTTATACAGGACTATCTCCAGAAGCTTGGAAAAATTGGATAAAATGGATACAGGTCGATAATTCTTTATATCAGATGGGTCACCTGATTTGAGAATGGGACTGACTTTAGAGTATTTCCAGATATCAGGGAAGGTATTAGTGCTTACTGAAAGATTGAATAATTTTACCAAAGGCTTAACTAACACATGAATAGAGTCTTTGACAAAAAATGATGGTATTTTGTCAGGCCCAGATGTAAACTTGTTTTTCAACCGAAATGACGCAACCAGAACCTCATTCTCAGTTATATTATTGAAATGAACATTAAATTGATTATTATGCGGTTTTTCTGTAGCATTATCTTGATTAAAATTATCACTGCCAGGAGAAGCAATGAAGACACTTTCGAAGAATTCAGCAAATCCGTTTACAACACTGGAAGGTTTGTCGAATATCATATCATCCAGCTTTAGTTTTCCAGGTATTCTTGTACTTTTATTTTTAGAGTGCATATAAGACCAAAAGCACCGAGGATCGTTAGAAATAGATGCCTGAACTCGAGACAAATAATTACTGTATGCACTCGATAATTGTATTTTAATAACCGATCTAAGCCACCTGAATTCATTCAAAAGTGAAGTATTACCACAGTTTTTGAATTTCCTATACAGTTTTGCTTTACGCTTAATATTCCTGATTATATCAGCAGTGAACCAGGGAGGATACATACGACTATGAGATAAATATTTGGGTACATATAAATCAAGAATATTATAGATGAAGGTGTAAAATTTTTCAATTGCTAAATTTAAGTCAGTAATATTATCTAAAAAGGACCAATCAGCAAGAAAAAGCGTTTCGTATAGTACAGGGAAATCCGCTTTACGAAAGTTATACATTTTTAGGTCATTAAGTAGTGGAAAAGTAGTAACTCTAGCAGAGATGCTTTCAAAGGTTATGTCAAGAGCTGGATGATATGGAATATCTTCAGGTACTAATGGTAAATTGTCTTTGATCACGATACAGCTCATATTTGAGAAAACTAAATCTAACAACTTTCCATTGTCATTCAAAACATTGTTCCATTGCTGGATGTTCAGTATATTGAGCAAACTGTGGATTGCAGTTTTCTTCACATCATAAATATTTTCGAAAATTAAGTTGGGACAATTGAAGTCCCCCAACAAAATCACACGTTTAGCTTGTAGATAAACAGTTTGCTCAAGTTCCTCAAAAAATTGCTCAAATATTTGAGATGATACAGATGGGGGTATATAGATAACACCAACATAGAAATATATATGGTCTATCCAGCATTTGCAAATTAAGGTGTCAATTTGAGGAAAATCTGCATCTAAAGATGATACATCCATAATTTCACTTTCGATACCATCTTTTAGCGCTAAAAGCACTCCACCACCACATTTATCACCAGTTGAACCACATTTCCTGTCTTTTCGATGAACAGTATAAGACCCATATGGAAACAGCTCACTGCTCACTATATCAGGTTGCAAATTTGTTTCCGTTAAAGCAATGGCGTCATACTCACACTCAGTAACTGATGGCACAAAAACATCGAGCTTGCTGCGAAGACCACGAACATTTTGATAATAACAATGCAAGCAGTTCTCAGTACTGTTGGACGTTAGTGGTTTTCCGAAATGATCCTCGGAATACCATTAAAGTGTCTGATCTTCAGACCGGATTCGCCTGCATCCAGCCTATCCTTCAGTTGGTCCTTTATCTTTTTGAAGTATGCAAGTTGTCTAGGGGTACGGTCATATGATACAAAGACTTTGTTCTTATAACACGAGTTCTTAAGTTTATTCGCGTTTCTTATGATGTCAGAAACTTGCTGCGACTACCCGGTTCCATTTTCACGTCAAAATTCGGCCAACAGATGCATTCGAGACCGTGGCAAGGCAACAACTGAACGATCCAAACGCTGCCTTTGCGTGTAAGCACTTACAACTTTAGACCAAATAGCTGCATGCTCAAACTTGTTTAAACTTGTATAGATCGGGAATATCAAAAGACTTCCATTGTGACCCTCGTACTTCTCTACAAGACTCAGATCAGACCATATTTGAAATACTAATTGCATGTGTGGAAATGTGGTGCAAAGCACCCTCTGGACTCACTTCAGAAGAGGACCATTAATACATCGATTTGTTCATATTCTACAGATTCTACTGCTGTAGGTGTTCGTCCGAACCATTATATAGAATAATTCTCTGCTAGACTTCGCAACCAGTTGAATTCCACTCAATATTAGTATAATTATTATTAGTATTATTATTATTATTACTCTTATTGCATGTCATATTTATCTACCTTGTGAGAGCTTATCTTTATAAAAAATGAATAACACTCAGAATAAAGTTCAAGATTACAACATCTACGAGTGGGAACCTCCTAAGATTCTGATTTCATTATACTGGAGAATATATTCAGAATGAAGTTATAATGAAGTCAAGCACCATTGAATTATTAAACGTTTCTATTTTTGCGTGTAAAATGAAAAGTTGTCAAGCTGGTGATGAACGAATTCGTCAACGCCCTTTATGCAGTGCAAACCTCTATAAGAGAAATGAGCTCTCCTGGAAGTAATAACTTGCCGTCACGCATTTATGTAAAACACGAGCAGTGTTCTCCGTCACAAAAAATATTATTTACGAGTAAAGTTTCCATTTTTAGTCGTTTTAGTCGTTACCCATGTGCAACGGAAGTTGAAGTTAATACATTTCCATTTGATCGCAGATCACAACTTTCCTCAGAGTGCTAAGCGCAGCGCAGCCATTTTTCATTCTTAGCAATATTAATAATCCATTATAAGTTGTAACTTTAGCATTTATCTACAAAGTTTGAAGTTCCATTAAAACTTTAATACCGCCACATAAATTATTAGCCTTATTTGCTGAAGTAACCAAATAGGCCTTCTCTCTCTCTCTGCCTTTCCAGGGCTCTGGCAAGTTTTGTGCTGATTCCACCCTTTTGCGAAATGCCTGATGGAATTACTTGTACTGTGGTTACAGAGCACCGAATATAACTATGCTGAATTCTCCGTGAAAACATCAATTTTGAAAAAACACGATGGACAGCAATTTGATTTAAACGAAAAATATTATACTTTGTCAGTAGATTTTAGATTTTCCCACGCAAGTCGACAGGGAGGTATTATAATCGCGATAAATTTTGAAATCGAAATGTTATATTTTCTTCGTGTTTTATTACAAATACATCATTAAAAACCATGCCACTTATTTCCGTCGGTCCGTCTGTCTGTTTGTCTATACTCTGTCTGGCAATCATTTGCCCCTCTCTAACTCTCAAAGAACTTTTTTGATTTTGATGAAACTTTAATACCAAGTCGTTTTTGAAAATCGGTTTAGTTGTCTCGGAGCTTTCATTAAAAAACGGAAAAAAATCTTCAAAGTTCAAAGTGTCTCAAGTTATAAACAAATACACGTCAATAATTTGCACAATTATCTTTAATATGAATGTTCCTTCATCGTCGAAGACAAGGATTGTCATTCCAAGGATTTAATATAAAGTTTATATGATCACTATAACAACAAACCGCATGCAACTAAAAAATATATCAACTGTTACAAAGTGGGTATTTAGTAGATGATTGATTGCAACATGGATATTAAAATATTCCTCTCGACATACTTAGAACCATTTAAATATTATTGACTGAAATAACGTCACGCCACATACCGCAGTATTACGGTAATTTATCACTTCCTGTCCCAATGAAAGTCCATTTAAATTTATTTAGAACGTAAGAATCATTAGGGAGACACGCTTCATTTGAATTTTTCGATGTCACTGTTAGTTACGCTGGTTTAAACCTTTTCATGGAATGGTTTGGAGGAAATGGGATTTTCATGATCACCACACGTATTTACACTCAGCTGAGAAAAAAATCTATGCGTTTGACTCGGTACTTCCTTAGTAATAATGTAAGCTCAAACTTTTACTATGCCTCAAGATGCTCAAAAACTGTTCTTGGCCCATATCATACATTCTCCTCTATACATCTGTTACTGAGATCACACGGTGACAAAAACGGCACCTCATAGCAGACCAAGCCCCGATACATACCATAGGCGTGCGCAAGATTTCGGATTTGGGGTGCCAATTTTTGCCGATAACTCCGCCGATACTGAATCAAATAATAAAAGTCTTTCGTCCTTCTCACGCTATCATCAAACTCCGAACAATACTTTCCGTGTTATAGAGAAGCCAAATATTACCTGAGGAAGTACAGACAGACAGGCAGGCGGAAATGAGTGACATCGTTTTTTGTGGGTATATGCCATGAAACCAATTGGCGTGGGAAGTAAAGAATTTCAATTTTTTAAGGCATTGACATCGATGGCAGACTTTGTCATATACACATTGTTAATACTGGTAATCAAATTTCATACGTAGATGATTTTTCCTTCAATAGACATAAATGACATATGACATTACAAGCTATATGTTTTTTTTGGGTTAGTTTACTTGTTTTGTGAAGGGGTATTTTTCCATTCAATTAATCCAATTCGATATTTTGAAGTTATATCATTGTGTGGGAAGTACAATTTTAACTCACATAACGTCATGTTATCCACTACATTTTATTTAAATGTTCCTTATTACAACTAATAATTAAATTTCGCACACTGTACAAGAAAAACCGCCCACTTCGTTTCATCCAGCAAAAACTCTGTGAGACAAATAGAATGGAATTATAGAAGCTGTCGTTAATCCTATCTTTATTCTACAGTTGAAACTGAAAAGTTTCTAATCACACTAATTGAAGTTTAAAAGAAAACTTCCAAGTTTCAAACTCCTCACCAAAATATACTATTCCGTTAATGGAACATCCGTATAAAAAACTCGCCAATTTATTTTACGTTATATAATCCGAAATCCTTAATTAGATTTCATTCTCCAGAAGCGATTACCTACGTTCATTCCATCAAATCGAGTGAGTCAGGAAAATTTAATAACAGTCATGACATAGAACCACTCTGTCCCAATTTGATGTTAGTCTTTTTGTAGCTCTAGGATTGTTTCTCGAATGTTGTATTGGTATGTTTTATTATTTTCGTCGGTCTATAGGTCCGTTGTCTTGCAGCTCTTGGACCCTCGATAACTTGGAAAAGTAACACCCAGAATTTTTAAAATAGGTGACCACTTTATCAAGGTCGGGAAAGTTCCATAGTTTTGGAAAATTGATGCAGTGGCGGCGAAGGTAGAATGTCGAATGCCTGTTGCCATTTCTCACGCACTTGTAATCCGAATCAAGTCACGATTCAATTACAAAAGTGTAATTTGCCTCTTAAAAAATGGCCTCAAGTAGGTGAGACGCTGTACCTCTCGCTAAATAGTATAAGTTTAGAAATAATATTTTGTATCGGATTTTAGAACAGTTGGTAGTTATGGAAATGAATTTAAAGAAATACAAAACAAAATCTTCCATATTCTAGAAAATACCCAAAAAATCAAGTTTTCAATAATTGCCAAAAATAATTTCAGGTGAATCTGTGCCAGCGGTTCCAAAATCCAATGATTACAATTTTCAATAAACTGATACAAGTCCACAGCTATTGACAATTCTGTTTATGTTATGGAAGCAAATGTATGAATAATCGTCAAACATACATAAATGATAAAACGTCTTCTATGAATGCCAAAAAAATTGAGATTAACCCCCTCTCCCCAACGCTCCATCCCCATTTTTGACCTCTCAAAAGTCAAAAAACGAAGTTTGAACGTTTCAACTCTGCCGCCATCCAAAGCTTGTTGTATTCACCGTAGTTGTGCTCTAGCCAGTAGCTACTTTTGGAGCATAAAATATTCAACAAAAGTTATTCTAATTTATCATTTTATTTTTTTCTCAGCGGAATTGTGCGAAACGATATTCAAGATCAGGATGAACCAGAAACCGACCTAATTGGATTCCATTACATACATTTCACTCGAACCTTCACTGTCATGTTTATTTCTGTTATACAAATCTCCCCAAACCCCCCGACCCCTTCGCCCTTCGGTTTTATCGACCGCCATCACTGCTTTTCATTTCCTCTCCTTCGGTTCTTTCGTTAGTGAATCAGCGGCCCTCAAAAGCTTTTGTATGTGTACACTTTAATTCTCCCTATTTATATTTTATCCAATGAATTCCGCTGTAGTGGCTCAAAAAGGTCCGGAATGGCAGAGCGCACCTCAAAGGGACACAGTTAGTTAGTCTCCTTAGGGCATATTTCACGGTGAATTAAATGTTTTCTGTGTCTTCGGACAAAAGGCGCAATTGGCTGGTGTACAGAACGCCAAGTTCCTCTCTCCTCTCCCCATCGTACTTGTCCCTTCCGGCAATTGACTGCATATATGATTACTTAATAAACAATTCCACTAACATTTCTGCTGCCTTGACAGCATTTTTTTAATTTACCAGAAATTAAAGATATAGTTTTTGGCAAATACAAACTGTGGGCGGTCATGATCAACTTGTTAACAATTCCAAAGTTTGTCAAATAATGCATCGTCACCTTGGCTAATATTAAAACTGGAAAATTAAGAGAGTCTCTAATTGAGCCATTCAATCTTCATTATAATTTTTTGACAGGCTCACCTGTTTTGAAATTCAATTGAAGAACCTCCAATATCCGCGATTTTTCAGTTGCGGAAATCTACTTAATATAATAAAATATATTGCTACGTGTTGCGATGAACAATCCTGGTATAATCTACATGATGCTGGCGAACAATCCACAATAAACTACAGCTGTCCAGGCAAACACTGGAGCAGGTTTAGGTCTAGCATTTTGCATTATTTAGCTTAGCTCTATGGGATCAATAAGTACAGGTCATAAAAATCAGTGGAGAGAGTATGTGTTTGCGATCTTCAATTGACTTCGTGGAATAATTACACAACAAACCATCGGAAAAGTTTTCTTAACTCCTGCCTAAATTGCTTTCTGCCTCGTATGATGTTTCATTTGTGAAATTGCTCAACCATCGCACTTATACTTGAAATTTCTGGTCCCCGAATACGTGAATACGTGATCGTAACATTTTTGCTACCACTGACATTTCATTTTCCATTATGTATTTCCCTTCCTCGTCCTCCGCTTTCTCCATTCCCCCCCGCGAACCTATTTTATATGCAAATTGAAATCGTACTTACATCTAGTTAGTTATAAGTCACGATTAAACATCATGTCGTTGGATGTATGTATATTCACCCTAGCCCGTACAAATATTGACGTATGAGGCCGTTGTTCTGGAATTTTGTGATTGAGGTAGTAGGTGAAACTAAAACGAAGTTCGATAGATAAAACACCTACCAAGAATGTTAAATCCATACCCGTGGCAAACTAGTTTATACTTTTTTTCTAATTCATAATAAATAAATATTCTTGTATTTGAAAAATAACACGCACATACCGATTTCTCGAAGGAAAACTCTACCCATTGAGCTACGTAGGTACTCCTCTCGATCGTTCAGAGTTTTCCTCTGAATGTCAAATTGCTTATGTTGTTCGTATCTAGAGAAAGCGTTAGTGTATTGGAATAGTAAAATATCTTTGAACACGTTTCATTGATAGAATCAGAAGTCAAGAAAAATTACAATTTCCACAGTGATCCGTGAGAATTAAAAACTCAAAAGGCAATTAATAGCTAGATTGTATTTCCTGGCGTTAATGATTTTCTGGGATATAGATAGATGGCTGTGATGGCGCCATTGCAACCTCAATCTAAAGTTATAATATACATCACGTAAACTCTATTAAATAGCTGAAGTTTCGCTTGAAAGTTATATAACAGAATTGCAAGTTTATTCTCTGTTGTTACCGACCGAGCACCATACATATACAGACGACGAGCCATATACATATATTCTCCAGCTGAAGCTGTTTCAGCTCAGTCCAAACTTTTGCAAATAAAGATAATAACAAAAATTGAAATTCTAACTCATTTCCAAACTAATATAAGAAAAATTGTCTGGCTAAACTAATGTTACTTGATCTAAGTGAAACGAATGATGGCATAGAAGTAAACAAAAATATTTCCAGGAAAGAGGATTGATTAAATTGAATTAAGTGTCTTAAGTCTGTCGTTTTGTCTGTATTTCTGTCTTTTTTCTTCAAAGAAAACTTCTCCCAAAGGCGCTCCTAAAGCTTTGCGAGTGGATAAATATCCATTGGCATTGATCTTGAACGGCTGTAACCAACTTCCCGGTAGCTCATTTTATAACGCCGATGTTCTCCAAAAGAATAAATTTTGGATAAGGCTCATTTGAGGAGTTGGTGACGATGCGCCCGCTGGGCCCTCTAGTGTTTGCTGTTCTGGTAATTCTTGCTATTTTCATGCACAGCATGATAAAAAATGTGCCATGATAATATCTGTAAAATAGAGACAAATAGGCGACCCTTATTTGGTCTTTCAGATTGTGAAGGTCCTTTCCACTAGTTGCTTGTTTTCAGATTCTGTCTAGAGAAAGCCCAGCTTCTGGGACTCTATCTAACAGATTTCCCGTGGTGATGCCTACGGAAGCCATATTGGCGATCATTGCTGATCGTATTCTTATCCAGGTACTTCAGAAGCTGGAGTTATTGATAGTCTCATATCCCTGGACTTGATGCAGAGCAGTGTTACCGGTATATAGTTGCTGGACAAGGTTTTTTCCTTTCTGAGTGATGCAGCACGCGATCCAGGAGGAAATACGCCTGGCTAGTAGGGCAACCTAAAGAGTTTGAAAAGGACAACTGTGTCAGTTTGTCGCTCCGTAAACATCTATGTCTCCGCGTAAGCTCGGCAATAACTGCACCAATTTGATGATTGAATAGATGCGAGTTCATAGAAGTTAATGTTGCTATGTCTCTGTATCTATATGTGCCTTAGCGATGGAACAGAAAATCGTCCTCACAATGTGTTTTCATAATTATGCTTTCTTTTTTTCTATCTTATATTTTATGAGAGAAGAAAAAAATATCAAAACAATTCAAACTTGGTTCGTTATTCGTTTCTCAAAACCCTTATTATACAGGCCGTTTGAAAAATAGCTTAGAGATATCAATTTTCTTTAATTTACAGATGTTGCTGTCAGCGCATGTAGTTCTTTTTTCTTATCTTGCCAACTAGTATTTACCACCAGTTATTAACTTTGCATATGATCCATGATGAACAGTAAACACATTTGTAGAAGGTAGATCTAGGAGTTTGGGTCACAAATGTGTCTAATCTAATACATATTAATATAATTTCACTTCAAGGCACTTCTTCAGGACTTGTATCGCTCGTGGCACAATTTCAACAATGTTTCATCAAAGGTATAATAATTGTTTACGTATATTATGCCCTAATCCTTATACGCAATACTGTTAAAACTCTTGCACCTAAAATAAAATTTTCATAAATAGCTTTTTTTCAGCAGTTTCGTATGAACTCAATACTGATGCATGCTATAGGATGTCAGAAAATCCAAAAGCAAATGCACTCGCGAAAATGATCAAACTAATGAATATAATCTTTGTGAAAATGGAAACGCTCGCATGTTTTATAGTTTATCTACAGATAAGATAGAGTGAAACTAAACAAACTGTCGAGTATGTTTCCCAGTTGGTCAACCAACAGCAGGTGATCTTGCGAACGTCTTTCCTCCTCCTTGGATTTTTGCTTTGTTATTTTTATTTCTCATTATGATATTGTGAATTGCTTAAGAAATTGCCCTAGAAAAGGTTTCGTAACGAAGCTGTGAGCTAAATACGGTTCAATCTTCCAGCATCCGAAAATCATATGAATTAGTGCATGATTATCTTATCTGTTATGATGGACTGTAGAATAATAACCAACATTTTTTGTTCCAGGTCTGTACCAGAATATTCTAGAACCATCGTATGAAATAAAAGGTATTGTATGAACATCTGCAAGATTGTATCGTCGGCGTCGATAAAAAGTAATGAAATTATACCCTCTGTTATACTTTCCTCACTTTTTATTCGCTTGAGACAACGATCTTTTTAATAGTTCGAAAAAACGATATAATTACATGTTAGGTTGATTAAATCATTGTGTTTCGTCATAGTAGTGAGGCTTTTTCAAAAATGGTCAACATAGGACTGTGAATTATTTTTTCCCTCATTGTGCCGAGTTTAATATTATATAGGTACTCTACTTCAAAACACTGCAATTTTATCATCAACAAAGCGATACTAAATACAATATAGTAACAACATATTTATATCCATGGTTACAAAAATAGCAAGGTTAACAGTCTAATACATTTAATTATTGTTTATTTCCATTGACCGGGTCAAATGGCAATAAAACTGGCCAATTAAATAAAAGACCAACTGAAATTATGTCGATTGTATCAAATGAGGCTTAGACAACAGGAAGAACTAATAGAAATTTGCATCTCGTACACAAATTATACTCGAATTATATAATAGTTTAATAAATGGACTTGATCCACTGTCTGCAACTGTATCTAAATATACCGAATGTGTCTTATATTTTTGAACTGAGTCCTATGTGATAACGTGGTGGTAAATAAATAACAAAGGTATCTAATTGTAAAAAATAAATTATCAGTTAGGGATATGTAATCATGCAGGGAAGAAGAGAGTTACGAAGTGCATATGAAGGAAAACGGAATATTGATTGAGGCCGTGATGGTCGCCTCATGGCTGCTCGTTTTTGAATGCAACAGAAACTCAAATGTCAAAATAAATTGTCAATGTCATTGTGAAAACTTCTTTCTTGTTTAGGGTAATGCGGTTTGAGTGCAATAAAAATACCATTAATAGCTTGATGCTGATGGCTCTCTTTTTTACCCTGATCGATACATTATTATTCGATCATCTATCAGAACTCATGCTGCAAGCTCAGAAAATCATCCAATGATGCTGCGCTGAGTCGATTCAATGAGTGAACAGCGTAATGTATGCCTGTTTCCCATAATTACATAGAAAAAATTAATTTACAAGACAAAAGCATATTATTACAACTTACGAAGTACTTAACTTATGTCGCAGCTATTCGTATAGATTTAAAAAAAATAAACTACTTCTAAATATGTGCTAGCACCAAAATTAAATTAGTTTCTGCTTTTGCTCGTATTTTTATTTCTTTATTTCTAGTAGTGAGCATAGGTAGGTACTTTTTTCGTATGTACTTGTAAATGTCCGATTATTTCATATTTAATCAGTTTTATATACTGAACTGTGATGAACCTCGTATATTTCACTGTTTCACAAAGAAGATTTTTTGCTTGTTTCGAAATTAGGAAATCCTGTAGTTGAAGAGAAAGCATACACACAAGCACCTTAACGGTATATTAAGCGCTTATGTATTTATTTATGATGTTTTTGTTGGTCATATTTTAGATGAAAAAACCTTTCAAGTCTTATTACCTTTTTGCATGGCTTTATGAACTTCTTCCTGCTGAGGCATGTTTTTGTTTGTTAATATCTGGTTGTATATATATATATATATATATATATATATATATATATATATATATATATATATATATATATATATATATATATATATATATATACAACCATATATATATTACATTCCAGATCATTTCTAAAGTAGCACAATGCTTATCTATAATATTAATAAAGGCAATTTAAGAACCTCCAATTTCCACGATTTACCAGAAGCACCCAAAAACATAAATTTCGCATTGCAATGTAATGAAATCCTGGTATAATTCAATTAAATGCTGCTGGTAAGCATTTTATAAAATACTGCACTATATACTTCTTACTTCCACTAAACTGGAATATATCAATGACCAACGCCTAGCATTATTTGGCCTGGATCGCCTTTACGGGATCATTAGTAGAAACCACTAGATAGAATGTGTTTTTCTCAATCTTCAATTATCATTGTACGAAGTATACATAGAATGCCGATAATCGTCGAGTATTTCCGAAGTTTTATGGTAGCCCATTCACGAAGTTTGGAAGATGTCTAAATGTAAAAAAATAGAATTTTTCAAAAAATCTAGACACTCCTAAGAAAAAACGCAACCTGTTTCGTATTCACATCATATTCTTTTCCAAAACTATTCATATTATTTCATGCGGTGATATAAATAGGGGACAGACAAACTAATACAAGTTGTTGACTGATCAGATGTTTACCTGGATACACTGTATATAAGTACAATGTCCACAATGTATAAATGAACTGTTGTCCAAACAGCAGACCTTGCGTCCTTCAGATGGAGTAGTGACATATGGCGTTCTTTGTGTACAGGAGGCCGATTGAAAATTACAAAGAACTATCACAGTACGCGTAAAAAACAATCTGGTATCGTTCAAGAGACTACTTGGACGGCATTGTGTACCATACCCAGTGAAACATGCGCCGCGTGAATGACTGTCGCACAAAGCTTTTCTGCACACCGCATATGCTACTTACTGTCAATCACTGCCATTGTTCATTGATGTCTTTCTGATGGCAGCAATACCAATGTCATAATAGGCAACATGGTTTAGCTGATTTCAAGAATTTAGCAGTTTTTCAGTTTTCCTAAATCTCCGCAGCTGATTTTTTCCTTTCCTAGCATCCGTCCAACATATTGTCTCCATTAGCTCTGTATCCATCAAGCTTATTGTAAATTTACTCCTTACCTCACCCATTCTAGTTCTAAATCCCAATATGTGTAAGATTAACCCCTTATTTTGTACAGGTGCTCCTTCACTCCACAGTGTCCTGTGAGGAGTCCCATAACTAGACGGATCTGATTCCTGTTTAAAAAAATTAGTCCTCTAGCCGTTTTCGAGCGAGGTGCTCTAATAAATTGTTTCCAATGCCTGTATCCAATCATTCCTTGCACTGAAGTCGCACAGACTCCTTGGCTTGGTTCCATACTGTGTTTAAAAAAAACGCCAAGGCTGATTCTGGGCCAATCGATAAGGAAGATGATCCCTTTCTTGCAAGCTCATCTACCCCTTGGATATTTGAATAGGAATAATAACTTTTTGCTTTTTGAGAAAGTTTTAAGTAAAATAAAATATAGGATAAAAAAGTATTTAATAATTGTTTGGCATGATATGATGAATAAATGAATTGATAGCATATTTTTAGAAACCATGAGGTTAACTAACTCTTACTGCCGCAATATTTACAAATCAATCCCTTAGAAGTGACTTATTAAAATAAAATCTTGTGCTAGCTACGCATACTAATTCGATAGTTTGTCAGTCTAAACTGAAACATATGTCAAATTAGACCATCATAAATTAGTCACGTGAAACATCAATGTTCATTTCGGAAGCTGCATTAACATGGTATGTTGAAATAGTGTTGACGTTCAAATCCCTTTAAGGTTAAATTTGATTCTCATGACACTATATGAAGCGAACTGAATGTGTTTTCTTGTCATCGCTTTCTTATCGTAATAAAAAATTCACCCCTGGCCCCAACGAAGTACGAGAGTGTGTTTTTAAGCCGTTAAAAGCAACCAATTTATCTTTCGATATTTTCCTTTTAAACAGGGGGAAGGTTTTATATTCCTGCCTAAAAGCTTTTTTGTCCCTTCTAGATTCAAATGTGCCTCACCTAGTATTCATTTTCACTTCCACGATTCTCTTGCAGAAGATATTTGCGCTTTTTTCAGTTGAATGAAATATAATTTAAAGATGATTACTGCTGGGGTTAAATATTAAATAACGAAGGACAACGAGAAGCAGTGCTCCGTGCTCCGGCGCGCCATAATAAATTAGTTAACACAGCGTAATATGTATCCAATCATTCCTTGCACTGAAGTCGCACAGACTCCTTGGCTTGGTTCCATACTGTGTTTAAAAAAAACGCCAAGGCTGATTCTGGGCCAATCGATAAGGAAGATGATCCCTTTCTTGCAAGCTCATCTACCCCTTGGATATTTGAATAGGAATAATAACTTTTTGCTTTTTGAGAAAGTTTTAAGTAAAATAAAATATAGGATAAAAAAGTATTTAATAATTGTTTGGCATGATATGATGAATAAATGAATTGATAGCATATT
Source organism: Bruchidius siliquastri (assembly GCA_949316355.1). Taxonomy (NCBI): domain Eukaryota; kingdom Metazoa; phylum Arthropoda; class Insecta; order Coleoptera; family Chrysomelidae; genus Bruchidius; species Bruchidius siliquastri. Next base: position 29,864,817 of record OX438534.1, read on the forward strand.
TTTAGAAACCATGAGGTTAACTAACTCTTACTGCCGCAATATTTACAAATCAATCCCTTAGAAGTGACTTATTAAAATAAAATCTTGTGCTAGCTACGCATACTAATTCGATAGTTTGTCAGTCTAAACTGAAACATATGTCAAATTAGACCATCATAAATTAGTCACGTGAAACATCAATGTTCATTTCGGAAGCTGCATTAACATGGTATGTTGAAATAGTGTTGACGTTCAAATCCCTTTAAGGTTAAATTTGATTCTCATGACACTATATGAAGCGAACTGAATGTGTTTTCTTGTCATCGCTTTCTTATCGTAATAAAAAATTCACCCCTGGCCCCAACGAAGTACGAGAGTGTGTTTTTAAGCCGTTAAAAGCAACCAATTTATCTTTCGATATTTTCCTTTTAAACAGGGGGAAGGTTTTATATTCCTGCCTAAAAGCTTTTTTGTCCCTTCTAGATTCAAATGTGCCTCACCTAGTATTCATTTTCACTTCCACGATTCTCTTGCAGAAGATATTTGCGCTTTTTTCAGTTGAATGAAATATAATTTAAAGATGATTACTGCTGGGGTTAAATATTAAATAACGAAGGACAACGAGAAGCAGTGCTCCGTGCTCCGGCGCGCCATAATAAATTAGTTAACACAGCGTAATATAGCTTCACGCCGGCTACAATACGTCAGTGTTGAGGCGTTATGTCGGGCCGGTATCAGTAACGCGTCTAAAATCCTCATTCCTCTGCCCCATAACGACAACAAGAATGTTAAAAGTATTATGAAATTTTATTCGTATTTTTGAACCGAATAAACTTCAAATCCGCAAAACACGTTGTTAAATGACCTCAAGGCATTCGTGGTTTTATCAGTTTCAATAAACTTTCACGCATAAAACTTCGAAATCGGAAATATCTGTTTCATCGAACAGTAATTATAAAAAAGCACGAAAAAGGAGGGAATGGATGAGAAGGGGAACGAATAAGTTCTTTTCTCGGGAAACTTTAATATTAAAACTTGAAAATTCCATTAAAGTTTCACGAGCAAAAACCCAATAAATAGATGACCTGAAAATACGAGAACTGAGAACTCTTTCTCATACAATTCCAAGTATTCAAATTCCCATATCGATTGTGTAACTTCGAGTACGGTGTAACGTCAGTTTGCTTCTGCTTTTGCCGACAGACCCGTACTAGAACTGAGAAATACATCACAAATTCCTAAGTCGATTCCACTGCACGATCGAACCAAAGATTAGAAAAAATAGAAAAAAATCCATCGCCAGTCGGACTCGAACCCACAAACACCTGCGTTCTAGGCAGAAGCTTTACCGTTTTACATTCTCAAAATTGGTCTCTGATACTGACAGAGCTGTATTATCTACATACATATTTTTAAAACTATGCTGTATATATTTATTTATATCATTTATGTATGATATAAAGAGTAGACGACCCAGCACACTACCTTGGGGTAATCCATTATTTACATTTATCTTTCTAGACAGTTTAAGCGTTAGTTGTCTGTTTTGCAAAATAATTATCTTTTTAGATCGACAAAAAAACTAATAATAATATTTCCATCATCAATTTCTTTTTTTCACCTAGACAAAACTTATCACGAATCAGTATCATTTCGAAAATATAGTTAGTAGTACGTCAAAACATTAGGAGCCAACAATGAAATTCACAATACAAGTATAACAAGAAGGAATTTATCCTACTTTACATAATGTCTGTAATATCAAAACCACCAACACAAAAAAAATTGTGATCTCCCCCTACCCCCAATTTTTGACCTCTACAAATTATTAAATATTTTTCGATAATAACAGCGCCGCCACTGAAGCATTTGAAACATTTCATCAAAATCGGAATAGTACTTTCTGAGCTATTGATAAAAGAAAGATTACCGGACAGAATATTGAGACAGACAGACAACTGGAAATGAGTGAAATGCTTTTTAGTGATGTATATGTACATATATGAAATATCTCGAATTCAAATTTTTTGGCGCCAACACATTTAAAGTTGTTGGATTTGTGAACATTCGATATCAAGACAAACCCAAAACAACCGAAACAATAGACAGGAATTCTTTGCAACAAAGAAAGTTTGCTCTAGACCAAATATATAGATGGATGGATTTCTTGAATGAAAAATAATCTATATCATTTTCATTACAATGTATCCACTGTGAAACAATATAATATTTATCGAGTCGAGTGATATCGCTATTCCCGAATTTATAGGCTTCGATCGGGCTTGCACTGACGGTTCTTCATTATATTATAATTTATAGGGAGTATTTAGCAATGAAATTAATGTTGTGGAATGAGTTATCGGTCGGAATTTATGGATCTGCCGAAATCTCATTAAGAATGGAGCTATGGGTGGGGTTGCGTTCGGAAGGGGAGCTGATATCGCTACTAGGGGAAGTTCGGGCAACGCGCAGGGGAGTTTCGAGTTGCCAAATCAATGTCAACACGATATTGAGACCATCTTTATTTTCCACATGTGTCTGGTATTATCATAAAAAAACACATACTTTTGCAGTCGGCACAGACTGAGATATATATGTTTCCGATGCTCCTTATGCTGTAGGTCAACTGAATGTGTCTAGTAATGTCTAATTGTATACCCTGCATAGAATCAGGCAATTTTGAGACGAAAGTTGTTATTTAGGTTGAATGAATAAGGGACGCAAATGTTTCAACCATTCCAAGACATCTGATAGCCATGTTTCAACGCACGCGCTTTCTCATACCAGGGGCCGAAACAGTTCAATGCTTTGTCAGTTATGTGTGAAAAAAACATTTTAAATCGTAAGCGCTTCAAATGTGATTTAAGGATCTTCTTTTTCTCTAACAGTCAAGACAGACAGTCAAAGCATAGGTTTCTATTACACCCTCTTTTTTACTGAATTTTGTGAAAATAATAACTGCAGAATCTTATTAGCATATAACACTGTATTACTGCTTATTTTAAATTTCAGTAGCTATAATATATAGAATAAGTTTTAAGTTAAGTAGCTGAACCGGTTGAGTAGAGTAGCCATTGAGGTTAAACTTCGCCGGTCGTACTACTTATGTACAATAAAGACTTTATTATTAATATATTATTATTATATCTATGGAGATCTACAATTAGAGTTCAGTTCAACTCATATGAAATCGGACAACAACCCAATACTCGAGTCACCTTTCTTCAGTCTACCAAGGGTTAACATTTAACAATAACATCCTGGCATGACCATATTTCCAGCCTTGCCAAATCATCCCAGAATCTGCTGTTCTCTCCCGCTGCAGAAAAATGTATTCAACAGAACAGTTACTACTACTACTCTAGATGGTTCAGATTAGACAATTTTTTGGACTGGTATTCGCGTATGTTGGATGGGCACTGAAGCACTCACTGGGGCGTCTGAACTATAAAAAAAAATAGCAATACGTCTAGTGAAAGCACCAGGCTGTCAGAGTCTGCAACACCGAAGAAAGGTGGCTGCTCTCTCCCTATTCTATGGACTCTACTATGGTGAATTTTTTAACACGCTGCCTTCAGTGAGAACACCAAGAGCGTTCATCACAATGTACAAACACTACAGGAGTTCAATGTGCCATTCTCACCAGGTCGATCATCGAACACATCCTAACATCATTCTTCTGGAGAATTTTAGCGTTGTGGAATAAACTACTACTCCCAGATAGTTACAGTGCACAACGTATTAATATTTATAAATAATAATATAAATAGACATGTATATCCTCGCAGCGCTCCTAAAGCGCGATTGACTTTCAGGATTTGTGCGAGGTTATCTATAAAAAAGAGTAGATGCACTTCCATACCCCCCAGATATGAGATAAACGGATTAAAGTGCTTTAAGCGCAACTTAAATATCAGAAAGCAAATACCAATGCTTCCATGTAGAGTGTAGATGTTCTTACTTACGACTCACAAGAAATGACTTCTATTTGCTACGCCTTGTGAGTAACATTGCGCAATTTTATCTTAATAATCTAACCAATGGTTCCCGGGAAGGCGACAACTGGCAACACCGCCACGCCGCCTAACCTTATCTCTACGTAGAGAAACGGTGTGTGCGCCTATGGCCGCGAGCACTCGGTTGAATTCTCCCAAACGTGTTATTTAAATTCGCTCCCTCTCTCAGTTCGACTGTGCCCTCGATCGAATACACAACGCAACGTCACCACACATTTCTGCTAGGACTAACCACTGTTGTTGGATGTTTAGAGTAGAAGAAAAAAAAACGGACGACGAAAAAGTTCCCGAGTGTGTGAAGTGTGTGCGATTCACCTGCTTGTAGACGAGGTCATTGGAACTTGAATTATGTGAAACTGTGCTGCTGTTAGTGTGTTCGGGTCGCGTAACTTTTATTGGTTTCGTCTGTAATCGAAATACCAGAAACCAGAAGGCTGGTTCAATATTAGACGCGCGCACGGAAACAAGCTACTTTCCAATGAATCTTGGAATGATGTTAATGAACTATTTCGAGGTAAATGTTTAACAGAGGCACTAACCTATGGTTTCTGGTGTATTGTTAACCCATGCTTGATCCGTGATGTTCGCTTAATACCTAACCTCATTTTCGCATAAATCGAAGTTCGTTCCGACAAAAGTTGATTACGGTTCCGAACTTCACTAAATCTGCGCTTAGCCATTTCAACGTTGGAACTTTTATGTTATCACAGTTCCAGGATTTGGTCAGATTTCTCCATTCTGAATCAGCTTAACACGTTATCTAATTTATCTCTTCCTATTTTTAATGAAATTCATATGAAAATCCACATAGGAAACAAACAGATTTTTCAATTTCGTAAAGGCTTCCTAGTGATAGTGATGCTGATATTATTAGAATAAAACGGAATAAATGTACCTGTGATACAAATATATGATATGTATATATGTATCACCTTACTCTCAGATGTAATGGGTTAGAAGTAAATTCGAAATACTTAATCGGTTATAAGTCGTTCTAACACTGGCAACTTCAGTTCTAGAATTCTGACTTCGCGCATAGATTTCAAGCAATTTTGAATGAAGTTCCGAACCCCAGAGAACTCTGTGTTCGAAGCAACTTGGTAAATTTTAGTTAATAACTTATTTTTAGGTAATGTTCGTTGAATAAAGCAAATTTTCTAAGTACTTTGTAGTTTAAAGCTTCGGTTGTTGGTATAAATCCATATTTTATTTGTAGTACTTTTGTACCACGTAACCTGCCTAATGATTCCGCATTCAGTTTATTACGGGAATGTTCTGTAATTCGAATTGTATACGTTTATCAATCAAGCAGCTGTCTTAAGTTGATTCAAGTCCATGTGATTATAATTCTTCCGTTCAAAACAACATAAAAACCATTATCAATTTGGTCCATAAGTGTAATATGCCAAGTTCCCTAATATCGATCCAAGAAGAAAATGCTGAATCTTAGAGCTTTGAGCATTGGAACCAAATTATGGCAAGATTGCTCTAGACTTCTTGAACATATAAAATGTGGAATGAAGAAACGTTTCCATTATTGTCATGCACTTCCATCGTACAAGGTTATTATACATCTATGAAACGTTCCGCGTTTATTGGATCTATCTGTGGGACTTCTCTTGAACTTCTGTACAGAGTGAAGTCAAATAAAAACCAAGTCATTTACATATAGGAACATGCAAAATATCCAACGTAAATCAGATGAGACTGGAAGTTACAGATAAGAAATCAGTCAACAATTGAATTGCCGGAATGTTACATCAAGTGAACGATGAATAGGTGCAGCTACTTGACATGGCTCAGATTAGTGAAGACGCATTCCAATATACTCTCTGAACCTTCTGGACTCATCCAGAAAAAAGCAAATACGCCTTGTGGTCGTTCATGAGATTACGAAAGACCCCCTTAGGCTGAAACGTTGAAGAAAGCTGAACGATCTCTATTCTATAGAAACTGTAAATTTCCTATCGAGCTGTCTTTCATAATATCACCAATGAACACTAGAAGGACTAACGAGCTCATCCTCACCAGGTCGTTTCTTCCTAACGCTGTTCGTTCGGATAAGCTCACTGATGTGAAATGAGCTGTCGATAGATTAGAGCAATTTAAGGTCCCTGTGAAAAGACATTTATTCTCACAGCGTTTCTGGAGCGCCGTAGGTACTTTTGTACGAGAATATCTATATAAAAAGAGTGGCATTGGGCTGCCATCAGGCACTTGTAGACGTCTCTGCTAACAATATAAAGGTTAGCTGGAGAAAACATCACAACAGTTAAAGAGCAAATCACATCCGACTGATTGGCAAAAATGACCAGATGGGCTCTGAACCTCATTGTATTCTCCCACCGCATCGATTATCTGATAATAATTTAGAATGGAGCACTTACAAGGCAAATAGCGAAATGCTTCGTGTTCATATCAAGACAACAGCTTTAATCATAGAGATCTGTGTGGTTGCTCCTATCAATGCGAGATGCCAGTCTGGTGGAGCCTGCTATGACCAATTAGGATAAGTAGTCTTTGAGATAGACTCGAGGAAAACGTACCAATGACACTCCTTCCATTAAGACAAAATCTAGATCTACTCATTATCTGTAACGTTTGAGGCTGCGACACAGAAAATAATTGATTGTGATTATTTAATTTATTGATGTCGATATCCCATTTTATGACAACGTCACAATGATGCTAGCGAATCATCAAAATAGCTACATTCACATCCACTTGTTTCAAGCCCAATATTAAGTTGTCATTGATACATACACCACATTGTAAGAAGGTACGTTCATCATCACAGCCAAAGAGCGTTATTATGTGTCCGGATCGCAAGAATTTCCGAAAAGGACGCACCTGGAGAAGTTTAAAGAAACAATCCGAGGAATGTTTTTCATAGCAACCGCAATGTTTTGTCCCAGGGTTCTGACCTGGTGACACCTGCACATCTTTTTCCAGCGAGCTTAAATTTTATTCTTAGAGATGTCTTATTGATGCTAGCAAATCCTGTTTACCGTATCAAGGTCACAAACATGAAACACTATAAGAATTGAATCCTGTCAAGCAATTTTTAAAAGCTCGAACTATTGCTTTTGACTCATGACCTAACAAGCAATAAATGTCGCATATGATGTATTCATACCAATATGAACTAACAAACATGTCGTTAGGTTATCGTGCTTCAGGAAATTTCCATAGCCTACTGTAATAAAACGTACCCGTTCGTTTGTCCTCGTTCTCGCCAGGCCTCCTTAATTTCTAATTTAACAGTTGAACTGTCTAAAATCGTTCAAAAGCTTACAATGGTGCATTGTTCAAAGAACATTATGTTTGTCTTCCACGACATTCAGTACATTGCACGTTCTGTTTAATATTTAACCAGATGCAATTATCCATTTAGAACAATAATTTTTTTTATTGTATAACCTGCGAATGCAAACAGACTGGCGTATAATAGATGCGATGTATAAGCCTGCTGTCAAAAGTCTACTTTGATACAACCAAAAATTTATAGTGCAAATTTTGTTATAATATAAATGTGCATATCACAGATAGTCAATTCAGAAAATTGTGGGATAGATATAGATTTATGTTGAAACAGTTCAAAAAACTTTTTCTTTGCGGTGCAATGTTTATTTCCCGATTATTATAATTCACAGTGTTTTAAGGTCAATGTGGATAGACATTTATCCTCTTGCAGCGCTTTTGGAGCTTGCGAGCCTGTTGAAAAACCCCATATGCGGCTGAAATACTAATTGTTGCTTATCTCGTCGATACGCGACCTATATTTCTGATTTAAATGTTGAAGTGTTTAAAATCGTTAAAAAGTTTACAGTGGTGCATTGTTCAAGGAACGTTATATTTGTCTTTCATGACAGACTCATATTTCCTGCATAACTTTCTTCTATGCTCACTTATCAGTGCATTGCACGTTCTGTTTAATATTTAACCAGATGCAATTATCCGTTTAGAACAATAAATTTTTCGATTATATAACCCGCGAGCGCAAACGCTCCGGCGTGTAACGACTGCGATGTGTAACGCTGCTGTTAAAAGTGTACTTTGATGTTGCGTAACCCCGTTACTCGACTGCTGCCACTTATAATTTTATATTAAACAGATAAATAATGAAATCACGGAACTTTCACTGCAACGGACTGTTTTCTAATTAGGAATTTGCTGTTAGAGTGCAGTGAGATTATGCCAAAACAAGCCGCCACAATATATTCTTTGATATCTTTGAAAATCTTTGGTCACAATTGAATATGACACCAATGAATTTCGCGCGTGCTTTGGGTTCCAGCTGTTGCGGTCTTGCTGCGAACATTCGCATTAGTACTGAAGGGATTATTCAATTTATTTAGATCAGAATCGAATATTTTTCTGAATTCGCTGTGAGAAATGTATCAAATAAATCTTTTTAAAACTTATTCATAAAATAATAAATACACAATACATTGGTATTTCTTACTAAATAATCCCTTATACTCGTATATATTATTTTCTATAAAGATCATTAGAATAATGTATCAATAGTAATCGAGTCTTCCCATCATTACCTAGAGCTGTACAGGTGTCCCAGGTTACGCAAACGTCTTGCGCGTGGTTAACTGGGGATCAAACCTAGTAATGAAATCAGCACTACATATTTTCATAACTCGATAAGCTATACACACTACACAAATAGCATATCAAAGCTCCCTCTCTTAGCAAGTCTAAAAACTGATTTATAACAGGGCGACTAACCTGTGAAGGGAGCGAAATTGTTCTCTGACCCAAAAGAATAAATTTGACTAATTGAGAAAACCAAAATGAATCACAAAATAGATGAACCGACAAAAAGCTGATTATTCAGAATGTCGACATGAACATAGATTTGTGATTAAGTGTATAAAAAAAGCTGATTCTCCATTTATCGATCTAATTTCACTGAACTTTTCTTACATGGTGCAATGTTTGTTGTATGATAACAGAAACGTAGAGAACGATGCTAATGAATAACCATATTTTTCCCAATTTCTTCGGAAGATTTATAAATGTTAGCTAATGTCCGTAGTTCTTCTGTAATTTATTGTTCGCTAGTAGGAACAGTATGAGATGTTTCAAAAAATGTCATAACTCTAATGATTTATTCAGTGTTTCATGAGCAAAGAATGATGTATAGTAGTAACGTAAAATAAATATTTTATTCCGTATACGAGTTTGTTTGATTTGTTGACAAAATTTTGTAACCGCGTAGAGTATAGTTGTTTGGCGTTTTACTTCAAGCACACGTTAAGTATGCTTCATACTTTTCAGGTGTAGCTATACTGATATCTCACACTATGTATTCATTATAATGTAACGTTCCTAAACACTATTTTATTTCCACTGGTAACAACAACAACTTATACACTAATTTATATTAATGATTTCAAGTTCTTTACAATTTGACGTCTGATCACTGACTGCCTGCTGTCACTGCTCGATTCTTGTATATATACAGAAAATCCCATCTCGAATGATCCATAACCAAATCTAGAACAATCTGGCACATTCGAGATGTCTCTTGACAGCTGCACACATGTTCTGGATGATTTGCATACAGGGTGATCTTTTCTTGGCCGCTGGCCGCTGATCTCGTTGCAATAAAGATGCTGTACATGAATTAATTCCTCTTACTTCTGTACACATTGTCGGATCCTCTTTCATTTCCTCAAACCCTCCAGAATGTCACTTCAAGGATTTAAAAGATATTTGGACCGCTTGGTTTGATCTTTCCTTAAAACAGCCAAGTATAAAACAATGCTAAGTTTTTTTGTCTTAAAATTAGGTACACAATCCATTCGGTATTATTGCCTTCGTCTAAACTAAGAGACTTAAAATCAAGATACGTGATAACCTATGAAGATGTTAGGTCAGTAATTTGAAATTATGAAGCTCATTTATTGGGCGGCGAACGTTATACCGTAGCTTGGCGCTTTAAACTCAAAATTTTCAGATTAACATCCATTCCTATTTATCCCCTCAGTCTGTCCACAAAGTCTTGAAATCAGGATACGTGGTAACCTATGTAAGTTTTACGTTAGTTATGTTCAAATGCATGAATCTTATACCGACATTAAGTTCAATAAAGTATTTGAGGAAGTTTCCTAACATATACACTCAGACTGCCTGAAACTTGTTTGCATAGCTCAATTGGTGCAGTGTCTGTTCAGCAAGCGCGGTTTGAATTCCGCCTTATGCAAGATTTTTGCCAAAATACTTATACGTTCGGAACAAATAGTTTGGAAGCGATTTTAAAAGGTTGAATACTATATAGCACACACCAGTAAAATTATCATTTCGCAGTTGAAGATAAGCGAACTGACACATTTCCATTCTTGTTATTTTTACGCGAAAATTGATATAACAATGAACGCAAATGAATAAATGTGGAGCGCACTGATAACTGTGGGAATACATTAAGTTGAAATGTACCGTATTGGTCAGATAACGCCGATATACGTAAATGCAAAAAGCTTTTTGGCAATTAGCCTTTTTTATGATAATTACCCTGATTACGATACGTTTTAAAATACAATAAATAATGCGTGCGATTATAATAATATGACAGGTTCATAATGGCAATATAAATAGGTGATCAATGAAACGGTGGACTATTCACATTTATTTTCGTTATATTCCGATTTAATAGATACCATGTTGACGTTAGAGTTGGAATACTGGCAAGAAAAATTTTAAAAAAATCATTGCCGTTCTAGCTCTTGTGAGCGGAGTGCTTGCTTAGCTTAATTGGCTGAGCCGCAAACAGAAGATATGTGACTCAAATCCCACAGTAGGCCAGGTTTTTTTCTATATTTTTACATGCGAATGTGTAATTTACTTTTTTGAAATTTGTGCAAATAGCAAAGAAGTTACGATGAATTGCTGAAGTCTATAGTTTTGATATTTTCATAGTTTTCGAAATAATAATAATAATAATAATAATAATAATAATACGTCTTTATTATTATTATTATTATTATTATTATTATTATTATTATTTCGAAAACTATAAAAATATCAAAACTACAGACTTCAGCAATTCATCGTAACTTCTTTGCTATTTGCACAAATTTCAAAAAAGTAAATTACACATTCGCAAATAGTCAAACTATTTGTAGATGCCAGTGAGAAAATAGTCTGCAACTTTCAGCTCACAGAGGGAATGTTAACGTAGGAGAAGCTATCGACGTTATGTTGGAATATGTCCCACTTCAATTCCACTTCAGATTACTTGGAATCAAAATATATAACCTTGTAACTCAATAATATAATAAATGTAATTTCTGGGCTCATATCCTACGACATGATTGATGTATCAAAATCGTGAATAAATAAAATACCGATATTTTCTTTACTATTGCTTCACTTTTCTCAGTCATTCTCACACAATGTATTACTTTCATTGTCCATCCTGTCCTCTTTTTGTCTATCTGCATGTATATTCTGCCCAGCAATCCCTCTTTCAAGTTAGTTCTTCCAGAAATGTGTTTTCCAGATATAATCTTTCCCATATAAATCTCATGATGATTGAAACGCCACATTCTTCTTTCCAAGTTGGTAATTATAATGACTTGAAGATAACAACAAAAACAAATGAAAGAAACTTGTCCTAATTAATAACATTAAAGCAGCCTCATTCCATACATCTTATCTCATTCATTTAATTACGCTGGCAAAGTTGGATTATATAAAGCGAAAACGAAGAAAGTATTTAAAAATGGCGAGAGTTACAACAAAAACTAATTTTAACTTTTTAATTAAATTTGAGTCGGCCAGAGAGAACGGTTGTGTTGTAAATTAACTAACTTATTTAATATATCCCAGCCTCTATTCTGTTTCTCTGTAGCGTGTTTCATTATCGTGTTCGCGATATTCGAATGTGATTACTTACTACTGTCTGAATCCTAACTCTACATCGTAGTACGGTTCAATTAGATAAAAATACAGATGAAAAGATTGAGTAATTAAGACACAGTTTGTTTTACAAATTAAACTCTTTTCCTTTTAGTGATGCGTTTCGATTTATATCTAAATCATTGGCCGACTGTCAGATTCGACTGTTTAACAAGGCTACCCAGATTACTTGCTAACTAACTAACTAGATCTTATCATGGATACAAATCTAGCACACTATTTATCCTGTCTAGCTATTTTTCTATAAAATTATTATCTTTTTCCTTATCTTGTGTCTGTTTTGGGGGAAGGATACCCCTACAAAACTTAACTTAACTACTTAACCATCGCCGTCAAAATGTCCTCCATGTATTAAGAAGAATGAAATAGCTTAAAGAATAAAATATCTTAAAACGTGAAATAACCTAAGAAATAAAATAGTTTATTACATGAAATATCTTAAGGACATTTTAACAGCGATGGTTATGGTTGTGTAGGGGTTCCCTTAACACTAGTGTAAATGCAGTCGCCAAAAAAAAATATGTCTCACAAGAGAGAGAGAGAGAGAAACGATGATTTAAATATAAATCGAAACGCGTGACTGAAAGAAAAAGAGTTTTATTTGTGTGTTTTTTGCTTACATATTTCTATTTGGTAAATTAAAATCCATAACTCGTCATTAGAAACTGTGGAAAGAAAAAATTATCGCTATGTCATTGGAGATCCAAGCCACAACCTCCTACATTCTAGGCAGACGCGGAAAATAGTTACAAAAACGTTTTGATAGGTACCGTTCCCGGCCCTGTCTACGTTCCACTTTTCTGTAAAACCTTGTTAGACATCTTTTGAACATAATCCATATCTTCAATCGCCGTGATATAATCATCCTTGAGCCACATCAGGAGAACTGCCGGAAATATGAATGTGTTAAAAACCAAGGTTAACATTATTGTACCTTTTTGACTGGGCTATGGTCGAGACAGCGTGGGCATCTAGTGATTACGTTTATATTAAAACGGGAATTGGCCATAGTTGCTCCATAGAAACTAGAATTCAAACGATGTCCGTAACCCACCCTGGGCGAACATACGTTGTCTTTTGAAAGCTCTCCTTTTCACCTAGATTAGACCAGATATCTATAATTTGCATTATAGTGCTCCATAACGTAAATTGGAATACCGGAATTAATGGCATTGCGGGTATACTGTATGAAATCTCCGATATTAAAGCATAACCATCTAACCGTAGACAAAACAGATGTTCTACGACAAGTAGTAAGTCTCAGAGCTAATTCCAATTATTTCTCCCCTCTTTCAGGTATCATACAACTCCGGTATTTTCCATAAAACTGAAAGTTGAGTTGTGTTAAATCCACGCAAAGAAAAAGAGCACGATAAAATCCAGGCACCTACAGGCCCATTATTCGGAATATTTCAAACACCGCTCATTTAAAGATTAGCAACCTGGTTTTGACATCAGACATCTAGTTTTGAAAGTATATGTTGTGACCAAATAGAAAATTATTTTTAATTGTAGAATATTTTTTAAAAAATGGTGAATGCGCTACGTATATAATAGTATGCACATCCACCGATATTACAAAATATTGATGTTTTTCAGAAAAACACAAAACCACTACTTTAACCAAATGAACCAAAGATCCAATTGAGCAAATTCTTTGGCGAAATATGAACGTTCTAATAAAAAAGTAATTCAAGGAAGAGGAGGTCTCATCAAAATGAGTACATACGAATTGAAAACAGAAGCTCTTTGGTTTTCTTAAGTCGCTTCAGAATCGAAACTATAATAAATTATTACGACATTAGTTAAATACTACCCGAAGTACCAATAATTCAAAAATATAAATAAGGACTGCTCTTGGACTTCTTGATATTAATCATTTTTTTCTGTTGCAGGTAAATACTATGATCTAGATTCATATAACGATAAAGTTACGGTAAGTCGAAAGTCACTCATTTTGTGTCTATTAATATCGAGTCGAGATATTAGGTATGTTTTCTTGGTGTTTCATGATATATACATCACGCAAAACCATGCCACTCATTTTCGTCGATCTGTCTGTCCGTCCGATAATCCTTGGGGGATTTTGCTGAAATTTGATGCGAATACGGATCTAATAAAAAGTCGTCAAGTAGGTTGACTATGTATTTTAGGTGCAGTTTTAACATTTTATTGAAGATTTTGATCGGTTTTTAAGTTGCTGATCCGCCAAGAGATAATATTTTTGGAAATATTGGAAATGTTGGAACATTTTTAATCCAAAATATTCGTTATTATTATGTTTTAACAAATAATAATTGGGGAATGTTTCTTTACAATAAACTAAACAATATGGTCGATATATAAAAAACGGGAGGTTCCCTATTCGAATATGATCATTAGAAAGGCGTAATGACTCAGGGAGCTTCCATTGCGTAAGAAGTATGTACAGCGTCAACTTACTTGGTACCAATATTTTACTCTAGCTTCATTAGTTTCCTTGAAACCAACTATAATGAAACACAGACAGTATGATTTTTATTGTTGGTTTTGTTGCTACAAAATTTTTGGTTCCCATTCGTATGGTACTCTAAAATGGCTCATAAATTTAATTTAAAATTAATTGAGTAATGGTATTATCCGTGTGAATTGCGGCCTGTTTAAATGGGCGTTCGGGTTCATATCGGTTTGATAGATTTTACACACCATTCGAGCGCGGGATCTGCGGATAAATTCCCGAATCGTCAGAATTTATTTTGCGTATCGTGTTTGTATTGTGATGTATAATAACGCTGCGCAATCATTACACAGGCGTTAACGTGCATTATTTGAACGCTTTTAAAGCACAATTACTACCGGCCTGAGCCGATATTCTTTATCTCTTGCTGATAAAACATTTTCCAGTGTTCGATATCGACTTGAAATCTATAGATACAAAATTGATTCAAGTTCAGAAATATCATTCTCTGAGTTTGGAAAGAATTCCATGAGACCCCCTCGTAAGCAGACTTACATTTAAAAGGTAAACAGCAAGCAGCATACTTTTGATTAAAGTAATTTTCATTTAATTGAGCATTTTTGCATAATGCTCTGTCGCCCTTTACGATTTTATTATTTAACAAGACAGATATTTTGTGATCACGTAATGTTCATCAGGGCCGTTTTGTAATGTGAAACACTATTAAAATATAAAGCTTGAAAATGTGTAGGAAATAAATTGTTTAAAAATTTCCTCATATTCAGTTATTTCCCTGCATCAGATACACTAATTTACAAGGATCAAACAAAATATTATTATTGACTTGTCCTATAGGATATCCTGCCCTAGATTAAATCAAATCTAATTAAGTGCTTGCTGAAGTTATGTAGTGATAAAATTAATAAAATAAGCTCATTTTTTTGAGGACGTATGAAGTGATTATCTCAAGAATACATTGAAAAATAAAATTTTATGAAATACGAAATCTAAAGAAAATATTTTAATCACGTTGTATACCGGGATACCTGTCGCGCCATCTGTAATTAAGAGGTGTAAGCTCGGAGGAAATAACGAAGTAACTTGAAACAACTCACTACGTTATCTATAACTTTAGGTTGTCTATATATTCTTCTTACACGCTTTTATTAATTGAATGAATTCTCAGCCATTTGCTGACCATATAAACGTATTTCTGGTTACTATTAAATTTTAATTACTTTTATGACAAACAGATAAATTATAGCGACAAAACTTAACGCATTAAAAAAAATTAAAAAATTAATGATTCATTATTAAGATTTTGTTGATTTTATTGAAAAATAACACGTACGTGATATCAATTAGTAAAAATATTTTATTTGTAGTTATTTGTAAAAGTAGAGTATAAAAATACAGTAAACGGTTTTTTAACAAAAAATGAGAAGCAAAATTTAAAAAAAATGTTCTCTTACCTTTTAAATTTTTTTAAATTGTTATAATTATTCGGAATAATAAATTGCCGTGTTGTGCATCCTGAGATGACGCACACAGATAGTAGCGCGCAAAACTCTTCCGAGGATGGTCGACTAATAAAACTTGTGGGTCGTAAAGTTGTCTACACAAGCGGCATAGGCAGGATAAATAAAGCGAGTCATTTCGGATGTAATTCAGCATCGATGGCAGTCAGTAGTGTGATCGCTGATTGCCTCGGTCATTTTTAACACGAGCACGGCGTGCGGCCCATCGAAGCCATGCCATGCCGGCGTTAATCGGGTAATTGGGGAACACACGCCATCGAAAAACCGTATTATTTACAGGATTTTACAGATGCACCACCAAGGGGTGCCAGATACATCCCTTTGCTCGGCGTCCGAATTCGTGAACAGGAAACAAAGATAATGTCAACGCAGTCGAAAGAGCACCTGAACACGTGAACCCCCGAGCGCTAGGTTAGCACCTCACAGTCCTCAGATAAAAAATGACGTCAAGTAGATTATAGCTCTACTTCCTAAGCAATGATAGCAATTTATAAATGAAGGTTTTGTATGCTCACCACTATTCATCAGACCTGCCTCGACATGCATGTTTCCTCTTCAGCCTAGACTGGTCAGTACAGCCTTAGCAATTGTGTGATATATACGTAACCCAGTCAAGGGTCTGATAGCAACATTAACACTCATCTCCAAGCGTCGCACACTATGGAGCTGCCCATTGGCACCTTACGAAGTCAAAGGTCCTAACACCTGGACTGCCTTGAAGCGGCAACAGATGTCCCTTACGACATCTGTCAACAAGGGTGAACTGATTCACAGCCACATCCCTTGTTCTTCGTAAACGATGTACCGTTATCTTGGCTCATTAATAATATTAATAATAATAATGTCTTTATTGTACATAGTACAAACGGCGAAGTTTAGCCTCAATGGCTACTCTAATTGATACATTCACATCAGAAGCTTGAAGGCGGTCCAGGTGTTAGGACCTTTGACCTCGTAAGTTGTCAATAGGCAGCGCCATAGTGCGCGACGCTTAGAGATGAGTGTTGAGAACGGTTTTGATCCGATTTGGAAGCTAAATGTTGATAGAATTGAATTTAAAAAATAATAAAAATATAAATCTTATAAATTCAAAAATTCTAAAATGTTTTAGGATTTCGAAAATATACATATTTTTCAAAATTAAGTTCAAGTGGATTAGCAGTTCTCTGAAATCTGAACACAATCTACAATAAAGTGATATAACTGCTTATGAAATACAGAGTCAACTTACTTGCCGTCATTATTTAAAAGATTAAATATCACATTTCCCATCATTCGAGATCACTATTCAGTTGAAATTCTAGGACAAAAACCGAACTAGTATCACACATCGTACAAAAACAATATTTATAGAACATCTGGCAACGCTGATAGAATGTTACGACAAAACAACCAAGGCGGTAACCTGACAAATGCCGAGCGCGTATATTATATTTATCTAATGAGAACGTTCCTGGGCCTCAGTATCCCTTGAACGGTAGATCTCCTGCCCCACCCTACCCCCATTTTTCACCCCAAACCAAAATTGAAGAATAATCAAGGGCCTCGAAAATACCTAAAAACGAAGTTTATGCGTTTTTTATGTTTGCTGCAAAAAGCAGACAATGGCGGTGATTAAGTTAGGAGCAACTATTTATACTGAAGATTTGCTTTATTAAACTTTTATTGAGTGGAGTTCTCGACCATTATATGAAGTAAATATATTTGGTTTAAAAAACTAATACAATTTTTTCGATTTTCTTATGTGCATGTGGATGAACAACCCACACAAGAAAGCGTCGCAAGAAAATACATACAGAAAAATACAACTAAAGTTCCTATAAAATTGTCTGTCAGTAACTATGTAAGATGATCATCTCGCCAGGTCTGACCCTTTTTTTGAGGCTGTGTAAAATGTATCGCATACGGCCCTGTCTAATCTCATTCATAAACAAATAATCCGGAAATATTGATAGTTTATAACAAATTTACACGGGTGATGAGTTACAGCTGCCGCTGTTGGGAAAACATTTTTCGGGCGTTATTTGAGGGTCCGTTCATAAACGTTTGTCAATGAATCCGTGGTTGTGATCGGTTAATTCGTTCGGTTAACTTGACGTTTATTTTCACGTCATATATGTTGGAACGCGTATTTTCGCTCATAGTAGTAAATTAACCTCAAAAATTCTGTGAAGAATGACTATTTTTTTATCATCCATTTTTTATTGTGTGATTAAATAGATTTTTTTATAATTCATATATGTAAGTTATATTTAAATCGTCGTTAAATTTCATTCTTTTGATATATTGTATAACGAGATATTTTGCCATGTTATTTCTTATGTTGCCAGATTTTTCTGCTTCCCAATATAAGGAAGCGTCAAAATTTGTCTATAATTCAGGACTAGTAAGGTCTCCTTGGGTATCATTATCATTATCTTGAGGTGGATACTATAAATGCGACCCTACGTAACCATTCTTCATCAAGATTCCTTATTATATCGACATCGAACAAATTGCCATTTTGTTTGAAATAGCAGTAAATAACCTTTGGATGAGCAAAACTAATAAAACAACTTGTCCGTACGTAGAATCTGACATTTGATCGGTATTAGATCCGGCATGAGTAAGACAAACAAACAAGTCGATAAATCTGACATGACGGTTTGCCGAGCTTCTATTTCGGCTGCAATTGAAGCTGATCGCCGATGCACCTGTTCCGTGCTCTTTATTGATGGCGCATGTAATGAGGTATGAGACCTCACTATTATTATTTATCATTATATTAATATAAACCCGCCATTACGTGTCTCGTTATACGATCAAAAGCTGAATTGAATATATGCGCGCTGCACAACTCGTTAACGTAGTCTAGATTTACCAGACGCTTTTGTACACTGCTGGAATTGGTTCTTCTCTCTCTCTCTCTCTCTCTCTCACACACACACACACACACACACACTATTTCCTTTTCGCTGCAAATGTAGTCTGAAAATCCAAATCTAAAGAAGTCTTTGTATTCTTTAACTAAACAATATAACTATTATTCAGAGATATTAACTTCAATACAAGTATATCTTAATTGATCCAGCAATTTCTGAACACAACCGAATACGTGCAGTCTAAGTTATCCTGAATACAGTATACTCTGATTACATAATTTTATTGAAGCGGCGAATCTTTCAACTTAATTGCCACCGATTTCTAATCGTATAGATAAAAGGTTGTGTAATTATCAGACAGTTTCACAAATAAAACTTTCTTTTAGTGACGCGTTACGATTTTTATTAAAATCATCATCAGGACTAGTAAGGTAAGGTAAGATGATTTTAATAAAAATCGTAACGCGTCACTAAAAGGAAGAGTTTTATTTGTGAAACTGTGTGATAATTACACAACTTTTGATCTACATGATGGAAGAGTTTCACCAAGTAAGAGCGTCTACAATCTAGATGATTCTAATCGTATGTTTAATTTGAAATTTTTTACATGTATGTAGAGCCGATGGAAATATAATTTGTTTACTTCGTCCTAATATCCTGAATTATCAGAATAAAAATAATATGACTTTTATATATTAAGAATCAACTAGAATGAATTACACTGAAGAATCGAGTGTTTTGGTAAGGATTAAGTTTCATTTCATTTTAAGACGAAAAAAAATTAAAATCCTTGAAATATGTTGCTATATTGAATTTTATTAGTTTCGTTACCTTATACTTTAATAGCAATTTAGCTGGTAGTTTGTGTAGTTAATCGTATAAGCTATCGCGTAGACACTAGGCAATTTGCTCCTACGCTAGGCAACAGATGGTTACATCGTATTTTTTGCTGTTTAACGAGATTTTTCGTGTTGCAAAGAATCGTAACGTCGTTAACAGCTTCATTAGGCCATCACAACGCGCTTCATCTGCTCTGCATTGCGTTCGAAATGAACCTAGTGTTGCATGGGAGTGTTTAATATGGAATCCTGTTACGCAGTAGGCGCATTTATACTGATTAAAATTACTCTACCGCACGACTGATGACAGGCGATTTGTAAGGTGTGATCAGCGTTTCTCTTGTATTTCACAAATACCGGTTGATACAGGAAGATGGATCACGCTGATAAAATGAACAAATTTTTTGGTGGGACATCAAAATTGCTAAGTTCATAATTAATCAGGGGCGTAGTCCAAAACATGTTTATGTCGCTTAAAAATAGACTATGAAAATTTAGGCTTTGTGCTTCTTAAGTTTACGAATCACTGGAACATCGTGAAATGGTTTTTGTTCTGATATGAAGAAAATAAAAAATCAAATTATGTAAAAACTAAAAAACACGATTTAATAGCAAACCGCAATAATAATTTGAAAAAATAATGCTTAATAACTTAAATTTTGTTAAATAGCGATATAAAGTCCGCTTAAGCAATATAATTCAATGAATTTTGAGTTTAAAGTTTAGGATAACAATAAAATGATTTAAAGAAATTTAAAATATAGTAAATTGTGCCCCACACAATCATTTATAAGAATGTATTTTTTTGTTCATCACTTGATTCTTATTTAAAACTGATTAAAAATGCTTAAATTATATTGAGTTAGTAGACTTTCTATCGTTGTTGGACACAATCTTGATAAAGTGTTTTTATTGTTCTTATGACTAATTTTATTTTCCTTAATTTTTGTCCTAAAAGGAACATAAATAGAATATTAACTAGAAGACTGGGTTTTTTGTTGACTCCCGGCCTACACGTCATTACTTTAACTATGGAATATGGGGAGCTTAGAATAACATAGGTTTAGGCAACAAAATGCTCACCTTGCTGGAGCAACAATATCTACCATGTTGAGATGCGGATTGTTTCTCCGCCAATATCTCCCAGACATTTCATTAAATCCTGTATTATTCGAGTGCGGGGCGTTTGTCATAATTTCAAAATGGAATTATAATTAGTAACAGAGTAGAACAGATTTAATATCCTGTATATAGCTGACTAGCGGAGTGGAGGCATTCATCGTGAGGAATATAATTACATTCCTTGGTCTATTGTGCGCAAGCAAAAGCCCCACAATCCAGCACTCGGAAATTTACGAGTTTCGTGGTGGTATTGATTTGCGGGAAACTTTCCTACAATTCTGCCATTAGCGTTCTCAATACGTGGCTCTCTTATGGTGACTCGACACCAAGGCACTGCAGGTGAGTTAACACTAGCTGCCAGCCGTTCTATCCGTAACTCCTTCCACACCAAAATAAAGACACACAACTATCTGTGTTCTTATCCCACACTCCGTATGGAACGCTTACAAACACTCGCAAAGATCTACAAACGTTTACAATTGAAGTCTATATCACACGCGCAAATGTATTTGTAAACGTTTGCGCAACCGCTGAGTACCTGGATTTACAGCGCTATAATATCTCCGGATTGCTTTGAGCATACAAAACAGCACGTTATCAGGGTTTCCGCCTAGAGCATGTACATTATACCTAAAATGCACCCGACTAGGTCCAGCGCGCTCAGCTTTGTTTGCAAGTTAAGGAGCCACTCACTCCTATACTATAAACTAAACATGCTTTGGATTATATTCCTTCACTATTTGGACAGATTTGAAGAACATTGTCCCATGGTGGTAATGTATCCTTGGTTGTATTCTTTCATGTTTTCTACTCATATAAATAGCTGGCACACCATAATTATCTAACTTGATCAGTACTTCTGTAACCCTCTTTCGGAATAACCGAACCGAAAAACCTGCTTCGCTTGTGTTGATACTTAACTTGCATGTAAATAATGCAACTCTGAGCTTGAATTTTGATTTCTGCGAAATGTTTGCCCGTAAATATCACTTCAACTTGTGGAAAATAGCTATAGAAGAAAAGCTTTTATGTGAAAAACCAACGTCACCATTCTAAAGAGTAGAAAAACTAAATGAAAATCTGGGTTTGATCGGAATGTAAATTATAAATTTCCACTTGATTTCTTTTCCTGGCATAAGAATTTTCCTAATCTACCTATTGATATTACGAGCAATACCTATGTATCGGATAATTGCTAATCTTTCCATCATTTCGAACAGCATAATTTTGGACTTTTTTCGAAAATAACTTAAAAATGGATTATTGTATTTCGAAAGATCAGAGAAAAATTGCGAAATACTTTTTCCTAAAATTATTTCACTGTGATGTACAAAAAGACCATTGATAGTGCGTATTTTTATATATTTTGTAAGTAAATTTGTCGAACATTTAAAAACGACTGAATTGACTGCTTGAAACTTGGAGACTGTATTGAGGATAAGTAGACGTTTCTAACGATGTACCACTTTGCACGTTCCTATAAGGAAAGTAAATCAAAATTGTCCCTCAATTTTTGGACTACACAACTGTTTATCGTAGAAACACATGATGAATTCTTACGCAAGAAATTCATATTCATAATAATCCATTCACTGATTTATAAAATGACAGGAACCAGCAAGGGAATCAACGAACTTTATGTCACTGCTGTCACTGCTGTAAATGTATTACAGTGGCACGAAGAGGAGATGTTTATTATCCTCTGGGTAATAGATATGTGCCTCTAATACCCTTCACAAAAGCGTGGGAAGTAAACGGATTAAGAGAGCTTGTTTTATTTCATTCTAGCCTCTCCTTCATTTTTACATGTAGAACAATTTCCCAAGTCACAAAATGAATCATTTCTTAGCCGGCAAGGCACGGATATACAGTCAGCGGAACAGAGAGAGAGTTTATAGCCACGAAAATACTCATATATAAGGATTTATTGCACGAAAATAACCTGGCGTAATGTCTTTTAATTTAACATGTCGTCGTTACTCTTGCTCCTGCGAGTTATAGCCGTTATGGCCATTCCACGATATTAAGTATAACTATTACTGCCTCCTGGCTTTTCGTTCTCTCGCTGCCTTTAATTTGTTACTACATACGCGGCTTGCCTGTTACACTCTTTGAGTCTGGACTTTTCTATAACGTCTATATCATGCCTTGCGTTAAATTTTCCATTTTCAGCTTTTCACCAGGGAGACTCTATGACGCGCTAGATTTTCAGTTCCTCATGGTTTGATACAAATGTGGATTGAAAAATAAAACTCAAATAATCTGGTACTGTTGGTATTTGAACCACACGTAAAAATACATACAATGTATCTAATTGAATGCCTTGATGCCATCATTTATCTGTTTCCCAAACTCTCAAGGTGTGTGGTTCGAATTCCGTAATAGGCCAGGTTTTTCCAAATTTATAAATATGAATTTGTATGCCTACCAAATAGCAAGTAAATAATTGTAAGTGTAGTAATGAAATTACGCAGTAACAAAACACAAACTAACAAACAGACAGATCGGTGAAAATAGCTGAATGGTAAAGCGTCTGGCTAGAGTGCAGGAGGTTGTAGGTTCGACCCCGACTTTTGACAAATGTTTTTTCCTAATTTTTCTAAAAGTGTTAGTATAGGGTTATATTAATCGCGCTATCAATATATATGTCGCTATTCCAACAGATTATTCCAAAATCGGTTGGTAAAATTAAGAGCATTTATATATATATTATTTTAAAAGTTAATTCTTCAATTTGGTTTGGATATACATATAAATATATGGCACGCTTGGAATATTTTCTCTGATGATTCACCACAACATCAGAAATTGCATATCACTTCGATTCAAGTAATTCACTCACAACACAAGATCAAAACAAGTTTTCCTACGTCCATGATTCCATCATTCTCAGTTTATTAGTTTATTTCATAAATATTATCTTAATCTAAATTGAGAACTGATTGCTTTGAAAAATTGGATCACTTCTCTCACTGCGGAACCAATTAAGGTCGATTTTGTATATTAATTCCTTTTTAAGTGGTGGTCTCGAGAGAAAAATGTGGGTTGTCTTAGAAAGTCGGACGCTTCTTATCAAATTTAATAACAGCATCGATTGTAAGAATTTAGTATCCTAATAACTTAAAAAAATGAATCGATTCTTTAGTAATCTGTAGCAATAGTTACTGAAACTAAACTAATTTGCCAAAAAACCTACTACACTACGCCTCAAAATGCCGTACAGATTCAAATGGTTTAAATTTGTTTGAAATATTAGAACAAAGATCTACTGAAATCAAGCCAAGTCGGACGTGTCGCCACGATAATAAAATTCCTCCTAATTTTTTACCCCTCCTAACAAAATTGGAAGATGTTTAAAAAAATGTTTTAGAATTTTTTTTATAATTCTTTCTGTTTTGACAATGCTCCGTCCAAAAGTTTTTTTGTCCTTGCGAACAGCAATATTTGAATTATAGAGGCGCTAAGAATTACATGATAAACAGATAGATCGACGTAAATGAATGACATCGTATTCCGTATTTAATGGAATATCAGGAAAACACAATATTTTGAATTCGATTTTTTGCGTTTAGAATTTTCCCGACCATTGGCGTCGCAAGTAGAGCCAAAGAGGGAAATCAATATTTTGAAATAATACGTAGCACATGTATTTAAGCTGAAAAGCTTGTCTTTCCTTCTGTTTTTTTTTTGAAGACTTTAATTAGATAGAATCACCTTTTGCCATTTAATTGGTCCACAACGACCCTAATGAAATATTTAATTTCAAGGGTCTACTCTGTTTCCTCTATGCGTCCACTTGGATTATGCTAGTCGTTGAAGTTCGTTTATTTACAAGAGAAACGATTGTGTACTTGCATTATTAGTATTCCTCGTCAGTCTGTTGTGAAAGGCACATCTCAAAAGTTGAATAACAACAGACTAATGGGCATGCAATTACGGCAAATAAGGTCACTAATGACATTTTGTACCTCGTATGGAGGAGAAGTACCTCGTTACGTGCAACGTTTCTGGGTCTGAGGCTTTTTCTCAAGGATTCATTTCACTTCAGATATTACTTTATTAGACTATCACATTCTAGAAGCGCTGTGAGGCTATAAATGCCTATTCATATCGACCTTCACACATTGTAACTATTGGGGACCAAAGTCCACAACGCTGAAGTTCTACAAAATAAGGACTTGGAAAGGTATCGAGATTTTGGACAGATCGATCTGGTGAGGATGAGCCTTTTGACTTCTTTTGGTGTTCCTTGTAATGATCGCTCTCGGTATTATCATCCGAGACACATCGGTAGAACATTTACCATGGTAGAACCAATAGATTAAGGGCCTATCAGCCATTTTTCTCCGATGTTTCAGACTAGTCCTTTGTAAGTTCAGATGCGTCCACCAAACATACTGCTCTTTTCTAGATTCAGCGCGTGCTTTAGAGCACCTTCCCACCCATGCGAGCAGTATTGAAATAATAGTCTGAAGTAACTATTCCGGCGAATATAATTTTCTTCAGCGGAAGAAAAGTTATAGCTTCTGGGACGCCGACTTAGCATTTTGGGGTACTTGGGTATGCCAAAGTTATTGTTGATGTTAACCACCAGAATGGAAGACGACTGATTCAGACACTCTACATCTCCTTGGCTAGCAGACCAGCGTTTGATTTTCTTATTAGTGTAGTTGCCCGACTCTTCTGCACGTTGAACAAAACTGTAATTTAAACTTGTTTCCAAATAGCCGGGATTTAAAAAAAGTGTTCTACCTCATTCACGATTATTATTGATTCTCAAGAAAACATACAGTAAAGTGAGAGCAAATTTCGGTACTACTCAAAGAAGATGACAATTTTAATATGCATGTCAAACAATCTGCCTTTAAAAAGTCGAATCTTGACTAACCTTCGAATTTATTAATAGACTGGTCAGGTATTCTTCAAGTAAAAATCTAATAGATGTTCACCAAAACTTCAAATGGATCGTTTTTCTCTAGGTTTGTGCGTGGGTCCCAAATGAAGATATGACGTATTCTCCCAGCAGCTCTTTTTCTGAGATCTCCTTACCACCCCACACCACTCAACCCCAGTTTTAAAACACCTCCTCCTCCTCCCTACGCCAAATATTTTTGTAAAATGATCAGGGGCATCGAAAACGTCCAAAAATGGAGTTTTTGCGTTTTTTTGCCGCCATTGGCCAATTTTTCAAAAACTACAAAGCTTGTTCATCCTTGTCATATCAGTAAACTGATGCCAAAACTCTATAAAAAACCAAAAAGTACTTTCTGATTCTAGAGAGGTCAAGGATTAGCAGACCACCTAATTCACATGATTTTACTTGATGTATGTCATCAAACAAGCATACACAATATCTCGAATAAAAAGTTTTCCGCGATACTTCCTCGCCATGTGGCGTGGGAAGTGAAATCCCGTACGCCATTGCTGCCAACTCCACTACAACACGTACTGATTCACTTCATGTGAGGATTGCATTAGTTTCGGGATTTTCACCATTATAAGAACTATCGAACGGGAAATGGAGGTTCGATAACCAATCAGCTAAAGGAAATTTAAACTGAATTCAAAATTTCCAATTGCGTCCCTAAATCGATGTTGAAAATAGATTCGGCTTCGACGTGCCGCGCTGCGTGTTGTCCGTTTCAATCGGGATTTTATTTAATAATGGAGATAGAGGATGCGGAAAAAAACGAAATAGAGGAGCGAACTGCGACCTGGCATGCCAAATTTTATCTGATTTGATTTACCGAGACCGGTCTGACAATGTCATTCTGGAAATTTTAAATGAATACAGCTTATTCAATACCGTCTAAGCGATATCCACTCACATAAACATATTGCCTTTTGTTAACAATAAAAATATGCCGGATTTTAGAGCAGTTGATATTTCGAATTTCAAGAAAGAAATTATTGAAACTACTGAAAGACCTTAAATATGTTATGATTTAAAATATTCTCAAAATTTCAAAGAGTTTCTCAAGATTTTGTAAACTTACTACTATACTTAAAGCCCAATAAAATGATTTAGTATACTGATACCACTGCAGGTGAAATACAGAATCAACCTACTTGACTCTATTCTTAAGGCTTAACCAACCATTATTAATAGCTCTCAAACCAAAAACTGAACTGAGTTGTCCCGCCTTTGTTCTTTTTGTCTATGTGATTGAAGCAACACAAACATAACATTCCATAATAAAGATCACTATTAAAAATGATATCCGCAAAAGCACGCGATCTGGTATGTCATCGGCATCGCCTGTCAGCCGCTGCCGAAGTCAAGAATTCTCGTGATACACAACTTGCTTTTCTCCGCAAGATGGAGTTTTTGATACATAAATTCGCATTTAGAAATCCGAAAAGAAAGACCCAGTGCAGGATTCGAACCCGCATCTCCCGATGTCATGTCGGGCGCTCATCCGCGCTCTGTAACGACTGACCAGCTACCCAGTTGGTTCAGTTGGTAGAGCGCCCGACATGACATCGGGAGATGCGGGTTCGAATCCTGCACTGGGTCTTTCTTTTCGGATTTCTAAATGCGAATTTATGTATCAAAAACTCCATCTTGCGGAGAAAAGCAAGTTGTGTATCACGATTACCTCTGCATAGTGAAAGACTATGGCTGTTCGAAACAAGAGGTCTGCTGTCAGAAATCGCGGTCGGAGATAGTTACCAACCCAAACACTGGCGCTGCGGCACCTCGAGATACGAACGACGCGCGCAATTTGAAATTCGGAAGGATGGCTTTGTGGGGGATTCTGCCTAACATATCATCCGCGCTCTGTAACGACTGACCAGCTACCCAGTTGGTTCAGTTGGTAGAGCGCCCGACATGACATCGGGAGATGCGGGTTCGAATCCTGCACTGGGTCTTTCTTTTCGGATTTCTAAATGCGAATTTATGTATCAAGAATTCTCACACCTCTCGATGCATTCACGGCAGACTGCTCGTTTATTGCGTGGGGTATCGACAGGCATCTCGCATACATGTTCATCTGTGTAAATTGCGAATGTGTGAACAATCATCTATGTTTGAAAAGTACTGACAATTGCCGAGGTCCAATGTTTACTGTTGAGATAAGATTTTTTACTCCCGTCAAAAAAGTGGATGTACCCACATCTGTCCCCCTCCCCGATTCTTGACCACTCCATTACATTTTTGATAAATGATCAGGGACCTTGGAAATGACCAAGGTCAATGTAAATAGACATTTATCCTCTCGCAGCGCTTGTGGAGCGCGATAGGCTTTCTGACTTTGTGAGAGTCCCCACCCCGAAAGTTCAGTGTATGAGAACCTTGAAGTTTGTTGTGAGTGTTGTAGCTGCTGGAAGTGATTATGTGCTCTTTGATTCATGTTACTGGTTCTGGCTGTTAAGTCATTTATAGCTAATTGGAGAATTTGACTAAGTTTTAAATGCCATAATGACAGTTTGTACATTGAAAAGACTGCTGAGGCAGTCAAAAGGTTTGTACAGTGTTTACAATAGTCGTATGTGATTTTGGTTAACGGTAAAAACAAATAAGATATATTATGTGAGTAAAGTGGGAGTACCTCTACATTTCAGGTGGATGTTGTTGGAGTCAACCTATTCGGCCTCATTTTTCAACATATGTGAACAAGATATCGACGGCTCCAATATAATCAAAAATATATTCATCCATCATCCATGATGATTGTGTCAATATACCACGTAGATGAGCAATATATTGAACAAACAACATGCCGATTCCATACTATTGACCTTATGAGTGTTACCAAAAACCAAATATTTGTAAAGGTAAAAATCGGACGTTGTATTGTCGCGAGTAAACGAACAATATCAGTTTACCGAAACGAGAAAAAAATCGCGAGGACTGAAGCGGCAGAACCGGCCGTGGCCGAAGACAAAAGGACTTTTTGTCAGCCGAGAGTTGTAGCAATAAATTCGCGAACAATGGCTGCCGCGATCCGCGATACACAATACCAAAACGACAACACAAAGGCAGAGGCCTCTCGTTATGTTTTATTTAAATTTTTAATTTCTGGACGAGAACAACGGAATCTAGATTGCGCTATTCTGGCCGATATTCATTGCAAGGCGAGCCATTAATTCTTCCACGTCAGCAAATTCAAGTATTTGTGCATTCTATAAGTTTTTAATATATCTTGTGTGAATGCTACATTTTATGGCGTTCATATTGGCCTACTACGACTCTTCATAATATCGCTTCCCAAATTCTACCAATGACGCGAATTTTAGTCATAAAGACATCCTAGGTTTGCTAAAAACAAAGCATAAATTCTTGTTTGCCAGTTTAAATCCGTTTCCTTGTTTAGTACCAATTTTATAAGAACCCTCTCCAGTCTTTTTCATTACAACACCTGGTACGTTACAGGCCTCTGTCTAATCTCAAAACTGGCACTGTGACTACTGACTTTATTCAGCTGAATCTAGATTACTTATCAAATCTAGGATTGCCGTACAGAGCCCAGAAGAAGTCCGAAATAATGAACAATTTTGGACTTTGTCTGAAGCGTACCAGCAACGTCAACTTTGACTAGGCAAAGCAAGCTATGACTGCACAACGTACATTTCCGGTAAAATAACATATACAAATGTTTCTTTACTATTTTGGCTTTTTTCCAATCTGTTCTATTCAGAACAACCATGTCATACCATTCATCAGGTGCCTTTTGTTTTCCTCGAAACAAAGCATTGGATGAATCGACATTCCCGACTATATTGTGTCGTGTTGCTAAAACAAAAACTGCTGCCTATTTGCTTTGCTCATACCGTGAGCAATTTTTCGTATTTTTTCATAGTTTAGTAGGTACGAGATGGAGACTCATTCCTTGCAATTTGTCTGAGCAGCAAAAGACTTACAGGTTCGTAGGACTAGTCTTTAACATTTTGATCATACGAATTATACGTTGTTGAGCGGTTGTGCTTCCTAGAGGGTGCGAGCGAGATGGCGTGATGTGCACTATTGATTGTCGCTCCTTCTTTTACACATAGATTTTGCAAGGCGATGGTCAGAACTAGATTACAGTACGGATACTTGGTGTGGTTATCCAATGTAGAAAAAATCACTCGTTCATAACACGCCTTGGGTTTAGCGCATCTGGACCTCTGGATAAAACGAAAAGCTATGGCGGCCTATATATAATATTACCAAGGCAATCAATACAATATACCGATTTGGAATCCAAATTTTAAATAAACAAACCTGAAGAAAAACTTATGGTCCATCTGAAGATTTGTAGATCTTTGATTTAATATTTTATTTCAAGTTCCAGTGATATATTGCATTAATCTTTGAAAGCTGTTTTCGTATAAAGTGATTCAACAATGCAGCATTCAGCAAAGATTCTACGAATTGCAAATATTCGTTGTGATATTAAAACGATTACAATTTGTATGCTTTTAACATGCATTCACGTAATGACATTTTGCCTTTTCTGTTCCTCCTCTAAACAAGATTTTTACCTCTCAAAGGTCTATCCGCATTTCTGTCTCGAGCTTACACCGATCCGATATGAAATATCACCTGACCTTTGGGTCGCCTTTTGTTAGCATTGCTGACATTTGCGACGACGACTGAAATTCACAACACAAAAAGATCCTATATATCTAACAATAAACTAGGTCGACAGGTTTTAGCATTTCGATTTGTCGATAGTCGAAAACGGGTCATTAATGTGCTTGTAGTTCCGGAACTGATATTGCTCCACGAATAAACTAAAAATAATCAATATGATTAATCATGTGGCGACAGATTTTTTGGGAGACGGTTGGCCAAACTAAAATGGTAAATAGGGCGGGCCATTCGCCACTAATCAAGCTCTGATATCATGATCTTGTAGTTAAAAAAAATATATTCATCCCCTATCAGGTGGTATCTGTTGTGGGTTGAATCTTTTCCATATGATTTTTTGCTTTAATGAGTCAAAATATAACCAGGAATTAATCATACTACGCCACATCGTAAGTCTTTTTTCAGCTGATATATCTAAAGAACTAATCATTTTTGAGAAAACTTGTGAAGTAACAAGTTTTGTAATTCAATTTTACACCTGATCTGGGCGGTTTACAATCGAAAATGAAAACATTCTCAAGAGTATAAAAATAGTAGAAAGAATGAAAACTATTTGAAGAAATCATGTTTCTCAACATGTTACTTAGATGGTGGGTAGTACTTACACTTAACCAAAGAACCTTGGTACGTGAAATCATCACACCATATTTCTCCCAAATCAGTTGAACAGTTTTTAGAAGACTGTATCCCAATTCAGTAATACATCCTGTATATATAATCGATTGTTGAATAATCTAGTGATATAGTTTAGCGACTTTAACAAGAGTGCTACACACAATCGCAACAATACTCTCCCGCCAAGTAAGAAATTGAAGCAAGAGGTTCGCGAAACAAAAGAGCTTGTTTAGTCTGAGCCCGAACATGAAAAAAACTTGCAATATCATAACTCACAATCGAGATTTATTTCTGTATACACTTAATTTATCGTCAGTTTCATTAGTTTAATAGTAGCATAATTCACTTAAGAAAAATCCCGAAATGCCTTATGGCCTCATGCTGCAGCATGTAGTAATAACGGCAGATAATTTATCGACATGCATTACGTCAATAAATTATTATCCATAATTAAGTTTGCTATCTCTCTCTGATTGCCGTATTCAGCTGGAACCGATGTGAAAACGCCATGAGAAATGACGGCAGGTGTTTTTACATGAGATCAAACATGATGTATTATAGATTCATCCTATTTCTTCTGACTGATTTATCAAAGCACATAAATAAGTAAAAAATACTTTCCTCTCTATCCTGCTTTTTCAGCCGTCTTCATAGAAAAAGCAAAACACAAATTTATTCAGCGCATTATTGTATTGTCACTTCTCACAACGAGGGAGGAGAGGGGAGTGGTTATATTTTGCTCTTCTCTTATATTAATTATTTTCCTTCGGTCTCTTTTGCTATATTCTGCATATCTACTGATCAGTTAAAGAATTATTAACTGCTGTTTGCAAGATGTTTCAGAAATTTTGTAATTTCATCGCCTCCAAGATCGCCTGATTTTAACCTAGCGAATTACTGGCTGTCGCTTTTTATAGTGTTAGTGTATGTACGAATTAAAGGAACGGTTTGTGATTGTGCAGTAGTAAAATGGACAACCTATCAACCATTGACGTTATTCCCTGTTGGATATAATGAATCCCTTTATTTGTCCTGTTGTTAACTTAATTTGTATGGTATACATAATAACCTAAAATATATTCCAGATTCCACTATAACGCTCTGTATTATAAATTATTCTTTCAGTAAATTACACTTTATACATATAACATATAGACTAGAGGTAAATCATGAACATGATAATAGAAAGCTAAACCATTAGACAATGTCGTATTTTGCTCACAATTCTGTCGGCGCGGCTCGTACTAGACAGTGTTTATAAGCAACAGACAATAATGACGAGGAATTACAATAACAAAACAAAACTCAACTTCTCAATCAAATCGACAACAATAACGATTGAAACCATGACCGTCTAGTGAACTGGGAAGCAAAAATTAATATAAACTTATTTTATTGTATAATCATACTTCCAATTTATTTTATTAAGTCTTATCTTGACTCTGGGTAGACTATAAAAAGTGTTTCCCTTTTGTGTATAGTGGTGAACAAAAAACTATCATTATTTTGTCTATCTTGGCTGTGGATAGATTTGTGCGGCTTCATATAGTAATATCCACTTCCTACTGAAGTAGTACTTGTATAATACTCTCATAAAACCGTTTTTATGTAAATCTCTTGCTACTCTGTGCGCGCGGCGATGATGGCTGACACAAAAGGCAGTAATGCATTGGTCTGTCGAAAAAGGACCTCTTACGGTGCATTCCCTAGACAGTAATTGCCCCAGTCGGTGTCACAATCAAGTTTCATTTACATAAATGACTTTCTCCTCAAGCTATTTCTCAGCCTGGTTACACATGAACAGTAGTCCAAAGCGGCACCGAATGCGGTGATTCAACTCCTAGAGATCATTTAAATACTCATTCATTCAAACTGATTTAGATGATGTGTTTATC
The DNA here is from genome assembly GCA_949316355.1 of Bruchidius siliquastri. NCBI lineage: Eukaryota > Metazoa > Arthropoda > Insecta > Coleoptera > Chrysomelidae > Bruchidius > Bruchidius siliquastri. The sequence goes on from OX438534.1 coordinate 29,897,631, forward strand.
CATAGGATACCGTGTAACATGCATTTTTACGGCAGGTTACAGATGTACGCCAGTTAAAACCAGATAGGTAGTTCTTTAGAATTTATATGCGTCAGTACTCCTCTTTCGGTGTCGGAGCCGAGATGTTGGAATGGTAAAAATACGATGTACTCTGTTAGGTTCTGGGATTAGGTGATTTTCAATTTATGGGTGCTGTTTAACTATAAAAATTGACGTTTTCAATTCAATTGCTGAATGCGGTCTCTCAATATCCTCATTAAACGTGCAAATGGCCAATCACATCATGAATTTGAAAAGTCGATTCTACGAATCTAGAAAGGTGTTTCTCTTAACGATACCTCTATATTCATAACGATATGCACTAACATTTCTTTTTTCTCTTTCAGAGGTCAGAAAACGTGGATTTATCGTTGAGCATACCACAGTCTAATTTTCAGTCTAACGGGTACGACATGGGTGATCAGGTAAGTGTATTCAATCTGCTGAATTTTTTATGCAAGTTTCGACTGAATTTTATAAGCTGTTCTAACAAGATGTATGATTTTTCCTACACAACAATGTCATTTCCAAGTACGTCATATTTTTAGTTCATTTGTTCTGTCTGCTTGAGGTTAGAATTGTATGAAAATATTATGTGAATAACTATCACAACTCCTATGTCATATTCTCAAAAATGTTTGTATGTGTTTTCTTAGACGTATTATTCGTTTGTGAATTGTGTCCAGATGCTTCAGGGGGTGCTTTGGATCAAATCCCCACACATGCAAACAGTGCTCCATGATAGTCTGATCTGAGCCTTGTAGAGTAGTAGCAGCTGTTCCCGTAGATATAATTTTCTGAAGTGGAAGATAACCTCCAGCTTTTGCGAAGCTAAACTAGCAAGGCCGGCAACATGATCGTACCAAGACATTATTTTGTTGATTTCAATGCCCAGAAACTTGGGGTTGTCGGAATATGCTGTGCATATAACTATTTGTAGATCTCCATTCGATTGTAATCTACGAATGATTCTAAACAACATGCAGCTTCCGCCGAAGTAACCATTCCTTGAATGGTAGTCTTCCTGCTTCTCTATTAGGTATGCGATCTTCTCTTGGCGCCTGTTGATACGATTTTGTCTCACTTGATAGGAGAGACTTAAGACTGTTGATGGGGGTTTTGTCGTAGCTAACAGGGGAAATCCTCGGAGTAGGACACAATTGGCTGACCATCGGAATGCATCTCTCACTTCATTCCTTCTACAGAATGACTGCGTAGCTCAGTTGCTAGAGAGTCAGTCCGCCAAACAGAAGATGTTTGGTTTTTCCCAGTCTCAAAAATCAAATTTATATGTAACGGCACACAAATCCAGATTTCATACATTGTTGTTATATCCTTCATATAATTTGTATTATATCCGAAATCTTTTCCTAAACCTGAATATTTTTAGTAAGTTATCCAATCTGTCTCTATCTGTACTTGCTCAAAATCCAGATTTTTCCAAAGTTCCATACATCTCGTATCTCGCAGTTACAAACAAAATTTAATTCGCAAATTGTGTTTATATGGTAGAAAGTTTGTCATAACCTCAGCTCCAATCCCGGGCCTCCGCCTCATAGCAAATGGAAACGATTTAAATTTATCGAACGACTTTGGAAACTTTTGATGTTCGTGCTGCCAGCCCCACTGGAATATATGAGCGCACTCGCTACCACCACGAACAAAAATTGTTTGCAGGCGTAGATAGCAGGAAATTGAAGTGAAACAATGAATCATATTGTTTACTCTGGGGTGTGTTTTGGAGGTAGAGGAATCGCTGTTGTTTGCCTTCAGCCTTAGCTCGTTTTAGACCATATCCTTCAGCTGTATGTGTCAGTTGTCATTTGAGTCTGGCGAGTCTATGTTCGGTGGCAGATTAGGAAGGGGTTCAGAGCTACTTGTTACTTAAAGTTTAATTATTACACCTAAAAGTGTATTGGGCATCGCTCGTTTAAGTATGTCACAAAAATCATAGTATCGAACATCTCTATCACGTACGTGTTAAGAATATGTAGAGATCGCAGATGTTTCAAAATATTACCTCGTACTACCTTTGTTTTAAAAAAATAACTGAATTGAATATGACACCGAAACAGAATAATGAAGAATATGTTAATTTATGTGAAACGGAACGTTTTTTTTATACGCTGAAAATTAGTACTCATATTAAGGACCCTATAACAATACAATAATTTGACAAACGTTCAAAAAAGTATAATCTAAAAGGATTTCACAAAATTTTTGATCTTATTTAGAGAACAATTTGGAAAGTATAACTAAAAAATGAATGAAAATTATTTGTTCAATTTGTTCCAAAATGTAACAGTTTCTCGGTTGTTTGCACGCCACAAAATTGAGTCTTCCGTTCTATTTCATTTAAGTCCGTTTTAAGCAAAAAGTTAGTAATAATTTGAAAAAATGCTTTGATAGCAGATCGCACTGAAAAGTAAAAACATGTTCAATCATTCAAAATGTGTTCAACAGCATTAGAAAGTACAGAAACATTGTAGAATTGAATGATTTTTGATAAGTTTAAAATGAGAATAAATTGATTAATATAAAATATATGTATATTGTTGTGAAAAGTAGTTAGTATGACAATTTTTTGAAAAAATGCTTTTGGACAATAAAATACTTGCTATTCAATCTCTTGATTATTTTTTTATCTTGTCAAAAATCATTTAATCATATTGAGTGAGTGATTGGAATTTTTATCGATATTCACTCCAGGCCTTTTTGCAATAAAATAATTGTATTAATTGTATTTCAATCCCTTCATTCTTTTTTGTTATCTAATTATATTGAGTTATTGGAATTTTTATCTCCGTTGAACAAAATTCAAAAGATTGTTTTTACTTTTCAGTGCGGTTTTCTATTACAGCGCGTTTTTTTGTTTTTTAAATAATCTAAAAATCAAACCACGTAAATCCTAGACGTACCAGTTGAAATGCTAGCTGCAAACCGACCGACAGAACAGAAACACATTCACGTAACGTGTCGTTATGAAAAGTCCATAAAACGTATTATCTCAAACTGAAAAATTTTCAGCTTCGCAATACTCCTCACAACTGTGGCGCGAGTCGAAATATTTACAAATGTGTATTAATAATGCAATCATCTCAGTAAACTTCCGTATACGCTACCTTCTATGAAATCGCTCACAATATTTCAAAGAGACAATTTTTTCTTGTGGAACTAATGAAATTAAAAAAGGTTTTTTTCTTAATCTAACAAAAAAGTAGTTATTTATTATGTTTTCCTGGTGTATAAAACGAGTAGAATAACTCATCGTATCCCATGAGGCAATTTTAAAAGCAACATAAATTCCGGCGTTTTTATATTAAAACCCCTCTTTGTGTCCGATTAATCTTCTGTTCCGTTAAAAATGAGCCGGCATTAGCGTTCCAGCGTTCAAATGCAACTCGTTATTTATTCCTTCTGGAGCTTATCATTTTTATTATCGTATACCGTGATGCCATGAAAAAGAGAAGATATCATATACGTATACAAAGACACAATAAATTACATAAGACCGCCACAATCATCTGGAACGTCGATGAAAAATAAGTCAATATCTATCCTCTCGTAGCGCTTCAGGAGCGTGATAGCCTTTCTGCCTTTGCCTATAAAAAACATATCTACATGAAATATGACATTCAGGTCTCCTTAACAACTTTCTTTCCATGAAGATTGTACTTTAGTAACTCTTCCATCATTTAGATGAAAATTGTGTATTTAGACACAGTTTCGCAAAAAAGCTTTTTTTCAGAGAAGCGTTTCAATTATATGTTTATTTATTTTAAAGCTGACATCCGAGGATAATTTATATATAAATGGAAACGCGTCACTGCTAAATGGAATTTTAGATTTGGTCGTTTCCCCTTTGGTTATATAATTATTTTGTTGTTTGATTCGACACTTGATAGGTTTGGAAGAGAAAAATAATTATAAAACTAAAACGGAAACTTATAATATTCAGAAGTTGCCTTATGAATTGACATACATATTATGAATTGCACAGACTTCTCTTCACCCAATCTCTTTCACTTTATAATACCTCAATAACTGGTTTTGATTACATCCTATGAGTTGTGGAACGTTACACGAACACTAGTGATAATAATATTTAAATCAAAACCTAACCGGGAGACCCTGCTTAGAGCTTTTGTATTTTCTTACTTGAAATAAAATATTTATAACCTCTGACGTGACTGAAAACAGTTTTACTGACTGAACATTGTTAGCATACCACATGGAGCTATTACATGAAACACCATCAAATCAATCTACGTACAGTTGATTTATAGCATATTTATGCTCATAACGTCGGGTATCTAAATGTATTCAGCTGTTGTAAGTTCCAGCTATTTTATTATGTCGGTAATTATGTACATGTTGTTGTACTTATTTATGAATCATTCTTATCGGATTATTTTCCTTCTCGAGTATGATTACGAATGGATATTATTCGACTTATTAGAGAAACATACCAGAAGCCTTTTTTTACAAAACTTGAACAAGTATTGTTGGTTTACCGCGCTGCTAAAAGTTTGCATATCTTTCCTAACCTACCTAAATATCAAATCATTCAAGTTTTGATATCTGAAATCTGTCAGTCAGCCAAAAGACATATTTTTGAAAAATTATTGAGTATATCCTCCATTACACATTTGCCATGGATCATTTTACTTCCCACGTCAGTTGCGAAACATCTGGAAATCGAGATATTGCGATTTTTGCTGTTTCATGACATACATCACGGAAGTCGGAACTTAAATTTCAGATTTTGATTAAACTTTGACAACAGGTTATTATTGTGATAAGACGAAAAAGGTTTGTAGTTTTCGGAAATCAAAAAGTGTTATGTATTGGTATAATACGGTGATACTCCTGTTGTTGTTAGACACATATTTTTTTGATATGGACCCAGTGGCAGCAGAGTCATACATACGTATAGATATAACAACGCGCTTTATATTGGTCAACATTTTTCACCGTTTAACCGCTGGCCTGTCTAAGAAATGCAGCCGTTTCATAGTGGTGCCCGGCTTATGGCAGGTTGTCACTTGGTTGTTTTGCGACGAAGCATTGAGAATTTTCGTATCAGTGTTGCCAGACGTTCAATATTTACAGTTTTTGTACGATGTACGGTAGTACTTGCAAGATAATCGCTGAATATTAAATAATTTTATAAGTTTCCAATTTTTTTTGCTTCGGTTTATCGGCTTATACTATAGATTACACCATTTCGGTAGAGAACTCGAATAAAGATAAATGTGCTTTCAATCCCTTAAATTAGTATCAAATAAGTTGAGTTTGTATTTTATGTGAAACTGATTTTAGAGCTTCTGATCCATTTAAGCTAAATTTTGGAAATTACTGAAATATTCCAAACCCCAATATATTTTAGAATTCTTGTATTTGAAAAACAATATGTCTTTATTGTTTTCCAAATTCTATTATAATTATAAACAATTAGTTCAACGCCAATTTTTGCATTGAGGCAGTTTTTGACAGCGGAAATATAGAAATCGCAAAGGTCATCTTACACCGATTAAGGAAGGAGGCTGATATACACCCATAAAAAAGTTTTTACGGCGAATTTGAACCGCAGCGTGATGGGATGAATGTCATATGCCCCTGTTATAGGGTTAAACCCATATTGCTGATTTAAAAAAATGTGTTCAAGGTACGTCGGACTAAATAATCGCTTTCAGATGTACCAATTGCCGGAAATGCTATTCACGTGAAATATCTGATATCAACAAATTTTAATAGGTTTAATCATCCCTCACGGGAGTGATATCCACCATTACAATAAGAACAGGATATTCAAAACTAATCTCGCCTGGTCACCTCGAACGAGTGTCTTCGAAATGACATCCTTCTGTAGAACTTCCAGGTTATGGAATGAGCTACCAGGAAATTCGTTATTCGAAGGATACATTTTACAGAGTTTGAAGGTCAAATTAAATTAAATTAACCCCTAAATCCGAAATGACCTATGAAATGAATTAGTATTCACTAGTTTCTGGAAGTTGAGCGACATTTCTAAGACAGTATTTTTTTCCGAGGCTGAACCTACCCTTTGTATGTTTCAATGGAACATTCTCTATTATTAATTTTCTTGTTTATATACATTGATGTCTGTATAGTTTCATATCATACCATTTTGTGTGATCCAAAGTTCTATGATCGATATGATATGCAATTTTAGAATATCTGATGAAGGTTTAAACGGAAAAGTAGGCCTAGTGCAGCAACAATTGTTTCAATCAATTCCCGATAACGAAAAAAATAGTCGATAGCTCCGATCACTAGTAGTAAAAACCATATAAGCAAATTAATGAATTAACTGTTTTATGGTTATCAAATCAACGTCGATTAGCATCACCACAGGATTAAAATTCCTATTCAGACTAGTTATACTTACCTACAGCATAGAATAATCCAATCGCATCTTGTGTGGTCGCTGAGGTTAGTTGGTCACATTTTTATAATTTTAGGAAAATATCTTGCAGGTATCTTGCAAGGAATAACAAAATTAACGCAAAATGCTAGAGTGGCCGCTAGGCTTGAATATTTTTATTATTATTATTCCATTGAAGAAGGAATAAAACTTATAATGGTAATGGACTGGCTAAGTATTAAATATGTGGATTAGTATTAAAGAGAAGGTAGATCAAACAGCTAGGCTTTATCTGCAGTGAGCTATTACTTGATTATGAAACTATGACGTGTCTCGAATTGGAGATGTGGCATAATTTACCTACAGTTTTGAATTTTGATCGGGTGACAGCGATCCTCATCTATCTCTGAAGCGTATATCTCACTGGAATCGCAATAATAAATTATAGTTTTCAACTAACTAGACCTTTTAATAATTACTGTTCTAAAACTAAACAAATGAAGGTCAGTAGATGGCCTTGGTACTTTCCATACATTCATATACATTTTTTTAAACATAAAACAATTTGGAGTTCGTTAAAATAGGTCAAATGTGTATAACATGTCATGGCGTTAACCTTTCTAAGTTTGGTATTGTGACAACCCCCCGTATAAGTACCAAACAGTATTGAGTGCAAAAACGTCGTAATACGCAATATTAGTGGAATGCTAACGTGGCGCAAGATTTTCTAATAGATACTCTTTACCTGTTTCCATTGGATGCTGATAAACGATGAAGCAATGCTATTCGAGAGAAAGTGATTCATTCACACACGCGTGTGTTTTGCGTCATGTTAATTGCCTGGTAGATGTTATTACATATTTATAGAGAAGTAAAGAGGTGACCAGGGTATTAGAAAGTATAGATTCTCCTAACATCAATCTCCGAGTTGTCTGAGAGAGTTATACTACAGTTATAAGAGTAACTTTTCATCATGACAGGATTGAGCGTATAACAGCTACTCATGCAACAATTTATGGGATGGGTAATGAATTACTGATTTTGTTTATCATGTTCAATTTTGCCGAGTGAGCTAGAGCGACATAACAGGCGTTGCATGAAACGTCATAACATCACTCATTTTATGCACTGCTTTTCACTTGCTACCTATAAACAAGGGAAGTATTGTGATAATTTTTTTGAATTTGAAATAAATCGTCTTTTTAAAATTTCATTTTCACACCACATCATGTTTTGAGTTACTCATTCTACTCGGTCTGTCGGTATGTGGCTCTGTTTATCCATTGGTTTTAGTTGGTAACCGCTGTACCAAAGCTGTAACGTCGTTATGTACAATTTTGATACCAAAATCAAAACAGCATTTTCGAAATTATTCATTATATTTTATTCACTTAAAATACAGTCACAAAAAAGGCACCGGGAAAAATTGGAGAAAACTTGGTAACCCAGGAGCGTCTATATTATAGGTCAGTACTTTCGGAGTTTAGAGGAGTCTCGTAATAATATCGTAGTAATAAGTTAATTAACTTAATGTATGTTTGCCCATGGTTCTCAATCTTCTTTTTCCACCGCCTACTGAGATTTTTTCTTCTAGAGCCCCCACAAGCTTTTTAAAATGTTGTAAAGTGTTTATAGCTAGGGACTGTGGCACCTGAGGCAAGGTCTGTAATTTGCTCGCCCTTTCTAGACATAAATGCATAACCTGAAGCGCAAACAAAACCTGTCGACTGAAACATTTCCCAATCTTCCGGACATTCACCCATTCACTTTTTCCAAACAATCTAAATATCAAAAAAAAAACGGACTTCTCCGCCTCCTAATAATGTATCAACGCCTCCCAATTTTCTCAGTCTTCTACCGCACCCCTGAAAGTCTCAAACGCACACAAGGGGGCGCTGTCGCCGACGTTGGAAACCTATGATCTGAATAAATAATTGGCATAAATATTCAGGACTTTCAGCATTGCTAACAATTTTCTCTAACAAAATATTAGCTCAACCATGGCTATTCTTGGCAAATCAACGTCGAGTCAACATGTTGTGCCTAGGCACGACCAATCAGGATAAACTTGCTGTGTTGTATTTCGTGCATTGTCTTTAGTCGTTTTACCCCATTTGCACTCAAACGCAAAAAATGAAAATCCTAGATAAATATTCACTCCCAAATTATTTCAATATATGGAGTTTTGTTATAAATACATGCCAAGATACATGAGTATAAAATCTATTTTGTCATTATAAAATATTAATTGGTGAGCAAATACGATGATCTGTATTATTATTCGAACAATAATTACATAATTTTATGGTAACCGAACAATGATTGAAGTTAATTATTATTTACAAATATTTATTGGAATCGCTTTTGTCACGATAATGTTCCATTATAACGGAATATAATGATAAATGTAGTTGATGAATAGCCTGATTTGCATAGCAAATACCATATTTATAGTAAATAGCAAGGCTTGGAAAAATGTATACAACTATAACATGTTAGCAACAATTGCGTGACTTAGAGGCTTACCAAGATATTTATTGCCATCTATTATTCAGGGTTTGGAATTCCGGAATCATAACTTTCTTCATTGGAGTTCACATACAAATGGTGGCACAGAAAAGAATATATCTAACTTTTTAAATTTGGATATAGTATTGATTTTTTCTTCCACTTCTATTTGAAATCGATAAAAGAAGAATATGGTCTTTGAGTTTTAAAATGGAAACTGATTGCAAACATTACAAGCTTGTGTAATATTTCAGATTATTAACATCAATTTATGTTTTGTATTGAATCCCAATTCAAGAATTAGCAAGGTCCTCATACTGTTAAAAATTTTATGCAAGTTTCTTCGATTTCATGTAACGTAATTGAAAATTAATAACAATAAAATTTTATACCACATCATATTTCAAAAAGAAAGTTATACTTTCGGATAATTATATATTTTTAAAATTTTAATTTTTTCCAATTATTGTTAAATGTACAGTTTTGTGCAGTGCCGAGATGAAAAAGTGAAAAGTGTCTTTTGATAGATTATTCTGAATTATCAACATCTTAGGAGCCGGTCGTACCAGCCAGTCTTTGATATATTGAGGGTAGTTGAAAAGGGAAACAGTAGTTTGACGTGTCCATCTAACAGGCATTTTTAGTCTATCAATGAACGTTTTGTCATTCCATCTCTCTGAAACAAAACTCATTATAATATACAATGACCTGTAACCCTGTGCGACTGCTATTTTTAATAAACACTGCTTTCATATTCTCGACGTGTTTCCCACAGGGCTTTTAAAAGAATCGAGGTTCATGATCGCGGTCAGTACCTTGGAACATGGACGTTCTTAGACATTTTCCTACAGGGAGACGCTCAAAAGCTACCAGTCAAATACCTATGGCACTCAATAAGATTAATCAGACATTCGATTTGAGGTATATCGATTCCTAGTGAACAAAAGCTCTTACAATCTGCAATGAAGGTTTATTTTTCTGTCTGTTGGAAGTCGAAAATTGATAATTGCTTCGCACTGTTTCAACTTTTGGAACATGCGACACTGGATTATTTGGCGCTGAAAATACAAAGACTAACTACATACATCGTTTTAACATGCGCATTTAAGGCATAGTCAATAGATCTTCTTTCAGGTATCTCAAAACTTTTGGATTTCAATAATTTATTTTTAGCATTTCGCACTGTCTCTTTTTATGTTATGAGCTGCAATATCTACCGATATGTAAATTTCGCTTCTTTGGTGACATCATATACTTCCCAGATTCATATTACATGGTCTACAACCCCTTGGGGACGCCAATGCCTAAAGGCCTAGCAACGTGTCTAATGTCTTATTGGACGCGGATAGTATATGAAAGTCACCTTGGATTGGCCGTTGAACCATGCACCTTTGTCATATCAATCATCGACCAGCCAGCGCCGTGAGCTGCAATGGTACTCGGTTATAGTACCCGGGCATGGTACTTTATCAAGTCATCTTAGTTTTCAACAGCAACTAATTAAAACCACATAAGATTACTAGTACTATTATTACTAACGTTTCGGCTGCCTTGACAGCCATTATACATGAAAAAATAAGATTTTGAAATCGTGAGATTGACTTTTCCAAGAAGATAATAATTTCTTCTTACCGGACAGATGACAGACAAGAGACACACCGACGTAAGAAAGCATGGCAGTTTGAAATCGAAATGCTTTGCGATCACAAGTACAATTAAAATATCCAAAGTTTTCTTGGAACCTTAAACCATACATATCGGACCCCCCAAATCAACTTTATTAACGCCTCAGGCCCAAACTCGTAGCCAGGCATGCGTTGTAATTTATATGTGGCCAACAAGAAATATACGGTCGCCATAACTTTATAGGAAAATAAAGAGGAATTATACTAAAGGTATAAATCAGAATTTGCTCATTTTTATTACCCACCATGTGAATTATTAGGATACTAATTGAACGAAATCGTGCTCAACCGTTTCGGACCAACGCTAATAAAGTGCAGGGCGGTGATGTCGAATCCATGGAGCTCTTCTCCAAGTTACATTACTTTGTTGAAATTTTGAAAGGAGAATTATGTTATTAGAAAACTTCCATTTGTTGTGATTCGTAAATGAAAATCATGGTCGTTACGAATGTACAAATTCACATTTATAAATTCAGAAATAACAGTAGCCCAAGTCGGAATTTGAACCACACATCTTCTGATTGCCGGGCAGACGCATTTACCAACTCAGCTACGAAGGCTCGACTCTCAATCGATCTGAACGCCAATGAAAACCATTTCTCTCTGAATTCCACACTGCACTCGTTGTTCGTGTCTAAAAACACAGATCCAGGGTTTTGGGGCATTACAGATGTCTGTATGCCTCTGTCTTTTTAGTAGTTAAATATGATTTCAATTAACGACCAGGACAGTTAAAGATGTATCAAAGAGACAACCACATGCTAATTCTCAGAACTTATATTATTGCGAGATAGTCAATCTTCTTGACGCCAATATTTTAACTTAAAGCAATAAACATCCCTCCTGCACTCAAAGTAATTGATGTAATAATTGAGCTACACTAACTTGACAAAATGAAGCATCAACATCGTTCCACTCTCCAAATTGAGGCAAACTTCCGAAGGAACTATTTATTTAAAACGCAAATATTTACTTACGGTTCTTGTGGAGAATTCCTTCTTAAAACGGAGGAAAGAAAATTTTATACTCTGAAAACTTTTTAAGTTTAATTTCTTCGACGGTTGGTAACTTTGTTTCTCTAAATCCAGAATGAATTGCGGAAATACAAACTAGACTGAAAGTTTTATTTAGTTCCAAACTACTTCTTCTTCTACATCCATGGTACGGGTAACTTTTTAATTAGTTATTCTTTCTATAGTGCTGGCGTCGACTTTGTAAATGACGTTTATTACTCCCTTCAACACGCATGTTAACGTTTAGTGAGAAGTTTCTAAGTACCAATACGATTGAAGCTAAAATCTATTGGAACACGGTATTATTATTTCATAACTCAGGTCAGTGGAGGTTGTGAAAAACATCTTAATATAATTTTTGTATGTAAACTTACAGATTCCAAAACCCTAAAGTATTAAATATCACCATTAACGTCTACTGCGGCGCCACACCGTGAGTGTTATAACAACTAACCTGAATGTATGGAAAGGATGTTATGTAAAATATATTAGGCATGTGCGTATCCTAACCTCAATAAAGTTTTGAAAAGCAAATATTTACATTTTGGCATGTTAACATCAAAATATTTCAATCTGAGTCACTTTCTGTCTATGTTATATGCAATTTTGTTAGTTATGAGTTGTCAAATATGTGTTTACATCCTCGAAACAGCATGATACTGTCATTGTGACAGCAAAGTTAACCTTAAATTTGCACTCATCCCGCAAAAATTACACTCGTTGAATAAAATGAGTAATTTCTTAACTAGTTACATGAATAGCTACTTCTGCCTTTCTCAAAGCTTTTATAGTTGTTTTTAGGCCAAGACCCTTTCTGGATTACTTATATCCATCAGCCCCTTCTTCCATTGTGTGGTACTCTTCGCGAATTCGCTTGCGACTGGAAGATGACACTAGTACGTTTTTTACATACTGTGCAATAGATATTGAAGTGCCAGTCAAATCATGTAATAAATTATCTTTAAGACATTTTTGGCTGGAATTTGAGTGTTACCTCTAAATCGTTAACGAAAAGTAAAAAAACGTCAATCTATACCTTGGGGGATATGTATTTGTGCGGTTCACTGAATTCGCGGTAAAGAAAAACTGGAAATGACTAATACAAGGTAATTTATAAAATAACAAAGTATTGTTTACTGATAAACTCGTTTTAAGATATACATTAACGAAGTTTCTTCTTTGTTCCAGACTTTTCACACGCCAAGCTTTGGCGATGAGGAATTCGACATTCCAGCAATAAACCCTCAGCAGGGTGGTCAGCAGCAGCAACAGCAGGGACATCAAGGACATCACGATCAACAGTCTCACTACCAGCCTCCTATGCAGGTAATGGGCTAATACTGCAATGGTGGTATTCCGTAAAACGATGTCATTTGATTTAAACTGTACTTTGAAATACCTTGTGCAATAAGCTATAACTGAACTCGTACTGCATTTTTTTTTGGCTCCATACCCCTTCCTAATATTAACTTTTGGTCACAGAGATATATAAATTTCATATAGATGGTGGATGATCTTACTGGGTGAAATCCTTCCATAATTATTTTTGTTTGAATTGTACTACCAGTTTCAGCATTCAGAAAAATGTGTGCCGCCTTTCGCGATATTTAACAGCATCGTCAAACTGTCAAATTGACTGTTTACAGCTCAGGCTGTATTATGAACTTGCTGAGTTGTTTCTAGCATAAACTGTAATTATATGTTCCTAAAATATAGTATTTCATTAGATTCAAATATATTTAATATCACCACCGCCATATGACGCGTTTACCTCGACTCTAGTTCAAATGGAGTAACCAAAAAGTATATATTTCCTTCAAACAATATATATTTTCTGTTGACGAACTAGAAAATGAACCAATGAAAACAATTGTTTTTCCATGTTGAAAAAGAATCGTAAATCAATTAATATTTACCCAACCATGCGACTTTTGCTACATCTTTATTTCAAGTGTTGATTTTCGTACTTTGATAAAGGCTGCCGATTTAGCCGAAACGTTAGTAAAGTGGTTTCGCCTATCGCAATTCGTTTTAATTGGTGACCCTGTACAAATTACATTTTTAAGATTCAGTGTACGCTGAATTGACCTGTGCTTGAATGCCATACTGAATCCATGATTTGGTTAAAGATCTACAAATTAAAGTAAACAATCATTTAGGCCTTCGCTAGCAAGAGGGGTTATGGTTCAGTTCTATAATTCTTGCTAGTCAGCCATAAGGCTCCTTGTGTACCCCTAGGCACAGGGTCCAGGCTGAGTCACATCCCAAGTTCTTAGTGAATATTGAGATCCTTTGTACTATGTTTTCCAGCCGTAGCTCCTAATTGATAGACCACTCAGTTTCTTCCACCACACAAGCCACATACATGCATAAGAGGGTTTTCAAACTCATTCTTATTTTCTACAAGTATGCTCAGAATATCCAGTGGTCAAGAAACCTACCACTCTTCACAGTTCTTCTTTGTTTAATTCCAGGACATTAGAACACAAAGTTCTAACATTTTCTTGGAAAGAACATTTTCTGCCAACCTGTACATCGATTTTGATGTTCACTGGACATCCATTTAAAAACTGTCATCTGTGGGATTTAGCTGACTATATGAATTGAATTAACATTATCAGTTGCACTACAAAATTAAAAAGCTTTTGCTGTTGTCAAACAAACATTCACCCCATATAAGCAGATCATCCCAATGCAATAATTCTATGGAAAAGCTTTAACAGAGTGTGCACTTTCTGAAAAATCAGGGAACTTCAGGAAAAATCAGTAAGCTAAAAGTATATATTTTTAAAAATGGGTGTTATGCTTAAGAATTTGTCTATTCGCCGCCAAAGAAATCGCGTCCCTTTTTCTCGTTCATTAATATTTCTTCCTTCAAGTCATATCTTTTTCTCACCAGTGGTTTTTAATTCCAAAAGCAGAGAGAGTTGGAATAGTATTTCCTAAAGGGCATCTAAAAACAAACATCATTGGGCAGGTTAATTGTCTGGGAAGGTCAATGCAATTTCAGAGATTTTGAGTGGACACCCTGTTTAACTATCGAATTCGTACAAAACTGCGAAAACTACCGGCAAAAAAATTAGATTGCCCACAGATAATTGACTGACTATCTCACAAAAATTACATCCCACGAGAATGAAAATTTTAACTTTCAGAAAGTGAATTCAGTGAGGATCAATTATATGGCATTTCCGACTTCCGCGAAGTAAACACTTCATTAGATACTCTAACTTGCTGAAACTTCTCCATCATTCAGATAAGAAATTGTAAGACATTGTGTTCAAATTACACAATTTCTATCACTTCTGTTGTATTTGTCTGTTTATATTTATTCTCGAAAATAAATTGAATAATCGCAATATTGTAAATCGACGGTGAGATAAACTGAGTGAAATGGATATGATTACTTTGAATGTTGTTACAAGCATTATGAATGTCTTTTGTATTTATTTCGGACAGCTATGAACAATTGACAGATTCAGAATGAAATCACGCGAAATCTCACCTCTAGAAAAATGACGGATTTTACACAATAACACCTTTATCCTAAAACCACCTTTGATCTTTGCACCAATTACTGCACACTCCGATACACATCTTTTAATAGAACTTTTTTGATCTGTTTCTCTATTATTTTACTTATAGAATTTCAATTTCGTAACATGACAAATCTTATGAATTCGACTTGTGCCTTTCGAAAAAATGCAAAGTTCAACGTTGGTTTTAGAATATTATTTCGGTCGACAACCAAATGACACTTCAGAAAGTGTATACACATTATTTTTTAAATATGCTGAGTATTTAGTGAATATATTTTTTTAAAAATCAATCTTGACATTCACGCATTACCAAGTGATTGTGGCAGCTTTTTGTTTATTAGATTGAATGATAATAATGATCATTTACAGTTAGAAATCGATTTCATTTATTGTATATGATTCATAAATAGCGAGAGACATCGCATTCGAAATATTCTGCACATGATTGACAAGAACAAGCAGAAATGGTGTTCTTGTTAGCTTGTTTGTGCTGTAACGTGTGTTACTACCTATACAGTCTATAAATGTTATATTCGAATAGTTAATTGATTACAAGTCTATACAACAATGGATTATTAATTTATACATTTTAAGATAGATTAATTAAATGCGTGTTAGAATTTTTCTCACATGATTGCCATAATAAATCATTCATAAATTACAAAAAGTGCATTTTAAATGTTCTAACACTCCTTTGTTTTGAGGATATATAAATTAATCCTCTGTATAATAATTTCATTCTCACAATGAGATATGCACATTAATTTACATAGAAATGTATACTTAAATGCTTCTGTGTATGTAATTGAGCCATCACAGCAGATCAACAATTTTAAAGTTAAATAGAAATTTTAGTTATTTCTTGATATTTGTGCTTTCGGGTTAAGCCTTATAAACAGTACTCATGCCGCGAACCAGGAACTTCAACTCTGCTATAATATATATTGATGTTTTAAAAACCAAATATATTCAGTATTCGGGACAGGTAGCAAGAATATGTCAAATCTGCTTTTAATAGATGAAATTCCAGTGCCGGTAGTATGTGTGGGGCAACGTCCGAGCTATAAAACTACTGTTCATAGGGGGACAGGTCTTCCTACCAGCTATTGTAAAGAAAGGGGCGCTAGTCATCTTTTATTGTTACTATTTTTAGCCATCGCATACTCAAAAGTAACCTCTTTCAATCCTCTGCGGCCGCAGGGATGGAAACTGGGTCTCTTGGTCTGTTAACAATGTTGCTAAGATTTGACTGAAGAGTACCGTTCTAACCTAACGTTCTACTCATTTCCAGGGCATGCAACAGATGAATCAACAAATGTCCCAGCAGCAGGAGGCTTTGGGCATGCACGACCCGACAGGTGGATATCAGCAACCGCTTTACCTGAGTGGCCCCCCTGGCGACCACGGCATGCATGGGCAATCCTACCACAGCCCACAGCCCGGCTTCCACGGCCAACAGCAGCAGCAACAACAGCACAATAATCAGCTGTTGATGATACAGCAGCAGGTAAACTATGTGATTCATTGAAACTATAATAAAAAACAATTTAGAGTGTATGGTACATTCGAGTTGCAGTGCACGGAGTTCTTTAATTACAACGCCGCTAGCTCAATACTGGTTGCATACCTTCAAGTCGGAAATGAGATACTTCTGTTTGTATGTATTTGTAATTGTAAGCATTTTTTACGATCCTATCGACCACTCTCCGACAGTCTGACTTCATTCATTTTGTGCTTTGTTGCTGGATTTCAAGTAAGTCCTGTGTTTTGTAGATATTACTAGTAAGTTGTAGTTATGTGATGATTATCTACTAAGATTATCATTCAAGTAACCAACTGGTTAGTCGATAATGCCATAATACATTATCTCAACCTACTTCGTGAGCCTAGAACATATATACAAATACAGATCAAATGTGTTCATAAATCTTTTTATTGCTTTTTCTGTTTTGCACTCTACAACGTATAACTATGATGTATTACATATGTATATAGCATCTGTGATGCTGTCATTGTTAAAATATCAAAATTAAAATTGACAGGGGCGGATCCAGAGAATATTGAGAGGCTGACACCAAACGCTAATCAAATATGTCAGTTTACCGGATATTGTCAATTTACCACTGTTTAACAATAGTTCTAAACAATATAAATATCAAATGAAACAGGACCATCCCAACTTGTACCCTTAATTCATACAAGATTTTTTGGTGTAAGATCTGCTACTTACAGTACTAGATATTTTTCTTACTAGCTACTCTTTAAATATTAGATTTCCAAAGGTCGTCAGAATCACTATCTCATATATATCCAAAATATTTTGCCTTTCTTGGGATAGTACTTTTAGTTTTTTTCACAATTAATCTAATGCCCTTCCTCTTGTTCTAGCAACAACAAATGATGATGTCTCATGGTCAGCCTCCTCCTATGGGGCAGTATGGTACATCACCACAACACCCCCAAGGCAGGGGCAACAGCCCACCTGCCCCTGGCCAGGAGCCAACCACCAGTGAAGACAGTGACGACAGTACGCCTCATCCCGCCATGGTTAGTGTCTTTATATATCCTAAATTCAGTATCTTTTATATTGATATGAGTTTGAGTTCACCCTATTGCAATTTATGGTTTTTAAGTGACAATATTGATGGATATTACTAAAGTAACCCCCTAATAAGAGACAGGCAAGCAATCAAAATGTACAAAATACATTATGTAATCAGAATGTTTGTATAGCAACAAAAGATTGGTTAATTGTTGATCATAAGTAATAATTGAAGTGCTATTTAGCTTCATAAATCGTCTTGACATATCATCAGCAGTCCGAACAGCTTAATGAAGATTTTGATCTTCCAGTTCACTTAGCTTTGGGAAAATCTAGAATGATGAAAATTTTTAAAAACTAAAACATTTTTTCGATTATTTTCATCTTAAATTGTTAACAATCCCAAAATCTCTTTTTTCAACCATACATCTCCGTAAAACTCAGAAGTTAATTAACCGCAGTATGCCAAATAAATTTTGTTTTTGTTAGTCTGTTGTTTCCATGGCTAGTCCGCCAATATTAAAACGACCTTCTTCGTACAGGCAACTTATATTCATAATAGATCCAATTACCAACAGTCTGATAAAAGCACACCTGATTAAAATGGTTTTGTGAACTGCTGTCAAGCGGACTTAACAAAGCATTTAATATCCATCAGACAAAGATGCTGTCTCATACGCAGTCCTATAACGTCCGTATTGTGCGCTTGTCAGCTTACACTAGACGGTTTATTAATTTTCTTAGCAATAACTTCTGTGAAGGAGAAACAATGCACCATCTAAATAGCTGCCGCTGGCTCAGGGGATATGCAAATGGAAAATTAACTTTTGGGAATTCCAGTTTAACGTTGATAAGTTTGTAATTAAAGTTTTGTGTCTGGGCGAAACGAAATTATTTGGAATTCTAGTTTTGGTGGAAGACAGAGGAAATTGAAGTTTCTTTATGTAGTGCTTGCATTTGATAACTAAAGTTGTTACGTTTTCTAAGAACTGAAATAGGAGATGGCCCGATGGAACTGGAGCCGACTCGCATTGTCAGAATACAATGTTTCTAAAACTTGACGTTCATTTTTGATGTATACAAGGTGTAAACAACTCATACGAAAAAATTAAAATGAATATATATAAATACATATTATTTTTTGAGTTTTTAAGCATTTTGCACTTAAATTACATGACGGAGATTCAAGTATAGAGAAACGCGTTCCAGATTTTAAGTAAGAGCGGAGCAGTTTCAAATTTTTGTAATCTGTTTTCTGCGGGTTACAAAATATCCTGAAGATGAATTAAATTCAATAAACCGAAACTTACATTACTATTAAAACATGGTCAGAAATCATAGCTTCGTTAGCTGAGGACTACACAGACTATGTATCTAAGTACATACTATAAAACTTATTTTTATTGAATCCCAAGTGACAGCTAATTGTCAACTAACTATTGTCGAAAGTGCTTCTATTAATTAAAGTTAACTAAAAATGCAAACCAGGTCAAAGAAATTTGTAGAGAACGTGAAAGATTTCAATGAAGATGTGGTGAGGACAGATTTTTGTGTAATAGCATTGGAACCCAATATAAGATGATGATTATAAAACATTGGGAAAAAAGACCGTTTAACTTTTTGTGTGTTTATGTATTCCCTATGTCTCGCAAACAAAAATCAAAATTGAATGGCTCACCAACATTATTGTAGACACTTCAATTCTAGCTATCTCGTGTCCTAAGAGATTCAATTCTTCCTATTTGTTCTCCTCTTTTCTTGACGCGAATTAACAGACCCACTATTTCACTTTAACGGTGGAAAAAAGCTCGTATTTGGGACCACATGAAAAACTGGAGGAATATATGAAAGGTATAATTTTCTATTTGGTATTCGGTAAAAGATTTAGAAAATATAGGAAATATAATTATTATACATATAGGTATAAACAATTAAATCATTAGATAAAAAAAAATTCACTCATTTTTTCAAAAAACTACGCTCATGAGAAAAGTTGGATATTCGATAATAGAAGCTTGTTAGCCGCAGACTTGTTCTATTTTTCCGACCTGTGAAATTTGTTATCGAATGGGAAAACAGAAAAAAACATCATGACAGCCAGTCAATTAGCGTCCACTGTTTTACAAACCTTTTGTCTTATTTTATGGTTCCGAGTTTGGCGGCGGGATAACGAGAATTGTTCCGTCACACAGGGACGAACTTGATTACAGTGAGGCCAACTGGCACGTACTCATTTTCAAAATCTTATGCGATCTAAAAATCTGTATAGAGAACAGTTTAATAATATAATAGAGCTCCCAGGTTAGGTTTCATCTAATTTTGCTATACAGACCAATCCAACATCTACTTTTAGTTCTTACACCAAAAGGCAATGTTTTTTGTCTTGGTAGAAGACATTCTATTATCTAGAAACTTCTGACCTTGTTAGACTTAGATCACAAATTTCCCGTGAACAGATTTATATTCAATTACTGTGGAAGTCATTTGCTGACTCCAACATGTGGGCTGTTTTGCTGTGATATCACGTTCCCACCTGCTTCTAGCCCCTTGCATCACTAGTTAAAGCACCAAATGAAATGGTTCCGAAAGTGAAACTCGAATGAAATACAAAAGATTTGACTTTTTATAGCAGCAAGGTCGCCGAATATCCAGTATCCACATCAATTTAGACCATTCCGACTCTGTCTTGTAAATTTTCTGTTTCTGTCTATCCCTCTCTCGATCTTTCTCTGTGTCTATTCGCCGTTATCCCTGTGCTGACTATGAGTTAATTTCAAAGTTGTATTGTCTTTCTGAACGACTTTGTTTAGAATTCGCTTGTTTGGAATATTCCAGTAAATATAACTGCGAGTTCCTGCTGCAACCATCTAATGGTAACATAAATCGCTTAGTTGTATTCTTCGAACCAATACGAAACTGCTGAGCACTCTTGTTACGCCAACATGGAACATTATTTCATTTCATCCAGTGACTGAGTTTGATATATGCATTTATTGATAATTTGAGATAGAATATTAGAAAGTGGCTGTAGATAATAATATGATTTGAACTCATTCCACAACGCTAAGGTTCTCCAAATCAAGGACTTTTGGATGATGCTCTTTTGAAGGGTTAGATTGAGTCCAGAAGCTGTTTTAAATCGCATGTCCACATATGCGACCAGTATTCCAAATATGAGTCTTGCAGAGTAGTAGCATCTGACAGGATAATTGTCTGTGCGTTAAACTCAACTTTATCTGTAGATCTCCATTCCAAAATTTCACAATTATACTACTTATGTTGAATGGACGATTTTATTTGGATTCATAGTTTTGAAAGCTCGTTCTGTCTCTCGGCGCGATTTTTGTTATTGTCTAATAAAAGTAAAAACTTCGATTTCAATAATTTGAGAGATATCTGGACATATGTAGGTAATATAAAATCGAGGATTTGGCAGCCCAGTAATGAGCAAAAAGATATCAAGACATACAGAAAATTTTCTTGAGAGCATTGAAAAAGAGGTCCATGTTTTTAAATCTTCAGTTCTGTGGTTAAAAAGTATCTGACCTTTTACCGGCGAAGTGTTAAACTTACGTTTTGTTTGTTTTTTCAACTTGTGTACTTGTTCCAGATACCTGCACTGAAAAGGCCTTCCCCAGAACCAGCAGATCAGACGTTAACGAAAGCACAGAAGAAACCGAAAGTACAAAAGAAGAAAAAGAAGAGGGACCCTAATGAACCTCAAAAGTAAGTAAATATTACGATTTCTATAATTTTTTTTTTATATTTTTTTGTATTTCTGTCTTATCCCGTTCTCGCATGATAAATGATAATCAAAGCGCATAGGTTAATTAAGAAATACACTTTTCACACCATTTGCACTATTTTTGATAGTAAATCAAAATTGAATGAGTTTTTTATTTTATAGTCTTGATCATATGCTGATTCAGCCAGACCAAAATATTAAATAAGTTGAGCGCTAATGAACTTTTGTCAAGTTGCATGTAAAATATTGCTTTTACATCTCGATGAAGTATTGATTGTAAGTACAAAGAAAACGTTTGAAATAAGTTTTTCTGGATGCTTCTTCTGGCCCGAAAATCCATATTAATTTCCGTCGGTCCCGATTGCTCTGTCTGTCGAGTGTGTAGTAATGGAAAAATAGTAACCTGATGGTAAACAATTTGACAAGCACAAAAAGCTTTATAGTTAATGGAAATTTATCCAGTGTCGGCAGAAAGATAATCAAATCATTAAACCCTGTGTAACTGGGAAAGTACCTACTGTTCTCTTTATAAAATGTTCACGGTAAGTCATATCAGAGACGCATGAAGAAAATGATTTTAGGAATATAAATTCATTGATAGCAAAATAATTATCTAAAGACGAAAAATAAAAATATTTTTAAGACTGAGCACAGCGAAAAGGTTGCAGTCAACCTACTTGGTTCTCATATTACTTTGAAATGGAACATCCATAAGTTTTATTTGAAAGAGAAGAAAGAATGAATAAGTAAATAATGTCGTATAAATAATACATAGTATGAGAAATTGCAACTATAAATCGCGCATTACAAGTCGCTCATAGAGAGCAGTGCACGTTAACTTTATGGTCCATATAACTTCCCCTACCTAGCTACGCCTCTTCATCTCTCTCTTTCACTTGCTGCCTCTTCGTCTAAACTGCTATCCTTCTTTGTCGGAGTATTATTGGCGAACGGTCAACGCAGGGGTGGATTTAGAAATGTAAAATTTCGTTTTTATTGGAATCAATTAATGCTTGGTAATTTCCACCTAATGCGGAATCAAAATAAAATCAGCATGTTAAAAGATGCCAGGAATCATCATCATCCTGTAAAACTATTGTGTCATACTAGTTAACTCATTATTTTACTCCCTGCGACTAAGCGATGATGTCTGTATCACAGAAAGGCATGTCTCCCATTTCCGTTGGTTTGTCGGTAGCTTTTCTGTAACTGCATTAGCTCAGTAACCGCTGCACCGACTCTGATGATATTTGAGGAAGGGTACGATGCGAATAAACGTAATGGTTTCTGCTGTTTTATATTTTAAATTGGTGCATTGGCGGCGGAATAATGACCAAAAAAATAAAAATCAGAATTTCTAACCTTGGTTTTTATGTTATATTAGTTTCGGTCGTAGTATAATTTTTAGAGAGCTCAAACATGTTGAATAGTTTTACACTTCATTTATCATGTTTCACAAATTTTCACACTCTATTTATCAGGAATACAAGTTTTGATCATTTTTGAGCTTAGTTAATATATTTTGATGCAATGCAATCAAAAAGCCTATGTAAGAACTGAGCACGAAACTAAGAGCAAAACTAATTATTCATATCTTTACTTCGAACAAGACGCTGAATTAGATGAGTATCTGCAATCTTCATTTTATTTCCTTGCTGTCAAATGAACAATATTACTCCCATATGCTTTTTATAACGCAATGTGAAAAAAAATTGAAAATGTGAACCATCAAATTTTGCTGTAAGAAATCTCGAGGCTAGTATAGTAGTAGTAAAGATGATGTATTTACAAAAAGGTCATTAATATAACATAACCTATACATTTTTGATATGTTGACACCCAAGCTCCCCACAATGATTCGTCATAGCATTGGCTGTGTTTAACGGGACCTAGCGGACGTGACCGCTTGTCCGCTTTTGAAAAGCGCTGTTTTGGTTAGCGGAAACGTATCCTCGCCGTCTTGTGAATGAAGTTTTTCATCTTTGAATTCAAATTATTGGAATAATAGATGACGATAACTGGATTGTCGCCACAAAAGACAAAGCCGAAGACGTGTTAAGCATAAGCTGGACAGTACGTATCTGACATAGGGTTGGCATGTTTAAAACACGTATCTCAAACGTCGTTATGAGCGACATCAGTTAATAAAATGCGAAATGCACAAATAAAATATAAGCAAATGAAATAATGAACATAAATTGTCGATGCAGATACGTGAAAATGACATATATTATGACAAAGAGAGACAGCTGTAAATCTAGCGCTTGTAGTCAGCGCTAGCGGTTTCGCGCTAGGTCCCATTAAATACAGCCATTTACTAGAAATAAACGCATTTAGCACTCTGTTCAGATAGCTGTCTAGATGACTGCGCCCTTTATAGGAATTTCGTTAAATCCGTCTCTGTGTCTCTTATAATGGTGCAGCTGGGAAAATGGAATTTCAACATTTTAATACGATTTAATGGCTTGGGGAAAATCAATATCGGGCTTCTTTACAAGCGCGAGAACAGGGCGGCAATTCGTTCGTGGTGGAATTCCAGAATTACTTCACAGCTTTTTCGTGCTTTCCATCAGCTTCCCACAAGATTACTGATACGATTAATTTCGATCTTATTGGAATGTACTTTTACTCCACGACCGTAACCAAATGAAGTGTAGTGATTGCAAATATTTTACATTATTTAACGGCGCGCGCAGTTTGAAATTTCAGAGATATTTTTATTATGATTATTATTTATCCTCTGAAATTTCAAACAAATGATTTTCCAGTCACCCATCATCGAAGTTCTAGATCGAGTGAGCGAAGTGGCTGCTTAGCTCAGTTGGCTATAGCGTTTGACCAGCAATCAGAAGGTGTATGGTTCGAATCTGACAGGAGGATAGATTTTTTCCGAGTTACTAAAGGCGAATTTGTTCTGTTGTTGACTTCTATCTCGCGGGTTAGCAAGTAAATATAATTATTCGCCGTCACAATTCACGATTTTTACTTTCATATTGGTACTATGGTTGTTGGATGAGGTGGTCTGTTCTCAGTAACCGCGGTCAAAGATCTTTACCTACTGAACACTAGCGCTGTACATCGGAATAAGACGACTCGCGGAGAGCAATTCAATCATATTCAAATGTTTTTCAGTTTTTATGCCTCAATCACGGTTTAGTTATTTAAATATATCGTTAAATCTTAACGTAACCGATTATTGAATTAATTTTGGTACTACGCATCATAAAGACATACTAGGATAAGATTAGATATCTTAGACATCAAGTATGCAAGAATTGTTTTTCAAAAGTTGCACGCCCACTGAGGGGAAGCGACCCAAGGGAAGCTATAATTAGCCATCTCAAAAAAATAAGCTTCTCTTCTCCTGGCTACGCGAGTCAAATGTTAAATGTTTGCTGTTGCGCCAATTGGCGCTGCGTATCGCTTAAACAAATCCAATTACGAATATAATCCTTTGAGATTCAAAGCCTCGTCTCAAATAGTAGTAGGTATAATCCTGTAGATAATTATCGATACTGAAGATGGAAAACGTCGTTACTTCGATCACCCGAAATAGCCAAACATGCAACAAACTTGTAGTCGTCAGATGCACGTACCTAGGTCACAAAATACACCGAATAATCAAACGCTTTTGACCATCCTGTACCTGTATGTTCCAATCAGCAGGTTTTGTCCTCTGTTTGTTTGCTTATTCTCTCCCGTCTGCTTTAAATAACCCAGCTTGTGCTCACTGTGTGTGCAGTCCGTTATTCATACAGGCGTTACGTCACCTTAAAAAGGATCAATACGGGAGCTGTGTATTCGTATAATATGTGCAAGCACAGACCCGGGGGATTTGACTGTCGAAGGCAGATTTTCCTTGATATGAAGAATTGCTGTTAAGCAATCTGACAGTTCCAGCGGTATTGCGATTGCTTTCTCATAACAGTTATTCAATAATTCTAAGGCGGTGACTAACTTATAATCAAGCCCTGTAATGTAATGCTTCTTGTGAACATTGCATTGAAAAGCTATTGACGCAGCGAATGCTCACTTCGAATCTTGGGTTCAACAGTGCTCTGCAATTTTGAAGGTTCAGTAAAGCGGACCTAGAAATTGCAAGTGTTGCCTTCATTGCAATTAATTATTCCTACTTCAAATTATATATGAAAGCACGCGAAAAAGGTGGTGACTGGTGACAGACTAATTTGTTAATAGAAGGATAATACAGCGAAATTTTTGAACGGTACAAACAAAATTTGTAAAAAAGTGTGTAACAGAACAGTACTTTAAGAAAAGCTATATCAGTAACCGACAATAATGTGTTAAAACTGATATCATCGCGTAGGAAGTTCAGACGACATTTTCTCCGACTGTTTTGCAGTGAACGCGGTTCACAAGATATGCCTGGTGTCCTTTTTCAACGCCGATCCATGTACATTTGTGCGTGATAATTAAATCACCTCACCATCAAAGTGCAGTACAAAGCACAAAGATGATGCGGGATCTATCAGCCCACATCCCTCATCCATATTCAGTCATCTCTCTCAATCGAAAATAAAGACCTCCATTTTCCATTTCTTTATGGCTGTAGCCAATCCCCAATGCTGTACTAGTTTCGCGAATGCCGGTATTGATCCTTTTAAACATGACGTAAAAGAGTAAATAGCATCGGAAAACAACGGGGAGGAGGCGAACAGGGAACGAATCTCATCTGTTGTATGATTTGAAAGATGTATCACTGCTTTGAAGCAAATTGAAGTTGTCATGCGGATATGATGATTTTATTCTTCCAGATTTCTGTAAGCTGATTATCTTATCTGTATGGCTCCTGATGGGGATATATGTGGGATGGTTATCTTGCCGAAAGTGTTTTGAAAACAACTCATTAACAGCGTTATCGTAAAATAGAAATGGCGTCAAGTAGGTCGAAGCTGTACTTCCTACACAATCGCATCAGTTTAAGGCCCCAGTACACAATGGCGCATGACTCATTGCTCCACGATAATGACATTTTGACCGATTAACAGTTACATTTTTCGCAACTACAATAAGAGCACAACCCCGTCGGTCGGTAACAAAGTGAACATTGGCCGACTGTGTGAACACTACCGGCCAGGCTACGCCACGATACCGGTTGAAGTGTAACGAAAAAAACGACATCACCATTGCGCGCCATCAACCACTACCAACTGTCCGCCAACATGTGCCATTCCTCCCTGTACACAATGGCGATGGCCTGCAGTGGCCCATCATAGCCGATTGTGTACTCTGGGGCCTTTGGAAATGCAGATTTGTATCGGATTTTGGAACTAATTGTAATGGGACATTAAAATTTACGTTATTTCCAATATATCTAGTAATTCTCAAATGGATCAGCAACTCTGAAATCGATTCACAATCTTCAATAAAGTGATACAACTGAACGAGTCAACTCACTCAACGCAATTATCTATAATACTAAATAGCACTTTTCTCATTATTCGAGATCTTTATTCCATTAATCGTAACATAAACAAAACAAATTTCCTTGCTGAAAAGAAATGTTTTTTGTGTGGAATATTTAACAGTGTCGCTGAACTGTTTACATTGATTTTCACAACAATTATTGTACATTTATCTATTAAGATGCTAGTACATCCATCGTAAAAAAACAGTAATCATCAACAATAAAAAATCGGGTTGCGACTTTCTTTTCCGACCGTAATATGCGAAATAATAAACGCTGGTCTCAGCGCTGAATATTAAATTTATTTTATAAAACTATAGATTTAGAATCTCTAGATGTAACTGCTTATTTTACATGTAATTGTGATTGAATTTTTATAGTCCGTCCCTGTGCCCAATTACAACTGCGCTGAGCGCTCCAAATGTTCGTCTTTTTTCAAATCGATCTCCAACTTTGACCGATAAGTTGGCCGCTGTTCCCCACAACGACCACTGGTAAAATCTGAAAACTTTGACTGCTGAATGACGAACGACTGCAGAACGTGGAACCACGAAGGCTAATTCAACGTTTTCTTTAACTCAGGTTACAAATTGCACCCGTTTCAGAAAATGTCAGGAGTTTTCCCTTAAAGTTTTCGTATAATTTGAGCCGTGAAAGGCGACTTCGATTTAGAAAAATTGTGACGTTCATAGCTATGTTCTGAACAGTAATTTCCAATCTCCTTCTACCTTGCATCACCAAGATGGCAGTTTCAATATAAAAACAACGTTCATGTTTACCGATCATATATTTTTTGTTGTTATCCTGACAATAATTTGATTTGGTACCACGCAATGGTATCAGTGTTGAGAAGTAAGAATTTGGATCAGGTATTAGAACACTCAATAATTGTGTAAAGTTGAATTATAAAATATTGAGATGTAATTACAAAAATTTACATACCTAATTTCCAATAGACTTGTTTTTAAAACATTCATTTTCGCTCATACTACATATACCTAATATTACATCTAAGAAAATATCTGACAAGCTTTTCCTTCTAAATCGCCATTTAAATCCCCATTGCTTACATTATACAGAGGTGCTTTCGTCATTGTAAGGTTCTATTTTCCTTGTTGATGCTTAATAAAAAGAAGAGAGCTCGTTCTCAACGACGATAACCGTAATAAAGGAAAAAGTAATGGAAATAATTTTAGCCGTGAAAATCAAATAAAATTCCCGCGGGCGTTTATTTGCATGCGGGGGTTGGTTATAATTAAATTTCAACGGTGGAACTCGTCGGAATTTCAGCAATATCTAATAAGGAAATGAATAGACGTCAGAAAATGCAGAGGTGAGAATAGCTGATAAAGTCAACGGGGTTTGTTATAAGGGTTTTGGGAAAAAATAACTTGAAAGAAATGTATGCGAAACTATAAGTTGGACACTATAAATGTCCAACCAAGATTTAGTAAATATTACTATATATAAGATTAATAAAAACTAATGTTTATTTTGAACGATTTTTCGATAGATATGATAGTTCTCTTGATCATTATTATTATTATGTGATAACAATTTTTGATTATCAACTAATACCTTTGACGCGTTTTGAAACTATTATAATACGTTTGAAAATATGTTATGGATATTTTTTTGATTGGAAATCAAAAACATTAAATGTTTCATTTTTTGTTGCAGACCTGTTTCCGCTTACGCGTTGTTCTTTCGTGACACCCAGGCTGCCATCAAGGGACAAAATCCAAATGCCAGTTTCGGTGAAGTTTCTAAAATTGTTGCGTCCATGTGGGATGCTTTAGATTCAGAACACAAAAACGTAAGTATAGACGTCTAATATACCTGTTTATACTCGAGTTTCCTCTATTAAAAATATACTGGAGAGAAATGACTCGGACTGGAAAAAAAATCTGACCGTCCGACGATGATTTAAATATAAATCGAAACGCGTCACTGAAAGAAAATGAGTTTTTTTGTGAAACTGTGTAAATTACACAACTTTTTATCTATATGATAAATTATATAGATATCTGGAACGAGTACTGAAGCTCTTTCCACAGGAAGGTCATACATTGTTGATTGAAATAATTATTTCGATTGGTGGAAGAGTGCAGGAAATAAGTCGTTTTTTAGAAACGCGTTTCGCTTTAATTTTTAAAGAATTTCAGCTGATCATCAGACTGACTAAATCTGGTCAAAGATATAAACTAAAATTCTCAAATCCAAGATTATATTTACCTTGTCGTGCTATTGTTTTTGTATATTATTTGATTTCATATTTTCTGTTTTCTTTTTTTATATACTTATTCACAAATAAGAATTTCGTGAATGTCTGATGCGTTTATCCTCATTCTAAATGTACCTTCATTTGAAAAAACTAGTGTAACACAATACAGTCTACAAAACAAAATCGTTAGCAGATAGGTTGTTCTTATAACCGATGTTTGAAAAAAAACTTATATTGTAAAGGTATACAAAAAGAAAACGGAGGCAGCAAAGAAAGAATACTTGAAGGCGTTAGCAGCATACAGAGCAAGTTTGGTATCGAAGGGAGCCGGAGAAGGAGAAGGAATGTATGGAAATTACAGTCAGTATCAGGCGGGTGCACCACAGTATGCCTCGTACCAACCTCAAGGTAATAACATTTTTGCTTCGTCATACAATTCTAGTATTTAGGGAAAATTAAAATACCCACAATGTACTACAACTGTAACTTCTGTCATCAATCAGGTGCGTTAAATTGTAGTGTTTGTAATCGTTGAATCAACTATATTAATTTTCATGAACCCATATGTGTCAACTGTGTCACTTTTATCCGTAAAGCATCGTACTCTATCTTATTTGGTTCAGCTAAATATCAATTCTTGAAATCTTCATACTTGATAAAATGTTTCTTCAAAGCAGCTTTCACAACAAACACTCCCTACATATTCTAGGTACAATACCGTCACCCCCGATGTCGTCGGCCCAGACGCCCCCAAACCAGAGCCCAATCGGCAAGAAGCCGCCCATAATGGGTATGCCGCCCACCTCCCAACAGAGCATGATGCAATCCAACATGGGACAGGTACCCGGACACATCAGCATGCAACAACACCTGCAGCAGCAGCAACAACAGCACAACACGTACATGCAACAGGTCAGTATTAAATTTGACCCACACTTTGGAAATCAGTTTAAAGGACCAAAATTTGCAAGATACTTGGAACAGGTGAATTTTTCATTCAAGCGTGTCACATTTGAGAGTGGTTTTTGTATTTGATACACTAAGAAGTGAGAACTAACCCTTAACTAATTTCACATGTCAAAGTTGATCGACTAACTGTTGATTAAAAAGATTATTTCAAAGGGATTGACCCACACGAGATTTGTGTGTGTGTGTGTTCATAAGAGAATAATTTTATTTAGTATATAGTGAAGAGTGACTTCATCAACATGTAATATATTTTAGCGAATAGTTCGAAATAATGAACATAATTTAGAAGCATACTAAACAAACAGCATTTCATTTGGATGTGTTATTGTGTTACCGTTGTCATTAGTGTTTTTGATAAAAAATTAATTCAAAACGTACTGGCGCTGTTGCTGTCAAAGTGTCCGCGGAAAATCTTCGAACGGAAAACGGAATCTCTTTAAAAAAATTGTGGGCTGAATTCACACCACCATATCTTGAAGAAGATTCCAGCGAAAATCGTAAAAATTTGATTAGAATGGTTTGCTGATGACCTCTGACTTCTGGCATTAAATTATCGTTAAACAAACACTTTGACATAATCTCATTAAATTTTTGTGAATCCCAGTATTTGGATGTGTTCCCATCCCTGATCAAGACCCTGCGTATGCTGTTGGTCACTTTAGTTGAGCTATTTTTTTATTGTTTAAGGTTGGACAACAGCAACAGCACATGCCACCTTCTCCCCAACAGCAACAGCAGCAACACCAAGCTGCCCAACAGCAACAACAACATCGCATGTCTCCCCACGCAGCTGCCGGTCATATGCAACCACCCCAGCAGCCCCAACAACAGGGAGGGAACCCACAACCACCTAGGTATGTACAACGTTCGCTATATAGGCGTAAGCTACAATTTCTATTTACCTTACATTATTTATTTGAATCTTCATAACTTTGCTGTTCTATGTAGTCACGCGTAAGAAATATCTATCTAGTAAAAAAATAGATTTACAGCAGGGACTGGTTATACCGTCTTCGGTTGAGGTAGCACTCCTTTTTTGACGTCAAATTATAAACGACCCTATATTTTAAGACCCAACTGTACAAGGAAAAACTCTGTTTTAGCATCAATATCTGACAAATATTCGCCGTATTTATGGCTCAATTTCCGGTTTTTGTCTGGCCTGCAACCGAATGTTAGTGCACCGCGTTGGTATTCCAAATTTTAATATATCTTGTCTCGTCATTTGCGCAATCGGCATATCCATCGTCGCAATGAACATCGAAATTTTCCTATCGAAACGAAAATTACAAGTTTGAAGAGCAAAATTTTAAGTGGACAACTTTTCTAATCTCTGAGAAGATGGAACTCATGAAAAGCTCGCCAAAACGGAGATGACTCAGTATGTCACGCATGTTATAAAACTGTTATTCCGCTTGAAGTCGATTTTGTAAATAATGGATAACTTCAAAATATTTGGAATTTTCAAAATTATAAATTCTTATAATGAAATCTTTTAAAATTCGAAAAGATCAGTGAATTAAAATTGTAATCCAAATATTTCTGATACCTGATACCATTACGTGGTACTACGTTTTTTACCTTTACTCTTTCATATTACCCAGTTATTGCTAAGGTAGAAACGCGGGGACATGACTTTAGAACCTATAGTCTGAGAGATACAAGTATTTTTAGAATATATAATATATTCCAAAAAGATCTGTGTGCTATGAGACTGGAAGCCATTCGAAAACACAAATGCCTACTATAAGAGATTCTCATCATTGCACTTTTTTGGACGCTTGCTATAAAAACATTTATTCAGGCAACACCCAACTCCACCTCCGATGGTGTCGAGCGCCTCGCCGCCCCTTTCCGGAGGCAGCAATGGCGGAGGCGGCGGCCAGCAGCAGCAGGCGCAGCAACAGTCCAACCAGGGGCAACAGAGGCCTCCCAACGCATGCATCAGGCATGGCTGCCCGAATCCCGCTGTCACCAATCCCGAATGGGAGGACGAGTATTGCAGTAACGAATGCGTTGTCAGTCATTGCAGGTAGGCTTGATTTTCACTTCACTAACCTAAACAAAAAGCAGCTGCGGCGTCAGCACGGAATGTTGGGAAAACGGGTTCGAGTCTCCTCCGATTCTCCTCACATCTTTTCTTATCTTCACTGATTGGTGCGGAGTTGAAGATAAAGCGATTCGGAGATGGATGGCGTCAGCACGGAATACTACAACACTACTACGAATTCACCATCACCATCACTAGAACTATGGCAGACATGGTAGTTCTTTAGTGTCGAACCTTCCAGACCTTTTAATAAAGGTCATGATATCCGACCATTCCGTTGAGTAGCTCTCTTCCCTGTCAACCTCTGCTGTGCCGAACATCTCAGCCCTAACGCAGACTCACCCAGGAAGTGGAACGAGGTCTCGTCCTCCTCCCAGCACAGGAGTTTCTAACGCTCTCAAAGCCGCTGCACTTCTACTGAATATGCTTATCGGTAACACTTCCTCAACACCGCAAGCCACTTTGTAACGATAGCCTAGCAGATTTCTACCAGTATGTCAACCGAATGTGTTCTTACCATCCGTTCTCCGTGATTTGATAAAGCCATATAAGGTCTCTTTTCAAAGGTTCCCCCTATTTGCTCTACCTCCCTCGAATGGGCCCTGATTTGTGAATAATCGATTCAATGCTGGTATCAACATCTTTCAATCACTTTTGCTACAAAGAATCTAGTCATAGTTTCAAGGTAATAAATGCCACAGTTGCACTCTTTACCTTCCCATATATATTTATATGTATAGATTGTAATTTTTACAAAAACTGTAGGGGACTTTTTTATATATGGTTTCAATTATTTGCCAGGTAATCTGATAAGAGAACAATTGATTCATACTTTTTGTTCGTTTCAGAGACGTCTTCACAAACTGGGTGTCAAGCAACAAGAACCAATCACAGAATTTCTCGACGGTGAAATAAACGGAATAGCGTAGATGTAGATGACGCTGCATCACGAAACCGCGTCATCGATACGTGTAAGAAAGAGATAGCAATACCCGATCAGGCCACACGGACAGCTGCTTTTTTCCAGTTCCAGCGCGAATTTCGAATGTCGCCAATGGCGGCGTTGCACGTGTTATAGTGAGAGGATAGATTTAATAAACATGTACATAAAATGATAATCATTTAGTAAGTGAGGTTGTATTGAGGTTATAGAAACAATACGATTTCATCATAGGAGATGAGGTATACAATATACTAAATAATATTGTAATCCTAGCGTATATATCCACAAACATTGTATATTTATTATGAGGTAGCCCAAAATCATGTGCGCCATCTGTCGGATTTTATAGTTACATTGTGTCATCCCGTAGGGTCTTTCTTAGGTTAAAAAAATTGTCGCTGTTCTATTTCTTGCTGATATATATATATATATATATATATATATATATATATATATATATATATATATATATATATATATATATATATATATATATATATATATATATATATATATATATATATATATATATATATATATATATATATATAGTTAGTAAAGAAGGCCGCTCATGGGACTGTTAGTGACTGGAATAGGGCGCAAAAAATATACCAAATTTTATTTGGTGCAGACGAAACAAGCGAACAGAAACTTGCGGGAATAATTCCTTCATTTTTGGTAAGACATCTCGCAGCTAAATCTGTTCTGAGAATCATGGGATATTTTACCTATAAAAAATCAAATTCTCATAACCCTCATACATTTTTAAGGTGCTATTTTAGAGTTACCTTCGTATGTAGCTCCCAATTTTACAAACAAACTGTTACTTGTGTGAAATAACTGTTATTTAAATTCCTGCTGCAATGATGTCCAACTCGATTTTTGATATTCTGCGGAATATGTTCATCAAAATGATTAATGCGTCTAAGAAAATTGTTTAGAAAATCACTAAAGCTAGGATAACTTATCCATTGAGCGGCTAACAATTGGTAAAAATATTATAAACCTGCTTCCTTTGCTGTATTAAGATCCTTGATTTTCATAACCTTTGCAAGATCCTGCTCTCTTCGTGAAAATCAAAATGAGCAAATGATCTCAAACCATACCCATTTACATGAAGTATTTAATAGTAGATTATCGTTGTGATATAATCTTGTAGCGATTACGTAAAATCCCGCAATGCCACGCCCTTGTTAGTACAGTCAATCAATAATTTTACATTAAAAAAATGTTTTATATGACTGAAAATCTCGATTCACGAAACTGAATGTTCACTATTTGTTGAGCAAGTCTCATCATCCCATCACTACCGGATTTTAGTGGAGAAGTATAATTCTTTCTCACATTTGCATTGAACTGCTTGGCACAAGAACGTAACAGAAAATCATACAAACTGGAAAGTTATTTTATTTTATTTTATGGAAATGAGTGAACACAATTTTTTTATTTTCTTGGAGATCATATCTAAAGTGATATTTCCACTGGTAACTTTTCGATCTAAAAAAATGGCAATGCCTTTAGCCATTAAAGATTTGCTTATTGGATTGGGCATTATATCAGCCAACGTGATCTACATTTTCATCCATACCAAAAATTGTGGTCTTGGGGGGAAATGGCGTGTTCATTGACTGTACTATTATATTAATTTGTAGAGTTATTAAGACATGAGGAAAGACTGTTTTGGTCTACCTTGTGAGACTTGTTAAACTACTTCTCTCGTGCTATGTAAAACGCATGTGTATCCATGATTAAAGTTTGTAGTTAGACATATGTCCAAAGTACATAAACATTTAAAATATATATTTAGTTTGTAGTTAAGACTTTGTTGTTACATGAGGAAAACATCCAGAGTTCTATTCAAGTATACGTAAAGAAACTGTCAAATTTAAAATGGCATTATTTATAGGGGAATTAAAAATATTGTTTAGTAATTCGTCTTACATACATAGTGGCGAGTCCAGGAGGCGATGGGGCTGAAGCCAAAATTCACCAAATATATACTAATCAATTTACGTTTTGTCAGCTTTTTGTTGGATATAATATATATCCTGTAGCACTCTGCTAGCCATATTTGTCATCTAATCTCAATTACATACTAATAACAAATATGCTAATTATGACTATCCCTAATAGTGTTTTTATCATATAGATGAGGAAAACCAAATTTTACATACAGATGACAACTGTAAATTTTGTCATA
The DNA here is from genome assembly GCA_949316355.1 of Bruchidius siliquastri. Taxonomy (NCBI): domain Eukaryota; kingdom Metazoa; phylum Arthropoda; class Insecta; order Coleoptera; family Chrysomelidae; genus Bruchidius; species Bruchidius siliquastri. Next base: position 29,932,904 of record OX438534.1, read on the forward strand.
TTTAAATTTGTTTCTTTGTGTTACACGAAACATTTGTCAGTCCATTGGTGATGTTGTACTACTGATATTTCTTTTACTTAATTTGAATCTGTTACACATTTAGGAGTAATATAATGAGTGCTCGGAAAATTCCTGTAAATGATAGGGTTCACTAATTTGTTGTTGATATCCTTTTCGAATGCTACTCGCTGCGATGGATAAGGTCTTTAAATATTGAAGTACAGTTTTTGTCAATTTGATGTATGCTGAATATAAATAAACGCGAAGAGATCTGAAAAAAATTAGTTCATGAATATTGAAGATCTGCTGCAAAAAGATTCTAACTTTACTCTTACAAATATTTTAATCAGGGTGTCCACCTATTCAAAATCCGGGAAGGTTAGGGAAATGTAAAGGAAGGGAAAGGTGATCAGCGATAATCAGTCCGCTAGTCATTCAAAGTCAGGGCAAAATTTGGTATTTTTGGAAATAAGTTTAACTCCTAGTGGGCATCTATGACGTTTTTGATCAGGGAAATTGGTAGTCAAGGACATCTAACAATTTTTAGGGAGGATTAATATTTGAGTATCAAAGTGTGTGATGAAACTGGTCATTGGCAATGTAGTGTGCTTCTGATAAACATGAGAATTATCTCAGATAAACAGTTCCACACCTAAATTCCATGGTATCTTAAAATTGTATTTGCTGAAAGGATCGTACTTCTGGAAAATATTTGGATGAATCATTTCATTTTTAACATTGAGACTATTTCCAAATTTCAATTTTGATTCTAGGAAATGTGTCTGTCAGTAATAATTATATATTTCAAAATTATCTGCGTGCTGAATCGTTATTTCATTCTTTGTATTGAACCGAATTATGAGGTTTTGTGGCTCATTGTAACTCACAATTTACCCCATATAATAAAAAATCTTTGGGACTTTTAAATTTCTTGATACATTTCAAATACACCTCGTGATAAGAGAGCTGTTTCATATGCATCCAGCTACTGTCTGATTCCCGCCAAATTTTGGCGTCATTGTAGGTATGGTATTAGCCTATAAGAAGTGTCCAATGTTGCTACAATAATCCGGGCCTATTTTTGGGTTTCCAGCACCACTAAATAAATTGAGAGCGATATATCAAGGTTGACGATTCGCCTATAGCAAATTAAATCACTTCACTAGACTCGGATATTTTTTTTTACCTAGGGTAGTAAAGTAAAAACATCGATACGTCATGAATATGAGAAAGTATTTGTAAAGATTCGAAAAAGTATGAAGTATTTATATGTAATTTCATGCTCTCCTATGAAATTAACTAGCTTACGAATCTGCCAAAGTATTTTAATTAAGTTCATAGGATTTATTAAACATATTTATCAACAGTTAAACTCCCTCGATCCCTGATATATCTCGAATAACTTCGATTCGTGTGAGAAAATTGTGTACAGATTCAGAGTGCTAGTAGACATGTAGCGTGCATACATTTTCAGTTATTTTTTATATCATTGACCAATCACAGTTACGCTTTTTTGTCGTTGTATATAAACTAGCAGTTGTTACTTTATTGTTATATATTGATGTGAACAATTCAAATTGTAGACCTGTCAGTGGATGTAGTTGGATTTACGAATATTTCAAAGAATATGACAATAGAATTAAGAGCGTCTGGAGTAGGGTGTTTGAATCAATCGTCATTCGTTTATCATGGGTTACTAAAATCTACGAAATCTGATTGCACAAATACTAAACAATATCAAGAAAAAAAAGGATAAGAAGAGCCAGTTAGCTGAGTTCTATGTCGTTTTCTATTTCTTGAGGTAAGCAAGACATTAATTGTTAAACTTATCTGTGAGAATCGAAAAAACGGCAAGGGATTTTGCATTGCCGTCCTGAGCATTTTTAACTCGTTAGGATCATTGGATTCCGTGAAAATGTCGGTAGGCACTTGCCGCGAAACACACATTCTGTTTTTTGTGCTTCTTGCTTTTCTGTCATGTATTCTTTGGTGTAATATTTTGTGAATATCAAAATCGATGCTCACGCTCCACTGATTGGTCTATTCCATTTCTAGGTATCTTAGTACGTCAGGTGAAGGATGTAAATTTGTGAATACGTTGAGCGAAACTAGGTCTGGTGAGATACAAACTGTTTGAAATGGTGCAATCCTTAGAATACGAATTTCACACGTTAGTTTTCATCGTTTTTCATCTTTTGTGTACGAGTTGCGTACTTTTTGCGTCTAGTATTATATCTATCTAAACTGTTTGAAACAGTTTGGTCTGTAAGAATTGTATAAATTTTAACTCTAGATGATTACAATATTGATAAATATTTTTTTGTGAAATTGTTTATTTTTTATTGTTTGAAATGTATTTTATCTTTAATTTTGTTCTTTCTTACTGTTTGGAACCAAGCAATGTAACCAAACAATCATGTTTATAAAAAGTATTGAAACTGAAATATCTAAAATTATATTGAATCATTATCTCTTTATGAGCTTTAAAAATTACTAAGTACAATTTATGTTCCACTATTACATTGTAAATATCATACTTTATTCTGACAAGCACGCAACCTATACTATGTAATCAATTAATATTTAAAATAAATAGAATTTACCCAAACTAAATTCGTTTCACTACAAATTCAAGCAAATGACAACTCAGTGTACATCTAACCAAGAGCTACGGACTGCCTGTAACAATTGAAGAATGAAATTTCATAAAAGTCTTTTGTGAAAAATTCACATAAACTTATGAAGCAAATCAGATTTATCACCTAAGAAAAAACCATGTGGGAAAACAAACAGGCAAGGGTAATCAAAAGGACAATCCTAATTGCCGGAGGCACGAGGTAGATCTGCTTCAACGTTGGTCACCAATGGACGCAAGGCGTGATTGAATTGACTTGCGTCTATTGGAGATTGAAGCCTCGTTGTATTGTATCGACAAGGAACAGCGAATGTATCTGAGCCACCGCTTTAATAATCAAAGGATTGCTGATCTGAGGCTTCATATCCAAATCGGTGCACGGTTGCAGTGAGAGCGATTCACCAGATTGATAATAATACCAGAACTATTCTCATATCTGCCATTATTATATCCAAATTTGAAAGCATTTGAAATACCAACCTTCATATTTCGCAATTTCGCGGAAAAATTGAATCTCTGAAAATGGTCAAAACTAATAATCTCTGAACATTACATAGATGGTATCAAAACAGGCAAATGACCTAACATTGACATTGTTGGGAAAGCCCCACATCAAAGGCGAAACTGGAGCGTAAATTTAAAATGATTCCATCGATTAAAATTATATTTAATAAAGTACAATTCAATATAAAACAAAGTTATACTAAAAGATCACAAATATAGTAAAGTACAGTACAGTGTATACAAACTATAATACGGGAGGGACTTAAAATCAATTATCTACCTTTTTGTTACAATGAATGTTCACATATGAGTGACTAGGCATATTTCCGGTAGGCTTTCTGAGTTTTTTATCTTGTGTATATGACAGATAATTGAACCGCATACATAATCTTTAGAAAAATTCGGATAAGGGTATTCCATGTTCACAACAGATATTCTATGTACATTATTTAATAAAAAAAGGTTACAATTTCAAAAACAAGAAAGGTTCATAATGGTTAACAAAATCAAAAATTAAACACAAGTAAAATAAATTTGAAGTGATGTGATTGATATAAGCTGTAGCACAATTTTATGTTTATGAGGTAAAAAGTAGAGACCATGAATTGTATATTAATTCAAACACCTCGGGATTATCGTTTTTCACTTATTTATAAAAAGAATATTAGCAGTAAAGTGAATAACGTATCATGCATAGTTGAAAGCTAGCTAAATCACTGGAAGTATGCGACTGATTCATCATAAAAATTAATTAACCGGAGGAAATTAAATGATCATCAAAATAAAATGAATTTAGATCAAAAATTGCCTGCAGGTTATAAAGGTTTTTTATCTAATAAAACCCAAAATAGTTTTAATAAGCACAAGTTTGGGTAACATTTGCCCCATTTCAGCATAATACAAAAATTATTGAATACTTCACTCACAATATTTAAAATGATATAGTAATAGTTCATTCTCATTTTGTTTATTTACATTAGCAGGAGCAAATCTTGAATATAATTTTTTTCATCCAAATGAATGTAATATCTGTTGTAAATCTATTTTCCAAAAATTGACTGAGAGCAATAAAATGAGTCAGAGATACAAAATGATACTTGATATATTATATCCGTTAAATTCTCTAAAAAATAGGGCTTTATTTTTTTTAACTGTATATGTCTATAATTGTGCAGAATAAATCTTCTTATAAATGCTAGCTACTAGAAGTTCAATGATTTTAATGTGGAACCTGGTTTAATTGTTTTGTGAATCATGGAGGAATTAATGGGAGCAGCTCAATTAGCCTTTAAAGTTGCGAGATGTCTAGTGAACACACTGAGACGAATAAATGCAAATCAGTCCGGCCTAGGAGTACCCTGTAGCATCATGCACTGGCCAAGTACCTTTCTGGAGAGACTCTTCTTGAAACTACTATTGGGCGACTGAGTCTCACCTTTCGATCTGCCCGCTCTAGGTGTTTCCAGCCAATTTTTTTGATATTCTTTGAGTGTGTTGTACATTTCCATAGCCTTGCAGGTTCGAGGACTCTGGTACCTGTTACAGGAGTCTTGTTTGTTTTAATCGGCATACCTTTAAATAGGGGAATAAGGAACGCTGATAGACAACCATAATAGAAGCCAAAAACAAACCGGGACGGCTTTGCCGTTAGATTTTTATAACATTATGAACATATGAACTTAAGGCCAATGAATATAGTGTCAATATAGCGAATTGTGCTTCTTTGTCGTCACATAAAAGCTTTGATAAATATTTCACTGTCTGGCCAGGTCGAAAATATCAGACCTCTTGAATTTTACAATCCTGCAAAAATGTTTCATGGAATATTCCAGTTAATAATTCCTATTTAGTTTTCAAATATGTCGCACCAACACAGCAACATGGAATGTAGAAAAAAGACTGTAGTTTTAATTACTTCAATTGATGAGAGGACAATATAAAATTCTAACTAATTTAATCATAACATAGTAGAAAGTATGAAGTGATAAATGAATCTACTTAATTCTTTTTTTGCAATACTAACTCGTCATATAGAATCAACTATACAGACCTGGCTGCCATGTTCTTCTTTAAAGTAGATTTTCGGAGGTCAGGTATCACTGGAGAAACCGCCGGCTTGCTATTCCGTATCGGCACAGGTGATTTACTTTGTAGTCTGACTGATCTTCGGACAAGTCGCGGATTATTCTCCTTCTCTGCTGAAGAGTCAACTTTGTCTTCTGCAATCAATCGGTTAAACTGAGCAAAATGATTAGTAGCAACAAATAAAATCAATAGGGCGAGTAAAGTCTATACCGATATTTGGAATAGCCAAACTGAGGCATATTCAATGGAAATTATTTAAATAAATTACAGCGAGTTATCTTTAATCGAAAAGATGTGACATTTGAGCAGATAAAAATTGCAGCATCTAACCAAGAACTGATGGTATGAATTTACCTCACATGCCTAGACTCGCCAGTATAGCCTAGTAGTTTGAGGATAGAGAGCAATGCCTAACCCACGCAAAGGCTGTAGTAATATTTATCTCCAAATGTCGCAGAAAGTGCGCTACAAATTGACGTCTTACGAAATTTATGTGCGATACTACATCCTTTGGCACAGCAACCACAAACATTACACAGTTTTATCACTCGCCAAACAGCTTTTTTAAATACGAAACGTATTTCATGAAATAGTCTTAACAGCCTGGACTCTGCCTAATAATTCATGTCAGAAGCTGACGACTCATTATACTAAGTATATATATATATATATATATATATATATATATATATATATATATATATATATATATATATATATGTATATCCACCTATATCTGGGTTAGACAATCTGTTCGGGTTTTCGGGTTCATTAAAAAAAACTTTTAATAATGTGATTGATATTTCTAAAACATGTATTAACATTAATTTGTCAACACGACAGGTGTTGGTAATGTGACGGCCACTTAAGTGACTGCCCTCCAGCTTCTGACGTCAATGATAACGAGATAACGGTGAATCGCAAACAGTGTTTAACAGTGTACTGCTGTCACTGCTATTGGGCAGAGTCCAAGATGTTCGGACCATATAACTTTGACTACTATGATTTTAATTTGCCCATATTTGTGTGGAAATTAAATGTTCCAAATAGGTTCTCACCTGGCCTATTTTGGTTATCAAACAGTTTTGCCAACCATTCTAATCTATCTTGATGCATCTTTCTCAGTTCACATAAATTCGTCTGTTTCTGTTCTTTTGTAATTCTCAAAGTTTCAATCATTTTCTCCAATTCCTCCACTTCCTCAGTCTGTAACCTCTCCAGTCTTTCAAAGTATAGATTTTCCATCTCAATGATTTCCTTGAGTGAGTATGATGGAGCATTATTCAGTCTCTAAAAGTAGGTCATTGAAATATATGCCTATATGATAGATGACATGTCACGAAAAAGTACTACTTACTGGCATTTTCTTTATACTGTCGATTCCCGTTTTTTGCAACATGTTGCACATTGAAGAAATTGGAGAGTCAGTGACAATTTTTTCTTGACAAACATTCTGTTTTTGGTGCTGAGTGAATGTAAACAGCTGTTTTCGTGGAGATTCAAAATGGTAACCACTTTTTTTCAATATCTGTTCCTCACACGTTTCCATATCGAATAATGGAGAAGCTATACAAGCTCTTCGATTCTGGATAGAGTAAATAATCCAAATGACATGAATTAGAGATGAAACAAATTAATTCATATATCTAAAATCAATGTTTTTGTAAGCTTTAAATAAATATTGTATAGTCTGGGAGACTGCATAACATTTTTAAAATGAATTTGTCCAATAACAAATTTGATATGGTTGTCCGTCTGTTATATGTAAATATATGTAATTATATTTGAGTAGTTTGAATATAATATGAAAAAGCATTGATACTATCTCTTAACTTAGGCTACTTTCTATAAACGTTGTGAGAACAACTGCAGATGTCATTCTGATTCATAAAATTATCTAATGACTGCTATCTGAAACCACATATTTATGATTGGCTGAAATATCTTTACTAAGGTTTCATCTGCCTTCTTCTCAAAGTACAGAGATGTTTCAATTAGATCAACATTATTAAGAGTGTCCCCGTTTTTTATGAGATCGATATCGGTCAGTAAGGAAAGAATCTCAACCCAACTTGATCCTTGTTGTTTGGCTTTCAGTCCTTAAATTGTGTTCCAAATGAGTAATAATACTGTCTGAAATGGAGTCTTCTAATGTAGGAAAATACCTTGTTTTTTGAAGCAGATGTGATCTTTCTGGGTACAATTGATCTCCTAACAACTGCCGATGGGATTTCACTATATCTATTCTGAGGTGGTTTGGAAGCTGGAGCATTGAATAAACCTTTTCTCACTGATTTTGATTCAACCTTCATCCTTTTTGCCTTTGGTTGATGCTCTGAAAGAATATTTTATAATATCAGTAATAAATCACCTTTATTCAGATTTCACAGTAGTGGGTGAAGTTTGTGCATATAAGATATCCATTACACTACTTCACACACACCTGAATTTGTGATGAATTAATAGTATAAGAATAAATCCTAGATTTTCGCACATATGAGATTTAATAGATTTTTTATACTTGCTCTATTTGTTTGCAATAGATTTTCATACATATTTATAATAACACCTCATTAAGTAACATTATATTAAATGTTCATTCAATGGAATTTCTTATTTTATCATATAACTACACAAAAATATGGGCATTACCTTCAAAATCAGCAGCTGTAAAATGTAGTGGCTTCAAATCAAAAATTTGTTTTGGTTTTGTTGCTGATTTTTCCTCTGAAACAGATAAGTGTAAATATGGGGAGATAGTATCTGGAGGCCTGGTGAGACAAGGAGTTATACTACTATTGCCAAGACACAATTTTTGAGCAAGGGAGTGCTTCATTGCAATTTATTCTTTCCAACATAGTGTATCATAGTAATTTTCCCACTGCATTAGGAATTTTTGAAAGTAAATGATGGCTATAACAATTTTGATATTGTTTACAAAAAAAAGATCTCAGAAGTTGTTAAAAACCAACAATGGTTTCGAGTTTTTGACTATTATTTGACAGTGTTTGACCATCAATTAAATTTTATTTGACCACCACAACCAAGAAAATTCTTTTTTAATTATTGTTCAAATTGGAAATTTAGAAAATTTAAAAATATACACATGTAAATCTTCATTATCACCACCAATTAGTTTTTCTTGAAAATGTACCAATATAGAAAAAAAAATTATTTAAATTTTTCGAAATTATGTAAATGGGAAACTAGTTGTTGGTCAAATGATTGAAGAATCATTGTTAGTGTAAAACAATTTTGAGATGTCAAGTTCACCACTCAGTTTTCAAAATTTAAAAAATATTTGTTAGTTTGTTATACTAGGTAAAATTTTAAAATCATATTTATGCATTCTGTTTTTCTTAACCAATCATTATTAAATATCTGCAAGTAATAAGATAAAATAAGCAGACAAAGACCCACAACCATAGAATGATGTACCGATTTGTGGTTGCTCCATTTATTGAGTGGACTGAAGACTTTTCAAGTTTACTATGTAGAAATACAAAAAATGAAATTTCATGATCTATAGATGATAGATAAAGAATACTAGTACAGCAATGCATTGAGTTTTTTTATTTGGATCTCAGTGCGAGAATTGCTTACCATTCTTATTGACCGTGTTGCCCCACTTTATAGGAAGAGGGATGAGGTGACCAGTTATGGGATCTATGTCTGAAATAAATGGTATCAGTAAATAGTGCATCCTCGTGGATAAAAAAACATACTTACCAAATATGTCTTTCGGCTTAATATCCATGTCTGATTAATCTTGAATCGTCACTATGAATAAATTGTATTTTAAAATAACAAAACACCTAATAGTAGTTAATTTAAAAAAGTTACAACGGTCGTAATTCAAGATAGTCAAGCTATGACATCGAACGAATCAACGCAGAATGATGACATAAGTCAGCGAGGCAAACATAAGTGAGGTTATGAGCATTGAGCAGTTCGGAGACCACGGAACGGACCTAGATGGTCTGTGGAACGGACTGCAATACTGCATCAGTGCATTCAATGTTCAATGGACCTGTTTAGTAGTGACGCCACAAAGAACATATGATATGACAACACCCCGCACTGTCCTAAGGAAATTGTAGATTTTTTTATTCGTTCTATTTTAAACCTTATGTACCCTGCCGATTAGGATAAAAAATATTGGTTTGAGAGCTCTTGAAGAGAAGTTTATTTATTTCTCAGTTATTTAAGTTATTTGACAATAAAAAATTATTAAACCATATAAATAAGACATGTGAAAATATTTCTATGTATAAAATATCAGTAGATCGCACAACACTTTTAAATAAGTTGTTGGTGGTTCACACAAATGAATCTGTTTAGTGGTGACATCACCATAAAGAACACCACTGGGTACTGTCCTAAAGAAATTGTTGAATTTTTGTGCGTTCTATTTTGAACCTTAGGTACTCTGCCCATTATTAGATTAAAAAAATATTGTTTTAAAGGTTCCCTCAGACTTAAATTCATTTCTCTGTTATTTGGGTTATCTCACAATAAAAAAAATATTAACCATTATAAATGTGTCAGAATATTTCTATGTTAAAAATATCGGTAAATTACCAAACATTTTTAAATAGATTGTAATTTTAAAGGACCTTCGTGTATGTATAGGACTTTTGAACATTCAAATATTGAAAATTAAAATTGCTGTTAGCTTTCTAGTTAGCATGAGTCCAAGATTTTCATTTTTCGGAGAAAGTAAACTCATACAGCGGAGTGAAAACTCAGTATCATCTGAATTTGTCAAAAAAATGCTGTACGATAATGATCGTCGAGGGACTTCCATCTACCGAGCAAGCGAATCACATCACATACACCAGGATTGGACAACATTCGGTACTTCTGCCAACTACGAGGCTAGGAGGCACTGCCATCCCCGGGCTTCAAAATAAAAAGGAGAGACGACTTCCACCATCAAAAAGAACAGGGCCACCTGTGCAGCGGGGACGTCTGTAGAGTGGAGTTAATGTAACACTCTACACGAAGCAAATTAACATGCCAAACATTAAAACACAGCACGCTCACACTCGGGTGTATTCCCGAAATACCCACAACAAAAACAAAACACAATAAAAAATATCCACCCCGACGGGAGTGATAAGTATTGTAACACTAGCAATTTTCACATGTATGATAAGTATAGAAAATAAAAGTTATTTATTATTATTATTATTATGATCTCTCTATGGTCTGAGGAGAAGTGCAGGTTAGCATGAACCATGAAGACATACAATCTCTATAGCACTTTCACGCGCTTCTCCCCATTTTCGTCGCTCTGTCTCTGTCTACATAAATTTGAAGTTCATTCCATATGGCCCTACGTCATAGAATTCAAATATATACCTTGAATAAATTTTTTTTCGATATAATGCTTTTCCAATATTGAATGTCCGCCGTATGCAAGATTTACTTATCAATTTAACTATAAAGATTTAGCACTTTGAGGCCTCAAATATGGCTCTAAAGTCAAGGAAAAAATAAAAGGAGGGAGTATTGAAGTTTTTGATGCTTTTTAATATAAAAAAATCATTGCGACGGCTACCATTTTGTTCAGTTTTCGCTAGAATAATTTACTGTAAATAATTACCATATGCTATGAGGTGAATTCACTAACAAACCAAACTAGTGGTTAATGAGGAAAATTGAATATTTCTTAGATATGAACATTTCATTTCTATTTACCTACCAAATTGGCCTAGTCCTTGGTGCATTAAAATAAAAACCCACCTAGCAATCTTTGTTTTGGCAAGGCTACGCCCTATCAAAAGGTATAATTATTTGTGAAAAAATAAATAATTATCATCATTAGGTATATCATCGTTGGACAATGTAAGGCGTTGCGAGAACAATAGTGCCGCGTGACGTCACATCTGAAACGAATGTATTTAGACATTTCACATGAAATATCCACAAATTTCAAGACATCGGAACGAATTAATTGAATTTCGAAGTTGTCTGCTACAGTATTGTAGTGTGGAATCTGGCAGTATTTTCAGTAAGAGGAAACTTCCTAGTTTACCATAATTAAGAAATGTACTTCAAGTGCATCAGCAACCAAGATACAGGTTAAATAGTTTACAAGATTTAAACTTCCAATTTTCATGTAAAATACTACCTGATTTTCTGTATTATATAGGTACATATACAGGGTGATTCACAAGTCGTGACCATAAATGAAACATCATACACAGGAACGTATTTTAAGGAGGGGTCTTTCATGTTACATTTTTTTCCTTGAGGGCTTCATTAAAAAAATACGGGCTGTTGAAATTCAAAAATTAAAAAACATTTTTGTTTAATACCTTCAGAACCGTCAACTGGAAAGAACTAAAATTTGATATGTGGATTTACCTGAGTATTGTACATATTGAAAAGTACTTACTTAAAATTGACATTCCTGTGGCGGCGATACAGGGGATAAGTGGCATTATTTTTCCAAATAAAATAATACGCCACTGTTTTTTTCCTTCAATTTGCTACAAATAATTACTCTTGTGTTTTTTCCTAGGGTGCACTGTTTTCTTAAAAATAACTATAAAACAAATTAGATCATTCATTTAGAGCCAAGGTACAGACGCGGAACCTACCCCAAAGATTTTTACGCGTTCATTTCTAAGACTTCGGCAATATGGAATTACCCAACTTCTCGGAGTTAGAAGCCATGGTGTGCATAATGTTCAAGAGGAACTGGATGTGATTAATTTGGCGTTGGATGATCCTAGTACAATTACTAGGCGGATTGTAGCCTAGTTATCATGTTCCCAAAGTCGTGCGAGGAGAAATCGGGAAGTTTTACATCCTTTCCATCGGCTAAATGTGTAATGTCTGCAACCAGGCGACGAAGTACAACGGCGAAAATTCTGTGAGGGGTTACTGCAAATGCATAATCAAAATGCAGATTTTATTTATTTGATTTTGTGGTCAGATAAATCGCTTTTGACAAGGAGTGGAACCTTTAATTCTCAGAATGTACATATTTGGTCGTTAGAAAATCCCCGTTCTGTAAGAATCCACTCGTTTCAACACAGATTTTCTAGAAATGTTTGGTGCGGCATTTTCAATGGCCAACTGTTTATGCACGTATTGCCACAACGTTTAAATGCAAACTTGTACTTAGCTTTTCTAGAGGATTACATGGAAAATATCTTTGGATGATGTTCCGTTAGCAACGAGAGTACGAATGTGGTATCACCATGACGGTACCCCAACGCATGTGCGGCGTGACATAACCGCATGCTTAAATAATCATTTTGAACAACTAGTGTAAGCTGAACAAATTAATACTGTTGATCATTTACAAGCAAGAATAAATAATGCGTTTCATCAAATTCAAGCCACAACAAATTTTGCGGAAATCCTTTTTTCTATATGAGAAAGATGCCGCACTTGTATCCGTCAGAATGGTGGTCTTTAAGGACAATTATTCAAATAAAGCTTTGCTTATCTTTTTTTTATTTATACGAAAACAATGCAATGTGGGAAAAAGCACAAGAGTGGTTATTTGTAGCAAATTGAATGTAGAATTCGAGAAATTGTGCGTTTAAAAAAAACAGTAGTATTTTTATTTGGAAAAATAATGCCACTAATCCCCTGAATCTTCACCACTGGTTCACGTTAATTTCAAGTAAAGACTTTAGAATATGGACAATACTCAGGTAAATCCACATAAAAAAAATTTGTTTATTCCAGTTGACGGTTTTGAAGATATTAAAAAAACTATTTCTATTTTTGAATTATCTTTTTAATGAAGCCCTTGAGGGAAAAATGTTACATGAAAGACCCCCCCCCCCCTTAAAATACGTCCTTGTGTATGATGTTCCATTTTTGGTCACGACTTGTGAATCATCCTGTATACTAGTGATATAAAACTTCGCTTATCTCGTTGATTAACGCACACTTATGTCCATGTATGTTCTTCCTTTCTATGTGCGAGGCAACTCAAAATAATTAAATCATTTCCTACTCCTTCCTTCCTTTCTGCGCCAGAACACATCGTACTCCTCAGAAAAGCCGTATCTCAAGAGAAATATTCATAGAGAAAACCCAATGAGGTAAAAAATGCAAATCGTTTGATGGAAAGTTCAATTTTTTTAATTATAATTCATCTTTATTTTTCGGTTTATATAGAATCAAGAAAAAATCAGCGATTACAAGAAGTTGAATGAAACTGGAGAAGTGAATAATGAGTCACGTGATATACATTTAAGATTTTTCAATATACCTATATACTGTATATTTGAAATAAAAAATATTTCATAGTTATGGAATATTCATTGAAAAATTACATAAGTTGTATATGTGGTGTTATTCCTGCGAACATTTGACCCCCCCCCCCCCTTATCAAATCTCCAGGTTAATACATCGCAGTCTAGGATTTTGCACATACTCGTTCACAGCAAGCCAGCGCGCATTTGTTTGCCCTCTTTAATCGAGCTGAAGCCCATCATGTTTATCTGCTTCATCTCATTTGAAATAATATCACGAAGCCTCCATTGTGGCGGCTCAGTACAAATGCGCGATTACCTCCAGCCGGTAGTTTAAAAAAATAGTGCATCAATCGACGTTTTATTCCAATCAAGATATCCCTTTATTTTGCCTCAACTACCTCGACCAAGATATTACAAAAAAAATGGTGAAAACTTACACAAAATGTATTCCTCCCCCCCCCCCCATGACCTCTTGATTCGTCCTTGTTCAAGGTTCAAACTTTCAGGCGATAACCTTTTATAGCACTATTAAGTCAAATTACCTCGAATATCTAAAAGATTATCACATTCAGTAAATAACACTGGCTAGTAAGCCGCTAACGATGGCACACCTAATACCTGACTTCATATCTGGTCCTCTGGACTTTTATAGAAATAAAGCCTCTTTTGATCGTAAGAAGCTAAAGTTGTTTATAGAAACAGAGGATATTGTTGAATACCAGGTACTTTACTTTTTTTTTCGGAGGTATCTACTTTCCTATTATTTAACTTGAATTTGTAAACTTGCTTGTCATCGACCGAAAGGGCCAAAAGTGCCCTATTTTTCTAAGAGATAATTTCACAGACAACTTTTGCAGACTCATGGTGCGTATATGATTATAGTATAGCTATATCATATACGCACCATGATCATATATATTATACAAGCAATGTTTGAAATTAACTGAGTAACCCCACATGATCAAAATAAAGAAATCACTTCCTCGTTTTTTGGCTTTCATAGTGATTATAGTAAATTTATTATTTAGAGTTAGTAGTTGCCTGGATACATATAGATTACTGCAACTGTTTTTATTATATTTTGAGTTTTTTTAGTCATCAATATGTGGTAATGACTAAGACCCAAAGCAATTTATTGTAGTTCACCAACTGTAGTCATGTCATTATGTCCATCCCTCATCCTACCTGGACTTTACAGCTTCAAGACTTAACGAGGCCTCTTGCCTTAAGATTGATAGTACCAAATATTTTAAACCTCGGTCATAGCAGGCATTAAATGTGCACAGAGGTTCCTCGTGCTTATTGCATAACCTGCATATGGCTTTTTCTACCACTCATGTAACCTGGTTCAACTGACATTCTTGTTAGCAAACCTAATATGACTTTCACAGCTTCGCTACTATACTTTAGAGGATCTTTCCTGGACACTGGCTCTTAGTACAAGATCAGATATAGAAGTTACATTAGTATTAGAATATTTTTACTTCATGAACACATTTCTGAAGTTGTTTTGTGAGTAATATGAAAGTACAGATTTAAAACAATTTGTTGGTTTGGGAAATTTTTTTCTTCTAGTTTTAATATTATAGAATTCACCTAATTCATTTCTTTATTTTGTTCACGATGCAGCCACCCAGATAGGGTCGCCAATCACCACTACTCCTGGAAACTTCTCTATTCTCATTCATGTTCCGCGGGTTCTAGGTTATTAAACATTTTATCCAGGTGGTTACGAGAAAAACTGAGTAATGGCAATAGCTCAGCCAACTGTACTCTCAGACTCAGAAATTATTTTTTGTTTCTTATATGTGTTCTGTGATTATCTTTATTTGTTATCTGGAATGATTTTTTGTTGTGCCCTATGATTACGTATTTTGTTGAAAATAAATATAGTTGTTATATGTTTGTCCTCATGGTGGTGTGTTTGTTTAAAAGATTAATACAACACTTTACTAACCGAAAGATGTTTTTACAGCTTGGCAAGCAATGAAAATTCATCTTCTTGGTATTCTATTATTTTGTTGATTATATAGACTGCCTTTCTTTTTCGACTTTTGCTGTGTTATAACGTTTATTATTTAACAAGGAAACACATCAATTATAAGAAAAGTTTGATTTCGGACTTCCATTGTCTATAAAATTTTGAGTATCACATTTATTAATTAAAACACGAAGAATCGCAGCATTTACTCATTCTGCCTTACGTCAAAGGAACATCAGATGGAATCAAAAGAATAGATCAGCGATACAAGATCCAAACGAGATTCTCTAGGACTGCCACCCTCAGAAGTATCGTAACAAAAACTAAGCCCAGGAATGAATCTCAAGAGACAAAGGACTGCATCTACCAGATACCATGTCAATGTGGTAAAATCTATGTCGGAGAAACAAAAAGGCCACTGGAAGTAAGAATCAAAGAACATCGTCTCAACACCCATCGAGCAGAGACAGGAAAATCTGGAATAGCTGACCACGCATGGACGGAGCACCATAAAATAGCTTGGGACGACGCTAAGGTTATTGCCAAGGAACCGCATTGGTATCGAAGGAAATTCAAGGAGGCGGCATTCATCACCAACAACAGCAAAGTGTACAGCAAACCCAGCGTAGACATTAAACCAATCTGGCAGCCACTCATAAAAAAGATCAATAGACTACAACTGGACCAGACAACAAACAATGACCGACAAACAGCCACGTCAGCAGACCGGAATACCGCGCATCGGGAGCCAATCAGAACAGACCGCGCACAACGACACGTCACCGGACGGGGTATAAATAGGCATGAAAGGAACGTGTTCGCCAGTTCACCTGAAGACGATTGAAGATAGCACATCAATCGAAACGTCGTGATACTCAAAATTTTATAGACAATGGAAGTCCGAAATCAAACTTTTCATAAATCCACCTTGTCTACAAGTTCCAAACAACACATCAATTATATATTCATTTCCAGAATGAGTTGTACAGTTTGATCAGTGACAACCCAGAATACAATGTGGATAAAGAGGTGTTGTCCACATTAGATGGTCAAAGGAGGGCGGCTACAATGCAAACATTGGCCCAGAAAAACATGCACCAGTTGTCCCTGCTAAACACGATCCACAACCCCAAAATTCCTTCCAGTGCAACGAGAATAATGATACAGATCTCTCCATCCTCAACCATCAAATATTTTGTGGGAGAACGGTTGTTCAGATATGCTCTCGTGAACATGGGCACTGAAAGACACATGCAGTTCATGAATGATATGGAGGAAGGCAAAGTAAGTAAAACATTAGAAGTTTGCAAAATGCATTTAACTCAAAAAAGGGCTTTCAACGTGATTTGCATGACACATCTTCTCGTGCTTTTATCAAGTGAGCTACAAAGACATCTTGAGTTGCAATCCATCTGAACAGAAGCACTTCCCTGATTACCATTTTAATTCTAAATATAAAGTAAATAACTTCGGAACTATCCTCAACAAATGTATTATTCCGAAAACTGAATTTATTTTTGTTTTTCTTAGATATTTGGATGCTACGCCTTGACAGAGATAGCGCACGGTAGCAACGTACGTAAAATGCGATGCACAGCTACCTACGACAAGCGGAAGAAAGTGTTCGTGCTTAATTCGCCAGACTTCCAGGCATCGAAATGTTGGGTGGGAGGTCTGGGACAGACAGCCACTCATTCCATCATCTATGCCATGTTGGTCATCGATGGCCACAACTATGGATTACACTCTTTTGTGGTACCAGTTAGAAACCCAAAGACCTTACTACCCTATCCTGGGATCATCGTTGGGGATATGGGAGAAAAGATTGGATTGAATGGTGTTGACAATGGGTAAGGAAGGTCGTTGACTTTGTTTATACAGTTTTTATGCTACATGGTTTGCAAGTCTTGTGGAAGTTTGGATATGCAATGGTTCTGATGAAGTATAGTTGTCAGAGTTACAGGCAGGTGACAAGGAGTTACAAAAATCAATATATTAGAAATGTTTCGAAACTCCGAGAAAAATGATTTGAAAAATGTAAATACGTTTCAAGACGACCTATCATGGTGATCTAAATAGAGTCAAACCTGCAGGTTTATCACTTTTGACAACTACGAAATTCCAAAGGACAACCTCTTGAACAAACTGGGTGACGTAACAGATGACGGAAAGTATACAACTCCTTTCAAGGACCCAAACAAGAGACACGGGGCAGCGCTGCTGTCGTTGTCCGCTGGAAGGGTGGAAATCGCTATTATCTGTGAAACATTGGGGGTGAAGGCGCTCACAATTGCTATAAGGTATGCCGGGGTGAGGAAGCAATTCGGACCTGACGAGAAGACCGAGGTGCCCATTATGGAATATCAGACTCATGTAAGTTGTGAAAATTGTCCGGAATTTCAGTTGACCGAGGGAAAACCAGGTAATGTAAGGACAATGTGAGCAGCTCCAGGATCGTTTCCTCTCCTTTTAGTCAGAAATACGGAGGTATGTATAACTAATATGTCTAATAATAAAACGGAAACGTTGCCTGAGCAGATCTCTAATAGAAGCAAGGCTTGACAGTTGTGCCTGCATACGACCAATCACAAGCAAAGGGGACCATTTATTTGGTATTGGTGGCATGAAAACACCGCTGTGAAATGAGATAACAATTGAATCAAAGGGCGGTGTTACAGATGTCGGCATAGCCTACTTTGTTGTGTTAATTTACATGAATTTTACAAGCCGCGGCAACGCTCTAATTGACAAATCTGACAGTCCGACGATGATTTAAATATACATTGAAAGGCGTTACTGAAAGAGAGTTTTATTTATGAAACTTTGTGTTAAACAAACATTTTTTATCTGAATGATAAAGCAGTTTCACCAAGTAAGAGCGTCTACAATCTATATGATTATATGAATGTTTAATTTTCAGCAACACCGACTGTTACCCTACTTGGCAGCCATATATGTCATGAGGAACTTCAACACTTATCTTTCAGAAGTATACCATACGCTTTTTATCAATAGAATGATGGGCATTGATAGTACAGATGACCCAGAGAAAGGAATGGAAAGCCATGCTTTATCCTCCGCTTTAAAGCCTGTGGTTGGTTGGACGACGAGAGATGCCATACAAGAGTGCAGAGAGACATGTGGTGGACATGGTTATCTTAAAGGTTAGTTATTCGTACAGAATGGTGCAAATTGCTATGACTAGACCTTATAAATTTAATTAAAAAAACATGGAAAGTTATTAATACTCTCAAAGTCTTGCTGTCCATTAACGCCTTCACGAAGTCAAATGGTCCTAACTTGTTTTGTCTAATCGAGGCGATAATGGCGGTTAGGATATCTATCAACGAGGGTTAACTGATTTACAGCAATATCCCTTGTCCTTCGTAAACCAGTTTACGATACACGGTTACCGGCATCATTCATTTCATAAGCTGACGTCAACGACTTTATCCGTTATGTTTGAATTCAAGAATTTATCAAATCGCAATTTTAAAGACCTCCATCTGTAACTCAAAGACAATTATCAATCTCTATATGCAAGAATTCACCAATTCTCAAAACAACCCAGGCACTGAGATATCTTGATCAATCAAGTGTTCGAATCAAATCCATTCGTATTTTATTTGTATATTCCATCTACTGTAATGGCTTGTGGTTACATAGTGTACTAACTGAATATTTGAAACAGATAAAATATGGTAACTCCGTTAATCCAAAATTAAAACAAATGTATTGGAAGTTCTAACATCCGATCACATATTCTATGAAGTGATACAACTGCACGTGAAATACAAAATCAACATACTTGATGCCATTGTTCAAGAGACCAGTTGAAAAAATTCTCATTATTCGAGAACCCCATTTAGTTGGAGGCCATAAGCGACTGTAATAGAAACCAGACAAATAAACCCGCTTATAAAATTATTCTATACTTTGCTATTATCGCGATACTACTATCGAACATCGTACAAAACATTAATTATTGAACTTCTGGCAACGCTGAACATTTTGGATGCTTCAACTCAAACCAACCAACGTGGCAATGCGACAAAAATATTATACCCACACATTTTTTTTAGATCTCAAATGGGCTAAGGATAACCAGACAGACAAACCGACGGAAATGAGTGATATGGTTTTTCGTGATGTATGTCTATAGCAGGACTCATGTATAGTGGAGAGCATATACACACCTATAACTCTATTTTTACGCGATTAGAAAACTTTCTCTCCAAATTGCCTGCAAACTGAAAGTATTTACTGAATATGTAATATGTGGCTAATTTCTACATAATTTTCTCACTTATTTCAATGAATTTGATGTTTTTTCATGCCCCTCTATAAAATTGTTATGAGTTTATTAGGATTGATGAGGTTGTTATGTATTTAATAATCTAAAAGTTTTGCTAATAACATCAAAAAGAAGTTACATTTGGAACTTAAACCTTGTCACTAAATAAATTCAAAATAAACATTTCAGCTGCAGGAATTGGTGATGTCAGAAACGACCACGATGCAAATCTAACCTACGAAGGGGAGAATCATGTATTGATACAACAGTGCAGCAACTATCTGTTGAAGTTCTGGCCACTAGTGCTCAAACGGCAAGCCATTTCGTCACCTTTCCATTCCATAGACTTTCTTACGCAGGGCTTGGATTTATTACAGCAAAAATTTAACGCAAACACTATGGAAGAAATATGCAGTCCGAATAGTAAGTCATAGATCTAGTCTGATAGAGTTAGAGATATTGTATCAAATTGGTAGACCTGAGATATCCTATTTTTATGATATTATATCCCTTAAGATATTTCAAGAGTTATTTAACGTATTGAGATATAAATATATGGAAAGATAAATCGATGAAAATTCAGTTCAAAAGATCACTCCGTTCATTATACATTTTTTTGATTTCTTATGTTTTCATGACATTTAAATTTTGTTGCAGTTATGAAATACACATAGTCTATTATCGTTACCTACTTTATGAATCGTAAATAGTGTTTAGCAAAACTTGATCCCCCTGGATGTTTGTTTTTGAAGACTTTTATATGTTCGCTGTATCTTGTTGTTAGTTCTCTATTTGGCCTATGGCGACAGTATTACAAAAAGCATACGAAATCTTCACACACATATCTTAAAACGACTTTTATTAATGAAATCTTACGTAATTTTATCTAAATTGATGAGTTTCACAAATTGAGTACTTCTACAATATATGATAACTGAGTGTGGAAAAATAATTTGTACTCATTGTTGAGCTCCATGCTGAATTTGTATTTGATAAATTGATACCAACCAGGTAAAGCAAAATATCGATCAATTGCACTTCAATGGTTAGCACTATTTGTTCAATTATTTGATGTATTGCCTGCCAGAAATAATTTTTTAAGGTGCTAAACACTGCCTTTTAAATGACTGAATGTTTGTGGATGATATTTGTTGTACTCAATCCTGTACTCGTTTGCAGCAGTCAAAAACGATGAATTATTTAAATAATTTGCTTTTTTAATATAATACAAATCAGTTCGGTCAGTAATCACGAATAGGTTGTGTTTCAGAGATAATTGAAATGTACCAATGGCTGATTACATATCTTTTGAAAATATCACATGAAAAAGTAGACAACCAGCTGAAATCCGGGAAGCCAGTATTCTGGTCGAAAAATGACTCACAGGTTTACTACGCGAAGAATTTAGCGATTGCTTATATACAGGTGAGTTCGCCAGCTTCAATGTCTTTTTGTTGCAATTTTCAGATTTTGTTCAATATTGTAGTTGACCATAACGAGAGTTTATTCTGCACTTACGCTTTGCTTAACTAAGTAGCCATAGCTGTTTGAGGTTATTATAGCAGATTCCTTGAGAAGTCTTGTTATTGCACTTTTTGGAAATCGATTATTTAAACCATTTAGACTATATAGACAAATCTATAATCAGTCAAATTATTTCGTAGATTGATCGATGCATGCCTCCTGGACACGAGAAGTTGAATTTACGTTATTTAAGTTACCTACCCCCACGATGCCTTTTTTCCTTTATGGATACTGCATCAATCTGCTTGTTCTATATTATCTTTTTTATTACTATTTACCATTGACATGAACAGCCTGGTTTCATTGTACACGTAATTGACGCTTCTCTTTCTACTTTTATATCTGTTTCAGTGTTTATTTGCTGAATTAAGATTCAAAAATGTTATTTAACGTTCAGAAATTGACTAATAATTTTGTCAGAAAAGCAGTAAGTAAGGTTGTAACTCAATATAAATTTCATGTCTTATATTTAGGAGGGCCACGTTGAATGTCTTTAGATACAGGAAACCTACAAGGTTTTATTAAAAAATTTCTGTTTTTTTCAACATACCTCAATACATTTACGCATTCAGTAAATCCACTTGTTAAATTCTTGTGACCAACGTTCTTTTGAATGGTTGCTAATTTCCTACTCAAATGCAGCGACTCCTTCTTCATTGGTGGAAAAATAGCGACCTAGTAACTTTTCTTTAATCTTAGGGAATAAGAAGAAGTCGCACAGAGCTAGGTGCGGAGAATAAGGTGGGTGAGGCAACAGTTTGACACCCTGTTCAGCAAAAAAAAGAGTGTTCTAGCGGGGCTGTGGGCGGGTGTGTTGTCATGGTGCCATCGAATACCTCGCAGACCAGTCTTTGGATGGCTCTTGCATAGTTTTTGGAAGACTTCATAAGCACATTTGGTTATATACCATTCAGAAGGAACTGTCCTTTGATTTTCCAAGGCTACCGTTGTGATGTATCAACTTTTAGACAAAAATGATGCGACCATTTTCTTTCCAACACTTTGGAACGACGAATTTGTCATGTTTTGTCTCCGGTTACGATATTAAAAGTGCTTTTACTGTGCCCTTTATCAAATTTTTCAAGGATAAACTTAGCCCAATCAACTCTTGTTGCTTTTTGCTCACTGTTCAACAAATATGACACCCATCTGGAACACCGCTTCCTTAGGCGAAGGTGATCATGAATGATTGTTCGGACCGCTGATGATCCAGTACCCAGAGAAGCCTCAATCTCGGTGTAGGTTATATGTCGATCTTTTTTTACCAGATTTTGCACAGCTTATACAGTTTCCGGAGTAACAGCAGCGGGCGGTCGACCTGTGCGAGGTTTAACATCGAGTGCGACCTGGCCCCTTTTAAACTCAGCAACCCAACCCAACCCCAACCCCAAAGCAACTCACTAATCTTTCGTGACATGGCTCAAAAATCGCGACAACCCGGTTCCATTTTCACGAATTCGGCCAACACTTAGATACATTCGAGACCGTGGCAGGGCAACTACTGAACGATTCAAACGCTGCCTTTGCGTGTAAGCATTCACAACTTTAGACAAAATAGCTGCGTGCTCAAATTTGTTTAAACTTTCATAGATTAGGAATATCTAAAGACTTCCAGCTTGACCCTCGTAATATAACTTGCAAATATAATAAATTGAAAGCAAAAAAACTTAAAAATAGGTTTTTCTTATATGCGCCAAAAAAATAAAATAAACTTTTCCGTTAAAACTATTACTATCAACTAATAACGTCATTACACAATTTATATGAGCTTGTCGCGAGATTTAGTATTATTTAGTATTTACTTAGTTTGAAAAATTGAAAAATTAAAATCAATCGGTTGAAGAGATCTGCTTCAAAATTGTTACAAGATTCCCTCGAACAAACATAATTACATAGTTACGAAACATACATACATTGCAAGCTAGATAAAACCTGTAAAAAATACCAGCTTTTATGCACCTTTATCACGGCTAACGAAAGGTTAGTTTTGTGATACTCGTAAAGGAATGGTTGCAAATCGAAACATTTAGGCTACTCAGACAATTCATTTCAGTTTATTTTTGAAAACGTCCTGTTTTTTAAATTCCAGCACGCTTACCTACAAAGAATGTTGATTTTGATATCAGAATCTCCTGACGAACCAATCAGGAACGTTTTGACAAGAATGTTCTCCCTATATGCCCTGTGGTGCCTGGAAAAGCACATTCCCGCTTTGTATAGAGGCCAGTATGCTGTTGGACCTGAACTGCCTGAGCTTCTACATGAAGCTATACTAAAACTCTGCGCGGATCTTAAAGACGATGCATTCTCATTAATCGACGCTATTGCACCACCGGACTTCGTACTAAACTCTGTTTTGGGTGCTTCAGATGGTATGGTGAGTTATAGAAATATATATTTCTTAGGTCTGTTTTAGAAAAATGTGTCATAAATGGAATTCGAATTGAATTTGTTTTACGGGAGGTATAATGAAGATGTTAGACATACCTCTGACAAGTGATATGTTGCCATTTTTTTAACAAGTAGAGGAAAGTGGGGGAAATACGAACACCCAAGGAAAAACTTAATTAAAACAGTGGAATTTGATCAAAAGTTTCTTTATTTTTTTTAAGTATAAATTTTACTTATCTGTCTAACGAATTCACTAATCAACATTCATATTTGTCAAATAAATTGCAATATTTTGAAAGAAAAACAAAACCCTAATCATTCAGCTTTACCCGACATTAGTTGGGGAAACACGAACACCAATTGGGGTAATTACGAACTAACATTATTAACGACAAAGATCACATTTAAAACCTAACGATGTTGACTATCCGTCAGTACAATTTTCGTGAGCCCATTTATTGTACACGTAGCACATAATCCAATCTTCAGCGGGGGATCTATATATTTATCTGTACAAATAATACAAAAGTAGTCTTCATTTTCCTTTTCGCCTTTTTCTTTTTCTCTTTCTTTTTCTTTCGTATTTTCACTAGTCACTATCACTAAGTCTTTCATATTGTTTAAATTCTTTAATACTCTTTTAAGGTTTCTTCTTGATACATTTCAGTCTTTTTATTTGGGTTCCCTTTTTTGGCATTTTTTCCGTTTTTTTGCTTGATTCCTTCTGGTTTAGCTCTTTTTCTGTTTTCCTTTTCCTCTAACTGATCTTTCATAGGTGTGCTCGTAAGAATAGTAGATTTTTTCTTCCTGATATTGTGTTTTGATATTTTTAGAGAAACAATAGGCAATTCAACGATCACGACGAGTTTGTATCATCGCTTTGCCTGGAGTGACTTTTTTGGTTTTCACATCTATAACCTTTTTGAGATCTTCTAAACTGTACCTCTGTTCGGTTTTTCTCTTGTAAGTACGAGGCATCTGAATCTGAACGGGGAACTAACATAAGGAAGTGGGGTAATGCGGAACGTTCGAGATTGCCCGACATGGAGTGTTCGCCTTTACTTCGCGGGATCGGAAACAATAAAATGGCAATAAACAAATTAGGTTATATTTCTTTTGCCAACTGCGTTATTATCATTCAGCTGATTAATATGTGATTATTCCACTATGTAAAAGCTAAATCACTATTGTAGATAAGAATAGTAGATTTTGATTTGATAGATTAGATAAAGCTACAGCAACTTGAATTGACCAAAAAATTACATCAAAAACATACAAAATATTGAAAATTACATACCTTGACAAGTACGTGCGTCCGCGTCTCTTGTGTTGTTGACTGGAACTAGTGGTGGCCTGGTGGCATGATCGCCGAAATGGCAGCAAGTAAAATATGGCTATCTCTTTCTAACATATTAGAACCATCGAATTCGGCGTTCGCGTTTCCCCACCTCTACCCTAATGCGAATTGCCTGTAAATACTTTTTTATATAGAAACAAGTACTGATGTTATTGAAAATATAAAATAAATAATTTGTCGTTGAAATGTGCGACCGAACTGTCTCGCCAGTCGCCAGTACAGCGAAAGCTCGATAGGCCTTAAAATAATATACTATTAATCATGGATATAGCTATGACATTCACATGGGGGAGGGAGGTTCGTGGGTCCAAAAATGTGCAAATAGTAGTTTTTGCCTGGGCTCCACGCAGAAAAAGACATAATTCTAAACGTCAATTTTAGTCATTTAGAAATAACATTATTAACTATGGGAAATCTATACTTTTAAAGTAATTTCAAATGGAATATGAATTATTGGAAAGTTTAAAATGTTAAATTTGTCAAAATACTTATGATTTCGTCAGACTTCAGTGGACTGCTATATCACGATGAACGCTCATCAACGTTGAACAAACATCTCTCTAGAGTTGCTGTGGATCCTGGGAGTGTCGTTAAAATAGTTAGCAGCTTTTTTATTGAATGAAAGAACTGATTCTGGCACCGGTCAAGAGCTTCTAGTGCGGTGGATGGTATTTCCGTCTTAGATTTCCAATGCTTCTGCCATATTTCGTATTCACCTGGAAAAAAATTGGCTTCAGATTGTCCCAAAAATAATAGCGGATTTTTTAAGGCTTACTTTTATGCTGGGATCATTATAACATGTCTCAGGCAGAAGCATGTGTCTCCTTGTGGTTTGAAGCGTGCATCAAGTTCTGTGATGATTAATATCACATTTTGATTGTCTATGCATAGACAAAACCCATTCCGGGTGGTGTTATGTTTATGGTATGCTAAGGGGGGTCTGGACCCCCTAACCCCCTTATATACGTCCGTGCTATTAATATTGACCAAAACATTGGAAATGCCATTATAAAAGTTAGGTGTCGTTTTTAGAGGAAAATTTACATAGGGGAACATTTTATCGTATTTTTGAAGTGAGCATAAATATATTTATTCGCATCACCAAATGCCAAATGCTTTGATCTCCACACAGTACTGTAAAAGGAACTTTGGGTCACCATATATGTTCTTTTTTGAGAATTGTAGTCTACATTTTATATTTCCGTCTATTTCAGGTATACAAACATTTAGAAAGGTCAATAAAAGGGCCAGAGTATGGAATGAGCAGACCAAAATGGTGGCAAGATATCCTCAAATTCAATTTAAAAAACAAGCTGTAGAACAGTTACTTCACTTGGACTTGGACAGTCTAAGAAATTGTAAATTTTACAAGTATGTAATTAAAATTTAAACGGTTAGAAATATATTATACAAAAACTAGTTAAGTGTGATTCTATATTTATATCTTGGTTAAATGGTTTTATTGTTAAATTACTGTTTATATTCCGTTGAATAAAAAATTTTTAAAAAAAATTCCATTTTTTTTAAATTGTGTACCATGTTTGTGGCTACCCAAAATAAAATTAAAGTGTCCGGTTAGCTTTTAAAATTATTTTTAATAAAATAACATGAAAAGAGCTTGTTCTTTTATCTTACAAAATCGGTAATGCTACAGTTTATTATTGTAAATTTGTTCTGACTGATTTGAACGCTATGATATGTCCGATAAATATATCCAAAAATGGTGTAAAAGTATCAAATGATGTTCAAACAGTTGATATCTACAATTTCCAGGATTACATCACTCAACAAAAATCACCTGACTGCCAGATTTTTTTTCGCAAGGATTGAAAATGTTTATGACCAAATCACATCCTCACCATTGTGTTTGAAGTGAAACTGGGAGTGGAACCAGAACATATTTTCCATCAATCACCCTCTTAACCCCATAAAGTACAAGTTTTGAGCATATCCACTGACACAATAGCATTGTGAAAAGTCGTCCGTCACGTTCTACAATCATACGTTCTATCATTATGCCAAATCTGCCTGTAGCGACAAGAAAGATGGTCATTCTTGTTAAGATCCCGGCTCCTCTTCTTGTCCCAACCCCGAAACAGAATGGTTCTACTGGATAAAAGTAAACTGACCTGTTATGACTCATTGCGCCACACCTTTCTTGAGGTGGCGTCAAAACCAAACAAATGATGAAGACATCCTTCTGATTTTGATCTGGCTCCGGCCGTAGGTTTCAACTAATCCAAGAATAGACGATTGTAGCTTCAATGCCTGGAGTATCGCACCACGAGCTAAGTCGATGTTGTATATGGCAACTACTGAGACAATAATTTTCTGGAAACTTTTGTAGAGGGGTTTTTAATAATACTCCGTTCTCAACTAAAATAACTTGTTTCTTTGAAATGATTTTGTTACTATGGAATACACTTATGCTTAACGTAATTCTGAATTCAAATCAGGTAAGAGTAATTCGTCTAGTAAACAAGTCTGCAATATCAAAGGACCTACGGAACATCGAAGAAACGTGATTACCAACCAGATATCGAAGAAATAAAGGTAAAGCTTAAAAATTCACACCACCTTGAACTTCTCAACCTTTATAAAATGAAAATAAGGGAAAGAGCTTTGTATATGCTCAAATAACCGGACAAATGTGAGATACATGAATACCAATGTAAGGTTCCTTCTCAACACCAGAATATACTGGGGGAGAAAACGTAACCAACGTCCGGTAATTCAATGAAAGGGATGGGCATGCAAGGGACGAACCTTCGAAGAGACCCAAGATGCCTGAAGTGTGCAAAAGATCAACCCTTGCACCAAAAGTAAGAACATTCCAGCAAAAAGATAACTGTAGAAGAGAGACCCTTCTTCGATGTTCCAGACTGTCGAGGTCATCTGTAAAGTCTGGCGCATCCACTAGACGCATTTCTAGTTTTTGGATTCTGTCCAGAAGCTTCAGGAACTGCTTTGGGGGCATCCACACACATGCGAACAGTACTCCAGCGATGGTGTGATTTGAACGTGGTAGAGTAGCTCATGCTGTGAATACAATTTTCTGGAATGGAAATTGTGGAATGTGGATGCCGACTTAGCAAGGTCGGCAACATGCTCATGCCATAACATGCTATTGTTGATGTTGATTCCCAGAATCTTGGCAGACCTGCATAAATTTTTTTGTCAAGTCTTCTGTCCGTTAAACTGGACGCCCTTTCTAAATCCCCATTCGACAATTCATTCGATGTCATAATTAATTGGAGAGACATGTTGCTTTCGTTGATTTAAAATCTCTCTGGATAGCAGTGGTTTGCCTCGTTCCATGCAGGAAATAAGGGTGCTGTCATCTCCGAAGTTGTAAACTAGATTGCAGGTAATGTCCAACAGTTCGTTTATGTACGTTGGAGAAAAGACAGACCCCTGTGGAACAGCGGCTTTGATGGTAAATAAATCAGAAGCATATTCATCCACTACCACTCAGCTCCTGAGGAAACTATTCAACTATGGGCATAGACCCGGTGGCAACCCAGAAGAAAGCTTTATCTGAAGTCTCTCGTGCCACAAACTACCTGAAGGAAGCCTTCAATATATCGAGTGCGATAAGTCGAGATTCTCCATGAAGCTTAAACACTCTGCTCCATAGGTGAGTAACGCAAGCCAGAATATCTCCCGTAGATCTATGATTGCGGTAGCCATAATGGTAATCATCTGAAGTTGTTTTTGTCCAGGTACTACAGGAGCTGATGCATGTTAATGACAGTCTCTATAACCTTGGACATGATGCAAAGCAGAGTGAAAGGTTTATAGTTACTGGGTAATAGGCACGTTTTTCTACCCTTCTTGTAGATTTTCACGCGATCGATTTTACATCTATTATGGAACACGCCTCGATGGTAGGACCATCTTTAGAGTTTGCAGAGGACTGAGTCCGCGGAGACACGCTTTAAGACGAAGGATTGTATTTGGGCTGGACCAGTAGATTTTGTAGTGTTCAACTTTTCAAGAATGCATTTTGTATCTTGATGCTGGAACCCTACTTCTGGCATTTTCTCGAAAAAGTGAATGCCCTCTTTGCTTAGACTTCGCTCGCTTACTATTTATATAATATTATTACTGATTATTTCTTCTTTCAAATCTCAGAAAGTAAAAGTCAATTTCATTGGTCTTAAACATAAGAATAATGACAAATATATTATTACATTGATAAATGCGATTTGATTATCACCATCTCTATCCGTATCTTTTGTTTTGTGTCTTTTTTCTTGTCATGTCACAGAGGTCATGCAAATATGTTTTGTGATGTGACATGTAGACATGTACCAAACAACAACAAACTTCATAAAAAAATCATCAATATTTTATTCGATATTTTCATAAGAATTATAATTATGTCAGTTCCTCAAAGTCACTATATCATCTAGATGTAAAACTAACATAAGGAATACAAATTACCAGGAATATAAATAACCTATCACTACAGTTCTTGATAGGGTATTAACATATGTAGTATTTGATTTTGAAACAGCATCGTATAAGTTCATTTTGATAAATGCTTATTTACTGCTCATCACGAACGAGTTCAAGGTTCAATCTACTTTCAGGCGATAACCGCTAACAGTATAGTCAAGTCAAATTACCTTGAATATCTTATCTATTTTAAAGATTATTACATTCAGTAAATAACACTGGCTAATAAGCTGCTGAAGATGTCCAACATAATACCTGACTTCAGATCTGGCCCTTTGAACTTTTATAGAAAGAAAGCCTCTTTTGATTGGAAGAAGCTGAAGATCTTCATAGAGACTGAGGATGTTGTTAAATATCAGGTACATTACAATTTTTGTTTTCATGGGTATTTATTTTTCTATTGTTTAACTTTAATTTGTAACCTTGCTTGGCATCACCAAAATACCTCCCCACAATTACCTTTCTTGGTCTGATATTTTAGGGGAGAATCCCACAGACAAATTATGCTAACTCATTGTGTGTATGATAGCTGGCTTAGCCGGATCATATTTGTGTCCCACAATATACAAGCAGTAATATCAAATTTACAGAATGGGGTTATTCTTGTTTTTTGATGTAGATTATTTAAAACTTCAGTAATGCATGCCAGGCATTAAATGTGCACAGAGGTCTCCTCCTGTTTTTTGCATAACCTGCATGTGGCTGTTTCTACCACTCCTATAAAGTCATGTGTTGGTTCTACTGATATTGTCTTGTTAGCAAACTCGAGCAAAAAAATTGTTAACCCCTAATACTGAGAATGTCAAAAATATACAATTGTATTGGCTGCAAAGTTTTAAATAGGTCTGAAAAAGATGAAAAGATTGATAAAGCTCCAACTATAAGCATTTTCAAACAAAAGTTCAGAACTTAGCTGAGTGAAAAATATTCAATCGTTGATAAACAATGAATATTCATCTTATTATTTTATTATTCTGTTGGTTATATAAACTGTAAAGGTCGGTTTTCTATGAGTTTTTTTGACTTTTACTTTGTTATAATGTTTTGACGAAGAAACAGATCATTTATATATTCAAAGATATAAAATTATATACTTATTTCCAGAATGAGCTGTACAGTTTGATCAAAGACAACCCAGAATACAATGTTGATAAAGAAGTCTTGTCCACATTAGATGGTCAAAGGAAGGCAGCTACAATGCAAGCATTGGCCCAGAAGAACATGCCTCAGCTGGCCCTCCTAAACACGATCCACAATCTCAAAATTCCTCCCAGTGCAACAAGAATAATGATACAGGTCTCACCATCCTCTTCCATCAAATATTCTGTGGGAGACCGATTGTTTATCTCTGCTATCATGAACATGGGCACTGAAAGGCACATGAAGTTCATTAATGATATGGAGGAAGGCAAGGTAAGTGGACCAAATGAAGTTTTCTATTAATATTTGCCCTAAACTGATCAAAAACTTCTGAAAAATGTAAAAATGATGTTTAGATAATTCTTAAAATGTTAGGGTCCTTCCAATTTTTCTTACAAAGGCACAAAGCCTTAGACACTCCAAAAGCACTGCAAGAGGCACAGGGTAGGTGTTTGTTGAACTGAATCCATTCGTAGATTCTCATGCGGTTAGCAAAGTTAAGAAGGCAGACAATCTGTAGTAGCCTAATTAAACGAATTTATTTGATGCGGCGCTGACAAATCCTCGGATCTTCTGTAGGAATTGTATCAAAAAGGCACCAGCTTACCAAAGTTTCCATTTTATCATTTAGCACATACCTTGAGAACATAATTTTTCCTACACCTCCGTCCTCGACTGCTCATAACAAACCACTAGCCTGTCATCTGCTCCGCTCGTTTGGCCAAATTGTCACTCAAGAATAAGCATATCAAGTGCAGGAACAAGTGAGAACTATGACCAATTAAAAATTCCGATTGTTCATTCTGACCTGTAAAATCACAAAGCAAAGAAAAATATGTAATTGGAAGAAGTTATATCACTATATTCAGGTCTATCAGATCATAGGAATGTAGTTCATGTGTTGAAGGAATACTGCATTAAAGGTTCTCAAACTGGATCTCTAAAATGTCTATATGCATATTCTATGGAGTTCGGAACCATTCTTATGTTTTGTTGGAACGAAATTGTTATTCCCTAAAATTTGAATTTACTTTTGTTTTCATCAGATCTTTGGATGCTACGCATTGACAGAGATAGCGCACGGTAGCAACGTGCGTAAGATGCGATGCACAGCCACCTACGACAAGCAGAAGAAAGTCTTCGTGCTTAATTCACCAGACTTCCAGGCAGCGAAATGTTGGGCGGGTGGTCTGGGACAGTCAGCCACCCATGCAGTCATCTATGCCATGTTGGTCATCGATGGCCACAACTATGGATTACACTCGTTTGTGGTACCAGTTAGAAGCCCAAAGACCTTACTACCCTATCCTGGGATCATCGTTGGGGATATGGGGGAAAAGATTGGATTGAATGGTATTGATAATGGGTAAGGAAGGTCGTTGACTTTGTTTATAGAGTTTTTTTGATACACGGTTTGCAAGTCTTGTGGAAGTTTGGATATTCAATGGTCCTGATGAAGTATGTTGTCAGAATTACAGGCAGGTGACAAGGAGTTACAAAAATCAGTATATTAGAAATGTTTCGAAACTCCGAAAAGAAATGAATTGAAAAATGTAGTTACCTTTCAAGACTATCTATCATGATGATCTATATATAGTCAAACCTGCAGGTTTGTCCAGTTTGACAACTACGAAATTCCAAAGGACAACCTGTTGAACAAACTGGGTGACGTAACAGATGACGGAAAGTATACAACTCCTTTCAAGGACCCAAACAAGAGACACGGAGCAGCGCTGGGGTCGTTGTCTGCTGGAAGGGTGAATATCGCTATTATCTGTGAAACTTTGGCGGTGAAGGCCCTCACAATTGCTATAAGGTACGCAGGGGTGAGGAGGCAATTCGGACCTGACGAGAAGACCGAGGTTCCCGTTATGGAATATCAAACTCATGTAAGTTGTGGAATTTGTCCGTAATTTCTGTTGACCGGGAGAAATCCAGAAAATAATGAGAGCGACTCCAGGATTTTCTCCTCTCTTTTTAGTAATAAATATGGACGCTTGTATACCACTCCAGTAGAGTCGGAGAAAACGGAGACGCTTCCTGAGCAGATCCAACCTAAATGTCTTGAGACGGTCACATTGCGGTCTCATATTTAGGCGTTGATCTCGACTAGACACAAGATATTGCGTGATGCTTCAGTTTGACAATTGCGTCTGTCAGAAGTATAAGGGACCATTTACTTGGCATTGAAATGATATAAAAATTAAATCAAACGGCCGTGTGACAGATGTTGGTACAGCATACTCTGTGGTGTTGACTTACATAAATTTTACAAGGCGCGTCAGTGTTTTGACAAAGGACATTGATTATTTACAAAAGCTTTGTGAATAGTCGAATTAGACGGACCCACGATAAATATAAATCGCAACGTTTCTCTGAAATAAAAACAATGTCTTAAACAAACATGTTTTTTTAGCTGAATGATGGAAGATTTTCACCAAATGACACCATCTACAAATTGCATCATCAAGTGAATGTTTAATTTTCAGCAACACCGGCTGTTACCCTTCTTGGCAGCCATATATGTCATGAGGAACTTCAACACATATCTGTCAGAGGTATTCTATCAGTTTTCTATAGATAGAATGATGGGAATTGATAGTGAAGATGGCCCCGAAAAAGGAATGGAAATCCATGCTTTATCCTCCGCTTCCAAGCCTGTCGTTGGTTGGACGACAAGAGATGCTATACAAGAGTGCAGAGAGACATGTGGTGGACATGGTTATCTTAAAGGTTAGTTATTAGTACAGAATGGTGCATTTTGTTATGGCTAGACCAAATGAGAAGAAATGCAGTAAATCCACTAAAACAGAAATAGAACAAATAATCCACCTTATGAAATTATTCACCAATTAGCTACTAACATGCTAGTATTTTCATACATCGTACAAATACAAGAATTATTGAACATCTAACAGCGCTGATAAAACATTCTCAATGCTTCAACTCAAACCAACTAATTCAGGAAAAAAGATTCTTCAGAGTCATAGACGGGCTAAGGATTATGAAATAGATTACAGAAAGACAGACCGACGGAAGTGACATGGTTTTACGGTCATGAAACACAATATCCTGAATTCGGAATTTCTCGCAATTACACCGCTTTTTCGCTACTTTGCGTGGGAAGTAAAAGGTATTTACTGAAGATAATATGTTGCTAATTTTTACATAATTTTCTCACTCATTTCATTGTGTTGCTTGTGATCTTCATAAATGAATTTGTTTGTTTCCCACGTCCCTCTAAAAAGTTGCTGTGATTGCTCCGACAACTTAAAATAAACATTTCAGCCGCAGGCATTGGTGACGTTAGAAACGACCACGATGCAAATCTAACCTATGAAGGAGAGAATCATGTATTGATACAACAGTGCAGCAACTATCTGTTGAAGTTCTGGCCACAAGTGCTTAAACGGCAAGCCATTTCATCTCCTTTCCATTCCATAGACTTTCTTACGCACGGCTTAGATATATTACAGCAAAAATTTAACGTAAGCACCATCGAAGAAATATGCAGTCCGAATAGTAAGTCATAGATGTAGTCTGATAGAGTAGTTGTCTGAAATTCGATAAATATTCAGTTCAAAACATCACTCCGTTCATTATTTTTTTTATTTCTAATGTTATCATGACATTTAGAACATTTTGTTGCAGTTATGTATTATTTATGAAATCTTACGTATAAATTGCACAATTTTGTTTAAGTGGAAGAGTTTCACGAATTAACTACTTCTACAGATAAAACGGAGTGTGTAAAAATAATTTGTATCATCATTGAAGCCTATACTGAATTTGTATGTTTTAATTTGATACCAGATAAAGCAAAATACTGATGAACAACACTTCATTGTTTAGTTCTATTTGTTCAATTATTTGACATATTGTCTATGAAAAATTACTTTCAAGGTCCCAAACACTACCTTTTGAATGAATTGATGTTTTTGGCGAAATTGGTTGCACTCTATCCTGTACCCATTTCCAGGAGATAAAAACTCTAAATTTTTCCAAAAGATTAATTAGCTTTTTTTATTATAATACAAATCAGTTCAGTCAGTGATCATAAATTGGTTGTGTTTCAGAGATAATTGAAATATACCAATGGCTGATTACATACCTTTTGAAAATATCACATGAAAAACTAGAAAAACAGCTGAAATCTGGAAAGCCAATATTCTGGTCGAAAAATGACTCGCAGGTTTACTACGCGAAGAATTTAGCGATTGCTTATATACAGGTAAGTAACTTCAATGTCATATTCTGTGATAATAATTGCAATCACTTGCATTCAACCATTAAGTTGCATAGTCAGCAATTACATTCAGGCCAGTGTAGATTATTTTTACCGAGCGCTACAATTGAAAGAATTTGTTTTTTATAGTGAGTAGTGTCTGGCTAAAATGTCACTGTTTAGATAATGAAGATACTCTGGAATTCCTTGAGATTACGCGGTGTCGAAACGCCGAGAGAAAGACCGACAGACCGACGGAAATTCCTGACACATTCCTTACTATGGTGTAAACAATCTTTAAACATATGAAAATATAAAGTTACCACTTAGCTTATACCGGGGAAATTATTATAATAGTTTCAATAATCAATTGCACCATCGTATCTTTAACGTCTCTTAGCATTAAGGAGTCCTTAGCATTTTCTGTTGCAGCAATTATAAGAAAGGATTTATTCTGCACTTAAACTTTCCTCAACTAAGTAGCCATTGTTGTTTGAGGTTATAATGCCAGATTTCTTGAAATATCTTGAAGCTTGTTACCTTTTGTAAACGGACTATTTGAACCATTTAGACAATGTATCTGATATTCTGGAATATGACATAACTTTTAGACATTGCTCTTCAAGGCTAGCACGGCAAATTTATGCTTCCAACTTCCGAACGCACATTGTTTATTATTTAGTTCCCCGTGATTTCTGTGTGAAAACTGTATATGTATTCTCTTTGATGATTCAAATTTCTAGCACGCTTACCTACAAAGAATGTTGATTTTGATATCAGAATCACCTGACGAACCAATCAGGAACGTTCTGACAAGAATTTTCTCCCTATATGCCCTGTGGTGTTTGGAAAAGCACATTCCCGCTTTGTATAGAGGCCAGTATACTGTGGGACCTGAACTCCCTGAGCTTTTGCATGAAGCTATACTAAAACTCTGCGCGGATCTTAAAGACGATGCAGTCGCGTTAATTGACGCTATTGCTCCACCGGACTTTGTGCTAAACTCTGTTCTGGGTGCTTCAGATGGTATGGTGAGTAATTAAAATATATTAATAAGGGCCATTTTGGAAAAATATTCCATAAATGGAATATGTGTGAACAGTTATTGTACAGTCGTTTCTAGGAATGTCTAACAAAGATGTTAGACATACATCTGATAAGTGATATGTTGCCATTTTTTGGACAAATGTTGAAAGGTGCCTATTTACTGGTTTTTCTGTATGGAAAAATTGTAACGAATAATTTGTCCTTAACATGTAATTATGTGATTTGTGTATTATATTCTGTAGTACTTTCATTTTGGGACGAATTATTATATAACAGTCCTTCCACATTTTCTTCGACAAGATTTCATCATTATTCGTGAAGATCAAAATAATTCGGAAAATTCTTTTGTAACTAGAATCAGCTCTCTCTTTGAAAGTACATATTGCCAATTCCATCTCTGCATAAATCATCCCCTAAGATGAATCGGTTTTTTTAGATGTTTTTATTTACAATATCAGTGGTGTTTGATGGTTTGAATACAATAAAATCATTATCCATTAAAAAATGCATCTTAAATTGCTGATAAAAACTTTCTGTCAGAACCTTTTGATAATAGTAGTCTTACATTTTATATTTCCCTCTTTTGCAGGTATACGAACATCTAGAAAGATCAATAAAAGGGTCAGAGTATGGAATGAACAGACCAAAATGGTGGCAAGATGTCCTAAAATTCGACTTAAAAAACAAGCTCTAGTACAATTACTCCAATCTTGGAAGTCAGTTACAGAAAGTCTTTAAGTATATTTTTGTTACGGATAATTTTAATTGCTCAAGTAAAGCTCTGATTAGCTGTGAGAACATATATTTTATGTAGTATGTTTGTTTTTATAATATATCCTGAAAGGTGCCTTACTGTTATAGGTTAATTGATTATTTTAAAAATGATTAAAACAAATTCATAAGTTGAGTTCCAAAATTTCTGATGTATGTTTATGATATAGTGAAATGTGAAGGTAGGAAAACAGGGTGATACAAAAGACAATACTAAATTGTATTTTTTGAAAATATAAGTTAATAAAATTTAATAACGATTAGAAATATATTATACAAAAACTAGTTAAGTGTGATTCTATATTTATATCTTGGTTAACTGGTTGTATTTTTATATTACTGTTTATATTCTGTTGAATAAAAAAATATATATTCTATTAATACCAGTTTTTGAATCTAGTGTATACCATTTTTGTGATAACCCAAAATTAAATTGGCCTGTCATTGTTTTTTAGCTTACAAAAACCGGCCGGAAACGCTACAATTTTTTTAACATTGGAAATTTTCCCTGACTGACTTAAATGTTCTGATGGGTGAGATAACATTGTGAAAATATCAGGAATTGAATGGCGTTCAAACCTTTGCAATCAACAATTATTTTCCGGGATAATATCACTTAACAAAAAATCACCTGACCAGATTTTTACTGTCGTGTTAGATTTTAAACTTGAAGTGAAATCTTCAAATCATTTCATCTATCACCTTCTTAGCCCGATTTGCAAAAAACATTATCTAGACTGGAAATCATCATTGCATAAGCGTTGGTCACTTTCTTATTACATCATACTAATTGCAAAGTATAACTTTCGTTTATATCCACTGACACAGTAGCAGTATGCAGAGTCGTTTGCCACATTTTGGAATGATACTTTTTATCATTGGGCTAAATCTGTCTATAGCTACAAAAAAGATGGTCAGTTGAAGTTGGCCGTTCAATCAACTCAAGATCCTGGCTCCTCACAATCTTGTTCCAACCCCCAAACAGAATGGTTCTGCTTGACAGAAATGAACTGTCATGTTATGGGTTATTGCGCAACACTTATCGTGAGGTGGCATCAAAACCATACAATCACTGGAAGCTTACGCCTGATTTTGATCTGTCTCGAGTCGTTCCTTTCAACTATTTAATAGACGATGCTATATGCAATGCTTGTAATCCATTCAAACAACCGCACAGCTTGCCGCAGATAAAGTGGCTAATCAACTTGGTTTAGTTGTACAGTGTCTTTCATCACAAGCTAACTCGTTATTTTATAGGGCAAACTACTGAGACTATAGTTTTCTGAAACTTTTTATAGAGGGTTTTCAATACCCCCTTCTTAGCTAAAAGCTTGTTTTAGAAAATTTCAATTATTCGGAAATGGACTTCAACATTGTTACTATAATATACACTTTTGATTCAGGTAATTCGGAATTTAATCCAGAAATGGGCAATACGTCTAGTGAACGTGCTTGAGTAATATATCAGGGCCAACACATTCCGGAACATCGAAGAAAAGTAGCAGATCTATCCCTATTTTATAGATGGTGGATGTTTGACCGAGCTGTTTTGGATAATAACACGGTATAGCGGACACAGGAAGAGCCCGACGGGCTCATTCTCGCCAGGTCAAACATCCAATAAATCGCACGCATTTATTAAATAAAAATCATTAGATCTTTGGTAGTTGTATTTTAATCACCTTAAGGAAAACTTGCTACATATTAATTACGAGTGATTTGGGACTAGGGCATTGACCTTGGCGACATACTGCTCTTTTGCCGATTTTACTGCTAGGCCTTTTCTGGAATTCCAAGCATTCCACTTTGTAGCACCTTCAAAGTCTGATGGCTTAGCTGAAAAATTAAAGCATTCAACCATTATCTGAAAATATCTTCTAAAAAAATATCCTCATCTGTTCAAAATGATCGAGGAGTCTTTACAGGCATTTTGTCATTGTATACTCTGAACCAATTGAGGAAGAAATAACTACTCGAATGTTGAATGCACAAGATTTATTTTGCGCGGTGTAGAAGAATAGACGGTAATAATTTTAATGATAGTGCACTTTCATGGTGCCCGATATTTTTTTATCTATTCATCTGTCGATCAAATTTCCTCAAAATTATTTTTCAAATTATCGTAGCCACACATTTACGAAAAATACCGCAAATAAACACATAAGTTGTATGACATTTGTAGATGATATTGATGTTGCAATAATACTGCTTCCGGCTTCCATTATCTTATTCGTTTATCAATGTTTCGATTGGTATGGCATTTTCAATCATCCTCAGGTGAATTAAACAAACAAGTTCCTTCCCATAATGCATAGAGAAGAGAAGATTGATGTTCGCGCGTAGTTTTGATGTATTGATGAGTATTACCAAACGGTCTGAATGAAAAAAGTGGTCATTTTATAAAGAACTCCTTCATTTTATTATGATAAATACCACTATTAGGACTTACATATCATATAACTGAATTACTGATCATGTGTATCAGAATCACCAATTTTTCCATGAACTAGCTGTATAAAAATTGTTGCGAAATCGGTCTGATCAAGGAAAAACGGAAAAATGTGCATAAAAAATGAACAAAGGAAATGGTCATGTCCACATAAAAGTGGCCGTCTGGTAATCCCAGGTGAATACTGACGTGAAATTTAATTTGCTGTAATATTATAAACAACAGAAATTTGATCCGCTATTTTTCATGGACGAAACCAATATTTATCTGCAATTTTTAAGTACACGTGATGTAAGATAGGGAGGAGGTGGAGTAGCTCAAAACCGCACTGAGAGGCGGGGGAAGGGGATGTTTATAAAAGTGGACTAAACAACCTCACGTCA
The DNA here is from genome assembly GCA_949316355.1 of Bruchidius siliquastri. NCBI lineage: Eukaryota > Metazoa > Arthropoda > Insecta > Coleoptera > Chrysomelidae > Bruchidius > Bruchidius siliquastri. The sequence goes on from OX438534.1 coordinate 29,972,379, forward strand.
AACGACCCACAACATCCTATTGATCATCAAAACCGTTGCAACGTTTACTGAGATACGCTTTGAAAAAACGCCAGCAGAGAGACAAGTGGCGCGTATGCGCGAGAAGTATTATGATCAAGTGATCAACCACCGACTATGAAGTATTTGTTTTTAGTCGGTGTGATCGACCTACCTGTAGTAACATCCCCTATTGTGGCTTGCTTGTATAATCCGTATAACTCGAGCATGTCACCATCTGCAGGCCGTTTCTTGAAGTTCTTAGCTTGATCGCAAGCTGTTTTGAATTTCTGTAACAAGTCATTATTATTAATCTCCTGTTACCTAGCCAGATAAAAAAATATCATACAATTACTTTATGGTCGTACGGAATAAATGGGACAGAAACTATGAACATATTAATAAGAGAGAAAATAGACCATCACAATCTAAGTTTCATAAGTTCCATTGACTAAATCGTTGTATCGATATAAGACTGGAAATGTTGCTAAATCTAACACCAGTCCATCAACACTACGTTGTATATTCTAGAAAATATCAAGTATAAACATGAAAATCTCTTGTACGTGTTATCAAAAAACCTTCACTAAAGTTTCGGCTACTCCGCCAGTCATCAAGTGCTAGTTGAAACTAAATATGATAACTAGTAGAATGACAAGATCTCAGAAATTCGACAAAAATGATTCCACTATATTACATGTCAGTATTCACCATTTTCTGCAAAACAAGAATAAATATACCTAAAATACGCGCCTCCATGATTGAAATTATTTAATAAGAGCTTATGCTTAAAAAATACATTAACATACGGTCCAATGACACTGACACGTTTTATTGATGTCAGTTTGCTGAATTTGATTTTGCATGACATCTATGCGTATTGAGAAAACTGGGTAAATCAGTTAACGATGTCGGTTCAAACATCCCAAGCAGTAAGCCCTGAATATCAAGAAGAACACCACGGAAACCATAAGAAAAAAACGTCGACCGGGTTTCACGAAATTTTCACCCCGATGCATCTAAGTTACGAGACGGACAGCTTCCATTCACCTCATTACAGGATCCCAGGTATTGTTCCAGAATCCTATGGGAAATGGCCCGCGACTATTTTGAATACGTCATAATATGCGGTGTTCTCAAACACGTAGAACACAAGTTCAGCTCATGCGTGGTTTTCAAGATATAGCACTTAAATGTTGGTCTTGATATGTTTCTTCTTATTATTATTCCGACTATTTAATTATTACTACCATTATTATTATTGATATACAGGTGTTTCAAAACGAAAAACTTCCTCGCGCTTGGAGCACAAAGATTACAGACCGGAATCGCAGGGTAGACGAAGGGAGACAATAAGTAGCGATGAATCCTGGAATCCTCGCATTAAGCAAATGAGCTTCTCAGTCTCCGCAGAAACATCGGTCAGCTATGTGGAGAGCGTCACCGGATCCTTCGTACAGGATCTGCTTCACGACGACGAGGCAGAGCGCAGCTGCGAAGAGTTTGCTCCTGATGCCGTTGGATTGGTTTGTTTAGCTATCTATATAGCGATTAGCTATCTACGAGTATATAAATTTATTGATCAGTTGTTTGAAACTTGTAGACAAGGTGGATTTATCAAAAGTTTGATTTCGGACTTCCATTGTCTATAAAATTTTGAGTATCACGACGTTTCGATTGATGTGCTATCTTCAATCGTCTTCAGGTGAACTGGCGAACACGTTCCTTCCATGCCTATTTATACCCCGTCCGGTGACGTGTCGTTGTGCGCGGACTATTCTGATTGGTTCCCGATGCGCGGTATTCCGGTCTGCTGACGTGGCTGTTTGTCGGTCATTGTTTGTTGTCTGGTCCAGTCGTAGTCTGTTCATCTTCTTTATAAGTGGCTGCCAGATTGGTTTAATGTCTACGCTGGCTTTGCTGTACACTTTGCTGTTGTTGGTGATGAATGCCGCCTCCTTGAATTTCCTTCGATACCAATGCGGCTCCTTGGCAATAACCTTAGCGTCGTCCCAAGCTATTTCATGGTGCTCCGTCCATGCGTGGTCAGCTATTCCAGCTATTCCAGCTATCTGGAATAGCTGACCACGCATGGACGGAGCACCATGAAATAGCTTGGGACGACGCTAAGGTTATTGCCAAGGAGCCGCATTGGTATCGAAGGAAATTCAAGGAGGCGGCATTCATCACCAACAACAGCAAAGTGTACAGCAAAGCCAGCGTAGACATTAAACCAATCTGGCAGCCACTTATAAAGAAGATGAACAGACTACGACTGGACCAGACAACAAACAATGACCGACAAACAGCCACGTCAGCAGACCGGAATACCGCGCATCGGGAACCAATCAGAATAGTCCGCGCACAACGACACGTCACCGGACGGGGTATAAATAGGCATGGAAGGAACGTGTTCGCCAGTTCACCTGAAGACGATTGAAGATAGCACATCAATCGAAACGTCGTGATACTCAAAATTTTATAGACAATGGAAGTCCGAAATCAAACTTATTGATCAGTATTTCGTAATTCCGAGAACTCTGGCTATTAATAAAAAGTAAATGGAATCTAGTAGCTGCATTTATTTTAATAAAGTATTTTTGACCGCAATACTTTCCCCGCAATAACTCACAAATAAACATATCAGTCAGATTTTGGAGCTGTTCACGTTCTGTCGGGAACCTACCCAATCTATTTATTTTAAGATACTCAATAATATTCGATGAAATATTAATTTTGTCAACTGCTGCGATTAATGATTCATCCGAAACAAAAATCATAGTGAAGTATAAATAATAGAGATCCCAACATACTTCCTTGAGGAACCCCCATTTCATTTAGTATCTCTCTAGGTATAGATAATGATCAATTGATTCCCGTTTTTTGCGAAACAATTACATTTATAAATCATTCCATAACTGCCTTAGATATAATATTTCAATGCGGTCTTTTATCTATTCAGATGGAACACGAAAATAAGTTTCACAGGATGACAGCATCTGAAGAACAGCTGATGATGCAGGGGGATGCACGTAGTACCAATACGATCGCCTTTTTCGCGGATCTCGTGAAAACGGAACGCAAGTCGATGGCAAATGCCCTCCTGATGGTGCCTGGTGAATCTCTAATTGGTCTGTACTTCGATTGCTTCACCCTGAAATACTGTACAACATGAGAACATTGAAAAATCAATCGGTTTGAATCTGTACAATGTTACAAACATTTGAAATGCATTCCTATGTAATATGAATGTTTCATAGAATTTATAGCTGTTGAATAATTTTTACTAATCGAATCCAAATATGTGAATAATATTTTAAGTCTAACAAGTAAGAAGTACCGGGGTCAAAATCTTATAGATTATAGAACACCTCCTATCATAACAACAATTTTTGTGAGATCTCCGCCTTTCACTTTTTCGAAAACTGTCATCGTCGTCATAATAATAACCTAGTGTCAAGTTTCCATCAAAAGCCAAATTATTTTCGGACCTGCATCTTTTGTAATTAAAATTAAATAAATATTGAAAATATTTGTTGCAATTTCATGACTTCAAAATATCTCACAGTATTTAGGTTATCTCAAATTTCCATTATTTCCGATATTTTTGACACTTCATCGTCATCAAAATCCTTAATCAACTAATACCGCCGCGCGTATTGGGGCCATTTTCACATGCGTAATTATTTATTATCCTGATTCAGTTAGAATACAGTTGCTAAGAGACAAATTTGAGTAAACCTAGCATGAACATTTCATCAAAATCTGAATAGTACTTTTTAGGCTACAGAGAGGCCAATAATTACTGGAAAGACTACAGACAGACACATCAAAAAGTATATCTGGATTTAGAAATGTTTAATAGTTACGATACTTCCTCGACTATTGGCGAAAAAATGAAAAACGCAAATACAAAATTCCAAGATGAACACTCACCATGGATAACTTGAATTTAGCTTTTTGTTCTTAGTTCAAATATTGATGTTTGAATGATAACGTGTTACTTAGGAACCCAGTTAGCACCGCGAAAAGCACGAGTCAGTCTCCTGAAAGACAATAAATGTCAGGGACAAAGTAAGTGCTGTGGAGCAATACGAAAATGTTTTCGGAAACTGTCTCGCAAACTCTGCAGAAGTAGAAGAAAGAAGAGACCGAAAGATAGAAAATCGATTTATGCAAGCGACGATTCTCATAGTAGCGACACTGATGATTCGTGAGTTCATTCACGATATACAATATTTATTTTTTTAGTTGCTTTTTCATGTAGATTGTAGATGCTCTTACTTGGTGAAACTCCTCCATCATGCAGAAAAAAGATTGTATAATTAAACACACAGTTTCACAAATAAAACTTTTTTCAGTGACGCCTTTCGATTTATATTCAAATCATCGTCGGACTGTCAGATTTGACTATTAACAAGGCTATCCAAATTACCTGCCAACTAACTAACTAGATCCTATCATGGATACAAAACTAGAGCTCCCAAAAATAGCTAGACATGATAAATAGTATGCTAGATTTGAGAGCTCTAGTTTTGTATCCATGATAGGATCTAGTTAGTTAATCGGCAATTGATCTGGGTAGTCTTGTTAGCTGTCAAATCTGACAGTCCGGCGATGATTTTAATATAAATCGAAACGCATCACTGAAAGAAGGATTTTTATTTGTGAAACTGTGTGTTACTTATTACACAATCTTTTTATCTGCTTAATTGCTTTTTGTTAATAATTTTCGAATATTCTAATAATGAGGTGCCGTGGTGACCAGAATATATATGGATTCTAGTATATTGTAAGATCTGATCACGTTTACTCCATGTTTACGCATAAGATCAATAGTTTTTACTGAGTGTACCATGCAGCACCACACACCAAAGCTGTAAAACATGATACGAGTTTTACTTCCCACGTACATATAAGAGACACACTATAAACCGGTGACGTCATTGGCGAGGTTTTCGCGTGCTGTTTTCAGATTATAAATGGCGGGCAACGATATTAGGAGTGGTCAATAAGATAAATTCACAAATCTTTTAATATGCCTAACCAAGTTTATCGTGTTACATAAAAATTAGAACGCGTACTACAATTATTATGTATGCATTTTATTTTGTTGTTTATCATATGACCTTACCCTATAGGTACTCACCTAATTATTACTAATGAAATGAATGAATAACCATTCAATAAGATAAATAACGAAAATTAATATTAAATAAGGGACTGAAGTGGTTAATATTTGTCGTTATATCAGGAGTTCTTATACATTTGAGTATTAAAAGAAAAGCACAATAAAATTTGACACTAAAACAGGTGTGAGCAACAACAGTACAACAGACATTATAACCAGGTTCTACATTATCAGATGTTGTGGTACATTAATTTTTTGTAATTGAGCTGATCCACTTCTCTCTATTTTACTTCCCAAGCTAATTGGCGGGAAAGTATTGTTATCACAAAAAATATCGAACCAGTGGCAGCAGAGTAAAAGTTACGTCATCATATAACAACGTGCGGTACAGCTGGTCTACCGTTCAAGCGATACTGACGAACGGTAGGACTAGAAGTCGATCTCGATTTTTAAAATATTCGTGATCATAATACTTTCTTCGCATATCTTGTGGAACGTCATGATGTTTTTTAGACAAAGTTCAGAAATAAGACATTCATCATGTTTGTTCCTCATATAGAAAATGCATTGTACAAGGAGCACCTGAGGATGAGGAGAGTGAAATAGAATCTGAACAACTCAAAGATGCAAAGAAATTCTCTGAGGAAAGTAAGTGATACAATTGCTGTGTATACGTCTTTTAGATTTAATCATTGCGGAAATCAAATTCGGTTTAGTGCCCAAAAGAGTGAGTAGACAGATTTAAAATATTGCAACAACATAAAGTATGATGAATAAACATTCGGAAATTACGTGACGCGTTTCGCTACATTCAATAGCATCCTTAGACAGCCGAACTGATTATTTGTAATGGCTATCGAGGTTGTATGAAAATCTTATTATGGATTGAAAGAAGAGCATCGACGTTTTTTCTCAGCATTTGAAGCTAATGTCTCATTTTTACTGTCGCATATTCAGCTATTTTTATATTCCTTAAAAATGGAGATTATCAATAGCAAAGTTCAGTATTAACTACTTTCTTACGTGCTAATGTTCTCAGGAACTTATTAGCAGCCATTTAAATAACAATCTATTTTTACATTTTTACAACAATTGATCCGTGAGTGGAAAGTATTATCGAATAACCGACACAATAGAGAAAATACCCGGAAACATTCCAATCAGTGTTAGCAAATATTCTATATGCTTAAATGTAGTTGTCGACAAGCTGTCAAATTCCTTCGAAATCAAATAAGAGGCTTTTAACAGCACATTCATAAGTTTTTGGAATGTCGCTGAATTCAAACATAACCTTTGGTGACCACCTGTTTCCATTGTTTGGATATCATTTACTATAGTTAGCCTATCTTATTCAATTCTGGATTTTTTTTTTTGAAAATTAGGCAACGACTTTGAATTATAAAGATTCTTGACAACAGATTTAAAGTTTAGAATTGTGATTAACTCAACTGTATAACAAAACGTATTACTGTACATCTAGTCGTATAACTTCTAGAAACCCGAATAAAATACAAAATAATCAATAATGAATATGGTAACAACAATACTTACCTCTTCAAGGGACATGTCTTGCTGTACAACAATCAACTCACACTAAACTTCAATATCGAAGCATAAACTTTTATGTAGAAAAATAGGAGATCTATACACCGCCCAACATGCAATTGGAGAAACAAACTTTATTCCAACACGTCACCTTTGTTGAAATGACCTGTAATTTGCTGTCGTTTTACGATCACGTGCAACTTCAGTTTGGTAGAATGACGATATATTCCGCACTTTTACAATTCCACGCACAATCATATATTTACTGGGGAAATTTTAATACAAATTGTTTATATTTAATAACATAAATATTGTAAGTACATTATTATGTCGCTGAAATGAAAAGTGGAAATCCTTCATTTGTTCATTTTCGTGACTTTTACCATTGATTAAGATATTGCATTGCATTGTATTCTTGATAGGAGGTCATAGGGGAGATCTGTCACCGCTATTCGTCAGTGTCCAAGGATAAGGAGCTCTGACTTTGTAAAGATAGATGCCAATGGACAGTGCGACATTGCGGGGCACTGAAATAAATGTTGGTTATATACTATTACCATAGTTTCAATTTCGGAATACAGATCCTGCGATCAGAAACAAGCTTGGAATCCCAAAGAGAATTCCATTGACGGCCGCACTGGTTAGTATCAGGATTAGGATCATCCACAGAAAACGTACGATTGCTTTCTTCCAATTCATCATGGGCATGAGAATAATGAGGCACGAAGAGCATAATGAAAAAGAAGATCTACTCGTAGGTGATAAGTATGAAGGTTTTTACTAATTTTCATCAAAGAAGTCGCTCATGTAGATTTTAGATGCTCTTACTTGAGGAACCAGGTGAATCTAGGAGGGGGGGATGGATGCGATTGTCTATTCCCTTCCTGGTCAATGAAGATGCAGTCTAGTTTACCTATTAAACATGAACCAGTACGGAATCATCATTCTTAAACACAAATATTGGCCTCTCCAAAATAATTGTAGGTCCACGTTTGGATGAAATACTTTCATCTTTAAGATTATCGTTTCATCTATATTATTTAACCCGTTGTATATGTCGGGAAACATCAAGAAAAGACAATATGTTCCAAGATTACAATACGTTTCCGCCCTTTGGTGTGGGAAGTAAATTAAATATTCTAAGCTTTTTTCTTCGACCTTTGTCAAGATGTTTGGGTTGTCTTTCTAGTGTGCCATTGAACATAATAGCATTAAATTGAGTATTTAAACTTTCTAGATACACTGGACGGTGGAGCAAAACCGTGATGGCATATGATGACGACTGGTTCGCCATAGAATTAATATATTACTATGACACGAAGTCGTTCAAGAAGGGTAACGGCTTAATATGCTTGATCGTTCAGAACAACGAAGCCTTATTCAGAGCCAAACAATTTGATTGGCCCATCAAACACGAAAACAGGCTCATTGCCCCTGGAGGCTATATTTTCCAAATTGTAGATAGGCCAGTACCAAAAGACAGAGGTAGAAAATATTTTTTTTCATTTATCTATCTGAAAACGTTCACTTTTTTCTGTTGGCCAAAGAAATCGACAAAAATGATGTACCTACATGTATCAAAATCAAAATACCTACACATATAATAATTTTTCGCTTACTAGTGATTGTTTTCCAGGTATTTTTTCAATTTTAGTATCTTAAATGTTGAATTAAACCAAACCGCAATATCTTCATGAAAAGGATCATTTATAAAAATGTCATTCAAATTTTCACCTGCATCGCTAGTTGTTACTCAATCACCTGGGAATTGATTGGAAATCAAGCTATTGTTCAAGATCTGGTATGAAAAGGAGGAACTATATCTATCCTCCATAACACACGTAAAATATCCTTATAAACTAACAACAGCTTAAATTTACAATACAAGGTCTATTTTTTCAACATTCAGAATAAACTGTTTCGATATTACTCGTTGTTTCATCAAAGTCTCTACACCTTTTCAGATCCGATTTCCAAGATCATTTTGACAAGCACAAATTTACAAAATTCGATCAAATTCTGGTGTGGCTTCCTGGAAATGAACATCGTAGTAGAAAAAAGATCATCGATCACGCTTAGCTACGGCAAAAATCAAATTAAACTAGAATTGAGATATATATGTAAGTAGTTATTCATCCCAATCGATATTCGCATTCTATTTCAGCCCAACTATTTTGTTATTAGATTAATATTAATTTTCAACGAATAACCTCTTACAAAGGTAGAAGCTATATCGCGCTACAGAAGCGCTGTAGAGGATAACTTAATGTCCCACATATACATTTTCAGCTAATGTATGCGAACAAGTCTACATAAGCAAACCTCACCCTCTCTTTCAAGATGACGGCTAATCCTAGCCCTCTGCCTTGTCATTGTCAGATGTACCCGACCAAATCTAAAAACGCATTTTGTCCTTAGAAAAATGCAAACGATATGGCTAATTTCACTGCGGAAATGCTCCTGCCGATGTAATGTTTGTCTAATTACATGAAGCTGTATTTAGGAATCATCAAATCACTCCTCACAAATAGGACAAAATCATGTATTTGCATTTCTGCAAACTGCCCTGACTCCATAATCCGGATCACTAGGTCCAGCGGAACGAGATTCAGCAGAGTTTCATTCACTCACAATCGTTGTATTTTATCTTCAATTTCACAGCACCACCTTTTATCCAAGGAGACAACACAGTCAGATTGAAAGCAGTCTGTCCGTACAGTCAATTGATGGAGCTGCAATTGAAATTCCTGAAAGTCCCCAGCAGAATCAAACAACAAACAACTATATATGCCTACACGAAGCCTACAAACGTCAAGATCGCCGTTTTCGTCGACTATGATGGTCACGAGATTGCTTACATTGACCAAGAAAGTTACGAAAAGGTTCGCAAGTATGATGCTGAATCTGTCAAGACTCTCAAGTTGCACGTTAAATTGTCGAATTGATGTGTGTTTCACAACTTTTTACCAGATATTTACAAACTTTAAATAGAATTTATATAGTATATATATTATATACATTTAATATTATTTATTGATTCCTTAAATTACATTAACAGGGTGAGGAAAAAATGTCATGCCTTGAGTATTATGAAAATCGAAGATAAAAAGTTTCATGCTCGTAATAACCTCAATATCATGAAAAATAATCAATATCAATAATGTCTGTTACACGGAAAGAAATAATCATCTAATTTTGCGTGCAGAAACCTATGTTGAAAATTTCTCCGTATTCCGAAAATAATTTCAGGCTTTTTTCATTCAGTCTAAATATTTTGCACACATATAGAAGTAGCAAAACGCGAAAAACTTGGCAATTTCCAGTATCCCAAGTATTAAATAAATTCGGGTTGAAACCCTTTCTGAATTCAAAACTTGTGAAACATACAAACATAATTTTAACTTTCCACTGTCCACTTATAAAAATTATTTTTGACTGCGACCTCAAATGGCGATAAAATAGGAATTTCGAAAGAATAAAAAACGCTATCAGAATATGAAGGATTGTATAAAGCTTAGATGTATCTCTTATTTTCCTAAAAGTACAATACAGTTTTGTTTATGACATCGGCTTCGACAAATAAGACAAATCAAGGAGAAAAACATGATTATTACTTCGAGTAGTTTCATTTTTAATAATCCTGCTGGATTTTTGGAATTCCCTAGATAAAACATGTAAAGGTAGGGGTAAAATACTGTCTTTTCTCTTACCATATTACCACATATTTTTATTTCGAAAACTAATTTTTTTCTCAACTAAATATCCGGAAATTGGGGGGCAAGGGGGTGCAAGTGCGCTTCGGGCTCCCCTCCTCTGGGTACAAGCCTGGGTACCTATGTATTGAGGTTCTACAATAAAAAACTGCTTAATTGGAAAATGTTTCTATTAAATTTACAAATTTTTATACATATTTTGTTAAAAGCAATATTTGCGAACTAAAAGACACGTTTTGGTCCAAGGAAAATAAATTACGTATATTTTTCACAGAAAAAAATCACACTAGCTATATAAAACTACAAAATACAAAGGTAAGTATTCCAAAAAAGTAACACTGCGAATCATCAAGATTATTAGAATACTTTCTCCTATGAAATAATAGTCGATTACTGGTCAAATCTATAATTTCAAAAATATGAAGTTTGAAAAATTTTAGATGCAGTTAAAAAGATTGTGTAATTAACACACAGTTTCACAAATAAAACTCTTTTCAATTCTGTGACGCGTTTCGATTTATATTTAAATCTGCGTCAGACTGTCAGATTTAAATATAAATCGAAACGCGTTACTGAACCAAAAAGAGTTTTATTTGTGAAACTGTGTATTAATCACACAATATTTTTATCTGCATGATAAGAGAGTTTCCCCAAGTAAGAGCATCTACAAATCTGCACAAAAAAATTAAGGAATTTAAAGTACGGTCATGTCAACTTATGCTGTACAAAAAATATAAACAATGGTTGAAAAGCTCCATAAAGCAGTTTTGAATCTTGGAATAAATGTGGTTATTTCCAAAAAAAGCAAACAATATTGCTGTGATAATTCTTTTGAAATACCTGCCTGATACATATTTCATAAGTATTATTAGCACATAAAAATATTTAATACATTAACAAGGTCAAGGTAAAAATCAGTTGACAAAAATACAACCTTACTTAAAAAAACAAGATCGATCAAACTAGACAATCAATCATTCTAATCCATTGAAGATCAAGTTACAACAAATTGAATACAAAATATACCACGTCAAAGATAAGAAGGGCCAGTATGGGTACCTTTTCATGAAAATAGATACAAGGAGTTGAACGGGTGAGAACTTTCTATTTTAGTAAAATTGAATGAATTGAAAAAAAAACAAATATATCATGTCTAGTAATAAACCAAAATATCTGAAAAATTAATAGTCGTATCGAAAAATAACCTGATGATTATCATAGAAGGCAGGAGTAAACAAAATTGAATCCTAGCTTTTAGCTTCCCAATAATTCAAATGTTAAAAATAATATTCAATATCTGCAAATAATATTTATTTCCATTTGCACAACCTTGCAAAAGTTAAAAAGTCAACCATACTGGCACTTCCTGGACACACCACTGGAGGATATGAACTCACTTTGATTATACACAAGCATTTCAATTCGATGTGAATGCTGTATTGACAAAAAGTGGATTGCCATTAGTTTGGATGGCTGGACATAATACAAATAATTCCGAACTAGAACGGAACAAATCAGAATCGGAAAAATGCTCATGTCTATATCCTTTTCAAATTTCATATACGCCACGTCAAAGCAAACACGGATTATCCTGATGGACGATGTAACTTGACTAGGGATTAGCCAGTGATTCTCGTTTACTACGAACGGCTTTTGAATATGCGGCTTACATATTTGGAAGTACACAAATCCACATTTATAAATCTGAATAAACGTACTCGCTGTCGGATTCTAACCATATACCTTCTGCTTGCAAGACATACACTCTGCCATTTGAGCTCGTCTCCCAAACCGTCTGATTCCAAAAATCAGTCTTCCTCCGAATTTAAAATTATGTTTATAATTGGTATCCAGAGATACAGTGTGAGTGTCTTGGAATCAGTGGCAGTCACTGTCAGCGAAACGTTTACAGATATTTACTGTTAAAAAACATTAGTCTGGTCTGTAGATGCGAACAATACATGCCAGCGTAGCTTAATTGGTGGAGTTTTTGTCCAGCAAGCAGAAGTCACGTGATTCGAATTCAGCCATGGGCCATTTATTTCCGATTCTAGATGTGCATTGTCTCTATCTTGCGGAATTGCAAGTGAATAAATGTTACTTGAAACTGTCACAATATGTTCTCAATGAGAATAAAAAATATGAGATTATAAGATTTTTTGTTTCCAACAACCTCAGAGGTTACTTGATAAACATGAAAATACAGACGCAGTGCAAAATTAATGCAATGGCAAAACAATTTTCCAAAGCTCTTTCATGTCCTCATCCTAAAAGATAAATCGTTTGATATCGTACATTGAAAAAAAGCACAAGATAGAAATAAATCAAAGACCGGCAGCCTTAGATAACAAAGATAGCAAAAACACCACAAAACAAAGTTCTCAATAACAGATTACCAAATAGTAGAAGAGATCCTTGATCTTTAGCATGATCGGCCAGACTGAACCTCTAATTCCATTCGAGAACAATTACGACTAATTCAAAATCAATTCAGAATGCGAACACAACGCTCTTACTAGAAGTCCAGGATTTTCTAATGGCGAACTCATTGTTTAGAATACAATTGATACATACATGAATTCATGAAGGTTTTCTTAATATAACCAAAGTGATAATTATCCTTGCAGATAAATTGACCAACTCTGTATCACAGCTACAAATAATATAACGATAACACCAAGTTGTAACAACTATTATGTCATTTATGGGAGCACAGGAATGTTTAATAGAATTAATATATGGATATGCGTTCAAGTAAGAAATAATTTTATTATCGAACATTCCCAAGTATCTTGCATCAAAGAGCGAAAAATTAAGACCCTGTAATCAAAGCTTACGGAATAAATACCCTCATCGTATGCTAGAGGCCACACGGGCTGGCGGCTACCCTTGACCGCTTTTGATGCCACTTTCTGGCGCTCGTAAAGCAGATGGTTTGGAGTAGCTTGACTGCCTTTGCTTTAGATGTTTCGACAAGGAAGGCTTCGAGGGAAGCCATCCAACTTGTATTTATTTCGTAAACTTTGCTATAATAATAATATTTTGTTTTTTGAATATAATACATCCTTTTAATCTTTTCACAATTTTTAAATCGGGGTTTCATTGTATGAACAAAATTACTTTATTATCGCCTAAAAACGAGAAGAAATTTAAAATTAAAAAAATTAAAACAAATATTAAAAAAACGAAGCCTCAAAACATATATTTCAGCCTTGGGGTCAATATAGCTTAAATCCTTCACTCAGTTCTAGCATTGTGAAAGAATGAATAATTGAGTAATTTAAATACTTTGACCCCACTTCATAGACCATAGACGAAAGTGGCGATTTGTTTAATTTTTTGTTGTTAGAGAGACACGTCACCATACTGCAGCGACCATTTTTCATAACCAACAAGACTCTGTGGCGAAACGCTCCTTCGAATTCGTTTCAAAGATTCCAAAAAATCGTTGATTGTGATACTTCTTACCGAACTGGGGTCCATCTGCTTCACTTGTTCTGGTTGTAGTTCTAGAAAAAACCTCACATGAAGCACATTTCAGAACCACTAAGAGCAATTTCAAATTTTAACGGGGCAACATATAAAATAACTGACAAAACAAAATTAGGAACATTCATATGTAGATGCGAATTCTGCATGCTCAAATTTATGCTCAAAAGATGATTACAACGCCGTAATTGCTGAAATTAGACAGCTTTTAATATTTCAAAATCATAGTTTTCATACATCCTGCATCGCAGAAGTGGAGATTCACATACTACATTCTATATGCACTTTATTTGTATCATATAAATTGATCATCCCTACAATTCTAGTGATCACCAACAACATAGTAAGAATAAACGGTGGAAAAATATTACCTCTGATTGGTCCCAAAGCAGCATCTTTTGCTAAAGCTGTCAAATCGCTGCCGGAATATCCTTCAGTCAAAGCAGCAAGTCTTTTCAATTCCTGTCTAGTCAAAGCGCAACCTTGTTTTGCTAATAATTTCTCTAACAGCTTTGACCTGGTGTCAACATCAGGAAGTTGAACATATACTCTCTTAGGGAACCTAGCAAAAGGAAGTGTAATATAACTATTTCTTGAGGAACATAATATCTTCAGGCACCTTAGAAAGATGTGTACGATGATGGTTAGGGTCCTCTAGAGGTTTCCCTTAATCCTAGTGCAAATGTAGTAATCAAAAACAGGCAAGGCAAGGTACACTTTGGCTGGATTTGCAAGAAAATTGGATGAATTTCAACAAGTCAGAGCACCTACAATCTAGATATCATACCTCCTCAAAGCAGCTTCATCCAATTCTTGAGGGCGATTCGTTGCTGCCATCACCAAGATCTTCTCACTTTCTGGATTACTGGGCAACCCGTCAAATTCAACTAGAAATTCGGTTTTCAGCCTTCTGCTAGCCTCGTGTTCGCTGTTCGACCTCTCCGAGAGCAACGAATCCACTTCGTCGATGAAAATTATGCTTGGTTGCAGTTCTCTCGCTATGGCGAACAGGGCGCGAACCATTTTTTCACCATCTCCTACGTATTTTGAAGTTAAACTGGCCGCACTTATCGAAAAGAAGGTTGCCTGCAAAACAAAATTAAGAATCACTAGTATCAACACCTCGAATGAGCCTCTCCTTAAATTTATCATTTAGTACAATTTCAGCAATGTGTAATGAACTGCTGGGAAGTTTATTCACCAATTGTTAGTTTGCAGTGTTTTACTATCAATATGAAGGTGATTTTATCCTCTCTCATGTCTATAAAAAAAGTCAAATGTAAGGATATTTTTTACCAATAGGTCTTACCTGGCATTCAGTAGCTACAGCTCTAGCTAGTAAGGTTTTGCCATTTCCTGGTGGTCCAAACAGAAGCAAACCACGAGCTGGAGTTCTTAAACCAGTAAACAATTCGGGTCTCAAAGATGGCAGAATCACCATTTCCTAAAAAAACCACAAACTATCATCTTATATTGCAACCAACCATATGTTGTATTTTTAAGTGACAAATAATGAAGCTTATCTTTGAAAGCAACACATTGATTCATGATACATACTGTATTGAATCATAATATAGGTGATTTATACCTGTAAAGCTTGTTTCGCGGTATCTTGTCCAACGATGTCATCCCACTGTATTGGAGGGCCTCCTTCAACAATTTCATCCAGGATTGCTTGAGCTAATTTTGGATCTACCCCTCTCAGGGATGGAGATCTACCTCTTGCACCTGTTTTTGTTGCTGCAACTGAAAAAATATACGAAATATTTTATATACATATATCTGAGTACATTATTTTCAAAAGCACTGCATTTCATCTTTGAATGGTTTCCAGGTTTCGGATTATCGTGGGCGTTGATTAGTTTTTATGGAGTTTGAAAGCTTTTAAATTTTACGGTCTACGTCTCAAAAATTAGTTTCACGAATTTCCTTTGGTCTGTCTCTCACCATATATATTAGGATTCACTGCTTTGTTTTTTGCAATTGCTACAGTTACAGCAGAGTAATTAGCATTTAAGCAAAGAAACAAACAGCACTTGCACGATCTTCATTCTTGAATGTCCCTTGAATCTCTTATTTTTATGTATAACCAATCATTTTGGAGGTGGCTTCATAATTCTAATTAGCGCTGCACCACATTTTTAGTTTAATTTGATAAAGTTTGCTGAAGCAGCCGAAACGTTAGTAAAGTTACTTGAATAGTTATATGTGGTTATAATTAGCAGCCCATGCTAGTAAGATGCATTATTAGGTAAAAAATGCAAACTTTATATTTTTATGCATATTTCAATTAAATCAAAAACATTACTGAGTGGAATCTGAAAAACTGTCCATTTTTTAATGTTAAAAAGTAAAAATTTCATGCAATGGACGATAATCAGTGTGAAGTACAGAGTGGAACTACTCGACTTAGTTTTTCTATGTTATTGCAATGTCAATCTATAAACTAAAATATACTTAGTAAATCTCAAGGTATCTAACTTACCTCCATTACCTCCATTTATCCTTCTGCTGGGAGAGCCAGTCCCAGCACCAGGATTAGACAACTGCTTCCTGATAGCTGGTGGTGTAGACGCGGTAGTCTTGTGGAAAGGTCTAACGGGTTGGACGGGTGCTGCTGTTCGCCCCATTGATCTTGGAAGAGTTTGACTTTTCGCTAGTTGAACGTTAGCTGGTCGTTTACTGGCTACATTCAACTTTTTGCCGGAAGCTGGAAAAAAAAATGTTCCAAATTAACCATATTACAGGAGTAACACTCAATGTGCAATAAAAATGTTTAATATACCAGCACCCAGAAACAAATATCCTAGGTATCCATTACATTTACTTTTTAAGGTAAAGGAATCTTCATCACCAATTTCATGATTTGGAAATTTTTTAAGATACATACAACCATACAAGTGCTTTTAGAAAAGAATCAAGAAATATAGCATTTTCCTTAGTAGTAGAGAAATTGAAAGATTGAAGAACCAAAAAACTGTATTTCTGCATGCCCTTTTTGCTGTACATCCCTAAATTGTTGGAAATGATATCTAATGCAATCTACAGCTATCTTTATATCCTGTATGGAACCAGTCGACCCACTATTATCTTAAGAGACCTTATATCTTCAGTAAAAACATGCCATATAGATCAAAGAAGACATAAATAACATTTTTAAATGGAGATCTATAAATTCAGTTTAATGTACAGAAAAGTTAGACAAATACTGATAAAGATACCACACTCCAGGGAGTCAACATCAACAATAATAAATATCCTAGCATGACCAGGTAGCTGGTATTGCTAGATCATATTCACCAGATCAAATTTCCAACATCCTGAACTAGCCTCTTACTGAAGATTTTTTTTGCCAGAACTTCAGCACTGTGCAATGAGTTTCCACAAACTCAGTGATCAATGTGAATAGACATTTATCCTCTCAAAAGCACTCCTGGAGTGAGATATGATGCCTCTGTGAGAGGTTACTTGTGAATAAATGTACCATTCATACCAATACTCACTAGTATGAGATAACTTAAATAGGTGGTTAGTAGCAGCCTTGAATGCATTAGAAATACATGAAGCCAATGAAGAGCAAAAAAAATCAACATAAAATATACCTGATGGTTTGATAAAAGTGACTCTGGAAGCTGGCACATTGGGACTATTAGCCCTACTGGCACCTACAGTTAATTTAGGAACTTCTTGTTCAATCTCCAAGTTTTCCATACAAGCCATGCTCTCTATAATGAAAATTAAATCAAAATTCATAGGTTTGGAAACCTATCTTACTATCTGCTCATGAAAATATCTGAAATATTAAAAACAAAAATTTGTCTTTTGGACTGCCTTTGTCTATATAATTTTTGAGGTTATGGTAAAGACAATTGGGGATAAACCAATCGAAATATTCTGACATTAAAAAATTATATAGATATCACAAGTCCGAAATACAATTTTCATCATAACTATATTATCTACAAATTGCCATTGATAATAGAAATCAATACTTGTAGGACTTCATATTCTAGTTAGAATATTACCCAAGAATTGCAGTCTATCCTTTGCCATGGCCAAATTGGTTTTCATTTTCTCATGTAACCTTTGAGCTCTTTCCCACACTTCCCCTCTGCCTCCCCAACACTGTACTGCTATACCTAGCTCTAGTTCTGTGATTCCTTTTCTATACAAATCAATAGCCAACTCTTTCTGACCTAAAAAATGCAAACAGGTTTGGGTCTGTGATTTATCAGTTAAAAATATGAAGGTATAATTACAGAGATAATGATTTAAATTATTTGTTTATATTTTCTTAGGTTTAATTCAGATTTTATTTGGTATATAACATAGCTGTGGTTACCCAGGGGTGAGCAACCTTTTTAATCAATGAGCCAATTCCAATTTAAATTTTTTTTAAAAGAAAGAAAGATTTCATATACAAATTTTAAAGCAAAATAAAAACAAACAAGACAAGAACAGTAAAACGAATTTACTTGAAATTTTTAATGAGAAATTTGGCATTGTTTTTTTAATTCAAGCTGATCAATTTTAGCCAGAATTGATGACGTAGCTACACATATGTAGCTTTCTAATCGTCCATCACTCAGTCTTGATCAGTGGTCATTTTTGGTTAATTTTATGGTTGAAAATAATTGTTCGCAAATATATGTACCTCCAAACAGAGACATCATTTGCTTTGCATATTTTGTTGATAAAATAAATTCAAGTTTAGAAATGTTTGACTAGCCGCATAAACATGTTTAACCATCCGCAAGCGGCCTGAGAGCCGCGTGTTGCTCATCCATGGCTTAGGTAATACTTTGACACTTGATATAAAGCAATCAATTAATATATTAGTAAAAAATGCATTGTTAAGAGAAAAATAATAAACATATACCTGAAATTTTGTTATTACTTCCATAAGAAGCTGGGATAGCATGGCCATTAGAACTATTTGCACAAAAATTGAACTTAGGAACACCTTTTGCCATATCAAAATTTCTTAAACAAGCCATGCTTTCTATAGTGGTAATAGAAAAAAGAGTTGGTTGTTACTCAAGAACTATCAGTAAATTTAAATTTCTAAAATATCTAGTACATAACAAATCAACATGAATAATTTTCAAAATAATATCTACATATATATCATGAATTTACAGTGATTTTCATTAATATAGTTAGTACAAAATCTAACATACCTTCATTTTCTTCATCTATCTTCAATGCCTTGGAAATATATTCAAATGCTCGCCTGTGATGATGTTTTTGCTTTGCTAATAAGGGATCACCAGGCCCTGGTCCACTGGGTCTGACTTGAGCCATTTCTGTAGAGCAAATTTACCTAATTGAAAGAGTGAATTTCCAAACAGAAAAGAAAAAGCATATATGATTTGAGAATCATACAGTGGAGCTACTGTTGTGAAGAAATAGTTTATGTATAGCGAAGTCCTTCGAATAAAATGGGATACACCCAAATAAAGTAATTTGATGAAATGCATATTAACAAATCCATTTAAAAGGTAACATACCTAGAAGAATTATAGCGCTGTTTATAATGGTACTACAGAAGTTTCAGCATGAAATTACTATTAATTACACGTGGTTTTGTCTAAGTTTCTTTGTTTGATATTCCGAAATCAGTCCAAATATTTTTTTGGTGTGTTGAAACCCACGGTCGAACCACAGCACAGTCAATTTCCAAATATCGTGGGAGTGGGATCGAGATGTCATTCTGTAGACAAATAACAGCTGAGTTCTCAATAGGGATGGCAACGCTGTATCGATGCTTTTAAATGGATCGATACATACGAAAAGATAAATAGATTTTTATTCAATACATACAGAGTAATGCTTCGGAGCAATCTACTAACATCTATCTGCGAATTCGGTATCCGGTGACTGACAGGCGTTGAGCCCTAAATTCCCTGAGACAGTGACTGCACTTCCTAAACTATCCTTCGATTGTTTTATAATTTCGTCGGATTCCCTTTTTAAATAGTCTTCCAATATTGCATTTCCTGAACATCCTTTAAAAGGCTTTTAGGAATGCTCATACTTATTTTACCCCATTGCTTATGTTTGCATACATATACATAAATTTGTCTGCTTTTGCTCATTAAAAATATTGTTTTATTTGACTATAGTAGCGTTTATTTTCTGTTATTACTTTTAGCTATGTATTATTTTTATAGTTTATGTACTCGACAGTGGTCACACATTTGCAGATATGAAAGTTTTTAATCAAACTATAAAACACTGATATTTCACATGGATGTTTTTTGCTGCGATGTTGCCATCCCTAGTTCTTGATAGAGATGGGAGTATTATATTGATAACAATGAATAGCGACAAAAATATTCACTGGATAAGAGACCACAATCATTAGAAAAACAGCTAGGAAACCTATAGTGACTACACACAGCGGCAAGGCAAATCTTGATCTTCAAAGAAGCCCTATTACTATTCCGCAATTGGCATTTCTTCAAAGGGTTCCCAAGATTCAAAGAACGTCTATAAATACGAGCGCTAATAGGTGTGAATTTGCATCCACCTTTTTACTTGAATGTGATCTTAAAAAATCTAGCTGCCGATATTCCCGCCGACCGGTATGTACCTAATAACCTTATAGATTGAGAATATTTCATTTTCTTAAACGAAATATACTTCTTAGTAGAACTAGTATTTACTACGAATTTATACTCGTATATGGACTTCACTTAATGCGATTCGACAATTGAAAATTCAACTATTTTTTTATAGTTATAAAGTTGTATTCTTCAATTTATTGTATAATTGTGATGCACATCCATTCGATAGCCATTGATACTGAATTTTCATAACAATAAGCAAACACATGCATTGTCATAAAATTCATTTGACTGCTACTATTTATGGATTTGTATTTTCTCCATTTAAAATATGTTTTTCGGACATTATCGCCTCCAATTCCTATAGGGTGACCTGAATCCATAAATTTTGTCTAGTTAGTCATGTACGGTGTACTACAAAACAAATATGGTGATCATATAAACGGACACCATTATCAACCCATCTCTATCTTTTAACTGTCATAAGTGTCAGACCATCCGTAAAAAATGAAACAAAACAGCAACAAATTGGTCAATAAAGGATCCCACTAAAATGAACAAGCTAGGAAAATACGATCAATTTTTTAAATTTAAGTTGTAGAAGTATGTATATATATATATCATAAAATGGTCTTTATCTCTTATAGATATATTCAAAATTGCAACTAATTGAACATTCAATAGTTAACGAAAATACCTATAAAAACAAATTAAAAGCATCCATGTGATCAGAATGATATTAATTACTATACAGAATCATCAAAAGTTAAGAAAAGAGAACTTACCAGTGATTTCTTGAATTACACATGTACTTCTTTCCTCATTATTTCCATTCTCTAAGTCTAGCTTACTGTGACGAACAAAATACGAGCTGGAGCTACAGTAGATAAATCGTAATATAAGGAAGATTTGATACAACATGGACCTTAGTACGTTGAACAAAAAAATAATAGGGAAAGAAACAATACACAGGTTTCTTTTATGAACCGAAGTATTTGTATAAGAACTGAACATCACATTTGCTCCATCCGAATCTGCTTTTCTGGATTTTTTGCTGGGAGATTTGGAAGTTTGACTTTTTCGAACCATTCGGAACTATCGGCGGCCATGAACTACTGTCAAATTAAGTATATCAAAATTGTCTTATGTCAAAAACTGGGGTTTAATCCAACGTTGAATCTTAAGTGCAGATCCAATGCTGCCATATTTCAAAACCAACTATAGCAGCAAATTGAAACTTGTTAGCTTAACTATTTTACACACAAGTTGATTTCTGGAATCATATTGAATTGGTCTGATTCTTAAAATGTAAAAATAACGTCAATAATGTGATGGTACCTCACTGCTGCAGGAAAGCATCATCCGGTCGAGGTCGTTCCGGTCAAGTTCCAGTCAACACAAGCATTGAAAGCCAAACAAACAGTTAAATCAATGGAAAAACTGCTCTAATAGTATTTTATGTTTTGATTTGACACTTGCGGTCTAACTCTATAGGCTCATCCCATCTTTTATTCGCATTTATTGAATGTCAATTATGTCAAATGTCAATCGATCGATGCAAATTATATATTCTGTGATCCTACCAACATTCTGCAATCTGCCGCCACATGAAGTGATTTTCTTTATACTTACCGGTGTTGAACCCTGCAATTTTTTAAAACTCTGTTGTAGAAAGGCCTCTCAAACAGCACAGCAAAAAGCTACTTGATTCTTGATTGTTAATCACTAGCCATTCCAATTTCCCAAAATGGGAGACGTGAAGTCGTTTCTTCATCAGTTTTGTCAAAAAACTAAAGTAGAACCTGTATTTGAAGTCAGACCTACCGGTAATCACTTAATATCTTATTTTTGTACTTCTATTTTTTTTCTTCGATATCTGCAACTTTCGTTTTTAGGTCCTAAACATCGTCAGAGATTTCTATGTGAAGTACGTGTGAGTGGATTTAACTATGTGGGTGCCGGTAATTCAACAAACAAAAAAGATGCCCAGGCAAATGCTGCAAAGGATTTTGTATCGTTTTTAGTACGACAAGGACATGTCAGTCAAAAAGAAGTACCCATTGAGGTTGCTGAAGCAGCTCCTGCTCCTGCAATCCATCGTAAGTTAGGCGATCAAAGAACATCTGTTGTTTTCATCTGGTATTGAATATGTTTTCTCTTCAATACAGTTTGGAATTCCATTTCCATTTTCCAATATTTAAAATCCTAATGATATGCCTTTTTACACAGATGGAATCCAAGAAGATACTCAAGCTGGGCCCCAGCACTCTGTATTTGGGCAAGGTATGGGCCCTAGTAGTTTTGGAGAAGCTTATCGTCCACGCGGTGGAGAAGGCAATGAATGGCATTATATGGACAGGGCCCAAGAGCAAAAGCAAATGCAAGAGGCTGAAGATTTAGATGTCAATGCAGGAATTCATGGGAATTGGACCTTGGAGAACGCAAAGTCCAAGTTGCATCAGTTCATGCAAAGTAACAAAATACATGCTGATTATACTTATAAACAAGTAGGGCCTGATCATTCTAGGTAAACTAGCATTTTTTTATATATTTGTAATAGATATTCCCACAGTTGCTTGATTAAATTCTATTGAATATATTATACTGTATATTAATATGAGAAGTCTGTAAAACATTACAAAACTAATATTAATTGTAACTTTCTGATGTTACTCAGTTTTTGATCAAGTCTATAATATTCTTAAAATCTCACTTATAAAAGTTATGATTTATTTATCAAAAATTACAAAATTTAGTTATGTGGAACCCTACATATTTATAGAAGTATATGCATGGAAAAATATAGATTCTTCTACCAGTGAATTACTAATTACAAATCATTTTTAAACAACAATGACACAATGCAGGAGGGATTATATGGGGTGCATGAAAATTAATTGATGTTAACTACTTTGTGGACTATTTTGGATAAAAATATTTTTTACAAACGTGCAATTTTCTGGAAATTAGTCATGAAATTTCAGATATCTTGGAAAAAGTACCATGACTTCTGTTTGGCTTGATAGATTTGAGAACTTTTTGTCATTAGGCAAGCGTTAATACATATTAAAAATATGAATTACTGGAACTCATTGAGAGAGTCCTTTTTTCAATTGATGCTTTATGGTGGTGTCAATGTAATTTTGGTTTTTTGAAAATTTTTGATGGTAATATAGAACAACTGCAAATATAGCTTACCTAACAACATTGTGAGAGTAGTCAAGTGTGTCTCTTAACGTTATATCATTTGATAGTATGTTAAATGTGACATGACAATAATGTGTTTTCATCTTAACTGTTCTTCACCATTTTACACACACTGGCAAGACTTACAATAGTAGAACACTTTTTATACTTTGTTACTAAGTTTTCTTTGCTTTTGAGAACTTCGCAACATGCTTTATTTGCTGTTACTCAAGTTTAATATCCGACTTGCAAAAAAGATGCATTTCCATTAGTATCATAATTGGATTTGTGAATTTTTTGCAATTTGAAATAAACATTCACTTATACCAGTACTGGTGCAAAAACTTTTCCAAGAGCAGTGAATCTATATGGAGTGCAGATATATGAATTGTTCAAATTACATGTTTAGCTGTAATTTGAATAATTCCTCATGTTGATAATCAAGGATGTTATTTGCCATTTCTAGATGTCTCTTATTAAATTTCATTCATTGTACAGACCTTCAGTTTGAATCACTAATTTAGTTCTCTGGGAAGGCTACCACTTTCAAAGCACATTTATTGTAATGCTGAATATGCCACCATTAGGATGGTACCTGTGCCTCTGATCACAACATACACATTGTTAATGGAAACAAATGGTAGAAAACTTCTGTACCTGCCACAAAGAATATTTATTAAATTATTGCTTGAATCCACCAGAGAAAATTAAAGCTGAGCAATGTGGTAGTAATGTCTCTACTAAGAATATCTATATTCTCATTTTTCTCCTTAACTATCCACAAGTAAATGAAATGCTATAGTCCACCAGAAAAATAATTGATCTACATTCTCCTTAATAACATTCAGAAAATCGAAATCGTTATTTTTGACATATGATGTGGTATTATTAATGCTGCAATTACAATTTCTCCCTAAAATAATTCCTTTGGTCTGTATTTTGAAATACATTTTCCTACAACAAGATGATCAGGGTGAACAGGATTTAATGTACAACTATTAATTGCTCTTGGTTTATGTTTTTGTACAGGTCCTTGGCATAAAACATGATGTTATTAATTTGATTAGTATAGGTGAGTATATCCAGGAATAATTTGTTCATCAGACATCTATATAAAAATCTTTTTTAGGAGTTTTGTGGCTGAAATGAGTTTCTATGTGAAACAATTAGGAAGAACTATTCATGGACGAGACACAGGATCTAATAAACAAACAGCTAGTAAGAGTTGTGCATTATCTCTCATTAGGCAGCTGTACCATCTTGGAGTTATTGAAGCATTTTCAGGTAAAGCATTTAATATGAGAAAATGAAAGTTGGGGAAAAGTCAGGAAAGATAGTCAGTGATTCCTAGGGAATATATTAAATAATTATTTAAATCTGAAAAAAATATATTTTTGGAAATAATTTGAATCATTTTTATCAGAATATTACTCCATTTATCAACAAAAAATACACACTTATATTCTTCTTTGCCATCTTTTTCTTATCATTGGTATGTATTTGGTTTTTAGTTCAAAATCAGCTAGAATTACAATTGCAAATGCATTCATTTTATGTTCTCGAAAATTTGTAAAAACGGCCAGGGCAAGATAGGAAAATGTGAAGATTTTTTTTGGATTTTGAGAGGACAATGATAAAATTTGTGGTCTCAGAACATCCAATTTGCTGTTCTACCTTTTATTATTTCAATTCAAAGGTCATGATTTCATATTTTATTTTTAATTTAATGGTTGATTGGTTGAACATCAAGACTGATTTCTTAAGAATGTTTCAAATTGAAAATAATGATAAATTGAATTTGCCTTTGTAAGGTACCTTGAAGAAAAACAAATCGGCTGAGAATGAAATGCCGCCATTCAAGGTAGCAATCTCTCCTGAATTGAAGGATAAAGTGATGGACTGCTTGAATGATCTAAATGTCACACCAACGTTTGTGAAGCTAGAGAAGTCGGATCAGCCAGTGTCATTATTGTCTAGTCACGTCCTAGACGATTTCCACCCACAAAAGCCAACAGAGGCAGGAGTGGTACCTTGGTCACCACCCCAGCCAAATTGGAATTGCTGGACTGGATGCAATATCGATGAGGGGTAAGTTGAGGCTAGATAGGAAAGTTAATTGGCCTGATGAAAATTAGCTGAGGGTGTAAAATGATAACACCTCAACAATCCTAACTATCTAGGATCATAATGTATGGGTGGATTTGATCAGATTATGATTTTTATAAAAATGGATTTGCAATAAAATGTTCAGTTCCAACTTGAGCAAATTAATACATATTTTACATTATATATTACAATGTACAGGGTGATCTTTAACAAAAAGACACTGGCAATATTTGAAATTTCTACTGCAGAAATGTATATTGGCTGGAAATTTATTTCATGTTCCTGAGGTAACTACTGAGAAGCATAGTTTGAAAGTCAAAATTGTAAAAAAATGTTTCACAAACATTATCAGCAAATGTCTTACAATAGCTCATTTGCATTATAAATTTAATTTTTTTAAATTTTGGATTGTTTTGGTGAGGCAAGAATTTAGGAATTTATTAGTATTTTGTTAGTGTATTTGTTGGTTAACGTGTCCAATCAAGTATTATAAATTTTCAAGGTATTTGGCAACAGCAACACTAGAAGACATGAGTGAACAGATGCTCACAGATTGGAAGGAACGCACAGCCAATGATACTCTTCTGCAGAATAGTATGAGAGACAGAGCATCATTGCCTGTCCATGCAATGAAAAGCCAAATTATGGAGGCTATCAACGAACACCCTGTCATAATTATCAGAGGAAATACTGGATGTGGTGAGCCGCTTGTAACTTGCATAAAATATAAGTTGACGATCTTTATAATGCATAAAAACACGGTCTATCTGCAACTTGACCAGATGATAGTCTAGTGATCAACTAATTAACCCTCCTGCATCATTTTGGAGATGTTCATGCAATATCAGCTAACATAATGTTGAAAATGACATTGAATGTGATTATTCAGAATTTGCATAATTATTCTTCAGGTAAAACCACTCAAGTGTGCCAGTTCATCCTGGAGGATTATGTGATGTCTGGTCAAGGTGCCTGGTGCAACATTTGCGTCACCCAACCGAGGAGGATTTCCGCCGTTTCGGTATCCGAGCGTGTCTCACAGGAGCGATGCGAAGAGTTGGGCCAGGCTATCGGGTATTCTGTGCGTTTCGAATCCGTTCTGCCTAAGCCTTATGGTTCGGTCATGTTTTGTACTGTGGGTGTGTTGCTAAAGAAGCTGGAGAACGGTCTCAGAGGTGTCAGTCACGTCATCGTCGACGAGATCCATGAAAGGGACGTCAATAGCGACTTCATCATGGTAAGATGGCTAGCAAATTAAAATAGACTCGTAGCGGCTTATATCATAATCTGTATATTTGCTATGGCAGTGATTTGACATCTAAGATTCTAGAAGATAAAATGTTTAATTTGCAAATAAGTTTTTACAAATTAAAGTCTTTTTTGTGAAACCTTATGCGAATATTACAAAACCTCATCAACAAGATTTTTATTGTATATTTGTTTCATTCCTACTGAGTAGCCATTACCAAAAGAATTTGTGCTCGTTCCATTCGCGTATTTTCTATGAGTTATATTATTTCCACACCAACGTTTTCATGTAGTTTTCAATTCCAATTCTAAATGTCTTCCCTAGTGATCACCTAATAATAGTCATCATTGGTCAGGCAAGGTCAGAGAATTGTGAATTGTTACAACAGGTTAGAACACCAACAATCTTGAAATAATTTATACTCACAGTTGTTTTTTGATATATATATAGGTATATAATTTACTTGACCGCTGTGAAAGGTTTCAGACTAAACCATATAAACGTTTATATGATCGTTTTCCGTGAAATCATATAAAATAATCAAAGAATGCAATTGTCATTATGACATTTTTTCTTCAAGTAGGGATATAAAGTGATAGTTTGAAGAAACTCTCACTCATAATAGGATTAAATAAGTATCTTCGTTCCTTCTACCACATCTCGGGTTTCAGTATAAAATCAACATGTTGCCATGTATGACAATCCAGTCATTAGAGGTTAGATATCAGATCTCATATATTGGTTATGATATAAACTGTTGATTTTAATCGCGAATACAGACGTGAATCAAGAATTGCGAATATAACGTAAGACTACCAGTTAGGCATTTTTTGTTTTGACTAGGTGGTGTTGAGAGACATGATTCATACGTACCCCGACTTGCGCGTGATTCTCATGTCTGCGACAATTGATACGACGCTGTTTTCGAGGTATTTCAACGATTGCCCGGTGATCGAGATACCCGGCAGGGCATTCCCGGTAAAGCAATACTTCCTCGAGGACGCAGTTGAACTGACAAAGTTTGTGCCGCCCAGCGATACCAGAAAAAGAAAAAGCAAGGGTAACAGCAACAAGGACGATGACGATGACGAGGGTATTGGAGGCGGTGACGACGGAGATGAGGATCTCAATAAGGTAGAGTTTTTGTTTTTCAGAATAATGATTATAAAATTAATATCTTCTAGGTAAAAAGTCATTGTCCAAAAAAATGTTAATTAGAGTATATCCACAGTCATGATAGACTGGAACCAAATAGGCAGAACCGTAATACTCAATGATCGGCGAGCATCAGCATGTGAATTTGCAATCGGTTCCTTATTTTATCAGGTACTAGATGAATTAACAGAGTCGTAATTAGGCATTTCGTTGCTTCCATGGATTTTATCTGTTTGGTTCAGAGTCTGTCTCAGATAATATTATTTCTTCTTTCTTTGCGTTGTCCGGTCTCTCTGACCTTGGAAATCATTCCGGCGAATTTTTCTCGATCCTGCGCTAGTTTAAATAATTCGTCGACAGCGCGTATACCTGTCCAGTCGCGAATATTTTTCAGCTATGATACTTGTTTTTTACCTACTTTTCATCCCTTTTTCTTGCCTTTCATTATGAGTTGCAGGATACGTTAGTGGTAACTTCGACCTAGATATGAGATTTTTCGACATTTTATGGTTGTTAAGAAGTCTGGAATAGTGCTAGCGCTTCTTAGAACTTTTTCAGTTGAGCGTTTTGTGACCCATGGTGTCCGTAGCATTCTTCTATGAATACAGATCTTTAACCAAGTATAGTTGCTGTTTTGAGTCCAGATTTCAGTAGCATACACGCGCCTTGACCACACGTAACATTTTACCAAAAGCTGTCGTAGCTTGGGAATGATGTTATCATTGCAAAAGAGAAATTTCATTTTGATGCGGGTTGATCCACCTAGCTCAATGCTATAGTCTAATTTCCTTATCAGAGTCTATTTGCTTCTTAACATAATTTCCTGAATATTCAAAAAATTGCACTCTTTTGCAGGTTGGCAAAAACATATCTGGATTCGCAATACTTTTCCAAGTTATCTCGAGAATAAAAATGCTCATCGACTTCTATGTATATTTATAGATGGTTTCTGGTGAATACTCTGATGTAACGAAGAATGCGATGGCTCGCATGAGTGAAAAAGAAGTCAGTTTCGAGTTGATTGAAGCCCTTCTCCAGTACATTAAGAGCACAGGTACTCCAGGAGCGGTGCTGGTGTTCCTTCCCGGTTGGAACCTAATTTTTGCGATGATGAAACATCTCCAGAATCATCCAGTATTTGGCGGTACTCAGTACAGTATTCTACCGCTGCATTCCCAGATTCCTAGAGAGGATCAACGCAAGGTATGCATATAAATTTCTGTGATGTGCAAACTTAATTGTATGGTATGGGAGAAATTGTACTACATGGGAAATTATTGCTAGTTTGGCGCTTGTAAGAATTCCATTATGGATATTTAAAGATTTATAAAACATATTTCTGCAATGTTCTTTCAATACAAGGTGACGAACTATTTGATTGACTGGATAGAAAATATCTCTAATTCATGTTCCAGGTTTTCCAACCTGTACCGTCACACGTTACCAAAGTGATCCTTGCCACCAACATCGCAGAAACATCTATAACAATCAACGATGTAGTATTCGTTATTGACAGTTGCAAGGCTAAATTGAAGATGTTCACCTCTCACAATAACATGACAAGCTATGTAACTGCATGGGCATCTAGAACTAACCTGGAGCAAAGAAAGGGTAGAGCTGGCAGAGTCAGGCCGGGTATATGCTTTCATCTCTGTTCCAAAGCTAGGTATTTCTTAATGATATTTTTTAAAGTAGCAAAACTATCGAATCGCATAATTTTTGGATTAAAAATATTTTACATTTGAGTACCAAGATTACTTGAATATCACCGTAAATTTTTTTGTCAGAATTCATCCAGGTATGAATGTGAGCACCCAATCAAACACACAGAGCCCAAAGTGAGCTTAGTAGTGTCAATCATTAGTCTATTAGTAATTTATTCACTCCAGATATAATTTCCTGTGACTAAATATTATAATTATTACTAGATACGATAAACTAGAAGAGCATATGACTCCGGAAATGTTCCGAACACCTTTACACGAGCTGGCATTGAGCATAAAGCTGTTGAGACTGGGTTCGATCGGGCACTTTTTGAGTAAGGCCATCGAACCGCCGCCATTGGACGCAGTGATCGAGGCTGAGGTATTGCTGAGGGAGATGAAATGCCTGGACAAGAACGATGAGCTGACTCCATTGGGAAGGATCATTGCCAAGCTGCCCATCGAACCGAGATTGGGTATGTATTAGATATACTTTCCTAAAATGTACGCACTGTAATATTTATAAGTGTCCAGAGAAAAAATATAAGTTTATCAGGAATTAAATTATGTAAAAAGTTAATTAAGGATATTGTAATTCATCATATTTTTTCTGTTATCAGGTAAGATGATGATTCTTGGCTGCATTTTCATGGTTGGGGGCCCATTGGCTACCATGGCCGCGAATTCTTCCACATTCCCAGAGATTTTTGTGCTGGATATGGGTCAAAGGAGGCTTAGCTATCACCAGAGGGCGCTGACTGGCGACAGGCATTCTGATCACGTTGCAATGCTGACTGCTTTTGAGGTAGGTGTGTTTTTTACTTAAATATGTTTTTGAATCGTTGACGTATGCAGATCAGAAACGGTACGCTTAGATAAAAAATTGCAAAAGAATGTTTCACCTCTATTATAAAAAATGGATCGACAGCTGTGTTTCGGACTTCTATCGTCTGTATAATTTTGAGTGTCACGACGTTTTGATTATTTTACTATCGTCTTCAGGTTAACTGGCGAATATTCTCCGCCAATGGATATTTATGCTCCTCTGGCTGGCAAGTCGTTGGTGCGACTAGTCCTGATTGGTTCAACTGGGGTTCTGCTCCCTAGCGTTTCTGCTGACGTGGCGGTTCGGCGGTCAGTCCGTGTCACGTTATGCAAGTTCATTTTGTCCAACTGCAGTTAATTAATCTTATAGGTGATAGTCATATCATAAACGTTGTTGATCATTGGCAATGAAGACTGCTATACCTGCTGTACCTTTTCAATGCCCTTATCGTTGTCCACTATATTTTTATGGTGCTCTGTTCATGCCTAATAGGCTTTTGAGGATTTTACTGTATCAGCTTGCTGGGCATCGAGTTGGTGTCCCTTAATGATTACTAATACTGTTTTTTGTTTCTCCAACATGTATTTTGCTGCATTAGCATGCTAGATGCTGTTCTTGGTTTCTTGATATTCATTTCTAGGTTTAGTTTTTGTAGGATATAAAAAGTGAATTTGTTGAATTAGCCGAAAGGTGACTGGGGTTGAATTCGAACATTCAAGGATAGTGCTGTCAGATTAGGTAACTCAGAGTTTAGATTGTATTAAGTATTCCTTTCAGTTGTGGGACCACGCCCGCCAAGGAGGCGAAGACGCCGAGCAGAGATTTTGCGACTTCAAGGGCATCAGTATGCCCACGATGAGGGTCACCTGGGAAGCCAAGCACCAGTTGCAACAGATACTTGTCAGCGTCGGGTTTCCGGAGGAGACGCTAGCTCCTGTTCCTATGGAGACCGTAGGACCAGATCACAGGTTGGATTGCGTCGTGAGTCTCATGTGCTACGGACTCTATCCAAACGTCTGCTATCACAAAGATAAGAGGAAGGTGAGTAGCATAGTAACTACATGCTTATACTCTGAGAATCATCCATTTGAATTCACAATGTTGTATTACTTGCATTTTGTTCTCTGTGTACTGGGCCTCCATTTACCATGCTGATGTTACACCATTTTATGAATTGACGAATCATAATTTGTTGCTTGCTCATTCAATTTCGTTTTTTTTCCAGGTGTTGACTACTGAAAGCAAAGCTGCTCTAATTCACAAAACGTCAGTGAACTGTAGTAATCTTGATCAAGGTTTTGCGTATCCATTCTTTGTGTTTGGAGAAAAGATCAGAACTAGAGCAGTATCTTGCAAACAAATGACTATGGTGACTCCACTGCATTTACTACTTTTTGGTAAGCTGTTATCGTGATTGAAATCATGCTTAATATTATTGAAATTGTAAGTTAATCCTTAATATCAAAGACACCTTTTTACCGGTCATGAAATTCATGGACAAAAAATTAAAACAAATCACATTCTGCAGATAAAAAGATTGGATTGTGTAATTAAGACACAGTTTCAAAAATAAAACTTTTTTCTTTCAGTGACGCGTTTCGATTCACTGAGTTTTAATTACACAATCTTTTTATCTGCATGATGGAAGAGTTTCACCAAGTAAGAGCATCTTCAATCTACATGAAAAAAAAACATTCTCATATCCTTTTTTTCTTTCTTATTTTCTGTCCGATTATTCAAAATGCATTGGTTTAATCAAATGATTGACATTTTAAATGCTCTGAAAAAATATACCCGTTTATTTATATAGATTGTCTCATTTTCTAGGTTCAAGAAAAGTTGACTGGGTTGATGGTGTAGTTAGGTTAGATAACTGGGTAAATCTAGATATGGATCCAGAAGTGGCTTCCATGATTGTGGGTTTGAGACCTGCATTAGAAAGTCTTGTGATTAGAGCATCCAAAGAGCCTGAACAAATTTTAGAAATGGGCCCAATAGATATGAAGGTAAGTTGTTTTTATTTGACAACTGATATTCCTTAATTTGTTCAATCACACATACTCCTGAGTAATCTGAATTGGCATAGTTTAATATAATTTAGTTGCTCATAAGTTATTTGAAACAGTTACCTCATGGTATGGCGACATTGGAATCTGTTTACTCTCTACTGTACAAGCGGCTCCCATGTTTTGGTCATCCTTTTCAAAGCAGGTTGGCGGTCGATAGAGAGAAGGTCGTGTCTTTACAAAACAGAATTTGAAACTCAGCTTAAAGGTGTTTTAATGTGATTATCTAATTTGACTAGCAAATGGACAACGATTTCAATAAGTTTGATAGCGTCGATTGTAGGTTACATAATGTGATTTCATACGGCAACTCACAGCAAGGTATTCTTGACAAAAATTAGATATTGTTTTCCGCAGTGAATAATTTTACGTCATTAAAAACGAGACAGAAAGCGGTGTGTCGTCAGAAAATAATGATCTGAAATATCCCCATGGGGTATAAATTTCATATTGGGAGAGAAATACCTAAATATGGCAACTCTGCGACTGTCACGATTTTTCGTTTTTTTGTACTTCAATACCCGTTACCGAGGCAACCAAAACGTTTCAGTAGTCATTTTATCAATCACATGCGATTTCAACTAGCGTCCAGTACAAATATAACGAATTATTATCCTGAAAAAACTACACACTGATATGTTGCTTCTGTTCCAGGTGGTATCTGTGATAAAAGAGCTGTTACAATTGCACGCAGGTAGTTTCGGCATTGAGCGTGCTAAGAAGAGCATCCTGGACTCGAAACGACCGCCTCGTGGCCACAGTATCGGCGGCTACAGCGGGCCGCCTCCCAAGTTCTTCCGCGGTGGCGGCAGGGGCGGCCGAGGAGGTAGCTTCAACGGGAGTGGCTACGGTGGAGGCGGAGGATACGGTGGTAGAGGAGGCGGATACGGCGCCGGTTTTGGTGGTAGAGGGGGCGGAGGGTTTGGTGGTAGAGGAGGGGGCGGAGGATATGGTGGTGGATATAGCGGTGGCGGCGGATTCAGGGGCGGACGAGGCTTTGGTAGGGGAGCCAGAGGTGGAGGGGATTGGGTTTAGGATGCAAATGTCATGCTGTGTTATGTTACACCATTGGATGGATTGTGTTAGTTTTTTTGGTAGTTCAGTCCCTAGGAAGATTATGCGTTATTAAATTGAAACGAATTTCCTAAAAGCGGAAGAAATTGGCTCGTAATGAATTTTTTTATAAAAAATCATACAGAATTTATTCGCATGTTTTTCATATAAAACATACCAATGAAAACATTGTAATTATAAAACTACCTTTTCACCTCTTTTGGCTGGACATATGGAGGAAATCCCGATAGCGGGTCTAGGGTTAAACGATTATTATAAGACGTTTAAGAGAAACATGGTTTATGATGACCATGTTATCAAAAGTCACGAAGAATTGATTGCCTCTGTTTCATCCAAACAGACCAATGTACAACTTTTAGTTATAAAAATACATTTTGTCTGGAAAACTAAGGAAAAGGTAGGGAAGCAAAAGGTGATCATGGTTTGTCAGGGAAAAATGAGCCTACCACTCCAACCCGGGACTTTGAAGGTGTAGAGTGCCGCTGACCTTCCTCTGCCCAGGTACTCGTGAGAATGTGATGAATAATGTAATAGGCCATTCCTATCGAAGAAACACTTGTTTTAATCGCGAATTAATGCTCCTTCAGGTCATGCTTTTTCTCACCAATGTTCAGTTCAGAAGTTTTTTTGGGGATTTTCAGTGGATACCTTCATTACCTCAAAGCTTTGGTACCCAATGGTAGATCATTTTCCCCAATTAAATATAAATATCACCACATAAGCTTCAACTAAACAGTAGCTAAATACTTGATGTATCTCTTAACGGTTGTAATTTATTGTTGTTTGCTCAAGATTTTCCAGGAGACTGAACTGGGTTTAAATGACATGATATTGGTATCAGTATTATCATATGTTGCAGCCGAGAATTAAAAAAAAAATTTCCCTGTACATTTACCAATGGTGTGCAGTTGTGTATCATTATCAATTGTAGCTCAATGAGTGCAATAGCATTACATTTCAGAAATGTCTAAGTTTCAATAAGAAAATAGGATCATATTACGTTTAATGTTTTATGTATTCAGATTATTTTGTTCTTTGGATGTAGCTCATCTAATAAATTATTTGACAAAAATGTATTTTACTATATCGGATTGTGGTTTCTATAGCATGTTGGGATTATCAGAAAACAATAATCTTCTGAGGATAGAATACTGAATCTGTAATGTTATAATTACTGATAAAGTATCAAGGAAATATAAATAAGACATTTTAAACATACATAGGATTTTATTTTCACATATACTTCAACAGTGTGCTGTCAGTGGTTCATCTAAAACACATTTTTTTTGCTTATATACACAATCATTTATCCATTATCATACGAGTAATAGGAGAAAATAAGGCGCCTTTCAAAAATGGCATATAGAAGATATGTGTATATTTTCAGTATAAGTTTTATTATTACTGAATCTTTCATGCTTTGAAATCCACGTCTGAAAATATTTATGTGTGAATTTAGTTAAATTGACCACACAACAAATTATGTATTCTTATTAATAACAAATAAAGTGAATCAGAATCGAAATAATTTAATAAAATATCAAATTTGCTATTTTTTATCAGTTCCAATTTTGCGCCATTGAATGAATGGCAGTGATAACAAAAATGTTAAAGAAAAAAATTATATTGACACACCGTTTTCTTAGTCAGTACCGGAAAAGGAATTCTTAGCACCAATTAAACCAGCAGACTAGTGTTTAGGTCGACAAGGTGATCACACATTGTTCCCTTCCAATATAGAGATATATTTTAGTATTATATCTGTAGCTTATGAGATCAGAAAGTGAGGCTCGAAAAGGTGTTTACCATGGTTCTACGACTTTCTTCATTCTCCTATTACACAAGATACATTTACATAGTAACTAGAGTAGGTATGCAGAAACCTGTTCCATAACTTAGTAGTTTTCAGTGAAGAAAATAAGGCTGGTCCAAACACAAAGGAATAGATGGCTGAACTGATTTTAAAATTAAATCATCATACAACATGCTCAGTTTTATATCTCTTTATGCCTTTAATATTAAATCAATTTTAGCCAAACAGTGTGTTCATAAAATATTTAACTTATATATATCTAAAAACGTGGTTTCAGTACATTATACTAGGAAAAAGTTTTGTAACTTTGATTCATTATAGAATACTTTTCAACATACTTTTCGGTAATCCATACCACCATTTCGAAAAAGCATCTTTGATATATGTAGTGTTATCCTAACCATCTCTAACGAAGGGTTTTGGTCGAGTGCATTTTGTCAGAATTGCATTGTGTTCTTATTTAATATATAAGTTTGAATAGGGATTGAAATGTTTTATCAAATAAAAAATATTGAATTTAAAGCAATTATTGCAGCTTTACACAATGCAATTATAAAGCAGTCTTTTGAGGGGAAGGTACACAAATTACAGACTGACAATATACTTTTACATAAATATTAACAAATGTAATATGTGTAAATGAACGATTCAAAAGCTCTTAATTTTTGTTGTCAGATACCCCTGCACTTATCTATTTTCGAGTCGCGAGACATAACCAACCTTTCAGCTTAAATATCATTCAATGATGGACCGATTTGTTCAGTACATTTCCAAATGAGCAAAAATTCACGACCATTAAACATTTTATATGATTTAACGTGAACTTTAAATTTGAGTGAAAAACAAAAAGATCCAATGAAATACTAACAATTCTTGGATATTACATTTGTCAATCAATACTACTAGGTATTGTTTCTATAAGCATAACACATAACTGTTAGGTATACATAATACTTAAATGCAGCATAATAGATCTGGAATGTCCTAAAAATGTATTTTAATTGTATAATGGATTGAAACATGAGAAATGGAATGTTGGCAGATTGATTGAATACGTTTCACCGGGGAGGTTTTAATGACCCTAAAGGCTGATAAATTAATGTAATTTAAATATTTGATTTTTGATAAGTTTTAACAGTTGAATAATCAAGTCTTTATGTTTGTGCAATAATACACCCTTCGTTATGTTGATCACTAGTTATATAGGTATGCATAAATTAAAAACGATAACAGAAATACTTTTTTTTTCTTGGGAGTTGTAAACTTAGTGCTAACATCAGAATGTCTGTTACAACTATTATGGTTCATTTTTTCGTAATCAGGTTATGCTGCATTTTGGAAATCTACTTTAAAAAAATAATTTCTAAAAGATATAGACAAATTTTTGCAACAATAATAATATGAGCTCTGATATATTTCAACGCATAATTTATAACAGCTAAAGTAACTTATTTTTATAATCCAACAGAGGTATAAATATATAAGGATCTTTGATCATTATGACAGTCATCTATGATCATCTATGACTAAATGGTTTGTTGCGTTTTGCCAACCCATTTAACTGAACCGGGCTACTATGAAGAGATTTTGAGATTTTCAGCGTATTTCTGTTTAATGTTTGAGTGTTGACGGTTTCAAAGGTACAGATTAGCGTATACATTACGGTAATACTATTATAGTGCGAATTCTGAGAGTATCGTGGATTGATTATTTTTTTCTTGTGTATTTCCTAAATTTTGGCTTCCAAACAATCGGTTTGGATAACTGGAAAGTCATACCTCTAAGACCAATAATATCGCAGTATCACTTGAATTACAAACATGACATTTTAATTTATTTCACTATCTCTCCGTATTGTTCTAACATTGTATTTACAAATTTACTTTTTTTTTTTTAAATTTGAGTTGCGGTAAGTTCTCTCACTTAATACTTTAATGTTATTTATAGAATATGATTTAATATAAAGGCCTCCAGGGAGTCATGACAATGAATCAATTTCTGATATATGTACCTTCAGGCAACTTCTATAACATTTTACTTAGCGCTCTTCATAGTAGTTTCAGAACTAATTTTATTATTTTAAATGCTAAGCTGCCTTCACAATAATTGATGACATGTACCCTGTAGTTGACTTATAAGTGATGCAAATAAACTGCAACATTGGCATCAGTCATTCTCAGAAATTCTTGGAACTAAATCCCGCTACAAATCTGTTATCTCTGTTTCTGCATCGAAATAAATGACCATTTTCAATTCCTTGAAACCAAACATATAAAACCAGATTTGTGACAATATATAATAATATATAAAATTATTTTATATTTCAAAAATGACTTCGGTAACACGGTGGTAAAAAAATGTTAGATAAAAGTAATTATTTAACTACTTCTAATTTAGAGACAAGCAAATTATTCAGGATATTTAGATAA
The DNA here is from genome assembly GCA_949316355.1 of Bruchidius siliquastri. Classification (NCBI taxonomy): domain Eukaryota; kingdom Metazoa; phylum Arthropoda; class Insecta; order Coleoptera; family Chrysomelidae; genus Bruchidius; species Bruchidius siliquastri. The sequence goes on from OX438534.1 coordinate 30,010,430, forward strand.
AATGAAGTAGTGAATGCTGCAATTTATTTTCAAAATATTGTATTTGTGTAAGAGCTGATAGTCAATTCTCAATATTGGTCAATATTCGCTGATAAAAACATGAACTATACAAAAATGAATATAAAGCAGTTCCAATGATTTCCGTACGGCTCTGGGTTCACGTTTTGTTTAATTTAATCTCAATGCATATACGTTTCCATCGGATGATGCGAAACTAATTTGACTATCAGTCCTTCAGTCATTTATCCTCGTTAAGCTGTGGACTGGAAAACATCTAGCTTCACAAAAGTTATAGATGGAGATCTAGCAATTTCAGGAGGCACGTAAATTTAGAGCATTGTATGACTGAAGCAACCAAAAATGCATCATTATAAGTGAGTATCGGGATGTATAGTTACAAAATGCCATTTTTTATATTTATTCTTTACTTATCTTACCCAGTGTTACGTTTCAAAAGTTACATTTGAATACATCGAATTTTTTAACCTGTTTTTGCCCCCTTTGATAGACAGTCTCACTATCTCAAAATCTAAGAACCTTTTACTATCTTTCTGTCAATGTCAGTGTCAATAGGGAGAATATTAGAGAACGCTTTGAGGATGATTGATGTAATAGATATTTTGTAACTCGAACTAAAATGTAATTGATAAAGCCATAATAGCTTTTGGTTTCAAGATATTGCGTGATGTGTAATTTAACAGCCATGCAATCATGGTGGCCAAACTATAATCTTATCTGCTGCGGCAATAGTATGCTAGAGAGAAATGGAACCACTCTTCGCCATAGTAAGTCGATTAAACTAAGGTAAGATAAGGGATAAATATCGCCCGTTGTTAATTCTGCGCCTTCCGACTTTGCTAGCTTTTATATCATTGAGAGTGAGAAAAGGGATATACAGATATGTATGTGGATACGAAAATAACAGCTTTTCAGCTCTACTATGAAATGAGGTGTTTGGGTGATTTCTACGTTCTAACTATTCATTTCCCAGTTAACAACCAAAAACATTTCTCGTTAGTCTGGTCATCATTTAAGTTCCCAGATTATCCGAAGGTCTTTTTTTCACTTTTGTCAATCTTGAAAGTTTAGAACCCAAGCATGTTTTAGAGGTCTTGGAAGAGAAGTAGAATGAGGCGTATTACAAACCATATTTTGAATTTTTATGCAGCTGTTCGAGGAATTATTTAACGATTTCTTCAAGTATATTTTGCCATTTTTATGGAACATTATCAGCCAAATCCTTAAGCATAACTTTCTTGTCTTCATAATTATTGAAATTAACTGCCTCAAAAATTGTTTAGACTTGAGTGATGTCGACTCAAGTTCTGTGAAAAGACGTTTTTTTCGTAACAGTTATTTCGCAGAATGTAGACAATGAACAAATTTCCATTTAGACATTGAAAAATAACCTAGGCTACGGAGGAATTCGAACCACGCACCTCTTGCTGCCGAACACGCTACCAACTGAGCTACGTAACCACGCTTTGAGTGGAGCTGTTAGTTAGACTATCAATAACTAGTCTTCCTGCAAATTTGAAATTCCGTAAATTCGTTGGAAGGCAATGTTTTGGGAAGCTTAAGTAACTGGAGCTAGGTGTATGTCCAACAACCTGCCTTAGGAAAGTAAATAAACAATTTTTTGTATTCGTATCAATTAGGTATAGGCAACCTTCGTATCATTTAGCGATTAATGAAAAATTAGACTTAACGAGAACTGTCTCGGAGCGAACTCCGTATGCTACTTCATGTCATAAAAAAATACATGGTTCATATTTTCATATATTTCTGTTCAAATCCTAACAAAAAGGGGCCTGCTATTCGAAGAGATATACAAATTCTTCCTGTACAAACTAAACTTTTCTACGTTCTCGCTAATCGTATAAATAGAAGATATCTTTAGCCCATTCTTGTTAGGTATGATCTGAAAGTTTGGTTTTGGATTGTACGCGTTGGATCCCTGTAATAGTAGTGGCCGTTTTTGAGAGTCTGATTTGAAGGGTCTGCTAAGAAAGCTCATAACGTGCTTCGGAGTTGACAACCTAATCGACAGAGGGCGCTTCGTCGAAGAAAAAGGAGCCTTGCCGTGCAAGAACGCCAGCTCATTCCTTCTTCTGTTCAGCACGTTGTTGTATACGTTCGTGTCCTTGTTACTCTTACCGAAGTTGTTGTAGTAGTACTGAAGAATGTTACCGGAGCCGATGTTTTTCTTGTTGTTCTGTTTGTTGGATACGTTGTTTTGGATGACCCTGGGACTCGGGTAATAGATTTTCTTTAGCGTGGTCTGTGTGCCGTTTTCTCTTCTCGTTAGGCAGTTGCAAGGGGTTGGTGTATAGCAGATAGTGTCGTTATTTTGTCACACCTATGAAATCAATCAAACATATACTAGAGGCAAATATATGTTATAACTTGAAGGGGGAGAGGAACTTATGATCACTCTTCAAACATTGGTCTCCAAAACTCAAAACTCGTGTTTTAAAACTATTTACAGTCAACTTGAATTTTTAAGTTCCGGGGGAGGGGGAGACTCTCTGACTTTTTCATATACGACCTTGATTGATGTAGAGGACTGCTATTAAATATACATAGGACATTTTTTTCAGTCCGGTTAGTACCCTGGCAAGAAAATACCACAGAGACAGAGGAACGCTCCATACTCGAGTCACCTTACACCAGTCTTCTGGGGACTAAACAATAACATGTCCTGCTATGAACATGTTGCCAGTCTTGCTCCCCTTCAGAAAATTGTATTCGCTGGACAGCTACTCTTACTTTACGAGGCTCAGATCAGATCGAGCACTCTCTGAAGCTTCTTGACTCAACCAGAAAATAGCAGTGGGCATCTTGACCTCTGCAGTCTAGAACATTAAAGAAAATTGGCTGATATGCCCCTATTCTATAGATTCTACCACAGTGGATGTTTGACCGAGCAGTCTTGCATTAAAACACCAAGTGTTATCAGTACAACAAACACTAGAGTGACCCAACTGGTGCGTCCTCAACAGGTTGAGCTTTTAATACCTCTAAAGAACCTCTTCCAAAAGTTATTCTTTTGGAAAACTTGAGCGATGAAACCATGAGCGGTAAACCAACCACTAACGGTATCTATCTTTGTTGTTGGGTATACAAACATGAAATGTCTAAAAGCTTTGACACTCGGTAAGTCAGTGCGAGTTTTAGGTATACGTGAATAATTAACTGAATATTGACTGCAAATATATGCCGTTTTCATACCTCCTGTAAGAACTTAATGGGACATACGCCCTGTCGGTTATCACCGGATCTGATCATAACCATTCCTTCAACTTCTTCACCCACTTGGATTACTATTTGGTCCCTTAGTAACATCAGACCGTTTTCACCATCAGATACTTGCAAATTATGGGTAACCTGAAATAATACAATCATCATTATAGCAAAGGGAAAAATTACGGAAGAAGCTTTGCGTAATAGCCGTTCTGCTTGGTAGTCTCGCCATAGCTGAATGTTCCTCTGTACAACTTAAGTGACATTAATAATATATATGATATTATGACATTTGTATAGACCCAATAACGACTGAGTTACAAAGACAAGTACATTATATTGAAAAACTATATATTTTCCTATTTTTCTTTACCAGAATCCGATGTGAACAATTGTTTGGATGGGAAATTGATCACTGATCATAACGAACTCGTGTTTCTAAACAAATCACTATTGCCATTTATCGAAAGATGTTTTGATTAAATCATCAGCATCCTGGTGCAGCCCAGCTGAAGATAAAGAATGAAGCACGATGTTTCAATATCACGGTTTGAGACTCCCATTGTCTTGAGGATTCTGCATTTCACAATGTTTTGATTGTGGTTTCACATCGGGATCGTTTTTAGGGTACTTTCACCTGGAGACGATTGAATGAAGCACGTCATTCGAAATTCTCAAGACAATGAAAGTCTGAAACATCTACATACTATATAAACCTAAGATAAGTTAACCCTGTGAAACTCGAAAACTGACCTGCAGAGCCTTTTCCCCAGGAGACAACTTGGACACATACTTGGAAGGAAAGTAACCAATTTTCCCCAGACACTTTCCTTTCCACCAATCGGTGTCTGATGTATCTATCACCGTGACTTTATATCCTGCCTTCAAATCCAGCTCGTCCTGGTGTCGAGACTTGAAGTTGTAGAGTACTACGTAAAGATTGGTTGGCAGCAGACGATGAGATTTCTGGAAGACAGAAAGAGTAATTAATACAACAAACACCAGTGGGGCACAACAGGGGAATCTTCACCAGGTCGAGCTTCCAACACCTCTAACGAGCCTCTTCCAAAGGTCATTCATTTGGAGAACCTTAGCATTACGGAATGATGGATGAAATATGTTTTCCTATGGATATTCCACTTTATACACTTTTGTTATTCTGAATGCTTACCTTGTTTCCAACTGGACTCGGACAAGGAGAAGCGCTCGCACTTGAAGGACTTTTGTCATTATCGTCGGGCAACTCCACTGAAGACATTCTTATATTCTTAGCAGATAGCAGCCTTCTGTTATGAACTGGGCTTGATGGAGCTGCAATACATGTACAACAGTCAATGGCCGGTTTTATAAGTAATTCCTGTTATGGAAATTACTATAATTGATAGTACTTGAACTTTGATGACCAAAGTATAGCGAATATGATTAAGCGGAGTGGAAAAGCTGACTACTCAGAAGAAAAATTGGTAGAACTTAAAATATGCTTATGATAAATGTGATGATCTTGCGCGTGGTAGTTCCGAACTAGAAATTCATAATGGTAGAAATGAGGAACAGACTTTATAAAAACCATCGTAAAACATTTTTTCTATTCTGTTAAAAAAATACTGAGAGCGATTCACTAATAAAATTGACAAGTTAATGAAGGGATACTAATCTATAATATGATAAAAAACATTTGAGTAGCCAGAATTTTTTTTCCTGCATAAGTTGCTGAACTGATTTTTGCGTATTTACGCACTTACTTTTTGAAAGAAAAAAATTGGCTGACATCTTCTTAAAAGACATTATCTCAACAAACTTTTAGTTAGACGTCATTTACAAGCAAAACTTTTTAATGGATGAGACAATGATAAATTTACCGTCTGTCAGGAATAATTAGCCATTAATTAAAAAGTTTCTCTGTTGAGTTTTTTAAACTGAATAAAAGTATATTTTTTGTTTTGGAACCTTCTTTCTGCATCAATCTATGTCAAGACAGATCTCATTTGTGTATGATACTGACACGTTGCGTTACAGTTAAATTTCCGCAGTCACAGACACAGATTTGCAGATTTGTATTTTTATTCCAGAATTATAGAAGGACCTAAACCTTTATTTTGATTAGTTTGTTGATTATTTGTGTATGGGAGATTTGTTGTAGCTAAACAAACAGATGATGTGTCTACATGAATAAAAGGCGTGAGCAACGTTAAATTTTCTGTTAACATAAATATTATAGCCAGACAAATAGCATTAGTTTTCCTTAAATCGCATTTCTTTGAAGCTAGATTTTTTCAAACAAATCTTAGATAGTAAATTGTAGTTTAAAAATGATCAAAATATATTAAACACAAAATAATGCCACCATGGTGGTTCAAAAATAGATTCTGAATATTTAGATCAATAAAATAATAATGATGGATATCTAGAAAATGCGCTATTCATTGTTTTTTTGTAAACATTTCTTATTTCCAAGAAAGAATTAGTAATTAACTGTCAACATTTTGTATCGATAATGGCTTATTTGCATTGTTCAGTTTGAGCTAGATGAGCTTTGCCAAAATTAAGACTACCTACCCGCGAATAATTAAGAGCCTTGGAGATGCTTCCAGTAAACGTACAAAAGAGACTAAAGAATCATAAGAAAAAAGTCTAGCTGCATAGACATGAAGAAAAATCTGACGCTATATTTCTAGCTATCATTCATTGCGTACTACCAAAATTAGCGTGTAAGCAAAAATAGCACAGTGATTAATATCAATTAATGAATATTTGTTAGTTATGAAGCTCCTAGCAAATGCTTCATTCCACAGGGATCCATTTTGGGGCTATTACTGTGGAACGTGTTTTATGATCGAGATCTAAAGCTGAAAATGCTGGTAGGTATCCACTCATGGCACATGCCAATAACCTAACCATATAAAGCAAAAAAAAAATTGGAGAAGCTTCAAGTCTTTGAACTTCAACCTAAGATAGACTAATGAATGCCAACCATATTGATAATTCACTAAGATTTGTACATAAAGAGGACATTTATGTACGAGGCGAAAAACAGATAAAAAATGTTGGTATGAAATTAAGCACGAAACCACCCAACATGGCGAAACGCAGCAAGTAATTTCTTAGTGGCACCAATAGGTATTATCGAGTATGCCGAATCCTTGGAAAGTCTCAATTCGGGCAAGATGGAACAACTTTATTGAGCTTTCGTGCCTGATAAAAGCTATAAAGTCATGTCTAAAAAACAATTGCTATGTGACTCGGAGTTATCCAGGAAGTTGTATTAACCAGAAAACTTAACTGATTATCTACAAGGCTCAAATAAAGCCAGTTCTGGAAAACTCCGGATGTATAGAGATACACCTGAACTCCACAGTCTGGAACATCGAAGAAAGGTGGCGATTTGTACACTACACTATAGATTTTTCCTTGATAAATGTTCGAGCTCCGTTATAATACTGAGCATCACCAGTATAATAAGTGATAGAGGGGCGCAGACTCCCCAGGTGGAACATATAACTCCGCGTACCATCCTCCTCCAAATGTCATTCTCTTGCAGAACATCAGCGTTGTGGAATGTGCTGCCGGGGATTTAGTTTATCCTTTCGCAGCGCTTCTGGAGCACAATAGGCTTCATGTCTTTGCGAGAGGTTATGTATAAAAAAATACTAAAGCCTTAGGCCATCACAAAGTAAGTACTTTTTCATTTTAAATGGCCCAAAGTTAGATTTCATAACAATGAGACCTTGGCACAAAATTATAGGAAAGGAAGCAAATTATTAGGTAACCGAAAGCCACAAAATCTTAGGGATATGTCATGTTTTTATACATTTTTTGTCAAAACCTTAAGAATGAAGCATTCCAGGAGCCATAATTTACGTATGCTATTTTTATCTGATTAATCATTTTCAAATACTCCAAAATGTGAAGAAATTGGAACATTAGAACATAATTTATAAGGACATTAAATCATCATACTATTAATGTGTGCTAATTATTCCTAAGCTGCTGTAGTTTAGAATGCATACTTGATCTTGCTTTGAGATCACTTCTGGTAATGTGGTTCTGGACGGACCTTGGTGATAGGCTGGAGGATGCTGCCAAATTACATGCAATAGATAAATAAGTTATCAGTGGAGAAGTAATCGATAACAGGTAAGTGAAGTATCAGCTGAAACCTATCATTAAGAGACAGTGGTTGTAAGCTATCGTTGTGAACAGTAGGTCGTAGAAGTAAGATACACAAAACTAGTGATTGACATTGAAGTCATACTTGAAGAATCTCTCATGGTACCTACTGCATGAATCAAGAACTGAGAATCTAGAGTTCAATATATAATATAAAGCTTCCATTCCACAAAGTAATTTGGAAACACCTAGAGTAATAGTATGTATCATAAAAGATACAAATTGTGAATATACCATACCAAAATATATCGATGAAATATTGATACAATAAAGTTCTATTGAGGCAGTCATCTGTAGAAAATGAAATAATAAAGATGAAACAAGCGGAATATATAGACATAAAATTTAACTATCAATATACAGCCATATATTCAATCAGATCATAAAAATAGTGGTCAGTCAATAAAGGCTTTTATGATTTTTCAAATGTATTGTAATCACATCGAATTCGTAGAATTTGAGATAACCTGAAAGCTGCATATGTTCTTTCAAATGTCTGTACTGGTTAGAAAAGGTATATATAAGTTATTTAAAATTTAAAAATATTGCGAACAAATGAGTATGCTTACTGAACTGATTGAGTTCTGAGTCCTGAAAGGGCTGTTTTGATATTTCATCTATGTCAGAGAAAATTAATGTATGTAACACATAAAAATGTAACAATTTAATAAGCTTTTGGATTAGCTTTTACGAGACAAGTTTTATGGATCTTACTTCATGAGGGGCCATTTCCGTTGAAATATAGATAGTGCATAGTTAAAATTGAAGGATGATCTCTATAATATAACAAAGTAGATATTTAGAAAGCTTATACATATATATATACTCGTATATATATATATATATATATATATATATATATATACAAGTTTTAAAAATTGGTAAATTTGGCTAGAAGGTTCTAGCCCCTCACGTAATTAACAATTTTATCCAATTTTAAATTAAGACTACATTTTACTGCTGTATTTATAAGAAATGATAACCAGTGCAAAAGTTCTTTTAAAAAAATGCAATGAAAAATTCTCTCAGGCTTGTGCCAGCGTTTTCTCTATTTTGTCTGACTAAAATTTCATTGACTATAATTATATAATTAGGCTCGTACTGTATGCATGTGAGAACTGATGAACGTGCTTATCGTTTTAAAAAAAATAACCAAAATTGAGCCTATCCATCTATAATTAGAATCGTGAAAGTGGCATTAATTTTGAACAGTGCTATTGGATCATCCTTCATAAAATTCACACAATAAATGTCTGTAAATGAACGAAAAAACATGGAATTCCATGCAACACAGATCTGATAGTGACACAGCGATCAAATATTGTTTGAGAGCCATCCATCAGTATAAGGCGGAACTACGATCGGTTGACAGTCCATGCAACATGCATATAAAAACACATTCCGCCTACATTGTATCCTGGACGACGACGATTGGTTGGAGTGCGGGTCACTGGTGGCTCCCGTGGTGGTCACGTGATGCTTGCCCCGCCTCACGTGTTCGGTGCTCTCAGGAGAGTCCAGAGAGAGACTCTTCATGCGCAGGTTCAGCTTCTGACGCCTGGGCGAATGCGGAGCTGGCAACATTGGATAAAATCGTTAGCAACTGTTTGGTGGAGAGGTCTCAGGGCTGGTTACACCATGCAAGTGTTTGAGGAGGTTACTGTTTGTTGTTTGGTGCTGTGTGTCACACTACGGCTGGTTTGGGGGTGTTGTTTATGGGGACATTGTTGCAGACGTACGGAATCACTATTGATATTATCATTATTTCTTGGCTCATTACATCACTAAAAGTCCCTATAGATATGGTTTTCTTTCGATACACATGGCGCAAAATTATTTTTATCAATAGCGTCAAAACTCTTTAACCAACCTTGTCACTTGGCAAGATTCCTTGTAGTAATTAGGGAATTATTTGAACAAAAATAGATTCAAATGAATTTATGCCAGCTGCGACCCAGAAAAACGAAACCATTTCACATCACTGATTTTTTATTAAGATTTTAAAATTTCTGACAAATTAACAAAAATAGAGATTTGTAGCATCTTGACTATTTTTTGTATCGATTCATTCCAGGTATTACGATTGTATCAGTACTATTCCACTCGCCTATCTCGAAAACAAAAGTTAAGACATACTTTTGAGAGACTTTCAGACATACAGTAAGCCAAGATATCACCTGCTTCAATCTACATATGACACTTAGTAGGATGACTTAAATTCAGAAATTATTTCATTTTTTCATGCAGTGAATAATAATTTGTGTAGGATCCATTGGCAATTACTGATACATTTGATATGTCATAGACGAGGTAAGTAGTGTTATAGCGTATATTTTCGAATTTGAGGTAACATATTATTTCACCTTTTCGCTTCATCGCTTTGTAGATCTGTTTGTTTGTCTGTCCGTTTGTTGGCGCACCGTGTAATTCAAATAACCGGTGTACGGTTTTAGAGAAAATTTCGCAATGATATTTTGTATTATATATTATTCATCAGAGGAAGAGTAATCTGCCAAGGTCACAGCAATTAGGCCCCATTGGGTCTCATTTACATCCACTCAAGCATTATTCAGAATTGGATATTCAGTCACCCCAAACGCGTAAAGAACCTGGTGACACGACCAGGCGGACCATCTTTTTCACTGGACATAGGTGGGCAGCGCTCTCCCAGAATGGATTCTAAAGTTGATAGGACATCATTCTATTTACCTCCGTTGCACAGGGCGTGGCACTCATCCTCATATTGAAGAGGCGATTACTTAGTTGAGAATGCCATTAGCAAAATCCTAGTTTTTTTCCGGGCGTTGTAATAAAAATATTTTTGAAGATCATAACGAATTTTTGTAACTGATAGTCACTTTTGATGCTTTGCGAGGTTTTAATCATATTACGGCGTAATGATACACATACAGATGGTATCAACATGATTTTTTTTACATTTTTATCAAATCGTCATTATTTTTGAGCATTTTCAATTTTCCTAGAATAGTGCCAATTTGTGTGTGTACGCACCTATTTAAAAAATGACTTTACATTTATACATAGAAAGTACAGAGCTACCTCTCTCCACGTTTTTTTATAAATGTATAAATACATAAGTTCAATAATATGTTGCAGGTAAAATTAATTTGTTATATCTTTCACACAGAAATTTAAGGAACGACTATTAGAATTATTCATGCGGTCTGGTCATTGTTTGAAAAGGGTTTTTTTGCATTATTTTGTTAATCTCGCTTTTTCAAGCGTTGTTGGCAGCATTACATTTTCCTGTGGTTTTAACCTTACTTAATTCTGTATATAAAAATAAACGTCACATTTCTCTAACGCATTTTGTTGGATAAATATTTATACCATAGATGCTGAAAAGATGAGATTGTTCTCCTTGCATGAAGACGTTGAGTCCATATTGCAGGGGTGGATTGCGAGTAGAAGTCCAGGAGACACTGTGACGTTTTGGCGAGGGAAGGGATTTCTTGTATTGCGCTTACTCGTTATAGAATTTGTTGGGTCAGGGAATCTTCTAGCAGTTTCTCCTCTTCGTGGATTCGCTATCATAATGGTATTATAGTTTCGTAATATATTTTATGCTATGTTCAAATTTGTGTAACTGTGTAGGGATATAAAAACATGATGAAATAAAAATTTCTTATTCTAGGGCCATTACGCAACCTAAGACCCACAAAAAATTGCTTTCGTTTTGCATTCTGCCTCAACGTTATAATGTCCCAATAAACAACATATCTATTTCAATCTACGGACTTAAATAGTAATGAATCAAGATCGTAGAGTCACCAGATCTGTCATTTTAGCAAAGCATAAATAAGGAGTATAATGTTTTGTTAATAACGTATGAGTATATGTTAGCTTGGAATCTGGGCATTCCAAAAGACAATAGAACCACGAGTAACAAAAACCTTGCGCTACGTAAAACTATGAATATAGGAAAAATGTTCTAAGGCGCGATCCCCGGAGGGGATTACCTACCTATTTTTTACGTCTTTTCAGTTTAAATGAGAACACTATAGATTATAATATTGATTTGTTCAAGAAATATTCCCTAGTAAAAATTAGAAATTTATTGAATTTGAATTCTCCATTGAGGTACTCAGAAACTGTAAACAGTATACGTATTTAGAGAAAGTGGAAGAACATGATTTTTCTTCATTGTAGTTCATCGTGTGTCTGTTTGATCTGAGACCAATAGAGAAAAGTATAGGTTTCGCCAGGCCTTCCGCGTGAGAGGCAGATGTGAATCTTTGTACATTAGAACGGAGTATGACAATGTCTTTCCAGTCATATCCTTATGTAGATCAGCAAGGTTTTTGTACCCTTTTTCTCTTGAAAGGCTCAACTTTGCAGTTAACAGATACCCATAAATATACTAAATTATTTATGGTCAAAATATAAGCTTGCTGAAATGACGTTCTACGATCTCTATAAAAAAACTAAATAAACAAAACATCGGATATCTCTGTCTAAAGATGATGCACTTGAATACAGACCGACGTTGATGGTCCCAAACATTGGACAAATGTTCACAGCACTTGTAGAAGGCTTCAGCATGCTCGTTCCTGACAAATAACATTGAAAACTGTACTGCTGTACAGAGTGCCTGTTTTAAAACTTTCCATATTGCTGGGAGATCCGTTGAGATTTTATATGGAGCATTAGCATCTTCCTAGCTTCAAAGACTATCTTGATTTTGCCATGTATATCCATATTTTTAAGTTGGTTCATCGAATTTTCTCAGATACGTTCTACCCTAGGTAAAAGTTACTTTCTGATAGATGGAAATGTTAGTATGCACTATTGGGATAGTAGCGTGTATTTTTGTATCTTTTGTGATTTTTTCGTACATGAGAATATACTAATAGAAAATAATTTTATTTTGCCTCCATGATCAACTTAAAAAACATCTATTTGGAGTAACAGTAATATGGGTAACCCTAGAAACTAAGCATACAGTTTTACGTTAATATATGACTTGTAATTTCAAGATTTTACCTGGAAAGCTCATTTGAAAGACAAATTGAATGATTTGAAGTCGATAATCATGATAGACGAAGTAAAAAATTTGAAAGTTGTGGGCCTTTCCTTCAATATTAATTCCAGAATTTTCCATGTTTGATTATTTCTTTCAAAATTATCCTTTCCCTTGGTTTGAAGCTAATTCAGCAGTGTTTGAGAAAAATAGCTAGAAAAGCACGTTAAAATCATATACCTTGAACATTTGAACATTTTCCACCAACAGACAGAGGTGAATCTATAATATAAGGGGCAACTGTTCAGTGCGATTGAGTAGTTTGGTTTTTGAACACTGTTTAACTGTAGTCATAGAAACTAGCAAGACGAAAGAAATAGAAATTCAGTCAAATATGTAAGTACACTAAGTTTGAGATGGAAAGTTCCAAAACAAGCATTTTCTGTAAAAAGATTGTAGAAAAATGTGCTAGAAAAGCCGAACAAACTACAATTGACGTAGTGGTTCCATTAAATACATGTAGGTGAACATTTAGGGGATACAACTATGTGGGATAAACGGGATTAATTCTGAGGGTGGTAGCTTAAGCTCAAACGCATGATCTTACAACACTTAGGAGCAATGCAGTGTTTGAGGTAGGTAAGGCATTAATTCACCCTGTATGAGATTATTATCTTATGATACTCAAGTCAAAGGCAATATGGTAAGAAGCAACTCTGGGGGGAAGCTACTTAAGCTCATACGACTTAACTCACAACATGTGGGAGTTATTTTTTTGGGAGTGATTCAAGCAAAAACACCATATTTTATGTCTGGATAAATGTAGCGATAATGGGATTGTTTGTTAGGCGTAAACCCCTGATCTCATAATATTTAGGAAAACAGCGATGGTAAGGGGATATTTCTGAGGGTAGTAACTTAAGCGCAAACACTTAAACTTTATGGAGATTGTAAGGGATAATTACACAGCAGCTCACCGGATGTAATATCTTAAAAGCATTTTAAAATTTTGTGTCAAGACATAATTGATAGAAGAAACCGTATTCGGAACATTACTTCTTTTGCTACAAGCACATCGTATCATATTCTAAGGGAAGTTGTAGTGTCTTTGAACATCCCGCTGAGCTCCATAAGCGTTTTTGTTGTGTAAATAGATGAAAATGATAAGCCGAAATGAGATGATAATTCGCAGCCCAAAAATAAAAACTCACACTTTCAAACTTTAAAAACTTACGTGGGATATTTTTTTCGAAACTTGAGATACATAATAAAAATCAGAATTCGATACATTTTTTATTTATCACAGTCGGTAACAGTTAACAAACTGAATCAAAAAATAGATTTGAGCAATACGCTAATTTAATCTAAATTCACATAATTATGTGCACTTAAGGTGGAGATTCGTATACTCGTAAAAATTAACTAGAAATCAATGTCTATCAGGTGACGTAGCAGTGTTTTTTCAGATCATATCTTTGCATTGTTCAACAGAATAGTTAAAGTACGATCTTTAAAAATGGATTACAAATAATTCTGCTACTAAAAACAAAGTGGAGGGCGACACTTAGATGAGTCGATGTTGCTATCACACCCTTGACTGGGTTACGTATATACCACCCGATTGCTCTGTAAATTTAGACCGTCAGGCTTTACCGACGGGTCTAGGCTAAAGACGAAACATGCATGTCCATACCAGGTCTGATGCATAGTGGAGACTATACACTTAATCTTTTGTTAAGTCAGATGCATTCATCAGACGTATTGCTTTTTTATGGATTGATTTGAGCAGGTGCTTTGGAGTGCATCCCTTCACGTGTGATTAGTATTCTAAAGGTGGTTCGATCTGAACCCCCAATTTCTGGGACGCTGAATTTGTCGTGCCAGGGCATTTATTTGTTGATGTTAACTTTCTGAAGCTTGAAAGAACTCAAGTAATGTGTCCCTACATCTCTGCGGCCGACAAACCAGCGTGCGTTTTCCTCGTCAGGGTAGCTATCAGTTGTGATACCAGTTCTTCATTCAGGAATATTTTTGGTAGTAACATTCATCAAGTGTTTCGATAAGTAACTTGGCCTGCTCATAAGTAAGAATGGCGTTACATAAAGAACAGATCCTTGAAGAACAAATACATTGAAAGCAAGTCCGTCCAAAATCATGAGTAAGGGTCTGCCTTTGAAATAACCTCAGCCTCAGCAGTCGGAGAAATGACGAATAACTTATTGTTCCACATGGAAGAAAACTACCTGTTTACGGATTCCTTTGGTGGCTTTAGGTGTTTTTCATGCATTTGATAAACCTATGCTTCGATTACATTGGAAATAATTTTTACCACATTGAGGTAAGGAAACAATAGTTTCTGCAAGAGCAAAAAATATGATCTGAGAACAAACCAGCTACCCACCACTGTTATGTCTTCGTCAATGCTTTTCAATCACAACCGTACTACACTTTCAAAAGGAAAATCTAAGGTGTTTTGTTTTTTGGTTTGGCAAGTTTCTTGGCACCTGGCGAGGTGCGCCCCTTGGAGGGCGTGGGGGACGAAGGAGATTTGGGATAATTTAAACCATTCCCGTTCTCAATCTGGGGACCTAAACAAAGCGGCTGTCCAAACGGACGGGTGCCTGAAGCATCTTGGGAATTCCGTTCTGAAAAAATCAAATGGAAAATACTGTATAAATTTCAAACTCTTTATGTGACTACGGTTGCACCAGGTTTTTTAATAATGTGTTATAAGCCTAGTGACAGAGAACAGTTGTCCTCGCAAAAATTAGGGACTTAGGTAGGTTAGTGTTCTCTTTAATTAAACAAAAAGTTCCAGGCGTTAGGGAATCGGATTTTGAAGAAAATACAAAATTCATTTCGATGTTAAATTTTTTAATTTATATATATATCCACAACACCTGGACTCTCCTTTGAATGGGCTGTATGAATATTTCCAAACATCATACAAAAACCTGCGCATTTCTCTCACAAATTCTTTTATGTTTCGGAACATTTGAGTATTATAACAAAAACACTATGTTATCGAAGATTATCTTTCAATAAAGTTTGTAGCTACTGAAATCTATACAAAACGTTAGGAAACAAATAGATAAAGCTTCCTAAAAACTTCAAGGACATCAAGTTACTACTTCCATTGTCTTTAGAATTTTGCGTTCCACGATGTTTCGATTGGTTGATCGTACAAAAATCGACACGTTGTAAAAATCAAAGTTACAAGGCAATTAAAGTCCGAAACAGCGTTATTGAAACATCTGGAGGCCATTGGAATCTTTCAGACTTTCAACGAGCGACCAAAGTATCAAAAAACAATGCTAAATGCGCAGGTTTTTTATACCAATGTTCCAAATGTATTTAATCCATGAGTTCTGATATCTAGATTAAGCGAATTGGGGAAAATTTGTGTCATGAATTACATTGACAGTATAAATTCCCCAATTTCATCTTAAGAATGAAAACTTATTTAGGTGACATTACATGGTTGATATTCAAGTGAAACAACAAAAAATATCCGAAAAATCCAAATATGGTTCCACATTGATTTTTTTTGTATCACATGAATGAGCCTATAATATAACAAGCATGTTTTACTCGATCACTCCATCTCCCTTCCTCTGCAAGAAGCAATTCTAACTACGATTATTAAATTTGTTAATAAAAAATAAAGTACAGTACAGATGCAATGTCCCAAATTGGCATGTATTTACACAACAGATGTAGTAATCTAGAAGGAGGAGCTAATGCTACTTAACCGTTTCTATTTCTACCGCTGCTTTCGACAGGAGCTTTTAGAAACCTAGCAGCCGAGATCATACAGTAATGACAGAATCATATGCATTGAAAAATTCTTATCAATTCAAGATTCGGTGCTTTAGTACAGAAATTACAATGAATTGATATCCAGAAAAATTGGTGCGGACTAAACTCGATCGTGTGTCTCCGGCTATATTTTGATATACAGCAGACAACGAGGAGACAATCTACTGTACTATTTTTTTCAAAAAATTATTATACACCTTGACCGTTATTATGATATCTAATAATCTGAAGATTTCTGTCGATACTTTTTCCAAACTCGATCACAAAAACGAATGAAAGTATACATTCTACCATTACTGTTGGAAAGACTGGAATAATAAATATTTTGTAAATATCTATTAGGAACTTTATCAGAACAGAACAATTCAAATCCTATTGATCTACATTGCTTGATAGAGAATAAATAGCTGGATATATTTAATTATCAGCAAGTTCTTCATTAATTGATATTTCAGCTTTATTTAGAGCACATGCAAGTTTGATTTTAAGATGTATTTTTAATTGAAGTAAATTATTGGAAGGACTGCATGCTTTCATAAATTATAAGCTATTGTTTGGTAAATCAATAGATCTTCGAAAGCAAATTATTGACTTTATTTTCAAGATGTGCACAATAATCCAAATATTTATATTGATATGCATTATATTGAAATATACGAGGCAAAGTGACCTTGGTGGTGAGGTTTCAAAACATCCATATCCCCGCGTAAATACACATCTAACTAAGATTCGAGCTGTGATAATTATTTACCACAAGATGAAGACAACATACAAATTCGCATTTAGAATTCCGTAAAAAACAAGTAAGTTTCACTTGCCGAAGCGCGTTTCCATCTAGAAATTACGGCAATGCTTTGAAACACTGAAGATTTCATACAGATAGGATGGTTACAGTGGATATTATGATTGCTTGATACAGTCCTTTCAGTGAATCGTATTCAAAATATTTAGTGCTCTAAAATACTGGCGCCGATTCTGAATACGAACAACCTAACAACAGCACTCGGATTGGACTGATTGAGAGACGGGTCTGTTAGTCAAAAGGTGCGTGGTTCAAATACCGTCGTATGTCAATTTATTATTTCGAGTATCTAAATCGATTTTGTTTGAAATTCCTGCAGTTTAAAAATTTGGTTTGATGAATTGAAATTGATTCTGAGTGGAGTTTAGAAGTCGCTGATTCCGAAGAAGATTCCACAAAGATGAAATCTAGAATAGTGAATACCAGAAGGCGAATGGTTTGAACAAATAAGCACGAAACTGAGGTATTCCGAATATTT
This sequence comes from Bruchidius siliquastri, assembly GCA_949316355.1. Taxonomy (NCBI): domain Eukaryota; kingdom Metazoa; phylum Arthropoda; class Insecta; order Coleoptera; family Chrysomelidae; genus Bruchidius; species Bruchidius siliquastri. The sequence goes on from OX438534.1 coordinate 30,027,920, forward strand.
TTCTTATGAATTAACAAACTTTACATTTCTTACAATGATCCTTATGTTTAAGCTTTAATTTAATATGAAAGTGATGAAATTCATAAATACGTACGCGGCTCGATATTTGCTGCAAGGAGCTGTTAGATACGTTCATATTTTACCAAAACCACGTTTGTCGTACCTTTAGAAGCTCTCTCTCTCTATATCGCACTACGCGAAAAAATAATACAATAATTATACTATAATATTCAATTAAAAAAACGAATATTGTGAGAGCATTAAAACGCATGGCAACGGCTCGCATAACAGTGACAAATTGAAACATTTTGATCCGAAAATTTCCAAAATTGCACTTTTGTTCAGGTTGTTATGGTTAAAGTGTATTCCGAGAAAGCAGGGTTCGATTATCAGTGACCAATTATGAGCGGTAACACTCAGATTCTCCTACAGTTTCAGTACTAATCTAACATGTACAATCTTCTATTGGAATTTTGATACTTAAGAAATAAAATTTATCACTTAAAAAAAGCTGTGTAAATACCTTAATAGTGAATTTGTGAAGTATGTGAAAAAAGACATTAGGTGAGTGATTGAGTAAAACGAAAACAGCTTAAAAATCTACGTAAGCAAAATTCGTCTTGCTTAGATATATCTGTTTGGATGTGAATAAAAATTGAGATCAGTTATACGTGAACGAATAATGAACCAGATGAATTTTAATGCCGAAGCCAAGCGATGATGTGGTGATCGTTACACAGTGGTTGACAGAATTTATTGATAATGAAATAAACAGGTAAGTATGAAGGAAATCCCGGACTGTAATTAGAAAATGTTCGATTCTAATTTGTTGAAAAACCTATTTGGTCTTTTCATATGGATGTTAAAGCTCTTTGTTTTTTCTTTTATAGAAAACACTGCACGAATGAGGAAAGCATTCCTACTCACCCTCTATATTAAAATATTCATCCAATTCGGTATGAAACATTATGAAATCCTTTAGTGGAATAGGTAAAAAGCTTTCCGAATTAGTATGCCTGCTTTCATTCTGTATAAACATTTTCATTCAGTCAAGTAAAATGGGCAGATGATCAAATATTAGAAGAGCACACGAAGTCGAATGAATCAATCACACAAAACCGTGAGGTTACAAAAATATCTGGCATTATGGTTAGAAGTATTTTTACAGCCAATTGCATTGAAGGAAACGCGAAAGAGCGACTTACATAATAGACTGACAAATAGCCCAGGAGAAACTTGTCGGAAACCTGACTTAAATTCGAAATAGTTCATTTCATGCCACAGAGTTGATCAACCTTGACAATTTTTTATGACATAATTTTTGAGAAAATCTTTTGTGGAGGATTATTGAACTAATTTATACAGAGTTCCAAACACTATTACCAGGAGTACCTCAAGGATTTGTTTGAGTACGTCATTGCAAGTTTAGTACCCAATTTGTATGTATTTTGATTTTATTGTGGTTGTAAATTATTATTATTTTAACTGTCAGCATCTTCATCGACTGCATGTGAAGTTAAATTTTCATTGCATTCGAATGCTTCTAAGACTATTTTATTAGCTGAAATTATCAAGTCATTGTTGTTGCAAGTTTAACAGACAGAAGATAATGCCATAATTGAAGACTCAGTGAGCGCATTAATTATTTAAATGACTTACTTTTGATGGAATGCATGTTCTGCTAACAGGAAAAACTTAGCAGAACAAGCTCCAAAACACAAAAAAATATAACGTAATAATGAAAAGTGCATTTACTGCTTATTAAATGTCAAATCGAGTATCGAAATACTACACTTTTAATATAGAATTGCATCTTTTCCAATTAGCAGAGTATAAGTTTTTTCAACTAGAAGTAAAGCATTTATAAATTCTCGATGGAACACTTGATTAGATAATAATTAGTTTTTCATTGCGATGTTATTATCATTTTGTTCTGTTTAGTGCTGACTTTTCTTGAGTTAGTATAAGATGCGATTTTTTCAATTAAAAGTTGATCATTTATATATTTTATGGAGCACTCAACGAGACTTTGATTAGTCCTTCGTTTTGACGTTATGACCTTTTTCATCTCGTTATTTTTTCTGATAACTTTATGATGAGCTAGCAGAAAATGTGACATTTTTATTAAAAGTGGAACATTCATATTTTCAAAGGGCATTCAATTAGCCTTTAATTATGGTATTATCACCTATATGTTCTGGTTACCGTGCTCCGTTATCGTCAGGGACAACTTGGGTGCTCATTTCGGTACGTGGTGGCCGGTAGCGACATTTCAACCTATTTATGATAATCAGAACTGTCTACTAGACTAACGTTAAGGCAGCTTTCTCACACAATCTAGTTTGTGCTCGTTTGGGACCTTTTTGGTTTAACATGTTTCACGAGTCATAGCCTGCTAAAAGCTCCACAGCAATTTCTTAAAGTGACGAAAGGAGAAAATATGGAAGAGCTCTTTCGCTCAGATTAAAGTTCAAATCGGGGCGTTTTTCAACCGCTAGCGGCGTACTGAAATTTTTATGGTGTAACCGCTGCTATTACAGATCAGTGGAAAAAATCAAGAAAACTGAGTTCCTGAAAGTTGTAGTCTACGGGGTGTGCCAGAATTGGAGGATTATCTTGGAACATCAGACAGAATTTATAGAAATGAAAAAAGTAATAATTTTTATAAATAGTTATTTTTATATCCTAATCATTCCTGAGCAGATTTAAGAAAATTCAGGTGATCTCTGATGAAGAATAGGGAAATTTGACTTGCACATGTCTACATATCCAGGTATTTATAAAAAAACCGTAAAAATATTGCTCACTTTATTGCAGTTTTTATATTATTTTCAGACTAAGCACTCTGGAATTCAGCTTTGAATCCATTGAATTTGTTGTTATAATTTAGAAGGAAAATATTTTCTTTTCAGATACGTTGATAATTATGAAATATTTGTTCAGCTTTACGTTGAACATTTTGAGAATTCATATTTTTAGATATCTCAATTTTGTCCTCGTGCTTTTTGACTTCTCAATAATTTCTAGGCTGAGACGACATACATGTACATATATCAGGTAAGTATGGGACGTACTCAAATTTTGTACTTCATAACATAGACATACATTATTTGAAACATATGGATATCGCGTATATTTTTGGAAAAACGTGAATATTTAGTTTTGAAATTAGAATCATGTCTTCTCGCGATCATTTCAAGTACTCGAAATTTATGGCAATACCCTTATAAACTATTTATGGTTAAAAAAATAAAACAATGACCACCGTCAATCTTTTTAAATTTCGAGGTTTGGCGCACAGAACAGTAAATAGGTTTGAGATTTCACTTTCGAAAAATAGGTTGGCTTTGTACAGTAATCTGAATAATTGAAAAGTTTTCAGGTCGCCTTTGCTTAATTTATCTATATTTTACAAAAAATCATGAACATTTTTCTTATTTCAAAATCCTAATTTCTTGGATGACATGAGGGACGACTTACAAATTCACAGTAGCGGCGGTAAGTTTTTAACATTTTTTGTTTCTTATATAAACAACAAGGCATTCTCAATTTCCTCAAAACTAGGTTCCACTTAATATATACTCATAAAGTGAGAAAATTTCAAGATAGTGACTATCTAGTAAATATGTAACTTGATAGAAAATAGTTTCAAGGGGCTGCAACACAGAAGTTGTGATATTCTAGCATCACTTTATATCAACCATTAATTAATATTATAATATTTGAAATTTTCTGATTGAGTACTGTTTTCTTTATGGCTTGTTAATAAATTTATTCATATATTTGCCAACTCTTTTTGTTGATATTTTCCCTAGTTCTAGTCTGATTTTTCTATCTTTAGGTATGACTACTTTATCACCTCGACAAGTGCTCAACTGCTCTACTGAATGCAATTCATAGCTTGATAATAATCACAAGTTCATTGATCTTCATGTAAACTTTTTATAGGTCTCTCTATTAGTTTAGCTCTGTTTTTTAAAAGAATACTACGAGCTTGGCGCGTTACTGTACACTACAAGATGAGTTTTCCAACTGAATAAATTTGCAAATTCTTGACAACACGTGATATTACTGGTTATAAATTACGGCTTCAAATGCTCAGATATTTCTGTACTAACCAACTTTTTTCAGTTATGTTTACTAATTCCGTTTTATATCTTCATAATTCAAAATACTTCGAGCATGGTGCCTTACTGCTACTCGACGTATTTGTAAACTTGTTTGCATATTTCGATATGCAAATGTTCTCCAACTTTTGAAGTACTCTCATACACGATGATTGTATATGTATTACATTAATTCTAGTCACCACTGTACATCTTTCATTTCGCTACTAATCCCAACACTCGATAACCTTAATCCCTAGTGTGAAACGTGTTGAAAATTATAGCTAAGCTTCTTTCGGAGCTTGATCCGCACGTATTAGATTTTTTGAACGTTCTTTATAGCGAAGGATTAAAGCTTTCATGCAGTTTTTCAGCGGATGGATGCTGCAAACAGATGAACAGAGTTTTCTCGTTTAGAATGGAATGTGTTGCATGACGGGTAATCAGAATCCGATTAGGAAAAGGGTTGATATTATTTATAGATCGTATCGTCACACTGGTTCAAGTCTGGTCCTCAACGAATATTCTTCTAGATTTTTCATGTTGTGTCTTTAATTACCTTTTCCTGAATCTTAACTCAGAATTGAGGCATTTATGATATATTTTCCTTTGTAGCGAGAAAACACTGTTCATATCGAGAACACAAAGCCTACTGGATATGCTATATAGGAGGAAGCATGTAACGATATAGTGAGTGAAAGCTTGAAAGCGGTGCGACGTCTAAGAGTGATTACAAACAGAAGGATTTCAAAAAGGCAAAACAATTAACAATGTCTTCAACACATTTAAATAATATAAGAGGTAATATAGATATGGAAGAACAGTTTCGATCACATAAATATTTTATGACCGTAAGATCTGTTTAGAAATTCATTTTCCATATTATAGCAGAGTTCAATCAATAGAGCAAAGAGGCAGATTTTGTTATTAAGTTAAACAGCAAACTACCTGTAGTGTGACTTCAACGGTAAGTTTAGTGATGCGGTTTGCAAGTTCAAAACAGATTTCTAAGTGGTTCTAGTGACCTCTCGTAATCATTTATAAGATATCAAGTTCTGCAAGTCGTTAGGGAAAATGTATAAAAAACTGTTCCTCCTGTTTAAACCACTAGTTCTCAGTTTGACATTTTGTACCTTAACAATTAATCACAAGAAATGTGAATATTGAAATATGGGTCTAAATTCACCATATACTAAAAAGATACAGCATTGCATGAAGGCAACATTCTGAAAACTGGTGGTAGTAGTAGAGTTAATTTCCAGACCTGTATATATTCATGTCATTTATATACAGATCAGTAAATTTCAATTAACTTATAAGCAAAGAGGGCGTAGTGAATCTAGCAAATAAATAGCCCTAATTTTGCAACTGGTCAGTTCGAACAAACATGATATCTGTTTATTTTTATTACGAATTGATATTTTTGACCCATTGACTGTTTATGTTTAGGTATACAAAACGTCGCATATCTTTACAATCTTCTAAACAATTATACGATGCCACCACATGAATGATTTTTTCGAAAATTTAAATACCCAAAAAGGTAGTTTTTCATAGTAATACAGTTTGTGGATTTCATAACAATATCTGATTGAGATACTGTTTAATTACTTTTTATCAGCTTCGTAATAATCATACACAATTAGGTTGTTCATCCTGTACAGCTACAAGTAGCGAGAGTAGCTGAAAAGGATATATCGTTTCTCGTTATCCCGCCAATGCAGCTGAAACGTTGGCGACGTTAATTCATTAATTGTAAGTGAATTTGATTAACGGCCGCTGCAAATATAAGATTAACTAAAAACGTAAGACTACAAGATAAGCTTCAGAGTTATATTAATAATGATGCTGACACATACAAAAATATTGACGCTCTTGTATCTCTTAGATTACTCAAGAAATACCCTGTATGTTGAAGCATAAAATCTCCCTCTCCTTCTATCATACAAAATATCCTTTCGCGCTATGTAATTACATCTATCATGCACCAGCATAGCATCAACACACAGAGCTTCGTAAGCATACTTTCGGGTAGGGAGATGGAGCGGTGTCCTGGCGACCTCTGCCTGGACCTGGATCCAAATCCGGTGAGACTCTTCATGCCCGCGAAGAGCCTTCGACGCATCGACAGGTCGCTGCTGGCGTTGCTCAAGCGGCTGCCTCCTTGGTAGGATGATGGAATTGCTGCCGAGTTGCAGGTCAGTCAAAACCAGCGGTACATTTTTAAGGTCACAGGGACATTTAGGTAAGTAAACAAAAAGTTTAGCATTTGGTCCAGGACATAGGCAGATGTTGATTGCAATGTGTCATAAATGGCAGGAACCATGCGAGAGCTTTGGTGCATCCGCGCATGGTACAACGCGTTTCTCTATAGATTTTTATCAGCGAAGTGTGATTGTTGGAATCTAAGTTTCAGGGAAAAATGTGATACTCCTTCAAAAATCAAGCTCATATTTCAAACAGTAAAAAATAGAAATTAGGTATGGATTGCATTGGAAAAATGTGTCTTAATTTCATGATTTTACAAACTCCTGTGAGGTTGTAAATATGCAATTCCAAGAAAATTAATAACTATACGAATTTTTTGCTTGGGAACTGTTTATTATTCGAATTATCAGCTTTATTTTTGTTCACAGTGGCAAAGGCCTATCTGTTTGTTTTCTGAATAAAGGATCGAGGAATATATTCTGATTATTTATAAATTTTTCAAGGGGTAATTTTAGGATTTAAATGCTGATACACTGATAGAGTGACAAAAACTCATATTTAGTCTTCGCAGTGATCCACGTAATTAACTTAAATTTTATATCAAATAGTTACGAGTTCCGAGACCCGCGTCGGAGTCCCGCATTCCGGGTACCAGGTTCCGGATTACGCGTTCCAGGTTGCGAGTTGCGTGTTCCCGATTCTGCGTTCCAGGTTCCAGGTTTCGCGTTCCAGCTTGCGGGTTTCGAGTTCTGGGATCCGAGTAAATTCGCTTCTTAGCTTATACATTGACTGATATAAACAGCGTGGTAGCTCCCGGAGTATAATACTCTATCGGCACACCCATCTCAATACCCAGCACGGATTTCCAGCAGACATGTAAATTAACGTGAATTGGGGATAAAAAATGCATCTGTCTGATGAAGGTTCGGCTGTATAACGACTGCAATAAATAAGTGACTGAAATATTAGGGTCAGAACCGATCGAAACCGCGTCCCGGAGATTGATGGCTATGGTTATCGTGAAAGGTATGAACCTACGATAGCTACACAGATTTGTGTATCGTACATCATTACTTTTTTGGGTTGGAAAGTTCAAGTGCCATCTGGGTTAGTTATATACAACCTAATAGCTCTCTACTGTCAGACCGCCGAGCTATACTGACGAGGCTAGATCAAAACGAACCATGCATGTCTATAGCAGGTCACATGTATAGTGGAGAGCAGACACTTGCTATCGGAATTTCAAATCCTTATTAGAATGTTACGAAACTAATTTTAAATAACGCTTTTGAAGTCTCTGTTGTATAGTTACCTTGTTCTGCAAAACTCATAATTCAATACTACACCGTTTGCAGCTAGGAAAAATATAACTAAGTTCGGACTATGTCAATCATTGTAGATTCAGTTTTCGGGGTATACCGCATTTTTCTGTTATTATTATATATTATAAAAAAAATCAAAACCGCAGATTAATACACATACATAAATTATTAGTAATAATTAACAGTATATCTAATTATACATTGTGACGAATGGTGATGAATTGCTGAAGCATTATACTTACCACTTTATTCTATTTGTATTTTTAGTCAGGCAAGTTACATATTCTTCTCAACAAATCTCTATTGTATATGTGATATGTGATAGAGGAGAGCTTAGCATTGATTGTACCCCCAGAATTACAATGGATTTGGTAGAAAAGGATCAAGTTAGACAATTATAGTTCGAACAACATGCGTTTAGACGTACGAGTAAAATATTGTAATGACTAGTGAAAAATCACTGTTCTGTAGAACAAACATTATTTCTCATACGTTTGTTGACATTTGGGTATTGTCACTGATTGACGCTGTGATTGACTAATCACAATTTGATTTCAATTTTTTATTTCTTATATATATCGGATTTTGATAGACTCAGAGGCGGCCAACACATTAATGTGGCTTTATCTTCAAATCAATGCGGACCTGTCCTGAAAAAGCGCGTGGCCAGAAGGAAAAGACGTGATAAAAGATGTTTCATGTATAGGCGAGATTATTGTTAGGATCCCTTCGCTTTTAGATGTAGTTGAATATAACCAGTTTGCTTAAAAATCCATGTTGCACTTGCTTTTATCCGTTTCTGTTAACTATTAGTATAACATGTGGACTGAAAAACTTGTTTGTTGATGAAGTTTTATACGCGCGAACTATTTTGATGTGATATAACTGAAATCCTACTTCATGATCTCAAAATGCTTTTCTTCTGAACTTAGATTCAGCTGAAAATTGTAAAAAAGCGAAATGTTCCAACCTAACGAATTGTATACTTGTACACTATGGAGCTTAAGTGTAGGTTACTGTTAACTGTGTATGATGCAGCACCGTTGTTCAATAGCTTTTCGAATTTTTTTGATGATTTACAAGTTAAAATAATTCAATAAAAAAATATTGCACTATTATCAATTTTAGCATAACAAAACATTTTAATCGTCTATTACTGGAAATGTAATAAAATCGATCTTGTTGAATTTTTTGTACACTCTCGGAATGACATAAAAATCATAAACGGAGTTTATGAATATTTCGAGGCTATCTGCAAGTAAACAAACGCACCTAGCATTGTTCAACGGATTTCATAGTGATTACCTCTCTCGCAGTAATATTTTATACAAAGAGTTAACAGAAATGAAGACATTAAATGAACTAGAGAAAAAAATTCTTTTTTTTTTTTTATAAAAAGTTGTGTAATTTAAACATAGTTCCACAAATAAAACACTTTTTCTTTCAGTGTCGCGTTTTAGTTGTGAAACTGTGTGTAAATTACACAACTTTTTATCTACATGATGGAAGAGTTTCACCAACAGAGCATCTACAATCTACATGGAAAATACTTTTTCATGTAGAATGTGGATGCTTTTACTTAATGAAACTCTTCCATCATTTAGATAAAAAATTGTTTATTCAACACTGAATGAAAGAGAGTTTTATTTGTGACAATTTGTGTTAAACATATTTTTTTATCTAAACTATTTTTTCACTAATTGCTAATTATAAAATCAAGTGGATATTCAGTTCAAGCAAATAGACGTTATTCAACTAGCCCCAAAACGAAGCAATTCCAACAACAATCTCAATCTTTATCAAAGCTCTTCGTCGTCTAGGCCAGCAGTAAATCAGGGAGAAAGCCACAGGATAAACTTTAGACCAGTCGAATAGATATTCCAAATGGATGTGAGGGCAGAATATAAACATTTGAAAATGTATACCATCTGTTGCTCTTACATTCCTATTTTATGGCTAATTCTAATGGTGTATTTTGCAGTTAATTTATTACAAATTTTTCATTTTAGTACTGGTTTTGTAGGGTTTCTATCAACACTTGCTTTATAAGTATTTGTTCCACAACTGTGATAGCTATTTTTCACTAGACATTTCCCTTTTTAGTTCCTGAGAACAATAGTGTCAACAAATAAGTACATATAAGTAATGTAACGTGTACTGATAATAATTATTCTACTATGACGATGAACATATTTGGAGACAATCGGAAGAGTTACGCTGTTGTACATATTCAAAATTAATAAACATGAAATAATTCTGCCACCAAAACCAACAGGAAGTGAAGATGCTATCAGTCAACAAAAGTTACGTTCTATTAGCTGCTACTTTGTACAGAAGTGGTCACTTGATAGTGGGATGCTAATTGATGGGAAATGATCGTTCAGCTTTATAGACAAATTTTACCATATAGAATTTTAGATGCTTATACTTGATGATAGCTTTCCCATCATTAGGAAAAAATTGTCATTTAAGGACAAGGTTTCACAAATAAAACTGGTTTTTTGTAACGCTTCAGACTCAAAATCAAAACGCAAAAAACTAGTTTTCTTTGTGGAACCTTGTGTTTCAGTTGCACAATTTCATCTTAATAAATTCGGACACTGATTTAGAGAAGGGAGAAGTGAGCGGTGTTAGCACTTTGGTGTGACAAAGTTGCTTTGTAGGAACTTCCACTAGATTTTTCTTCCACTTCCACTAGATTAGATTATTGTTATGTTGGTGTTTCCAAAATGAAAAAATCGGTATGTTTTTTAATTGGTTCAAAATTATGAATTCTGAATTACACAAAAATTTTCCGGGGGTCTTACTCATATCTTGATGAAAGTAAAATTAGTGTTCGGTTAACTTATTGTTACAACATACTGGATCCGTTGGATTGCCTTACACATCCTTCAAAGGTCACTTCGGGATAGTTTGAAATTCCTAGAAAATCAATTACGTCTATTCTAGCAGAATTTCCTAAGTAATCACGATACATTGACATATAACGTTTGCACAAGTCTGAACATAAACTCCTTCACTTCAGAAACTCTCTTGCTTTCCCTATTTTGAAGTTGGAAACTTCCGAAGTAATCACCTCGACTCTGGCTGAGAATACTACAAATGGATAGCTGCAAGGCGATCTGTACAGCTCTTCATTTTCAAAATCTGCTATAGAAGTTTCTGTTACTATTATTACTACAGAAATTGAGAAGAACATTATTGAAGGAAAATTTGTCTTGTTTATAGAGACAAAAATCATTCATTGAAAGGGTAATGAATCAGATATATTCTGCGTTATAGGAGATCAAATGTAAATTATTTAATAAATCTGCCACTTGAGTTGCCCTATCAGTGCTGCATAAGGCAATTCCTAGGTGGAAAAAACTCAGTTTTTTGAGTTTAGCAGTCGAAATATTGCTTTGGAAAAAAAGAAATCTGTTAAAAATTATTTATATTTCATAAAAAATGATATAATACTGTTTGTTAGCCATAATATATGGAAAATATAAGAAATTTAGAATCCAATTTCATCAAATAACAAGAATGTGAGAGTTCAGATTCGTTAATTTAGAAAAAAATCTACTTTTATGCTTAGTGGCATCCGATATTATCGACCATTTCCCACCAAACTGACCACTTCTTCTGGTTCTACTCTGGTCGACAAACCTGATGTGGTAGAACAGGGAGCTGGATTAACAACAGCTAGATTTGTAGCACCGGGCTTTCGTGCCTGAGTGATAGGGGCCCCCTGAGGGGACCCTCCTATCATCCTATCACCAGGAACCAATTCTACGTTTACTCGAGGTCTGCTGTTTGATATTTCTGTCGCCTGCTTTAGCACCTGGTAGATCTGGTCTACCTCCGTTGGTTCTGAGGAAGATCCAGTGGAGATATTTTATTAAGCGACATGAAAAATACAAGCTTCTATTTTCTACTGTATGTGTGTGAATTTTACTCAAACTACTCCACGTATTGGATCATTAGGAAAGGCGTTACGAGTAATAATCCTGCAAGATGCGCGCATTGTAAGTTCCTTTCAGTTTCCTCTTCAGTGCTCTGTTGAAGTGGTGAAACGCTATGCTTTTTTATTATCAAGAATAATTGAGTTTTATATGTGTTCCATTTTCAGCTTCGCACATAAAAATAACTCAACTCATTTCCAAATTGCATATCTTACAAAAATATACATTTATTTGGACTTATTTTTCATTGTTTTGTATATATGAGTGACTTACTTTTTATGACAAAATGCTCAATACTAAGAAGTTTATTCGAAATATTCACTCGCTATAAAAAGTGTAAAATGTAGCTGGGAATTCAAAGGATAGAGGAAAAGACAATATTTTCTCACTATATGTTCAATATAAATCAAGCATCTACACCCCAAAATGAAGAGATTCCAAAAATTATCTACCCTATATACGAAAAAAAGTTCAATCAACTATTGACAGCTTATCACCAATTTTTGAGTATTGTATTTCACTTCGTCATTGCCGCCTAGAACAGATTTTGAGGGTAATAATAAATAAATAACTCAGTTAAAACCAACGCTTGAGGTTAGAATAGTGGTTCTCATGCATTTTTATTTTGAAAAATCCGCCTTTAACATCAAGGTCGATATTAGGTTTTCATACGAAGTTCCTTTCGGCTTGCGGCATTTTCATTTGAGGAATTGTAACTCTTCTTAGTTTTGAATTATTTCAGTGCATATTTTTCCAGATAATAAAAAAGAATGGCGTTTCCGTTAGCTAAACCTACTAAATATGAAAAAACTGGTAGGAATGCATGATTCTCTTCTTATTAGCCGACACTATTCTGTTGATACATAAACGGTCAAAAAAATCGTGGCTACGTAGAGTCGAAGCTCAGATCCACTAAAAAAGTTGAATCAACGAAGAAGAAAGGACAAGAAAATAAATATAAACTGGAGACACAAATATAACCTCAACAATCTAGATATCTGTAAACTGCACCGTAACCAAGGCTGCAGGAGCAGCCGAAAATTTAGTGATTTTTTCTTTCAACGATTATTATGATCGTTGTCCGGTTAAAACGTAATGAATCATGAAGACAACCTGCCTAAATTACAGATATTATATAAATAAAATCTTAGTGAAATCCTTCCTGTTTATAATTTTTTGTCTGCTGCTGTACGAGGCGGGAAAAATAGAAGTTCGTTGACATTTATAGGACGTAAACGTCATAAATCATACGAAGATAATAGGAGTATGTTTGGTTAAAAGGGATACGAATACGTAAAAGCAAATTGTGAGGATCCCGCATATTTCAGGGTTCAGCAGGCATTTCTATTCAGCTCAAATATTAATGGATGTTGTTATTTCGAAGGACTAAGGTCGAGACCCTCCATTGATCAGACGATATTCCTCAACACAACTGCGGTATATTCACACGGTATACGTCTTCAAACAAAAAGCACTCTCACAGTTCGATTCGGTTGAATGAACCTAATGGCTGAAGTTTGGGGTGATCATAGAAAAGAGAAAAAAAACAAATTGTGAAAGTTGGTAATTGCGAAAAGGCAAGAGAAGGTTAAAGAACAAGTAAGTGTCAAAAGGAGAGGGTTATAGAACTTTAATAACCTCTGATGCTCTCAATGAATTATGAAAAGACGGAGATAGTTCAAACCAATATTCGGTAGAGAAGAGTTGTAACCAATTCGATTTTTTGTAGGTTACCTCTAAGAAACGCAGGAAGCCAACTACACCCTAGAAGCAGAGTGAGATAAATATCTACCCATATTGACCTTAAAACCCTGAAAAATGGTATTATAGAGGAACAAAATCCGCGACTGCTGATGCCATTAAGCTAAAGTTCTGAAAAGGAAATGAGTTCTTTTCAGGTGTTGGAAGTTCAACCTTATGAAGATGAGCACATTCGGATTTTCTAGTTTCTGTTGAACTGATGCTTGGTATCATTATTTTAGAGAGGCCGGTTCGACATTTACCATGGCAAAATCTATAGGAGGACATCCACGTTTTTTTTGATGGTTCAGCCTGTGCAGGTTTTCCGTAATGTCAAGAGAGTGATTAGATGTATTGTTCTTTTCGGGAGTGTGCAGCATTTCAATAATCTGAGGCTTCTAGGGTAGAAATAGTTGCTCTGCTGGATTTAATTTTGTGCAGCAACAGAAGCTTAATGAAAGATGACTCAGATATTGGCATGTGCCTGAATCCCCATGGTTGGTAGATGGAGGGTGAGTGGAGTGGTGGTGTTCTTTCTTGGTTTTTAGGGTAGTTGTCTGAACCTTTTGCATGCTGAACTGAACTCTGTAGGTCGTCATTCAATATTTATTTAGAAATTTTCGTTGATCTGGATGGAATGCCGCCGCCGCCAAAATAGAGTCTCTCGTAATTAGTTCCATGCAGGATATAAGGTCTGTGAAGCTGTGATTTGAATGAGATGTTACTTCAGCAGTTTGTTGATTTACAGCAAGAAGGGTGTTGGAGAGAAAAATGCCGGCGTTGATGGTAAATACATAAAAATTATATCCATCCACCACTACCAATGCGTATAGGTCTCAGAGAAAGCCATCCAATCATTGGTATAAAACCGGTGGTAGCTCATAGGAAATATAGCCTCATTAGAATCCATCATGCCATACCATATCGGAAAACGATAATGACTAATAGAAAAAAATTAATTAGTTTTCGCCTTCTTCAAGCATTTTCGTAACTAAATGTAATAATTATATTACATATTTCTCACTGCTTCTCATACACCTAGAGAATAAACTGGCATACATAATCACAAAGTAGCCTAGATGGCTAGAAGAAATAGACGTGCAAAAATAAATATTTTGTCGGTTTAGCTAAACACTCCAAGTTTGATTACAAATTGATGACCTGCTGGTTTTTATAATTAACAATTAGTTTTTAAAAAGTTTTTTTTTCTATATTTCTTTCAATATCTCCGTTTCTGTTAATTTTTATTATATTATATGCATTGAAAGTTATAAAATGAGTGCCATTCGAGGTCGGTAATGTACAAAATATGAAAAGGTCGGTTTATTACTCTTTGAGTAATAAACTATCAATATTGCCTATGCTATGCCTAATCGACAATAGTCCGTCTTTTATTGAATTAGTTATTAAGTGGGGAAATAATTAATAGAATTCAAAAAATTTATACTACAACGCAATATTGGCCGTTTTATGATGTTTTCTACGCAAAAACCTTTTTCTATGTGACATAACTGAAATTATACATCATGAATCCAAAATGCTCACCTTTCTAACTTAGATGCAGTTGAAAATCGTGCATTTTCAAGCTAACAATTGCGCTTACTGGTCGCGATCACTATTCATTTTTAATAAAATATTTATAATGAACAATTTTCTAATGTTTATATTACACTAAATGTTAACAGGAACGAATAAATCAAAGGATAGAGAAAAAAGTCAATAGTTTTTCACTATATGTTAAATATAAATTAAGCAGAACATGAATTTGTAAGCAACTACACCCCAAAACGAAGCGATTCCAAAGATAATCTTTCCTATGGACGAAAAGTTCAATCAAAACTCCTTGTCGTCTTTCAGAAACATTTAGATTGAAATATAAAATATGTATGTAATATAGGAATAAAGCTTTTTAATAATTTTTGAGTATTTCACTTTCACTTTTATTGGTCATTTCCGCCTCTGACATATTTTAACGGTGAGTGAATATAACTCAGTTAAAACCAACGCATTTCAAAAACTATACTCAATGTATGCCAGTTCGTAGGTTATAAAATTTGCATTTTCAATTTTATCTTACATGTTTGATCAATTTCCACTAAAAAAATTCAAAGACAACAAATTCAATACTAATATTAAGACTGTATTGCCTTTTCATCTAATTATCTATAAACCTGTCAGTCTAACTAATAGAAAGCCAAAAGCGACTTTATACTCTGCACTTCAAACCATCAATATAATAATGCAAATAGGTCAAAAAATCACGCTTATCATTTTTCCTAATAAATTAAATTACACCCAGTATAATAATAGTCTAATCAAGGCAACTCTCGACACATTGCTCAATGTATGTATTACCCTGGCAATCAACTTGTAATGACCCTATCATTGCCTTGTACAGCATTAAAACAGTAAATCCGCTCATTTGCACAAGCTGTGTGAATTTATGGTTATGTGTATCGTGAAAGCTGGTTTATTGGTTGAAAATAAAGTATTCGAATAGCTGTATTTTTCCATAGGAATTGGAAAAATACTATATGAGCTATATTTTTCATTTTTGGTAATTAAATCGGAGGATATACCAGAATCAGTCATTAGTCATAACTAGTTTAGCCGATATACAAATACACATTTATTCGTAAAAAACATGGTCTTCTAGGGAATTGACCCACACCTTTCGATTGCAGTCAGACGCTCTACTTCTAAGCTAATCAGAAACTCCGCTTAGCAGAAGGTCGATGATGTTAGATACACACCTTCAAAAACCATTCTGCACCTAGGATCATCGACGTTCTAACGTTCAGCTAAGCTTAGAGGAAGAGCATCTTATCGGCAATCAGAAGGTGTGGGTTTGAAACCTGCAGTGGGCGAATTTCTTCAAAGCTCCTACATCCGAATTTGTATAATTGTTATAAAGTGATACCATCAGTTTCAAAATACGTTACTTCAATTGTTAGAAACTCCTGCAACTTCACTTTTTTGATGGATTACCTTGTTACAACGGCAGAAAGCTCCAGAAACACTTTGAGAGGGTAAATGTCCATTCGCAGTTACTTTGAAACGTGTAAACTATAACTGGCTTATAAACTCCCCAGCACCAGTGGTCGAAATCACCACAAACTCTTGACCAAATATGCGATTCTTGAAATGGTTAAAAGTGCCGGTTCAAAATGCTTGCATATATATTTTAGAGAACGTTACTTAGGTAGCTTCTAAAATTACATATCGCGGTCACCTCCACGTTTTGTTCGCGACAGCTGTGTCAAGTTGTCAGTGTACGAGTTGCTGCCATGCGTTTTTCTGCTCTCAGAAAATCCGCCTTTAATGTGGTTATTGTATTTTTTTGCCTTGTAGTATATGGAGAATGTGTATGAAGGTATGACAAGCTATATTTTAATAAAATATGTACATATCAGCTGCTTGTGTCAAACGTCGAGACCGGTATTCACTGCATAAGTAACCCGAGGAGTTGGGAAGAATGTATGATCCTAAGAGATACTGCCAAATATGAACATTAGGATCATTGTGAGGAGTATAAAGTTTTGTACTACGCAAGAAAAACTTGGGAATTTTTCAGATTCGTGCCACACACCTCCAAACCAATTTGTACAAACAAACCTATCGACATTTTGTTTCCGTCATTCTATAATGTTTAATATTTGAGATCAGCGACCTCGAAAACGCCTTTGCTTTTGATTTCAGTCTTCCGAAATAATTTTTTCAGAAAACGTTTCGCTATTTTGAATTCCTACATTTTGATGTCATTTATGAAACCATTGAGCCAAAAAACTATTAAGATAACAATACTTTACAGGAGAAACTCCTACTGTTTTGTTTCGCACAGAAATTCGATATTGCAGCCCACAACGCTGATAGAAAATAGAGCCCCTTTCATTCGATGTTCTAGACTGTGAAACGCAACTCCGCACACGGGTCGCCAATCTGGTTATACCAAAATATAGTTAATGTTAACCTTTATAAGTCTGATGGAAGATCATTCGCATATTAGGCATCCCTCCATCTTCGCGGTTGGGAGACAAGCGTGTAATTACCATGTCACGGTGATAGTCTGAGTCTTCTGGGCGTTGAACCGAACTCCATTTGTAAATCCGTAACAACAATTTTTTTGATGTCTCCGTCGATCTAGATAGTATGCTACCGCGGCCGTTGTGGGGCCCCTCGGGATTCAAAATATGAAGATGGAAAACGACGCGGGGCATTATATATCAAGAAAAATGAACATCGTTTGCAAACACAGCGGATTTGATGGTTTTATGAAACAGGCTCATGGCAGGGCGGAAATAATGAGGCAGCTGGATACCATTAGTGCTGTCAGAGCTGAATTACGGAATTCGCCAGTAATTTTTATTTTTCCGCAAAATTTAGTAGAATAATCGGGGACGGCTTATTTGCTGTTGTAGTCGAGTAGAAGAGACTGCCTCAGGGGTGGTAAAGGTTTGAGCTTTTGCAAATAGGTCAAGCTTAATGTATTGAATCGTCACCGGGTCTATGCCAAAGGTAACCTATCCTTGTATGTCCTCACTTGGTCGGTATCTGAGAAAGTGGGGATCTCTTAACATTGATTTTACCAGAATAGCTACAAGGCTCATATCACGCTATTTTTGGAATATTGCTCGCAGGTGTGGAGATGCACAACGGAGCACTCATTGATGCTTCTGGACTCAATCCAGAAAACAGAAATATGTCTAGTGGACGCGACTGCACAGGTCCTATGTGACATAGGCGAATAGTGACTCACCATGTCTTGTTCTACTATAGATTCTATTACGGCAAATGTTCGGCCGAGCTCTCGTGATAATAACACAAAAAGCGACGAATACCAGAAGGGCCCAATTGATTCATCCTCAGTGAGGCGAGCTTCCAACACTTCGAACGGACCTATTCGTTGCGTAATGAGCTCCTGTGGAGTTTATTTCCCGATAGTTACATTTTACAGCGTTTAAAGTTCAAGGTTAATAGACATTTACCCTCTCGCAGTGCTTCGAAAACCGAATAGATTCTATTTGGGATCTGTAAAAGAAGTAAGCTCTGCTATTTTTATGTGTCTTGGTTAGTCACGGAAGACTTGAAAATTGTTGTTGTGAAATCAGTGCCAATTTAGAAATTGATCAGAAGTTTCCTTATGACAGTCTTTTTTTACCAATATCATCTTTATATCGGAGCTACCCCTAAGGCGAAGCTGAAATATCAGTGTATCACGAGTGCTTAGAATAAGTCACAGTGAGTTTGGGAAATTTATACAAATCATGAACTGATTTATGGTCACAGTATCAGAAAACACTGTGCTCGATGAATCGAATCAAAACCTTCACACTCTATAAATCAACAGGTGTCTGTACAAGACAGTTATTATTGGTGTACAGAAAACTATAATCTTTATAAAGACACAATTTTGGAATAAAAATTTCCAGATTTATTTTTGTTGCGGTCGGGACTTGAAATCGTGTCTCCAAAACCGTGCACGATTTGAAAAACGTACCAAAATCCTCTAGTTATTGAAGGAAGCCTATTTCTGTAGGGCTTTGTCGCTACGCGTATTTATAATGTCATCACGAAATACTGTAGACACGGGTTCGAGATCCGCCCGCACAAAATATTTTTCCGGATAGTTCCAACTCAAAGATTGTGATTTTAATCTGCGTTTACCCAGTTACAGGCAAAATTTTGCAGACTCATGCAATATTGTCTTACAGATAATCTGTATGCAAATGAAGGCTCAGTAGTATGACAAATAACCTATGGATGAACCAGCTTCCACTTACAACAATGAATAATGCTCACTCATCAAACTGTTAGGGAACAACGCCACACATCAAATATGTACCTATTAGATCGTTATGGGGTGGGTGTAGGGTGTTCTGCTGTCTAAACGATATTCGTCTGTTTATCGTGGGCATGGAGTACACCTCAGCCACCTCTGGGGAGCACATAAAGGCGCCATATATTTATACTTCGTCATGACGGGAGCTTTGAAGCTGGCGTTACATCAGTGCAAAACGCAGTGGAGGATTTTTAGTTAAATTCGAGTGGAAGGCGGCGGTAAGGTAATAAGTAATATATAACAACCATTTGAAAGAGTTTAAAAATAAATATGCAGATGAAAAGATCGTGTATTTGACACACAGTTTCACAAATAAAACCCTTTTTTATTTCACTGACGCGCTTTTATTTATATTTGAATAGTCGTTGGACTGTCAGATGATGATTAAATATAAATCGAAACGCGTCACTGGAAGACAAACAGTTTTATTTGTGAAAGTGTGTGATAAGTACAACATTTTTTTTCTGCACGATGGAACAGTGTCACCAAAAGCGTCTACAATCTACATGGTCTAAAAGTATATTCCTAAAAAAATCAAATGTATGTAAAGCCACTTCAAGTTCTAGTGTTCTTCACAAATGAAAAATAAATCAATCAAAACTAAAATTGAATCTGTTTCTAGTCTAATACCCTTTGCAAGGTAGAACATACTTTTTTCTCCGAGTTACCTATTATACATGGAATTATATAATTAATCAGATTAGCCTTGAATTAATGATGTTTTGGAATTTGAATAAAAACTTCTAGGATTTTTTAAATCAAGTTCTTTGAACATTTTCAATAAACGGGATGTGAATTATAGCGTTAATCTATTTGGTGCCATTCTTTAAGAGGATATATAAAGGATTATTTACTACCACAACTGTGTATAAATGTAGTTGATTTTACCTCACAAATACCACAAAGGGCCATAGTTGTATTAATTTATATTTTAGGCAGCTCTATAGGAAATGCAAATTCTCTATCGTTGTAGCAGATTTTGTGAGAGTGTCAATCCCAAACTTTATGTTACCTGGAAGATACGGTAACTGATCGTTTTTTGTATGCTAGAAGATTTCTCATCTACGAAATCACTACGGTGTGTCCACAATGTGACATTCAGCCCTTAAATGGACACTTTCCGAAATTGGATAGGAGAACCGCAGTTATCGAAATGTCGGATTTCTCTGCTGTAATCAGATTGAGTCGGTAAATTACAGGGGCAAATGTTATTGTACGGTCAAATCAAATCACACTACCTTTTTCATTCCGAATGTCTCATGTTGAATTGAAAAAAAATGTTGGAATGTAGGGACTACAGGAATCTGAAATATATCACGTTATGAACTCAAATTGTCTATGGAACAGCACTCGCATTTAGTAAATACTAGATAACTTCGCAAGTGTAGGGACGAGGACGCACAATCATGGGCTGGAAGCTCGGCAGAGCAGTGGTGGATTGGCCGAGGAACTTTTTGAAATGCCTTCAGTAAGGCCTTTTTTACTCCAACGTTTTTGGGGGGAGCAAATAGTGCCTAGATTTTATTTAGACAGGCCGGACCAACGGAGATAGGAAAAATAATTAGATTCAGTTCTTCGAGGAGTAAAGTCTACATAGTTGTTCAGTGCGCCACTGCTGGAGAGCGCAAATTACGTTTGCCTTGGTACCATAGCTGCTAGCAACGTTTCGGCAGTCTCGGCGGCCTTTAGATAACTACAAAATATGAAAGATATAATTTCAATTAATTTTTTCATGTTTTGTACTTTGATAGAGCCTGTTGAGGCAGGCGAAACGTTAGCACAGTTATTTCATCAATCACATAAGTAGATACAGGATATACTCGTAAGTACTGATATTCTCTCGAATATATGTAATTTTGTTAGATTTTATATTTTGGAAATTAAACCTCCATAGCTCTGTTCAATTCTAATTTTAAATTTAATGAATTTTACACAGCGCGAATGAATTATGTCAAAACACTAAATATTAAAATTTTAAGAAGTCACCTTGAAACATAGAGACAAATCTAAGAAATAAAAAAAGTAAAATTAAAGAATAGTGTTCTTGTCACTTCGCTTTTTACAAAACAGGAGAAAAAATGAAGAAATTGAAGAAGCGAATAAATTTTTGAAAGTTTATACGGCACGAAACAAGCCGGACACAAACGCACCGCTAGACCGAAACAGTGTTGCCAGATATTTTTATCAGTAGTAAATTTGCCTTCTTGAAGGAAGTTATTAGCTACAGAAAAAATAATTCGGTTATATTATATTCGTAAATATATATGGAATATTTGGAATAAAAGTTTTTTGATTTTATAACAAGTCGCCTCTTCTACATAAAAGATGAAAGAATTGGAGAAGGAGATTAAATCGCAACCTGAATATTGCCTTAAACTCGAAAGTCAAACTTATTTAAAGATCAAAGCACAGCTTTTGAAATCAACAATAAACATGAGAAAAAAATTTACTTCAAAATATTGTAAATTCTATCTTGTTCTAATGATGGTAAAGTCTTTTTAAGATATCTATTTTCTATATTAAAAAAAATTGAACAAGGTGTATAACAAATTGCGGGCATCTTGTAGTGACATACGTCTTATAATCGAAGTTAAAGTTCAATCTCAAAACTAAAACTGTTTTTAAATAGGAGCTATTAATTAAGAGAAGTGAAAGAAAATAATCTACTTAGATATACGCTTTATGATTTGTGATCAGGTACAAGGTCGTCATGTCATCAATCAACCTTTTACACACGCAATTCCTTATTATAAAATTAATGTTAAAAAGATTAGAAAACGTGATTTGTTTATCACGGACATGACGCGAGCAATTAAAAAGAAAAACAATTTTGTTTTGAAAAACGTGACACAATTGCATAACGTGTCTAGACTTCAACTTGATATTAAGGAGAAAGTTATATTCTGAAGTAAAATTTTCCATTCTTCGATTATGTAATCGAAGTGGGAGCTTATTCGAAGAGAAAAACAAACAGATTACAAGTCGCAGTCACCTTTAGAGCTTGCTACAGGATTAGTATTTATGTTACCATAAGATTCACATTCTCTATAAATTTACCTCAAATTTTTCTTTTTCTTAGTTTGAGTGTGAAGAACTATAGTTTTCGATGGATAACCGGTATATGATTATTAGATTTTTTTAATGGCGATATGTACTGTAATATAATACTGCTTTTGGTTTGGTAAAGGTTCGTTAGGGTTTGGGTTTTTTACTAGTTACTTTGCTTGTATATGACAAAGAAATATGATATAGGTTGTGTTTCGAACTTCCGAAGAAAGTAGCCAAATGTTTTGAAGCATCTACATTGTTTAAAAATTTCCAGTAACAGTTGAAGAAATTTTAATTGAAATTTAACTTATTTTGACATATGATGAAAGGTGTATGGTGAGATACGTAGATATAAAAAACATATAAAAATATTTTTTTACTGAGGCATTCAAATTGGAGAAGGAGAATACGTGGGAAAGCAAGAGGAAGTAGGATTGTGGTTATGAATTCTATCACGACGACGCCACCATTACAAAATATAGCTGGTGCCTTTGCGGCATGGCGTTTTAATGGGAATGCCAAATTTCCGGTGAGTCATTTTGAGCGGAACAGGATTCGTATTGTATTTGTATTTCTCTCTTATTGAATAATGTGGGTCGCGAAAATATTCCTGTTTATGAATGTTGTAATCAGTCAAAAATGAATAGTCAACAACCTCAGTGTATATTTTGGTTCACGACTAGGATACCACCAAGTAATTCAAATAGAGGGAGCAACGTTAAACATTTGAAGTGTTTACATTGTGGAATTCAACATCGGATTAGGTAAACAATAAAACTTAATGAAAAGGGAGATAGCAGGAGGGTTACAAAATTATCATGATTTCCCTGCTAGCTTCGAGGATTACGAACGAAATTGTTGTTTAATTTACTCACAATAACTGCTCGTATACAGTTGTGTGACTGTGATTTCACATGCCATACTGTTGTGGTATGAACCATTTTATTTAATTAGTAAGGCAGGGTGGAATATGTATCTCGAACAACAACAGTGGCGAAGCTCTAGCGATATTTTCCATTTGAAAGATTGTCACAGTTATTTGATTACTCAATTTTCGCGCATTATGGTCGGTGAACGTCACGAAGAGCCGTGACACCCATTATGTTAATTTTTATGTCAGTCTGTTTTACTGTTTAACTGAACCCTAAATGCTTTGGAGACTTCTTTTTGTCCCGTATTCAGTCAATGGATATACTTCATGATTCTATATATGTTAATACAGTCAATTCATATATAGATATAAGCTAGATAAAGTAATTATGTACTCTGTATCGATTGAAAAGTTCTGTACAACTGTGTAAACTGTTTAGTCTAGCAATATTCCTGATTACTTTTTTAACAGCAATACATATTTGCAGTAGAGGCACCCCAGAAACAAAGGCCATACCTCATTCTCAGTTGGACCTGCGCAAAGTTGAGTGGTCAGTCGAACCTCACTAAGCACTGTCCGTAGATTTTTTGTACATATTTGAATATGCATTCAACAACGTCAATGTGCTTTGAAATTCATCATCATCAATCGAATGTACTCCTTAAAATTTGGTGTATTTTCAGAGTTTTTGTGGTTTTTGATGTATTTCATGTTACCTAACTTTTTCTGCACATGACGAAATCCTACCAGAGGCAGTCTTTTCAGAACTTGAAAATAATTGATTTTGTGCAAGCCATTTGTTTAGTTTTCTTGAACTGTCAATGATATGAGGCTTCATTCTTTTGAAATTTTATAATTTGACTACCGATAATTCAAATATTCGCAGGTGTGAGGTTTCAATTGGCGCTCGGCGAAAAAGAAGTATAACGAGTCAGAGAGACCACCACAGGATAGGTTTTAGAAGATACATTAAATGCGAGCACTGGAAAATCCGGCGTAATTTCGTAGCTTAGCTGTTCTTTAAATAGCATGATTGCAAAATCCGTGTCCATAAAAGTTTACTACACTCTCTTCTGGCATCCGAACTGTCTACATAATTCTTCTTTAGACACTCGCACCTTTGAATTTTGTATATTATGCATGAATTTAGTCGTGAAATATGACACCTATAAAAAGGGAGCAGTCTTAAAGGCTTCATAAAGTATGAGTGATGACTTTGCCGTTGTAACTTTAGACTTTATGGCACGTAATCTTTCTCGCTCTCCCATTATTGCTGTAAGCTAAATGACCGTTTCATCATTAAGTGAAAACCTTTTTTTTGTGAGGAAAACACTATAAACAGTTTGACTGTGCCACACTTCGTTAATTACCGCCAGAATGAATGTTAACCCAGAGATGCGCACTGAATCCTTTCGTACAGCAACCACAAGCAGAACACAGTTTTACCACTGGCCAATTCGCTTAAAAAAAGGACAAGAGTAATATCCTAACAGCTTACGGTTACTTTTAGCTTATTAAAGATGACCTGTCTACCTGTAATGACCGTCTGACAGGTTGATAAATGTTACGGCTAGCAGCACACGTGTGGTATATAGGGATATTAATAAAGTGTGATCTTTTAGTTTTAATCTTCCCCTAAAGATGCTAACATAGTTCGCGGAACAGTTACCAAATTAAAAAAAAAATCCCTGAATAACCTCTCACGAAGGCAGAAATACTATCGAG
Organism: Bruchidius siliquastri; assembly: GCA_949316355.1. Taxonomy (NCBI): domain Eukaryota; kingdom Metazoa; phylum Arthropoda; class Insecta; order Coleoptera; family Chrysomelidae; genus Bruchidius; species Bruchidius siliquastri. The sequence continues at coordinate 30,052,723 of OX438534.1, forward strand.
CTTCACGAGTGCTGCGAAAGGATACAAATCTATGTCTAATACATTGACATTGACTATGTAAGAGTGATTTTTTGAAGAGGTGTTGGAAGGTCTACCGGACATGGATGAATCCAGTGGGATTATGTTGGTGTCGGGGATTTAGTGTTTCTTATTGTGGTGGCTGTCGTTATTATTATTCGATACAACTCAGTTGAACATTTAATATCATGCAAGTTGGATGACAGGGGCAGACCTTACTTCGATGTTCCAAACACCGGTTGCCCTTTGTATGTATGTCAGGCGCGAGAAGCTTCAGAAAGTGTTCATAATACATGCCAGCAGTCATCCCATGATTGTTTTATGTGAGACTTATATAGGTGGATACAAATTTCTGCAGCGAAAAAAGAAAGGTTGACAATCTGGTTTAGCCAACACATGATATTGTTGATGTTAATCTCCATGATGATTGATGGAATAACAGGAAATTGTATTCTCCGGCATAGCTGCTGCTATTCCACAAAGCCATGTACTTTCTAAAGCATAATCCTGGTGGATGCGCCTGATATCACAAACTAACAATAGTCAGCAAACACTAGAGGAACCCAACGGGTGAATCCTCACCTGGTCGAGCTTTTGGAGAACCTTGAGTAGTTCATTATCCAAAGGTTACCAGTCTACATGATTGTGAGATCAATATGAATAGACATTTATCATGTCTGAACGCTCACGAAGATAGCATTTCTGCCTTTGAATCGGGGTATTTATAAAAAAAGAAAATCACTCGAGTATCGGGCACTCATTGTTAAGTGTCCTGTGGGTTGAATTGAACTATTTTTGGAGATCCCCATTCAATAATTCATTCTATGCCGTCATTCATCTGATGCTCCGGTGATTGTCGGTATTTTTTTCAGATATTATTCAATTTAAACGTTATTAACTTGTCCTCAATCTAAGGTTAAGTTCATTTGACTGTGAGGATCTGACCGAAATTTCGTGACGCCTCTCGATTTATGTACTTCTGATTCTACCAGATTTCTTGACGAGTAAAATCAATTCAATACGACTTCAAAATGAAGGGCAATTCAATAATATCCAATTTTCTCCATCTGCTATAAGGTATTTATGTGCTATCAGATATTAAAGTGGAATATTCCGGATGAATTGCTTAATGCAACTCCCCACTTCTATTAAGATTTCCCTGAAATATGTAACGGAAAGAAAATTTGCACGAATTTTATTCTCATCTCATGCATATTATATGAAGCAAGAGAAACGGCGTCAAGGGGCTTTTCTCTGTATTTTTCATAAGCCACTATACGTGTGGTTGAATTTTTCTCAAACACTTTGTGTTTTTCTCGCTGGAAATTCATGAAAAATTCAAGTGCGTTCACTGTACAGTGTTTTTTAAAATGTCAAAAAATAGACAAATATTGCTTGCTAAAAGCTCCAGTTCTGCGAGGGAATGATATAATTTTATGAAACTATTACTCTCCTCAGATGTTGGGTTGACATGTTGATTCAATTTTTCGGTAATCGCTCCAAAAGGTTTGATTATACTAGGCACTGTAACTTTTGTTAATTCTGCTAATCAAAAGTATGACCGCATTTTAAAAAAATACAAAATTGGACGACCCGATTCACTTGAAAACTATTTTCTTACTCACAATATTTTTTATAGAACTAACAGGCTTAGTAATAGTATGTAACACCTCAAAGTGTCAGTTTATCCATAAAAAAAATTAGTCATACACAGTCTAATACAAACTGAAATTGACTGCCATTCTTCGACGTTTAATAAATTACGTTTTATTTTCAATTCTAAAACAGTTAGCTGAATGACTTTTATAAATTTATCTTATAATTGCATCGATGGGGCCTCTAATTAAAATACGATGCGATTGACGAAACAACATTAATTACATTTCGGCTGCCTGGACGGTCTTTTGTACAAACAATGCATTTTTTGTAATTTTAATGACATTGACTGACTGCCTCCAGGAAAAGTGTTGTTTATAATTAGACATCAATCCTAACCATTATGAATAAGTTTTTATGAGAGAAAAACATACAGAGGTGTAATCACAAGGCAACACTATACGATTTTTTGAGACTAAAGGGTATCTGTAGCATTGGAGAACGTTCATACTCCAAACTGAGTCATAGCCTAAGGAATTAGAAAGGCAATCATGATCAATTTTTCATAAAGGCTGACTCTTTGACCTTTTTTTGATGTACAGTAATAGAGATTTTCTACCTACGGGAGGATTGGAACCATGCACCTTCCAATTACTGGACAGACGCTCTACCCATTGAGTTGCACAGGCACTCGGACAAATGGAGATGTTATTTATGACTTCTAAATGTGAAACTGTTTGCTGGTTTAATGAGAATAGATTATTCTGTAGCTACGATTATGTGGATGTATGTGAACATTAAATAGAGCGACATTAAGGTAGTAGATTCTTCTGAAATGCGGATATATCGCAGAGTATTGAGACGAAGGAAAAAAGACAAAAAAAGTGGGATTGAACATTAAGAAGCGGAAATTATTATATTTGAGTCATATTATGATGAAATGATAAAAATACCACCTAATCCGAAACATAATACAGGAAAGTGGAGTGTATGATATACTGCTCCAAGATGTTGTATGTGGATACAAACTTCGCGTCCAATTTGGAATTTGGAGGAAGGCCAGAGAGTCTACCAAACATCTTCACTTGAACGGCTGAGAGACGTGCCCACGTAGCTCAACGGGTAGAGAGTCGGCCCGGCAAGGAGATGTTGGGTCAGTTTATCCGATTTATGAATGCAAACTTTGTGTACAACTTGTAGCGTAGCTAATAATATAATATAACAGTTACTCTTGAAACTATTACGTAGCATAAAAGTTTAAAACAACAATAAATGGTTTCAATAAATAATGAGCGAGAGAAACAGCAGTGAACGGGTTGAAAAATGATAACCGTCTAGCGGAGCGAAGTCATTTCTCCTAACTATTTATCACATGATGTTCTCCAGGCATCTCGTAGCATTACCTTGAAACTCGCTCTCATGAATACTTAAGTTACCCACCCATTACATGTATTGAATCTTTTATGACCCAAGACGGATCCAGAAATGGAGCCATATCTTGATCTGAATTAAATGTCAAGCGGGTTTCACCTTAAGTAATGTTGATAAACATTAATTCACTTATTCACCGAATACCGAAAGTGAATTTTGGAAATGGATTCTTTATTGTAAAGTGAGCACAGCACTCACGTTACCGTATAATTATTTGTTGTATGTCAAGTAACATTTTTGACAAGACATTGTTTTTTTTTAATTTGAAACTTTCAATTGCTATCCAATTTGCACTTGCAACTGCGTGGAACTGGGAAAATCACTACCATTCCAAGAGATCTTACTTCTGCGGGGGTAGAATGTTGTTAAGATTTATGAGGACATTGTGATCTACAAATGGAGCTCAGAAAACTCAGACAACAACCCAAATATGCATATACTATTCATAGTTGAAAATGTATCTAAGAAAAACTCCTATGTTGTTAAACGATAATACCACATCATTTCCATTATCAATTGCAGTTTTGCAAATCGCCTCCATGTTTATATGCAGTTTTCTGCGTTGTTTACTACTCACTAGACTGCATGTGGTGAGAGAGAGGCTTTGGTTATTAACAAAAAGGCAGATTTCCTTCTCACCGCCAATGACATCCCTTTTCTATCGAAGCACGTCTTTTAGAAATCCTCCATTGTATTTTGCACTAATGTATTTTCCAATGCGATTTTGTTAAACGTAATGAATATATTTAGTCGTCAGTATGGCTGATAATAATGATGGAAGGTATAAAAATTGGTGAATGTGGGGTGGTCTATTCAGTAATAGAATTTATCCATACATTCAATTAGTACATTCACCAAATTTCAAAATGCGACTAGAGCGAATAGACCATTTTCGTATATACATTAGCACAATTAAGCCTAGAACAGTTTATTAGACAGTGATCATTTGAGTTAATTTTACATAAGCCCACATTTTTGTATGGATTATTGTACAAAATTTGTAAACTTACTAATCAAACATAAATTCGGATTTAATAGAATTGTGGTAAGCAAATTAATTCAAAAAATACTGGCTAATCAACTGTTGCAAGTGGTCTATTCAGCGTCTTAATAAAAATATTATTTGTCAATATCATAGTACCAAAGACAGTAATTGTAGTATCAATTCTGTCCTACAATTATTCCTACAACCACGTGCACCAATTATCTGAATAATGAATCCATAACAAGTTCGTTATTTGCACCCGAAATTGGTTACTGATATTGAGCAGAATGCTCAAAAGAACAACAGTAATGAAATTACAATTTGTTTAGATAAAGACCAAGACAGTAATAAAAACCACTAAAATTTAAACACTACAATCAGTTCACTGGAACCATTTAATGTCGGAAAAGCCACTGCTGGTAGTAAATCTAGCGCAATATAGCGTCAGCTACAAAATTCCTGTTCGTTGGGGGACAGGGAATTACAGTCGGTCTTGCAATTGTTCGGAAATAAGCAGGACATTGTATACAGTTAAGAATGTAAGCAACAAAATATGCTTCAAAGATTAATTGTTCGAGGGTTCTATAAAATAAAGATACACTGTTTACTAAGCAATTGTCGAGGTATTGCTATTTTGCAGTAGGAATCCAACGAATCTGATCTTATAAGCTAGCCTGTGAACCAAAATTTCATCATACATTTTAGCGAAACTTGATGGACTGTAATAAGATGGATAGTGGGCATTCTTAACTTACTTTCATCGTCAACATTTGGTTCTGGTACCCTAGTTTCTATCTCAGATGTGGATTTCTGACGCCTCAGGAGTTTGGCCTTTGTTTGACATTTGGAGGCTTTCTCTTGGCAGTCTACATGGACGTTCATCTTACAGATTCTGCATTTTAGGCCTTGACGCGTGTGACCTGGAATTAAAAGTCAACTTCTAGTAATAGTTTTGGAAATTTGATGTTCTATTCAATATGATATCTCGGATCGTAGCGTGTTTTGCAATAAATACATATAATATAATACCAGTATCCATACTCTATACTAAGGTAATCCATACAAATTCTAAACTAGGACCAAGCTCATTCATTTATGGTTATAACTCCTACAAAATGTTATTTTTCAACACACTTTTATTATGTGAACCTGTATATATGTATCTATGTAACAGGAATATTCAATGAAATTTTTACTGACTACAAGGCGTCTGATTCGTTTGAAAATTAATTAATTAATTAATTAACATATTAAGGATCGACGGTGATACAATAATTTGAGAAAAATCCCTTTAATCCGCTTTAATAGCAAACCGCGCTAAAAAGTAAGACACATGATTCTCTTTGCTAGTATTTATTTTGACTGAATGTGAGGATTCTATTATTTTTCTTTTCCACCAGCAGTGTACTAACAAAGGGAAAATAAAGAAAGTATTATTATTATTATTATTATTATTATTTATTAAGATACTGTTTTTGTTTTCATTATCACACTCAATGATTTACTTTTAAGAATAATTTGTCATAGGTACGAATGACCATGATTGACCTATGTAGAATATGAGGATTTTATAAATCGTGGTATAATGATAACTATGGCTTACCAAAAATATTTTGAATATATGTTCCAGAAACTTTACGATAGAGAATTCCTATGTGGGTATAGATTCTGTAGACATACAGTCAGTGTTATTTTGCCTCTGTGAGGGAAGTTTTTGGAAATAGAGAGGTACAATTTTACTTGGTTTTACAGATACCGCAACATCTCAATAATTTATTCATATTATCGACAAAACAAAGAACATTTTCCGAAAAGGTAAATGATATTCCAAGAAATACTAGGGTCACGCTGAAAGTTTTTAGATATTCCTAATCTATGCAAGTTTAAACAAGTTTGAGCACGCAGCTATGTTGTCTAAAGTTGTAAGTGCTTAGACGCAAAGGCAGCGTTTGAATCGTTCAGTAGTTGCCTTGCCACGGTCTCTAATGCATATAAGAGTTGGCCGAATTTTAACGAGAAAATGGAACCGGGTAGTCACGATTTTCGAGCTATGATTTTGTATGACTATAAAAAGGGACTAAAACAAGCGGAATGTCACGAAAGTTCAGTGAGTTGTTTTGGAGACTCTGCCCCTTCTAGGGCTACAGTTTTTAATTAGTTTGCTGAGTTTAAAAGGGGCCGGATATCACTCGATGATGCACATTAAAACTGTGCCTCACCCACTGTATTCTCCGGACCTAGACCGTGAGACTTCTTCTTCCCTAAGATCAAGGTACAAGGGTGCCATTTTTCCACCGATGAAGAGGCAATCACTGCATTTGAGGAGGCAATTAGCAGCCTTTCAAGAGAACGTTGGTTTGACAAGTTGTTTTACCGAATGCGTAAATGTATTGAGGTAGGGGGAGAATATGTATAAAAACAGAATAAAGTTTTTTAAAAAAACTTAGTAGTTTTTCTGTATCTAAAAACTTAAATACTTTCTAGATGCTTAGATACTTTTTTTACTGGTTGCTTCTATGCGATTTTTACAAAAACAGTTTTACGCCAAATTATGAATGGAGTTTTAAATTCTACGGAAATCGCATAATTCTGAGCGGTTTGACAATGATGCCTCTATGACTGTCACTCCTGTCTTTTTGGCCTATTTGGCTCAGTCATTTTTTTCCCCAAATACAAAGTTGATCCCCTGTGGAAGAAAAAAATACTCGTCCAAATATTTCTAGCATACTTGAGATCGCGTACGTGAGGTTATAACCCAAAAGCTTGATGTAATATGTGATGCGTCTTTGTTGACGAAACTACTTTGTCAAAACGAGGATTTACGTCCGGATATGATGTGACTACTAATTGAAAAAGCAATAAACTCGGAAGACGTCGACGGTCGTAATTCAACGGAATGAGATATGCATGCTGCGATGGAGAAACTTGTATTTCCATGCGACGTCGCCAATAGTCCGGAAGATACGGGGAGGTAGGTTGACGCTTTAAAAGTATCAGATTAAGATATTTATGGAATTTTGAACTGTTGATATTCTCGAGTCGAAATAGAAATCAGTTATGAAAAATCAGTTATGATTTGAAAATTTTCCATAATTTCCAACATTTCGCAAACATGTGGATAAACTGTTCTAAGATCCAATCGAAATAGTATTGATATTACCGCTCATGAAAAACAGAGTCACCCTACTTAATGCCATTTTTTTAAATGCAGTAATCTGAACTGTTGAAGAAGTAGTTGTGAGTAAAACAGAAACGGAATAGATCACCCTCCTTTTTTATGTAAATTCCGTCCAAATGGTAAATTTGTATAAAACATATGAAATGCGACGAAAATATACCTACCATGTTCATATCTAATGAAAAATCTAGTTTTGCATGCAACTTGTGAACAATCAGCTATATAACTATTACAACGGATTACTGTGATCAAACCTTTATAGACCATAGAACGAAACTTGAAAATTTTGATATTTTCGGAAATCACAAAAGACTTGGAGCTTTTGAAGTATTAACAGTTCTAAACTTTGATCTCAAGTCTTGAACTAATTTAATACCACATACTTTTTAATATCCCCTCCAAGATGCTGACGTGAAGCACGTGTCGTGGTGTTTAAACATTGGTTTGGCGAGATACAAAGCTCTGTAGTCTTCTATTTTCATAGATTGTCAAAACATATACAAAACCATAGTTCATAATCAACGTAATTATTTTTGGGACATCACGGGTCATGTTCTTTTTTTATTCATTATTTTCCTGACATACTAACCGAGCAAGACAATGTAGCATGTGGAAACACGCTAACGTAATGGGAAAATGATGTCCTTTGACCTACTTCTAGGGAAGGCAGTGAATATTTACGTACTGTAAATAAGTGAACCTTTTAACGAGATGAGTGACACAGAGGGACCTCTATTTTTTATTCATATTTCGATGAGTTATAGTGTGTATAGTTCTATGGAAGAATAGAGGTTTTATTGAATTAATCAGTAAAGGTGCATAATATTGATTTTTTTAAAAGCATGAATTCTAGGCATCAGGAAGGGGAAACAAAAACAGGGTTTTGAAAGATAAACTCGACTAGTAGAATGAAATTGGAAGTTAAAGTTTAAAGCTACTAAAAAAAATACTATTGTCTCAATCATATTTCAGGATAACCTTAAGATCACTAGAGATAAGAAAAAGAACATTTTTCCATTTTTAATTCTTGTTCAGCCATAACAATTATGAAATTCGGTATAAGTATGTCTGGTTGTGTTTCCAGTAAGTAGTTAGTCAAGTTCATCCATACATATTACAATAACTTACTTTTTTGGGTACGTAAATGAAAAAATGTTGTACTTTTTCTTTACAACTACTTATCACCCTCGACTGTAGCACAAAAAATTGTACCAAATCGGTTAACTATGAACTTTCAGCACAGTGGTATACATTTAAAGCGAAGTATTTCTATTGGTAGTTAGAGCAGTTATATATCTCGTCAATGTCGAAGTTTTGAAAATATTGAAAAACTTCCGACAATTTCAATATAATATCTCAAAATCAAATTGTTTGGGGATTACAATACTTGCCTACTTGCTAGCACGGAAAGTGCAAAAATGTATAGAAACAGCATGGCTGTATTTTTTACGCAATGCTATCGGTTAAGGAATGAGGATTTGAATAGGATTTTTGTACTAGTTGTGTAAATTATACAAAATGCTTTTGAACATTTTCCATAATTTCCAGTATTCCCAGATTTTAGTTCAAGTCGACTGCAGCTCTAATTATGAAATTGAAATTGTTGTACATTCAGCTATTATGATGATAGTACCATATTTTGCTTTGACGCAAAACAACCAACGTGACAAACTGAAAAAATCAAGGCGCGTCTAATACATTCTTGCAGCAACCGTGTCTCAGTAATCAATATTACGTACATGGTACAGGATGTCTACTAATATATTGCGCGTTGTTATATGGATACGTATTACTCTGCTACCAGTGGATATCTCAAGTACGCATAGAACAAGAGGAGCAGCTCCGTTGAGGTAAAATTCTGGATGGCAAAAATCGTTGAAAACTTTGAGCGTTTTTAATTATATATATATATATATATATATATATATATATATATATATATATATATATATATATATATATGTGAGCAGTCAAATCTGACAGTCCGACGATGATTTAAATGTAAATCGAAACGCGTCACTTAAAGAAAAATAGTTTTATTTGTGAAACTGTGTGTTCATTGACCAAACTTTCTATCTGCAGGATGGAAAAGTTTCACCAAATAAGAGCATCTACAATCTACATGTTTAATTATTTCATTTTTTCACAAGAACTGCGCCTTCACTAAACCGATTTTCGAAAACTACGGAGCTTTGTCGTACTTGTCAATGTAGTAACCTTTTTTAAGTTTCATTAAATTGGAAAAATTGTTTTTCATCTATAGAGAGGTGAGATAGATAGATGGACCAATAGACACGCAAATAGACAGACATACCGAGTGACAGATAGATGTCATGAAACACAATGTTTCGAAATGGCGTGGGAAGTAAAGCAGTGTCATTATAGTGTTGACAGTACAGAGTCCATCTACTAAATATAATTTTTTTTCAGTGACACATAACTTCACGTGATGATACATTCTTCCTACTTCTACGTCCATATCTCTTACCTCTCAATACCTGAGAACAGACATCACAAGGGGTTATCTTCTTATAGGTATATTCCTGAAAGTTGTGAGCATCTGGGTCGCCCTTGAGTAGCTCTCGTGTCGCTGCCGCTCCATTTTTCCTGTGAAAACAGGAAAACAGCATGTCTCATAAGATGGTAAAATTCATGTTTTCTTATAATTAGAGTTATCCTGGTCAGGACGCTTTGAAATCACATTAGTGTAGCATCTATTCCTATTGTTACCTTTTACCAAGTAATCAAGTGCGAAGGGCAACAAATAGTTTTTTAGTTGGATATTTGGGATATGATATTTTTTATTTTCAAGCCTTGACAGTAGCTTCGATTAAGATCTACCAGCTCGGTTTGATATCTTGCCTCTGGTTGATTTACATCCAGAGAGGGGGAGGAATAGGGCGTAAAACGGCGATGGGAACTAATTTCCGATATCATAGAAGTCGAGGATATTCTGGAGAATCTGTAAACATGGCACAAGTTTAACGCCCTTCCAGACATCGCCAGTGCCAGTGAATATAGAATGAGCCTGAATAAAAAAGTAAGACGAACGATAGAATAAAATATAAGAATGTAGCAGGAACATTTTGCATTCGGTAGTGAAGGATATATAAATAATAGTAATATGCCTTATTCTCTGAGCCCTTATATTCTAACGATATAAATTTTGTCTAAATCATTATTTTCAACCCTACGAGGGACACGTGCTGTGAAATTATCTCAAATTTACCAATTTAGAACTGATTGAATTATTGATGGAAACTATATCCAGATAAATCCGTACATTTGAATTTATTGATAAAGCTTCTATCTTCATGCACGAGGCTTATATCGATTCAAACAGGAGGGAAACATACAAGGTGGTATGAAAAGCAATGTAGCATTGAGTGTAAGTAATTTCCTGTCTAATAAGATTTTTTTAAATTCTGAAAATAGCTGAAAAACTACGGTTATCATTGAACGCATGTAGAGGACTTTAGTCATACATACTTAACTGTAGGGTGAAGGTCACCAGAAGTTATCAATCATCTAACGTTATAGTAACCTACATTATCGAGCATACGTATGTTAGAAGATAAACAGAAAACGTCGAGGTTATGTCCTGTGGCCACGAACACAGAAAAACTTTTGAAAAATTATAACAAAAAACGTCTTTATCTTAAAATCTTCAGATGCCATCCCCATTCGAATTATTGGAATACTCTTTCTTTCAGTGGAGATGCAAATCTTCCAGATTGAGCGTAAATCTGTTTTAGTTTTTTATTTCCTTCAAAACGATTTTCTTCAGGGAATTGACCTTTTTTGATGAAACAGAGTGTACTGAGTATACAGTAAGTTTTAAAAACAATGATTAATTTTTTATTTACTTGAAACTTAATCAAGGTCTAATTGACCAAGCAGCCTCTATACGCCGATATAAACTGCTTTAAGCTTTTTTAGTCAACTAAATGGCAAACCAGGCTTAATCTGCATTTGCAAGGGTGGAGCTTGGTTGCAAATTTCGAAACTGCTCTTGTTTTTTTTACAAAAAATGATTGTATTGTGATTGTCTTGTGGCTGGATTGATCGACTCATTTCAGTTTAATTAGATCATCTTGTTTTAAATGGTTATGAAGCATTAACATTTTTGTCATTGGCGGTAGTCCCAATTATTTCCATAGGACTTTAAAATTGCATTTGGATGATATTCAGAGGTCAAAATTTGGGTTTTCAAAGTGTTTTCAGTTCTAGGATCCAAATTATATGGTTTGAAGGAATCAAAAACTGACTTTGAAAGCGCATGCTTAGTGTCAAATCTGAAACAACTACTAAATTATCAGGAAAAAAACTACAGTTGGATAATGCATATTTCCTCGAAATGCACTTTTGGTGTTTTTTTCCTAGCTGTTCCAGCTTTTTAATTACCCTATAGATTAATGACATATTCTGACCAGGATAACTCTTACAACAGATCAAACCTTTACCTCCAATGCAATTACGTGATACATAAAAGTGAACCACTGTATAATGATGGATCAGCTCCTTGTTGGATCCTTGCAAGGAGTACATAAGAGTGTGTTTATGTGTAAGACTGTGTATTAATCAAGGAGTGTGACGAAAGGAAGCTTAAGAATAATTGCTTCAAGGGTCATGCTTCTGTAGTTAGTTTATTTGTATCGGCTCATTGTAAGTGAAATGGGACATGACATTCTGATTACTCTCCCTTTTTATGTATATGCTGTTTTTTTGTAGTTGTTGAATTAATCTATTTACTACAGTTATTTATTTTGTCTTCCGCAAAATAGGTATGAACAAACAAATTCGCATTTATAAATTTGGCTTACGGCGGAATTCTAACCAAACAACAAAAACGTCTATTTGCCAGACAGACGCTCTATCAACTGAGCTACGCAGGCACGTCTTATTCATTTTGAACAGAAGACGATTCTCCTGAGAACCATATTTTTTTATCGAATATTTCAAAGAGCATGAGTTGTTCGTATCTAGATATACCTGACTATTGTGAGGTAGTTCTACTGACAAGCCTCCGAATCGAACAATTATAGTACCACTTTGTTGGAGAAACCGGTGACATTCATCAACTTGCTAATCCCAATGTAAAATTAAAAAACTGTGATGAATATTACCTACATAACTAAACTATGACTGTTCGATGTGAGGACCTGTCAGTGGTACATATTCAGAGATATTCACTGTTCCAGATGAACAATACGTGTAGTTTGAAATTCAGAAGAAACGCGGATGAACTTCATTGGATCGATTGAGAGACGTGTCTTTATAGCTTAGCTGGTACATCATCTGTCCAGAATATTCTTGGGGCGCCGCGGACCAGCTTTTTTCAGGTTTCAAAATGCGAATTTATGTATCTGGGTTACAGGTAAAAAAAGTTTGTCAAATCACGTTACGTTTGTCACGTTTCGTTATTTTTAAAAGTGTCGTTTAACCCTCAATCTGACGTTTCACAACAGCTATTCCAATTAGTCTAGTCAATATTCATTTATGCCTCCTTGAAGTGTTTCGGGGTTGAAAATATTATATTTGGAAGTATATCAGATCTCTGTATATGAAGCAAATATTATTCGGATTATACTCGCGTCCGCCAGAAGGGTCAACGTATAAATACAAATTTATAATTGAAAAAAGTCAGATGTATAATAGGATAGTGTCGAGATTTAAGGCCACATATCTATAAATGTAAGAGTAGCACTTTTATGCTTCCTCTCCCCAATAATACATATTTCTATAGGACAATTATATTCCACCCTGTATATGCAGTACGTCTTCTTCAATTTGATTATCCATTCTGTTTTTTTAGAAGTATAGTTAATTTGGTGATTGTATTGGCGCCAAGGTTGAGGAAAACATGAAATCATTGTTCTCTCGCATCTGTTCACCGTTCTAGATATCCAATACCGCAATTTCTGCATGTAAATCGAGTTCGATTTGGATTTCAAGACAATCTTGTTTTCTTTGAAATACATATATCCTCAACCGAAATTGCTTGCTCTATTTCTGAGAGAAGAACATTTGAAAAGCGGTATGTGAGAATCAGTTGAAAATTTCACTTCACAATGCAATCATATGGGAGTTTTGTTCAGACATATTGTCATGGTGGTCGAAGTGCACTTAGCTTCATAAGGTAAATTAACGTCGAGACCCAAGAACACAGTTATTTAGATGATCTACATGTCTGATTATTATTTGCAAGGTTCGAAACTCAGTGACTAAACTCAACTATGAGGTTTCACATATTAGTTCGAGAAGTTAGTCATATCAGACGGCTGTAACACAGAAATATTTCTTTAGAAATAATTTAGAATAAAAGTCTAAATGAATGAACTAAAAATATTCTATTACTAGCATAATACTTAGGCTTAGTTTTAGTTGAAGTACCTGTCAGAATTGTTGTTGCTATTTTGTATATATTTTGTGTTATATTTTGCTATCATCTTAGGTTAGGTTAGGTTTAGTTATTTTACGAGTTAAATTTCAGAATATCCTTAGGCTAAATTTTACCCAAATAAAAACGGTTTATTATTAAATACCAACTAAGGTGCACTGCTTGAGAAATGGAAATATAAAAAAATACTTACAGATCGGAAAAATATCAGAAAATTTCGACCGATTCACAACATTATCACCGCACGAATAGTGAAACCAAATCTAATTAACCCAAATTAAACCCCTTCCATTATAATTCACAAGGAGGGACTGAGCTATGAATTATTATAAAAATTAGAAACATATTCTTTTCTCCAGTGGGGATCCGACCTATAACCTCCTGAAAAATAGACTGCACTTTGTCAATTAGCTTTGGCAAGACCAACAAACAAACCGGACATAGACGATACATTCCTCCTAGGCCATTTGCGGTACATTTTTTTATTTATTAGTTTATTTTTATTGGTGAGGGTCATCATTAAAGACGCATGTAAGCCTGTTACTAAATTATGCTGATTTTTTGCAACGAACTCTTGGACTATTTAGCTGACAGCTAAATCGTCGTGGGATGAGAAAAGAACTTTTTTATTTTAATACTACTTTAGGGGGTTATTGTGCATGTGCGTGTATTAAAGCGTGTAGATATAAGAATGTATCGTGTAGATTGCATGCAAGCTATAGTCGATGCGGGGTGATATTTACAAAAAAGCAGCTGCGAAAGGGAAAGGTGAACAACGAAAAATGATAAATGAAGATGGAACTTTACCTCATCGACATTATTGTAGATACTGCATGGTACATTTGGTTTTTTGGTCTGTGTTTGGGAGCACAAATAAACAACAATTATAAATAAAACATGTTAATGAACCTATCACTCTAGTATAGTCCAGTAGATATTTTATGTAACACAAATTCGATACAGTGAGACATATTCCAGTCATCGTTTTTATATAAAAATATATGAGATAACATGATAGGTGGGTATGAAATAACAGTAAAATTCACTCAATAACTTCTTTAGAGGAGTTTTAGCTACTGGACTACTAAACAGACGTATTACTTAAATATTGCGTTGCGATTGGATTTAATACTATAGTCAAAGGTCTCAGAGCCACCAGACCTACGCCCCTTTAGCAAAAGTTAATATTTCTACACATTAATTGTGTAACCTGTAGTTAAGAGCATGCCTGTATTTGCTAATTAGAAATCGTCTCTTAAGGCGATCATAGGTCAGTTTAATTTAAAAAAATTATTAAATTAATAAAAAATATCGATTTTACCAGTGACCTCCTGCATAAATATGAGGCTTTTTTATCAAACAAAATTAACTGAATATTTCCAGCATTCAAGGTTGAATGCTCTACGAAAAACTGCAACGATGATACTTTTCACTACTACTAAAAGTCAAGTTAAACAGTAGTTGTTATACAGTTTCTTCAGCAAAGTAGTCACAAATATTTCAAGGGATATGGCAATATAAACCTTCATTATTAAGTTTGACGGTACCTATAAATACATATAAATATATATTTTTTCAAGTTAAGGTAATAAGTCTGTTTTTTAGATAATATAACAGCAAAATTGCATTTTTCCCATGAAAATAATGATATCTCAATAAAAAAATGTGTTAGTATTCTATGATAAGAAAAAATGAAGTTATTTACTTCGTCTATAGTATTTAGGTATTCCAATAAATCATTCGTAAGAATTAGCTCCATTGTTCCAATGTATATTATATATAATCAAAAATATACACTTATTCGAAAACTGTAAATACGATACAGAGAATTGTATTTAATTCTTCCCAATTTTAGTGACAACGTGTGTGTTCAACGTAGTTGTTTGTTTGATTGATTTTTCAATTACTGGTGACAGACAATATTGTAGTTGCTTGTTTTCCATATATTGGTTGACTTCGATTGCACTGATTCGTTGGGGAAAAACCAATAAACACTGAGTATGCTTCAATTTATGGGAGACAAGTGCAAATATAGATTGAATAAATTACTTTGGAAAAAAAATTATAAACATTTTGGTGCGAGTTGAACCCGCGTCTCTAAAATGTGATACCACCTCAGTAGAGTGGCCAAAGAGTAGCTACAGAGTCATCACAGAATGCTGGTGACACGGGTTCGAGTCCCGTACGCACCAAAGTTTTTCTGGATGTTAGTTTAGCTGCTGAACGTTATCTGAACGGATGGCTTCATATTGATAAAGACAAATATGTCAAATAAGAGTACACAAGGTTGTTTCTTCAAATACTCTCACGTTAGCTGTACGTTTGAATAAGGTCTTGAACCACCTATAAGACGTTATAATCAGCAGCACAATAAAATAAGTGCTTCTGGTAGCTATATCAACATTTCAAGGTATTATCCAATGGACAAAAGTACATCAACTACAAAAATGTCGAAAGTTGCCAATTTTCAAAGCTTTTATTTCGACACCCGCACAAAAAACTCACCAGAACGAATTCTGTAACTGGTCCAAGCAAGCATAAAAATAGAGGATAGGTCGTATAGGCCACTATTCATCACTTGACAATCAAGGATAATCACAAACACTCCCCAGGTTTGCCACTTGTCAAGCCACTTCATTCAATACCCGACACATGTTTCGCTAACTACGTTAGCATCTTCAAGGGAAGATTAAAGCTAATCTGAACTGAGTTTTAATCTTACTCTGAAGATACTGAGGTTGTTAGTGATTTGGTGAGTGTTGCGAGTGTAGTATTTGTGATCGCTGGATACAGTGATACATCTCCAAATAGTAATCAGCCAATGGAAAATGCAAGACTGAGAGCTGATTCTTTTGAATGCAATTATTCCCATACGGGTAGACATTGACCATTTTATATATTATAAATGTTTTCATACGCCTAATTTTTTCATTAGGCTCACTGTTAATATTTGCGTTACTGTATGGAAATTATGTACACCTAAATACTATAGACTTTAATTAGGTATTCACGCATAATCGAGTCCAAAAAGCAAAGTAAATACTCAATCTTTCATTCAACTGAATTCACTTTGTTTTGCATGAAATCATCATCATTCAAATTTAATAATGCACATACTTTTCTGCCTCCGGGGGTGGCGTTTTAAGGCTCTTGAAAGCCTTCAGCCATTTGTTTTTCGAACTGCCGGTGGATGCTGCCGACAATTTTCTTTCGCGTGTCACCGTTTCTCCCTCCAATTTGTGAGAGAACAGTTCCTTCTGTAACAAAAAAATATTAAGGTGAAAATTAGGGTAATTCGTAAGGAAACGCACAGGGACGAACTTATATGTAAACTGCAGTGAGGTTCTGGCCTTTGTGCGTGTTTTTGTAAATATGTGGGCATCATAAGATAACGGGTACACTTTGAAGTCATATAATTTTAACAACTAAATAAAAGTAAATAACAGAATTTTACTGTTTCTACGGAAAAAAGACTTGTTATCTACATCCTTGTTCAACGTAATAATCGCGATTTTGAGGATCATTCTCAAGATGAAACTTACGTAAGCGTACATTGAAAACTTACGAAGCAAAGGCCCTAACACCTGAACTGCCTTTAAGCGGCGACAGATGTCAACAAGGGTGGACTGATCTATAGCTACATCTCTTATTCACCCTTGTTGACCGATGTCATAAGGGACATCCTTCAAGCCTACGGTTTGGTATATTTTATGCGTTATCCTAGAAATGTATTCCAAAGAAGTGAAACTCATGTTTGAAATGAATGATGGAGAAATGATTTATCTGTATGAATATTGGCTCAGATGGAATTTGAACTCGAATACCTAGTTATCTCGTACTTTCTAAACAAATGAGAGACATCTCTTTTGAAATTAAATCTAAATTAAATAATTTTTTATGACGAGAAATAGTTTTTTGTAATTTTGTAGATAATATCATCATTCGACCATACATTTCTTGAGGAGGTACAAAATGAACTATTACTTGGGATCTTACGTGATAATCGTATAGCTAATTGAAAACAACAAAGCAAAGTAACATCGATGTAAATCTTACATGCGACAACACGCCAATCGGAAGAGTTCAACGTTATAAATACTTGGGAACATGGTTGAATGAGTCTGCTAATCAAACACAAGACATAAAAGCAAGGATAGAAATTGCCAAAGCTTCCTGTATAAGTCTTGAGAAATGTCTTTGTAGTAGAAACGTAAATTTGCAGTTAAGAATTCGAAGGTTTGGGCGCTATGTATTTTCAACATTATTATCAACATTAAGCCAGCAGAAATCAGCAAGCTAGAAGCGGTTGAAAGATGGTGTTATCGTCGGATTCTACAGTTATCATGGGTTGATAAGATTACAAATGTTGAGGTTCTACATCGGATGGGAAAAGAAGAGGAAATAATAAGAACGCTTAAAAGGAAGAAGCTTGAATATTTTGCACATATAGTTAGAGGTCCAAAGTATAAACTATTGCAAAATATTATTGAAGGTAAAATTGAAGGAAAACGTAGCCAAGGGCGGACAAGAACGTCCTGGCTTGAAAACTTGAGAGAATGGTTTGGAATGTCCTCCAACCAACTGTTTAGAGTAGCTGTTAATAAAGTCAGGATAGCCATTATGATTTTTTTTTGGGAGGGGGAAAGCTTTTATAGCCGAAGTGTGGGAGCCTCTACCGGCTACCCTCTACCGTCGTGATTACCCAGTAGTAGATAGTACACCCGATGCATGCGCACTAAAACCCAAACCTCCGAACGCCAACCGCCACCGCGGAACTGTTTAACACAATACTTCACGGTGGCAGCCTTGTGGCTGGCGCCTACAATCAGGTTTGCCCAACCCATAAGAACCAGAATGCGGGCACTATTGCCAGCGCCCACAATCAGGCTCGCACGTTTCGGGCCACCTGCTGTAGGGCCCTTTCCTCTGATTGTTTCTCCCGTAGAACCATCTCTACAAATCCCGCCATGCAGTTCACTATGGTACCTGGCGTAACAACTTCGCCCAGGGTCATCATCATTGATGCCCTCCACACGTTCCACCTTTCGCAGGTAAAGAACGTGTGTTCTGGTCCATCCACTGCACCTGGACAATAAGTGCAGTTAGGCGAGTCGAGTAGAGTCCTTTTGTGTAGATAGCTGTTGAAGTGATCGTGTCATTATGATTGCCAACCTCCGTTAGGAGATGGTACCAGAAGAAGGAGAAGAATTAAAAACGATGATTTTGGGAACTGTTGATTTTCTAGATTATGTTATATGAACACCTTTTGTAAACTCATGGCGTGGGCATTACAGGCTGTGGTGTTATTTAAACATCTGATATTCAGAACACAATCATTCGAAACAACATATATCCTTTCCACTAATTCCAAACTACTATACAAGTATGATATGGTATCTGAATATACCTGGTTCTAGACATGTTGAAAAGAAAAGATGCGTTTCTAATGATACCAGATACCCCTAATTTCGTATCTGTATAGCCGTGCTTGATTCAGACTCCCTTGGGGAGTCGAATGGAGTCATTTTGAGTAAATTGGGTGGGTAGGCAATATTTTAACAAGGCGGTAACTTAATTTTGGCTGGTGAAAGTCTTTTACGGCACAGTCAATTTGTTGTTTGAGGTAGAAAGCATGCAAACGCTAGCAAAACTGTTTCATCCTCAGCTGATGTTTTTAGGCAATTACCAAAGATCTCCAAAATTTACACAGACACTGGTATTCAGCAAAGGATATACAATTAATGTCTTTAGATTTTCGCCAATTGGTGCGAATGTATTGTACTTCTATTTCAACAATTACACATTGTGGCGTTCTGCCTCAATGAGAATAATTAAAAATAATTAAGAGAGATATTTAGGCTTTGAAAAATAGCAACAAGAAGGCTGACTATCTATTTTGTGAAGTGATATCACTTTATCAAATATTATTACCGAATTCCCGAATTATTAATCCAGTTAAAGTATATTTTGGAGATCTACGAATTTCTTTTGAATCATGTGAGTAAAAAAACTGCAAAATCCGATCCAAATCTTTATTTCCAAAATGATACCATTGCGTGAAAAGCACAAAGTCAATCTACTTGACGTCATTTTTTTTACTTCTCACAATAGTAGGCGGGGTAACTATAATAATATCGAAAAAAAATCGATTCTGATATATTGCGTTTTCTTGATGTCCTGTCGGTAGGCCCGTCTGAAATTTTGAACTAATTTTACCACTGTAAGGACGTGAAAACTTTGTAACTTTTGAAAATCATTTCACTGGCGGCGTAAATGTCAAGAAACGAAAAAAAAATCATCTACAGGCCTGTCTTTCCACAAAAGGTCGGGTCCAATAATTTTCCTAGTAGCTTGACTTCTTAAATCTTTATAAATCCTTAAAGGATACTCATTATTTAATGATGACTCCATACAGAACGGTTTCGATAAATCACTTAAAATGATTAACTTTTTTCATTTAACATCGTATTTCGTGAGGTGCATATGTTAATTTCTTCTAACAAATGGGATCTTACAACCTATTTAGCTGAGTTTTCAAGTTTATTGGTATTAGCGTTGCTCAAGCAACTTCTACTCATGCCAACTTGAGTATTCTGGAAGTTTAATGAGAAATTTTAATAGCTTTGATCAGAAGCGTGGGAAGCAAAAACTTTTACAATACTGACAAAGTAGGAAAACGCTTTTACTGCACATGGTTTGGTGCTACCATCATTTATAAGCCACCCAGCTACATGCTTAGTATAATATATAAAATTATTACTCGCAAATTTATAAATAAAATGTGAATTTTGTTTATAAGCGACTTTGTTATAGAGCTGCTGTATAACTTGAATAATTGGTAACATGCTTCAAATGTTGGATTTCAGATTTTGTCTAAATAATTTTGTGTGTGATTGATTTACTATCTTCAATCGTCATTAGGTGTCCTGATTGGTTCGGACGGCGTTGCAGTTGTGTGACGTAGCTGTTCGATGGTGATTTCGTGTCAAGTTCGCATTCAAGGTCGTTCGGTCCAGCTGTAGGTTATTCATTTTTCTTATGAATGGCAGCCATATCGGTTTGATTTATGAGCTAGGTTTGTTACAAACGTGGTCGTCATTGGTGATGAAAGCTGCTGGTATTATTTGACGCCCGGTAGAATAAATAAGTGTGCTTCCTTGACCTGCTTTTATATTGGCGGTAATTGATTGTTTTGTTGTTTTCAGCACCGAGGTGACCAGACAATTTAAAGAGCTTTGTAAGGTAGGTTCTCTCTGAATCGTTCTCACTACAACCGAAACTTATTTAGTAGCTGTATTGTTAATCCGAAACATTAGTTCTTTATTCAACATATGTGGTATCAATTAACGCAAAGTTCGTATAAATATGAGTGGACCTGTTAGTTGGTCCCTTGACTAGGCTGTGAAGCAAACCCTACTCATATTATTGTTGGGCATATCAAAAATTATTTATTATTAAGCGTACATTTTCATTGCCAGATATTTCTGAAGATTTGAGTCTTTGAAGGCGATACAAAAAGTTTTTAGCCCGCTCAAAATTTTGAATGTAATCAATTAACATTTTCTCTTATTTCACGAGCCTCGTATACAGTTCAGGGTGCTCAAAATAGTGTTTATATATACAGAATTTTTCTTTGTGCATTTTGACGGAGGATTGAAATGATGATTCGATTTACACGAAGTTTTGTCTAGCGAATTATTGTACCTCTATCATTAACTTCATGTAAATTCATACTCATCAATATCGCATTGTCATACCATTCTGTTGCATTTCACAAGATACATTAAGCTCTATATCTTATTAAAACATGATACTTCCTTTCTCTTTGTCGATCCGTTTCTTGAAAATATCCATTTCAGAATTGAGTTGGATTGAACTCAGTTTTGCACTTCTATCTAGGAATCTAACCACTTCAACCAATCGCACATACACTCAAATACTAGAAAGAGGACGAGGTGAACCGGCACACTGCGGTCCATTTCTACGGTCTCCTAATCAGATTAAGGCAGTCTAATAGGAATTTTATATAACTTTATATAACAATATACAGGAAGATTGAGGGTATATTAAAAAAAAATAGATATCTATATAAGCATGGTCCTTAAAGTGCTGTAAATTAAACCATGGGGAAACAAATACCACGGCTGCTCATGTCACAACACTGAGGACCTCTAAAAAATGAATTTTGGAAGAGGCTTGTTCAATATTTTATAATATCGACTTGGTGAGGATCCGCGAGTTTGGTCCCTCTAGTATTTCTTGCACTGATGGCAGTATGTGAGACAACTCGGTAGAACATCAACCTTAGTGTCTCCAGGAACGAAGACTGCCTTCGGGATAAGTCTTTCTGTGATGCCAATTTCAGTTTTCAGTACATAATATTAAGGCATGATTTCAAAATGACCCTGCAAGATTTTTGTTTATGTAATACATTTAGTATGGATCATATTTGTTTCAATTTACTTTCTCCCGCATACATAACAAACAGCTATTACCCATGCAGCTTTTCCTCATACAACACTTCTGACTAGTCTGAGCCAAACAACATCCTCTCTGAAACCGAAGTGGAGTAATAAAAGTCAGGAGCATCTACTAGACGTATTGCTCGTTTCTGAACTGTAACCAAAAGTTTCAGGGGGTGATTTGGAGCGTATCCCTACACATGCGAGCAGCAGTTTTCCAGTAGCTGTTTCGGTGAATACAACTCTTTCTGGAGTGAACAGAACCCCAAACTACTGAGACTTCGATTTAGTAGGGATGGCAACATGATCGTACCAAATTATGTTATTTGATATTAAATCACAGAAGCTTAGTTGAGTATTGAGCGTCTCCTCATCTTCACAGATCAGCAAGTATTTTTTGTCAGGATAATTGTCTGTGCGTTAACCTGAATTCTATTTATAAATTCATTCGATGCCTTCGTTGTTCCCGCCGATATAAAGTTTCTGGGAATGGTATTGGTTTTCATGGTTCCATACAGGGTGTAGGAGTGCTTTCATCTGCGAAGCTGTAGATAAGTTCATATGTTATTACAAACACATCGTTGGAAAGAGCTTTGGAGAAAGAACAGATCCCTAGGGAGTTCCGGCGTTGATCAGAAGCATATTGATCTAGGCAAATAAAGAACTATCGCTGAGAAAATTATCCAGCCATTGACATGGTGGAAGTCCAGCGGTAGTAAACTTGATTGATAATCTCATACCACAAAATTTTAATATATCTAGCGAGACGACTGGAAGTTCTCAATACCATACAATGGTTGGGTTGCATGCAACCGATATTCTATTCAGTAGGAACCATGAATAACAACAAATTTGGAATGTTCAGGTGATGCGTTTTACCATGTAGTAGTTATTGCTTTTATAGCATAATCAGTAACAAAATTTTCAGTCAGTTCAAAAATGTATCTGTGCTGTAGTGAAAAAGTTGCTTAAAAATATAGAATAAAAGGTATGAAATCGAAAATTAATGCAAAAAATCTGACTTGCGACTTTAAAGTCCTTTTTATGGAAAGTTGAGAGTATTGCAAATAAAACTGAAAATATTTGAAGACAATGGAAAAAAATCAAAGAATCAATAGAATTTTACTCAGGAATACACCGATGACCAAATCACCCAGTAGCTTTCAAGATAACGAAGTCAACTATTTTCCTATTCAATCTTGTTTCCAACTAAAGCTCTACAATGTTCATTCAAAATATTCGAAACTCGAGAACAGTATTTACCTTTGTGATTGTCCACTGAATGACAACAAATCCACTGCTTCCAAGCAACAACAGTAATTGACGTGATATATTATCGATTTTCGCGAATGTTTCGGCAAGCTAACAGAGAGCTTCAACAAATTTTCTAATGAATCAGGAACTTTCCTGCCATTACCACGTTCCAGAATTGATTGGTGACGGTACACAATCCTTGTTTTAGAATTGCTATTTTTCCATATAAAGATTGAAATATAGGCACAGGCAAATAGATCATTTAAAGCCTGGATTAAGGATTATGAACAAATGATGATGATTATGCGACCTTGTCAGAGTTGTAACTGTAGATTGTTGATTGTAGTCGTAATTAAGGTTTACGAATGAAAACTCGTAAATACATACACGTTGAGATTGACTGTTCACACTATTTGCAGTCAATACTCAAATCTAGCAGACATTCTAGTATATTCTTCCATTTGCTGCTTTCCCGACTCCGCTCTCCAATGCAGTTCATATAAGAGCAATCCGACTTATCGGTGACACTTCTTTAAAGCCGGGTACTCATTGGCGAAATGCAAGTGTAACTGCAACCATTGCTGTATCAAGATCATCGTGGATGACACATGTTTATGCTTTTTGCGAACGGAAAAAAGTCCTCGGTAGCTCATTTCGCAACGCCGAGGTTCTCCAAAAGAACAACTTTTGGAACATGCTTGTTCGAGGCGTTGTAAGCCGGACCAGGTGAATTGATCTACTCCCAGATCCATGAATCTGTACGGAGGCCATGTTGGAGATCATTGATGATATTGTTTTTGTCTAGGTACCTTTCAAGCTACACGTTGATGACAGTCTCTATAACCATGGATATGATGCAGAATCTATAGTAGCTGAGTATATTTTTTCCTTAGGTATGGGTTGCACTTGACCGATCTTACCTCCAGTAGTAGCTCTCCTCAAAAATGTTGCGATTGATTGTCTAAGCCAGCAACAGTATTTTCTGATGATACAGAGAGATCGAGCCAATGTTTTACTATATATTTTTTTCCAAATTTCAATTTTCTTTTCCTTGATTTGTTCAGTTTCACTGCCTCATTGCCTTTGTCTTAATTTCTCAAATAAATTGAGGCAACTAAACGTATAGTTAACAAGTTGATACACTAAATTACTTTTGAAGTTAAGCCGGAATCCAATTTTTCCAATTTTTCGATCAACTTATTTAAGCAGTACAAAGATTGTATCCAGTTTTATCTGCTTTGATTACACAATTGATGCTGTAACTAGGTTACCGCGATGACGTCCAACCTACGTCAACAAATATGAGGTTATGTTCTTTATATAGTAGCATCTGGTTTTAAAAGGATAATGATTCATTTGTATCTCAACAGCCATAACTTATAATAATAAAAATATAATTAAAATTTATTCTGTTTAGTTATTAATATCTCAATACCTCCTGTCATAGGTATCCATTGAATGTTTGATGTACACTATAGTCTCTTAGGTCAAACATACCTGAAGTAGCTTACAAGCAATTAAAGTAGGTGATATAAATAAAAGATAAAAGACATGCCTACCAGATGGGCTTTGAGCGTCATCCAACCCATGTTGTGCAGCTTTTTTTCGAAAACACAAGTTCTGAAGGTCCGAAAATAAAAGTTTGCGATTGACACCTAAGCGATTTGGCACGTAGTATTAGTATCACGGCTCACATTAACAGTTTATTTCCAATATTGATAACAGCTCCGAGATGGTTGTGATTAATATCGCGAAACAGTTGACAACGGTTGCGGCCAAGCTCCCGGTTCTAGGACAACAATTTATCGACAATCTCAGTTGGCGCGGGCGGAAAAGCTGTGCGCATGTGTTGGAAATGCCCGACGCGCGTCGTATTGAAGCTGGCGGGAAAACTGGTATTGAACAGAACCGGATCTGGGAGTTTTGACAACGTTGCAGTCAACAACAGAATTTATACAGTATTGGCTGGAATACCTTTAGTATGTAGAATCAATGTGTAAGAAAAAGAGAGATGATGAAAAACAAATGTGAACGAGCACGCGAATCTCCCAACGCGTGGCAACGCTGTCCTTTTGCAGACAGACGTTATAGTTCAGTTAAATTAGCACACCACGTAGAGCAAAAGGACAGCGTTGCCACGCGGTGGGAGTCGCACTCATGTTAACATTTGTGTTTCATCTTCCGTATTTTTCTTGCACATTGATTCTACATGCAAAAAAATCTGCAAGTACTGTATAGTAAAACTAATATAGCGAGCATAAAGGCTGTTGGCTGATGTTTGAATTTTCTACTGGCCACGGTTTAATGAAACACCTTTACCAACGTTTCGGCTGCGTAGGTAGCCTAGATCAAAGTATAATATATGAAAAATAAAGCGTTGAAATGTTGGACGCCTCTAGGGAAACAGAAATTATATTACTGGCAGCCGTCAAGACTGTCGTCGAGGCTATAGATTCAAAAAAAATCATACTTTGTAAGTCGATAAAGTCTGCCGAGGCAGCCGAAACGTTAGTATTATTACTTCAGGCAAACAAATTTGGTTTGAATTAGCGGCCAACAGGAAACCTGATGATACAGAGAGACAGAAACCGGAATAGTTTCAGAAGTTATAGTGATTTTGTGATTAAGTTTAGTAGCAAACCACATTAGCTATAGTTCGAACTGCCCTCAACTTCCAAACATTTATTAATTTATCTTAAAAATCCACCATATGTGGTATAGTTTTTGCGGAGAAAGCATTAGAGAGAAATAAATATTTGTTTGATTATTCACTATTATTATTTAGTTAGAATGCAGTAATATTAGCAGATTTTGAATAAGCAGCAGGTCAAACAAGAGTGTAAGAGTAAATATACAAGCCGGGGCCGTCTGTCTATATTATAATATATAGACTTTTCATTAGACCGTTCTTCAGTATCACTTGAACGGTAGTATTCGAACGTTCACCAGAATATCGCGCGTTGTTATATATCTATGAAGCTGGTAGATATATTGTAGATTAACATTTTTTACTTCCCCTAAATTCTTTTAAGATATCTCATTGAAGCTTACTTCAGAAAATAATCTAGCTGAAGCTTTTTCGTTATTATCACACTCGTAACCTAGTATAAAAGTTTCATCAAAAGAAAAAACGTTCCGAAATATAGAGGGGCCAATGATTTTCAGACAGGGGACAGACAGACAGACGGTTAGGTCGACAGAAATAAGTGACATTTTATCTGGTGATGGATAAGACATTAAGAAATGTCGTATCAGAAATTTTCCTATATTAGAAAAATTCCTCCTGGAAAGAACACGGCAAGCCATTCAAGAAAATAGAATAACATCATTTTTGTGATGGCGGAATTGGTAGTGCAATCCAAGATGCTTTTTTATGATATATTAGTTTGTAGTTAAAAAAAAAACAAGAAATAACTCACTCCAGACATAACCACCTGAATATCTAATTCATGGTCCTATATACCAATAGTGTGATATTATATACGGTGTTTTATTTAAAATAACAGTTGAAGTGAATGTTTGAAAACCTCTTCACAAAAATTTTCAGAAGAATGGTCGCAGTAGTCTCCCATATACATAACATTTCAGCGCCTTGTAAATAACCCTGTTCAAGTGCGTAATACGCGAGGGCCGGAAATGCCGGCCACCGTAACATTCAATTTCGCTCAATAAAGAAAACACAAAAAATAAATATTGCTCCCTTCGTGTTTTTGTAGCCCAAGAAAAATATCTAACGATCCTGGTTTCCTATTTGTTGCTTCCCTGAAATCCTGAATCCTCACCGTGTATATATTTCGCTCCAGGGTAACGCGTTGAGTTTCCCCAGACGAACGTACACAGGTGGATTTGCTCTTACTTGTTTCATTTCCCAATTTTCTCCGCATGTTTTTTATCGTTGTTCTAACGTTGTAAGTGACATTTTATCCATTGGTTTTTGTTCTATAAAACCTATTGTTTCTGATTTTTAGTTTGTCTTGGAAATGGAATTCTACATTATAAAAGCTTGACAGAAAAAAAATGATTCACTTCTAAGGGTCCGCATTTAACCTGACTGCACTTTAAAATCCTAATTGCTTTCACATTAGCATAGTCCGTCAAGACTACCGCTCTCCTATTTCCCATATTCTTCTATGTCACGTCTATCTTTCTGTTTTCTTTGTTTGGGACTCCATTCTACTATTCTTCTGCACCATATTACCAGTTCCAAACCATACACATGCCCATACCATCTGAGGACTATTGCTTTCATTGTATCAAGTATATTTGCCAAAAGACCCATTTTCTCTGACTTTTTCATTCTTTACTCTATCTTTAATGGTGATTCCACAAGCTCGTCTCCAATATTTCATTTCTGTTGTCATTAGGATATTCTGCTGTTTTTTTGTTGTCTACGATTTGGCTCCATTAATTGTTCAGCTTTCTACAATGTGCTCATAAATTCTGCATTTCGTAGGTGTGGAATGTTTATTCCAAAATAGAGAGTTGGTGAATTTTTTCGGTTTCATTCTTTATGTCTGTGTCGCAATTACCATCGCTTGACACTAGGGTACTAAAACAAAATCAATCGTCAAAAAACGAAAATCAAAACGCTCAAATTTAGTTTTTCGGTGTTTCTGAGGTACCGGAGCAGTTTTTAAAAATATATTTGGATCAGAAGTTGGGTGTGGGTTTTTGGGGTAGGAGGAAATCTCAAAAAATAAAGTCTTCGTTGAATACGTTATATAACTATATTTAAGGTTTTAGCTCAGTAGTACTCTGTAACTGTTAGACACATATACACACATTTACATTCAAACCACGAAAATGATAGATTCCTCTCAATAGCTGAGGATTTTTAGGACGATGCGTCCAAATATGAACATATTTCCGATACATTTCGGATGTTTCAGACAAATGTAAAGCACGGAAATACATTTTGATATAATTTTACAAGTTACAAAGCATTTTAGGGCGTAGTTCACTATTTTATTTCCTGAACTAGATTAATTCGCCCCATTGAAAAATGAAGCATTCAGTCTTAAAAAGTTGCGTCAAGTAGATTGACTGTGTATTTCACGTGCAGTTTTATCAGAGTGAACTTGAAAATTTTGATAATTTTTTATAAAGGATTTAAAGTTTTCCAATATTTTTTAAACTCATTTTCAACTATCAACTCATAAAATCCAATCCAAATTCTTATTTATAAACTGCTATCATCGCATTTCCAGTGTCACCCCACTTGAAGTAATTTTTTACAAGATAATTTTTTGGAAAGATGTATTTTATTTATTATTGCTTTACTATTTGGCTGTTATTAAAAAATACTATTTATATCTGTTTTAGTACTAAATATATGAATAGATAAGAAATTCACGCGTCAAAAATGCACTGTTATCTATATTGCCCGGATTAAGCTCCGAAAGATAGATTATATCATAATTCACACACTGCATTGCTTTAAGGTCGACAGTAGTATCTGAATTTTCGCTCTTCATGTTCTTGAGGGGGAGGTCCGAATTTCCCCAGCCCCAGATTTTTTGTCAACGAACCCTCCTGCTTAAATGACATTACGCCCA
This sequence comes from Bruchidius siliquastri, assembly GCA_949316355.1. Taxonomy (NCBI): domain Eukaryota; kingdom Metazoa; phylum Arthropoda; class Insecta; order Coleoptera; family Chrysomelidae; genus Bruchidius; species Bruchidius siliquastri. The sequence continues at coordinate 30,081,602 of OX438534.1, forward strand.
CGGTGTCGGTACTCCTGCGTCAACTGTACATGGAAAGCTGAATGTTTACGTCTGATTCTAACATCAGAGTCGCGAATGCTGGTGGGAAGGAAATTCAATTTCCCTTCATCAATAACACACAGAATAAATGACAAACACGCCTCCACACGCATTTTTCCGTACTCCAAAACCTTCGGTGTCCTATTCAAAGCTGTCTCCCGAGCCGCTTGGATCCTTACTGCACAAAAATCATTCCGTAGCAGAGGAACGCGTTGAGCCGCCATAAATTCAACAAAGACGAATGTATATACACAGTAAGCTGGTACGTGGATCGTTTTGCAAACATATGTCTTTTTGGAGGGATCTAAGAGACATCGGAAATCTGGTGCCGCATTCTGGTATTCCGAGTAAATATCACGTATCTGCGTAAAATGCCATTTCACGAATACGAATATTTACGATGTAAATACTTTGCCTCCATAAATTTAAAGCAACGGTCCTTGGGACACATTGGCTGTTGTTTAAAGCTTAAAGACAATGGAGATGTTTCAATAACACTGTTTTGCAGTGTATGTCTTGAAAATTTTACTTTTCACAACGTTTTGATTGATGTAGTATGTTCAATCGTGTTCAGGTGAAAAACCGATTGTTGCACTGTAAGATACCACATCAATCAGAACAATTAATAATGCTACATATTACTGCACGCTATCTAAATAAGAATAATAAATAATTACATTCACAAAAATAGCATCTAGTAGACTGACTCTGTATTAGAGTTGACGAAATATTCTTATTGCATTTTAGAAGCGTTGCAGTAGTAGTAGTAGGGAAGCAAAGCCTGGCAAGTAGACCACCTTTGGCCCCTTTTGCAGACCCCGCGAATCATCACTAAAACTAAGTCTTCCCTGTCAAACTCATTTGTGCCGAACAGCTCAGCTCTGAGGCCGCAGTATACGGCACACTCTCACAGGTAGTGAGACGAGGTCTCATCCTCCTCCCAGCACTTCCGACAGATTGGGTCCACTCCTATGAGTGACAACATTTTGAAGTGTTAATCCATCTGACATAATATTCGAAAATGTAGGGAATATTGGAAAAAATGAAACTAGGAATTTTTAAATCATTTAATATTTCAGATGCAATGTTTCTAATTATTGAAATGCAAAAGATAAACAGCTCCAAAATCTGATTAAAATTTCTACTGTTTTCTATGTGTTTATCTGGATTACTTCTGCTCTTCACGCGTGAATGAACTAAGTATTTTGATCGCAAAGATCATTATCGAACTCGAGGATTTTAGGTTTCATGACATTTTAGGGAATATCTGGTGAAGTCATAGCAGATTATACTGCTATAATTACAAAAATGTGTAGCCAAAAAATTGTTTACGGACAACTCAAAGATTTAAAAAAGTTTCAAACGCTGTTTTGTATAGTTCTTAAGTCATTCTAGAGTATATAAAAAAAATCTTTTAGTGGGTTAAGAAATGTTGAGCCTAGACTCGTCAGTGTAGCCTGGAGAACTGTTAATAGAGAGCAAAAATTTATATCCAAGGGCGAAATGATTTACAGCGACATCTCTGGTTCTTCGTAAACATTTTTTACGATGTAACATTATCACTCACATCAGTACCTAAATAACGACTATCACTATGAATGAGTTCATCCTTGTTGACGTATGTAGTAGGGGTAATCTGTCATCATTATTACGGAGAGTTCAAGCTGCTTTGACTTTTTGAAATCCCATTTTAACTCCTACACTATATACCGAGATTTCCCTCTTTTATAGATAATATGATCAAAATTATTCTTAACGAGGTTCACTTAAATACTCAACGTTTCATTATTCATTTCAGAGGAAATTTTCTTATAATAGAATGGTTCGTTCTTAATAAATAAGAGTTATATATAGTATTTAGTACCTATTATAGTATATATTCCACATGAACGAAATGGAGAAATATCATGCATGAGCAACGAAACTGCGGTTTTTAATAGATATGCTATGTCTTTCCACTCTTTGAAGCTACATACAATACAATGAAACTCCCAGTAACTACATTATGTGCACCTGCTCGTGATGTATTTGCAACTGATTACAGGTATTTTACTGCATGATATCGGATGCCAACTTCGATTGGATGCAAATCATTGCTGATGGTGATTGATATTAATCCGCTATTGATATGTCTATTAGTATTCCATGTAGAATTATATTTAGACCACTAATATGGATGTATGTATTCATGGAGTATTATAATTATAGGTGTGACTTTATTAGATACTGTACCAATCGTCCTTTACAAAAATCAGAGCAATTTTGTTATCCTGAATCTTTTAAAACATGTCAAAAAATTCCTGAGAAAAGTTTCAATATATCACGAAGCAATGATAAGTCAGTCATTCATTCAATATTGTTTGCCACAATATGATGTTTTTGGAATTCAGCTGATTGATTAAATATGTCATTCGTCTTTCAAAACGAATCTTTCGAGAAATATTAATCATATTCCTACCGTCAGCACATTTTTTATATTCTTTTCAGTTAACACAGTAAATATCGCTCAACTTATGAGGAATATAACAGAATGGAGGGAAGGAGGCCTGAAATGAAAACCTTTTACGTCATTAGAGACCGAAAAGCTAATAATCCCATTATAACCAACGCAGCAATTTAGAAGCTAATTTGGTTGAATCTCGCTATAATCCAATACAACCTTTATGTGGTCGGGATTCGGTAATTACTGCGAACGTACGCCAAAACAGTATTTTGGTTGAAGTCACCATTCAGGTGTATAAGGTATAAAACAGGTTTTCTATATTATGTGAAACATGTAAAATGAAGAAAAATCAGTAAAAACCTCATTACCGATAACAGCTCTTCACGTCTCACGTATTCAGGAAATCTTTTCAGTATACGTACATACGTACAAAAACAATAAGAAGGTATTCTAAAGCTACTACATCTAATAGATATGTCCTGGACAGTGCTTTTTCTGTTATCACATCGTTATGTATATTTTATGTTCGTTTAAAACTGAGTTTTCTGACGATGACGTATGGAAATACAAATTCAATAATTACAAAAAATGGGTTCTTAACACAACAATAGGGTCGAGTATGAACTAAACTGTAAAAACCAGTACAAAAGATACAAAAATATACAAGTGAAAATTAATTATCAGACTCTGTATGCTGCATTTGGGATACATTATATATGCCATGTAAATGTGCTACTTGGGCATAACATTACTGTATGTACCTATTATAGCAGAATTATTTTGACAAATGCTGACGAAGATATCATTCTGTATGATGCCTATTTTAGCTTTACGTGTTAACTGCACTTTCAAATGAAATAGCATCCCCAAAATGTGTTAAGTTTTAAATAATGATATACATATGAATACTTTCATAATCGACAGTTCGTATATCCAGTTTTGCGAATAGGATCCGAGTATTCAGATACTGAAACATAATTTTCTGAACCACCCTTCGAATCCTGAATATTCCACAAAATATTAAATAACAAAAGAGAAAATCTTATTCAGAATCCGCAATCAGCGCTGGCGGGCTGTTTATACAATGAATAGTATTTTCAAGTCTCGCCTCCTCGTAATGAGCTTTAAAGTTTGGCCGAGATAGTTGTTTCCAGTTGTTTGCATGTTGATGTATGTCTGGTATATATTGGACTGTCTGTATCGGAGTACACAGTCAACTGTAAGGACTTGCTCAAAGCTTTTAAGAAAGGAGTGAAATAGATAGTGTTTATTTCACTAAAGAAACAAAACATGAGATACTCTACACACACACATATTGCTCATGTACTGTAAGAATGATCTTGATGTTTTTTCGTAAAAGACTCCTAATTTGATTGAAGTCTAGCTGGTTGTAACAAATGAATTGCTTTCAAAAACTCAACTAGTTGCCTCTGCAAATTGATGAATGCCTATTAAAACTTGATACGGTACATGGCGTGTGTGGGTGGTGAAATGCTTGCTTTATATGTCAAAGGTGAATACTCCTGATGCGCAATTTTGCGTACAATTAAATTGTTAATAGTATCTGTCGATATAACAATCGCTTACAGGAGAACATTCAGTCCATAAGCACTCAGGGCGGCATCGAATTCATTACTAGACATTTGCAGGGTACAAACGTTGGAGGCAGGTACACCTTGCGAAAAAATAGAGTTGGCTCACAGAGTACCTGAGGTATGGGAATAGGCAATGTCGCACTAGCGGCAAGGTAAATAAAGGGTGCCAACCTCATCGTGGTGGAATAATAGTTCATTCTGACCATTTATCTATCTTGCTGACAGTGCGACGTTGCCATGTCGCACACTTCAGGTATTCTGGAAGCGAACTTCAATTTGTCTCAACGGGTACATCGAAAAGCGATCAGAAAGCACGATCCTTACCTGAGCGTTGATGGCGCTGAGATGTAGTTGAGCAACAGTGAGATCAAATCTTTTCATGGAAATATCCTCCTGCAGCTCGTTGGCCTTGTTGTACAGTGCCGCCTCGACGCTGCGTTGCTGAACTCGCACTAGCGTGTCTAGAGCGTCCCTGATTTGTCGTACCTACAACAAATTTCTTTATACCAGGTGGTCCATTTAACTTTAGACAGCTGTATAGTGTGAAAAAGGTGAGTTTTTTATGAAATCGTTTTGATGAATGTTCTTGGATGCAATGGGGGAGAGTTAATTATGAGTTTTATTACATTGACAGCGTTTTCAAGGCGTTTTTCATCATCATTTACTGAAATTCAAATATACTTCAGAAAGATAAAAAGAATATTCCTGTTATCGTTCTGCCGCAATCCACAGTACCCTGTGAGAAAACTCGTCAAACCGCCAATGTAAAGTAATGAACCCAGCCAGTTAGATTCTGCCTTTTACTATGCATAGTTTGCGTACATAACTCGATCAAGGTAGCAGACGCGCGTGGGTCCTTATGCTAAAGAAAAACAAATTTGGACTTTCTTTCTGTTTGATTCTTTTATACTGCAAAAACGTTGTGCTCTGGTATGGAAAAGTATTTCATCTGATTTATATTTTAGTTGACTAACCTGAGTTTCCAGCTCTTGAGATTCATGCTTCAGAGCATCGTGGGACGGTTTCAAATGTAGAGCGGACAAGCGATCCACAACTAGTTCATCTCTCAATGGCGGAGGGATGTTTTCCTGTAAATAAAATAGATTTAAGATGAATTTGACTTCTGTGTCTAGCGGAAGCAAACACGGTGTGCAAAAATTTTATTGTCAACCGAAACTGGGCATTACTTGCGTAAATTGTCCTCAACATTGTGATGAGTACTCTAAATATTTAGTAATCGGTACTCGTGAGCAATTTCATTTTGATGGGAATCCGTACACGAAAATTTGATGTACCCCATCTTATAAGGTAAGTAAGTATCAGTTTGTGTTGAATCGCTTTGTTTGTTTTTTATTTGTAGTATGTTTTTGTTTACTATAAAGGACGAAATTTTTCTATTTTCTCTCATTACAACTTGATTTTCTGTTGATAACATATTTTTTTTGGGGGGGGGGGGGGGGGGAGGTATATGTATCCTCTACTTATATTCCTCCCTATACGTACGCCTTTTCTGTTAATTATTCACTAATCCATTAAGTTCTAGCATGAAGTTTATAATTAAAGTTAGCTGAAAAACTCACACGCGATCCTAATCTTTTACGTACACCTTCTGAACAAATTTTAAGTACTCATTAGCTTCGAGTATTTCTCACATGAGTACTTTTTAGAGTTATTCTTGTGAAGTCACTCATGGGTACTTTAGTACGGTACTCTGCCCAGATCTGCAGACAAGTCTGAAATATCTCTTTCGGCGCAACTCTATTTTCTATAACAGGCGTTAACTTTCCATAAGCATATATTTTGATATACCTTGTAGTAAGCTCATTGAAAGGAGATTAGTATAGCTTATTCTTCAACTGTACTTACGTTGTCGGGTCCATCTACTTCCGCAACATCTGCCGTCGGAAGCGGCTGTGGCGGTACAAACACCCGCTTGATGATCGGTCCTCTACCAGGGGGAGCGGGGAGGGCACGCGAAAGGTGTGACAGATCCACAGGGCCTGATACGGTCCTGCATTGAGATGCCAAGGCCTCGTACCTGCGACATTGCTCCATCGCCTGGAATAAAATGATGCGTATTAATCTCTATACAGTTTCACAAGGATTTTTAAAACTTGGACGATACCTTTTCGCCGTTCTATTATGTTTATACTATTTAATATATATTATAATGAACATCGGTGTTATTCAATTCCTTCGGTCCGCCTGGTTGTGAGTCCATCTGGTCCGTCTAGCTATCGGTCCGTCCCAATGTCAGTCGGTCTTATTATTGCTCTGTCTGTCTATTATCTGTCCGTTGTATTATTCTTAATGCGTAATTCCAGTAGCCGCGAGTCCAGTGTGTGCTCATAATAGAAAATGTTACTGTATTTTTGTAAGCTGGTGAACGACAGTGTAATCATCAACAGACAAAAATATATCAAAACAAAACCAAAGTTTTTCTGTTTGTGATCATATTTAGGTCCATCATTTTTTTACGGTGAAATCTTACAGCTCAATTTTGAAGCAGATATATACGTTTAGTTTGGATGACAATGCATGGTTAGCTCTGTGACGTCATTCTAAATCCAATATGGCGGAACACCCAAAATGGCGGACTAGTTATTTTTAATGAACGCCTACAATATGGGCATCAAATGAAAGGGCTTGTTGATAATAACTCGACAAATAAAGTTACGTCATCAAATCCAACATGGCGTAACACCCGAGATGGCGGACTACTTATTTTTGATGAACTCCTACAATATGAGTATCAATCGAAGTATAACTCGGAAAATAAATTGACGTTACACTAAATCCAATATGGCGGATTTATAAAGATGGCGGAATAAGCTTTTTCATGCGTTCTTACAATATGGGTATCAAATGAAGGACTTGGTGCGAACAGAATGAGAGTAACAAAAAAAGATGGCGATAATAAAGTCCGTTGCTCCAATACGCCTGAAAGTTTGGTGTACTGGGATTTTTACAGACCTGACCAGCGATTACTAAAAAATAAATAAATTTTAATAAAACGATTACACACTATTCGAACTACTTTTTAGGAATAATAACGCCAATTTTGGACTGAACCTTCGAATAGGTTTTAGAAGTTAATTGGTTTGCTGAACATATGATCTACAAGTTTCCCGTAAATCTGTTATTTTAAACCATACCTATTTCCCCATATTATCAAGTAATCATTTTTTGAATTCGTAATTACATTTTTTTGAAAAAAATCATGGATACTATACATCAGATCATAGGAAGATATTTTGAAGAAGCAATGATAATATTTTAGCCGGTACATATATAATTAACGCAGAACGATACTACGTTCTTGTACTGGTTAGACTGGTCTGAAAAATGACAAGTCTGGAATATTTCTGAAGGTGGACGGACATATTTCAATCAGCTCTTCTAAAACAAGATTTTATTTAAGTGCGCTAAAAAGAATAAAATGAACTTTTCCTTTAAAACTTTTACTATCAATTATAGAATTTATATGATATAAAACAAATTTTATGTGAGCATTCGAATTTACAAAATTACTCGAAATTGAGGCACGGGCACGCTCCTACCAAGTCTAACTACGAGATTCCATTTTTTCAAAACGTTTTGCGATGTTGTAGTTCTTACAATACCTCCTTCAGCTTCGTAAAATACAAATTAAATAGAACGATCCGTGCAGTTCATATAACGCACATTGGTGATGCGTCATGAATATAATAAACCTTTATATGTCGGTAAATCAACGAACCACCGTGATGGGTACACGCCAACCTACCATCAGTTATATTTTATTTCTATTCACTTTGTGAAATGAACGTAAAATATTATTTTATGGCCCTTTATACTAGCCGCATACACGAGCGGGTAGGTATCGTCTTTTACCAACGCCCAAATGATTTATGGATTTTCGCTGCTACAAACGATTTCCAGAAATTACAAAGATCTCTAGTCCCTGTGACAATAGTGAATTGACATAAGGCGAATATCCGAATGCTATTCTACGAGTTATAGGGAGGTAAAGGACCGACGATGAGTGACCAACAGAATTGATTTGCTGTTATAAGAGTTAATCCCGCTTATATTGGCCTGGGAAGTAAAAAGGAACGCACTAAACTTGTCTTTCGTGGATGAAAATTGAATGAATGAAGTACTCGCACTTAAAATATCGATAGTTGAGTTAATTACATGTTTCAATAGTCTGACTATTTGAATGTGATCAAATGGTATTCGCTTACCAGAGTCACAAACTTGCAAAAAATGTCACCTTGACATTGTGCAGCGCGGTCTAATTCATTTTCATTTTTCAGGACACAATTCAAAGATAACGGAAAAATATAATCTTCCTATTTCCACAAGCCGGAGTAGCAAAAGTCGTCAATATTGCAGGGGAGATTTACTCAAGTGTACCTTGTACCCTATTTAGTATCTCCACCATATCTGAGCATATATAGGACCGTGCGTGTCGGGCAGCTGCTCAGGTTATTGAAAAAATTAAGCTATCAAAAATTTAAATAAATCCTAAACCCTATCCATATTTTTTCACCTTTCTTTCATTATAAAATATATATTGTATATTTTTGTATACATGCCATTTTCCGTGCATTTTATTTAAACGTCACATTCATTTATTTACGATGAAAAAGTCATATTTTTTGCAAACTGTCAGTTTAATAAAATCCCACCAACTAATCGTGAGATTATGGATTAGCACCGCCTAAACATCAAACTGAACCGTCTGTATAAAAATTTGATGCTCTCGATATAGCGATTCTTTTGCATTTTTGAAAAGACTTGTGTCACATCCGAACCACTTTTTTGAATTGATGCTTCACTCGGATTCAATTAACATTGCCTTCGTCTACTTGACGCGAATTTCGTGTTTTTTTTCTCCAATTTTCAGCCCATCTATACAACCACCCCCACCATGGAAACCGGCAGATTAACATACTTCCTTCATCGGTCACAATGGTACAATATACACCAGTGATCACCTATTGATTTCATTGGCGGTCCGTTCCATGAAATAATTCAACTGTTGGTCCTATTTCTATTTTTTGCACTGTGGCGTCCAGGATGGGTTTCGTAATCCTCTCTTCCTAAGAAAAACCTAACCACAGAAAACATTTCCCACCTTATCGAATATTCATCCTGTCCAAAAAACTTGAAAGCAAAATAAACCTCTTCCCTGAAACTATTTCGCTCAAAACACCTGAAGAGCAGAAAAACCTTCCTAATGACATTTCTCACCCATTCAACCAGATTTTGTGCCCATTCATAGTGCATCGACCGCCTTGATCGCTGAGATATACTATAAATATCTGACATACTGGAGTAGTTCCATGTGATTTTTTTACATTATTGAAAGTCTGTAGTAGCTCCCCCCACTGGTCAATGGTATACAGCATATAACCTTTTATCGTTCAACCATCTAATCTCAAAGTACAATATGTCTCCACGACGTTCGAGTAATTCCCCATTTTCTCTGGTGAGCTCCTCTAAAAATTGTTATGGATTTCTTCTCACTCCAAAATCGTGAGTTTAAAAATATGAACTATATTATAAGAATAAGGTTCATCTGTACCAGATTTTAAAGTGTTATCCGAGTGAGAATTGAATTACTTAAAAACTTGCCCTTACAGGTTTTTCCCTATGGCTTATTTCAGAGGAAACATTATGAAGCACGTCCTTTTAAAGAAAATAGTCCCATATAAACATGATGAATCCGATCTACCCGTGTAAGTCGGAGGGAGAAAAAAGTGGCCAAATAAGAAGACTGCCACTGCTTCGCAAATAAAAATAAAAGGGCTTTTTCAGCGGCCAGTGACCAGGAATAAATTCCATTCATATTGCAGGAGATTCCACAATGAAAAAAGGGCGATGTATTGTATTCTGAACAACGCAATATCGGACGGAAGTTATTCCCTGTGAATGGAGTTGTATGGAATCGACAGTGTACTTTATTTGCGAAGATGAACTTACTAAGCTACTTACACTTGAGCTGATACACAACTCCGAATTTACTGCTCTGGGTATGCTCCTTAATATTGAGGTTATACAAGATCAGACCTTATAGTTTTATTACTTGAAATACTGTAGATTTTAAACGCTCTTAATTAGTGAAACTCTTCCATCATTAGGATACAGTTGTGTAATTTGAATTCAATGTTTCACAACCAAATGTAGTCATTTTTTACAGACTCGCTATGATTTAATGATTAAATCGAAACGCATTAGAAAAATGAGTTTCATCTACAAAACCTCGTGCTAACATTACAATTATTTATTCACGAGAGACTTTTTTGATTGTTTTTTTATTCAGTACTTATAAACCAAAAGACTGTAGTATTGAAAAATATAACCCTTTATATTATAAAGTTAGCATTCAGACGGCTTGTTTACAGCTTGAGCTGCTAGGATAGCTTGTTGTAGTTAACATTAAAATTTGGAACGTATACTACCGAATTGAATTTCAAATCAGTCGAATCACATCTCTACAAAACCAATTTCAATTCTGCAAGGTACCTTCTGTCTCATATTCAAGGAGGCTATATCTAACAAAGATCACACAGACATCAGTCTGTACTATTCCTTCATATTAAGTATTCGTGTCATCATTTTACTCTAGCTTCATGAATTTTTCATACGAGGAGCAATTTGGGTATCCTTGAAAGGTCTTATTCTTCCCAGCACTAATGTTCAGGATAGGATTCCACTAGGATACACTTGTTGCATATAAATATGATTTTCATGCTTTTAATATTTTTTCTTTGATTCCAATAGTGTAGGAATGTTTCATGTTTTAAAAAGAACCTTTTTAAGGAGCTTAGTAGGAGATATTTTTTTAGATCAACAACCCTATTGACAGCATTATTATTTCAAATATATGATTTTTGTAATTCTTTTGTTTCATGAGGGATGCCGAAGCACCTGAAACATTAATAATGTTCGTTTAGTAGTAGTGGTTTTAGGATAAGCAATATTCAAAGACATGATATATTTACTCAAGGAATGAGTATTGGCTTCGAGGAATGTAAAGCAAATTGTTTTTCATTAAAATTCAAAAGAAATATTCCTTGTAATGTATAATAAACAATATGATACTCACTCTAGTGGAAACTACTTCAGCACCCTGTAGTACCGCTTCAGTCACAGTTGAACACAGGTCAGAATAAATTTCTTCTATTTCCTGAAAGAAGAGAAGCTTATCTTAGGAAAAATGTGTAGAACGTGATTTTTTTTTATTTTCAAGTCAACTTTGAATGAGTAGCACTAGTTGCATGTAGTTTTCTCCCACACATATAGCAACCCGTATAACTTTAAGGATTATAATACTTCCCTGCCCATTGGGTTAGGGAGTGAAAATACTTCGTAAAATTTAAATTTTATTGTCATAAAAATAGAGGAATCTTTATCAAAGCATTTCATTTCCCAAGTATAGGTGTAAGAATATAGTCATGTTGAGTAATAACCACAATTTGAAGTATTATGTATATGAAAGAAGTGAGCCGGTAGCCAAAAATACATGAAATCTATCTGCTTGAATGATTGAATCTTAGTCGTTCTAACATTTGGAATGGTTCCACAGGTCTTTACCATTGGACCATTGGTACAAAATGAACACTCGTCAATTATAGTTCAAAAAACTAAAAACCCGTTTTAATAGCAAACCGCACATAAAAGGCTAAATTAACAATCTTATATTATTAAGATTTTGCTGTTTTATTTTATTTTATTATTTTATTGTAAAAAAGCGTTGGGTGATTTTTCCTATATTATCATACTAATTCTACTCTTACAGAAATTTACATTGTTTTCATTGTTTTGTTTAATATTTTTCGAGATTATTGCATCGTCATCGATCTTTAGCTGTGTGGAAGATACCAAATAAATTAGACATCTTAAAGTCGGTGAAAACTACATTAAAAAATTCCGTTAAATTAATAGATGTGTTTTCTAATATATTGTTGTTGACTTTGTTTGCTGAAAATACAATAAAGCTGGAATACATCCTTTGTTCCATGAGGGGGGGGGGGACACAATATTTTTTTATAAATTCAAAGCGCCGAATAAATATAATCACGGAAGAAAATGTTATCATCAACGTTTTTACACTATACGAAGTACTGAGTCAGTGTATTTTGACTACAACTATCGAAAAAAATGTGTACATTCACGTGATTCTAAGACCAAAAATCATCCAATCTCGCTTTAACAGATAGCTTTGGATTACACCGAGGTTCATTCACCAAGAAAATCTGTGACGTCTGTAGTGATAAATTGCGGAGTCTTCGCGTCGAGAAAAACGCAAGTGGCTGTGACATTATCGGCTAACCCTTGTCATTCGGGAAATGAAAGCTTTTCCAATAATCCTACAAACTTTCCATGTTTGCTAACTGCCATTCCCCGTTCGGAAGCTCTGTCACTATAACATCTTGTGATTTTACTCTATCGAAAAGTTTAACCCATACAACAGAAGTCGTTGAAGATTTGTGTAGGAGTAGCATCCTTAGGAATACTAGTCGCACGAATAAGCATATATAAGAAAGAAATTGGGGTGAAAAACATCCAGAAACATTTTTGCTCAGCACGGGACTCGAACTCGCATCGCTAGCACTCCGTGAAGCCGTAGCCGCTCGGTCAGACACCCGAAGGAATATTGTAAAGTACGCTCTCGTTTACCCCATCCATCTCTCCCTATACACTATACACTATAACTGTTATTCCATTTTAACTTGATAAATCTATCACTCCCTTGATAAATCTATCACTCCCTGAGCGAAATTTTTCATGACTATTGTAAATTTTTGTATTCTCCTGACAGGCTACTATTTTCCCACTTTAAGCAAAAGACTCATAACAAGAAAAATGAGCGTATTAAAAAACTATTAATCTTCGTAGAGTATTTTCGCTAAAGAATATTAAAAACCACTGGATCCCATTAGAGAGGACAGTATCATGCCGACGATGAAAGAAGTAATGACCTTTCGCGCTTGTTCTTTATTCCGCAAATCCAATATCCGTTAAAAGCACATCGGATGACATATTAAATGCTTTGAGCTTACCAAGGGGCTTGTTGTCGATGGCATCTGATGAATTGGAAATGCCGACATGAGGTATGTACATTGCGACGGGGGTGGATATGTGTTGACTGTCGAGGTTAATTAAATCGATAGAAGATGGAGAGCTACCAGGTAATGGGTTATTGAATATAACAAAATCTCCACTACAGAATAATGCTCTTTCAGTTGATACCTTACACTGAAAATAATTTCTTTCATCATTTTGACGAATATCATTGAGCAACATGGAGTATCAATGAAATTAATCAAGACATTTGATTAAAAGATTCGTCGGGTGTATACTTACCTGTAATAAAGAAGGCAGGCTGTTCTTTCCAAACTCCTCCATCATTCCATTGGTGGCGTGCAGTTGTTGAACGTAGGCATTGTGTGCGTTGAAGTACGCACTCAGACTTTCTGTTGATGGCGCGGACAAGTAAGATAGGTATGCGTTTTTGTACTCTTGACGGCACTGAAAGTAAATGCATTCATTTAGTTAAGGTACATGTACAAAAATATGTGTCCCAGTCAACTATTGCAGTACAAATGGAGCTCCTGTATATGCAGGATCAGTAAAGAAGGAAGAGAAAAGTCAGTTTGCGCTGAGTATTCAGCACAATACGGTGCTTCTTGTGATTTTTCTCTACAAAATATTGTCGATCTGCTGTTGGAAGGGCGATGTAAGATGTGCAGAAAGGATGAAAAGGCTAGGACAGATGAAAGGGTGAAGTTGTTTGCTGAATGGCAGAGAAGATGAGAGACAGCAATCCATAGGATGTGGACCAGGGGAATCATCCCAGGCAGAAACGAATTTAGTTGTTGTAAAGTAGTTGTGACCTTAGGGAAGAAGAAGTCGCACGGAGCTAGGTCCGGAGAATAACGTGGGTGAGGTAACAGTTTTACAGCCTGAAAAAACGAGTGTTCTAGCGGCGCTGTGGGCGGGTGCGTTGTCATGGTGCCATTGAATACCATGCAGACCAGTCTTTTGACGGCTCTTGCTTGGAAGACTACAGGAATACATTTGGTTATAGTACATTAAGAAGTAACTGTCCTTTGATTTAACAAGGCGACCATTTTCTTTCCAATACTCTTGGAACGACGAATTTTCGTTGGAGGCTACTCACTTTTAAAGCACCAGACTAATGACTGCTGTTTAGTTTCGTGTCCATTATCAAATTTTTCAAGCATAGACTTAGCCCAATCGACTCTTGTTGCTTTTTGCTCACTGGTCAACAAATGTGGCACCTATCTGGAGCACCGCTTCCTTAGGCGAAGATGATCATGAATGATTGTTCGGACCGCTGCCCATCCAATCCCCAGAAAAGCCTCAATCTCGGTGTCGGTTATATGACGATCTTTTTTTACCATATTTTGCACAGTTTCTACAGTTTCCGGAGTAACAGCAGTGGGCGGTCGACCTGTGCAGGTTTCATCATCGAGTGAGACCCGGCCACTTTAAACTCAGCAAACCGATGAAAAACTGTAGCCCTCGAAGGGGCAGAGTCCCCAAAGCAACTCACTAAACTTTCGTGACATTCCGCTTGTTTTGATCCGTTTTTATAGTCATACAAAACATGACTCGAAAATCGCGAATACCCGGTTCCATTTTCACGTAAAAATTCGGCCAACACTTAGATGCATTCGAGACCATGGCAAGGCAACTGCTGAACGATTCAAACGCTGCCTTTGCGTGTAAGCAATTACAGCTTCAGACAAAATAGCTGCGTGCTCAAACTTGTTTAAACTTGTATAGATTAGGAATATCTAAAGGCTTTCAGCGTGACCCTCGTATATTCTAACCGTCCAGTATTTTACCTAGCGCGCATTAACCAGAGGTTCTGTGCCCTCTGGAATATATACGGCATTCCTACCATGCTGACAACCTGGAACCGTTCTTCGCGTTAAAGCGCTTTTGAAAAAAGTATCGAGCAAATCGGGTCAGTGTCACTGCTGGTACCAACGATCGAAGAATCTTGTCTAAAAAATAGGATGTAGACAGTATGATGGTCATCTAATGCCAACATGATCCGACGACTGACTTAGGGTTTCGGCAAACATAGTCCCCAGAAGCTTTTTCCTCATTGCTTTTATGACGTACAAGTTGGCAGGCAGCCGGCAAGCTCATTAACAGGCAGCTCCGCGAATAATAAATTGGACCCCTGCCAGGATATGACGGGATTATTATTACTATTATATATAATAAAAACATCAACAATGACTAGCTACCGACGAAATTAACGATCGCGAAATTGGTATGGTCTGACAAAACATTGTGTAGATGTCCTTTGTAGATGTGCCTTGCGTTCTGTGCCATTTCATGTTTGAGCACAGTTGATTATGCAGTTTTTGTTTGTGTTAAGTGTGGTAGACAGAATGCTTAAGTTTGACGGATTAATTACTTATTTGATAGCATTGACCTGTCTTTTGATAATCCTTTTCGGGTTATTTCTATCCTTACTCTTCCTCAGCGTGGTACATCTGGATTGTATCGTTGCTTCAAGGTATTTATATCTGTTTAGCCCTTCTAGCTTTTTAGCTTCCAGTGTATAAGTACAATAAATTCAAAAAGAGTTTTTGAGATTACCAGGTATTTGTTTTTATTTGTTAAATTCTAGTCCATTTTTATCTCTTTTTGTTAAGAGGGTAACAGAAATAAAAGGCGTTTGGCATGATTTTCCAATATTTCGTTTCCAGCGCTCATTATAATAGATCGTTTTTTTAAAAATGATATTGAAAGGTTGTTTAAATATGTTTATGTATCGTGCCACAATATTTCGATTAAAGCGCTTGATTTTGAACATATCGACAATATTTCTAATGCAGATGACAGAAGAATGCAGGCCCATTTGTTCATGTTTTGGTTAATGTGGTTACCAAAGAGTTGAGAATACATCCGAAATGAGTCAAAAAATGTTAACATTCATGTGGAAATATCTAAAAATTTTGTGTCAAGAATTCCAAAAAGGCTTCGCATGGGCATAGAACCAACCTTTCTCTATCATCTGCAAAAATATCGTTCCCTTATCTTGAAAAAGCGATAGAAACGATTGGATTGTATTCCGAAAGCCTTTTCTTCTCTCAATATGTCATAAAAAGACTTGTAAGTCTACAATATCATCTGCCACTATTGCAGTATAGTCTGCAAATCTTATGTTATCAATAATGGACCCTCCAATATTCACATTTTCCGTTCTCTCCCATAGTGCTTTCTGAAACATTAGTTGCGAATATGCCTTAAATAATTCTGGTGACAATACACAACCTTGTTTGACTTCTCCTTGAATGTCCGGTGGTATTTCAAACTACCGTATACCCGTATTAACGAACAGTAATTTAAAAGTCTGTCTTTATATCCCTGAAGCCATACCGCAAAAACCGGAAACTCCCTTGACCGGAATCCTGATTAGCCTCTGACGCTGGATCTGCACAAAACATCATCACCCATAAACAAAACAGAGCACCATAAATACACACACGTCACGTGATGTATATCCAAAAGTTGGAAACTCGGCTTGGCGATACCGTCATTTGCGGAATACGCCGTTTTCGTTTTAGCTTCAGGGTGAGGCTGGGGCGAGCTCCATGCTTAAGCGCTAGGATGCGAACTTGTTAAAATGTATGAGTACTCTTAAAGTTGGCCGGAAACCGCTCCTGATAACACTGCTGTGTCGGAAGTTTAGTACAGCGAGTCGCATAATTGGTCCTTATAATGTGGCTTTTAATAATTATGAACGAGACAAAGGACAAGTTTGAATGACAATCGAGGGACAATGAGGGATATTGGAAATAGCTATTTTGGCTAACCCGGTTGCTGCTTGATCAGACGTATCATCAGAGTGGGGGGCTGTGGTTTCGATTTTAATGGGTAACAAACCTTTCTTTCTAATGATTAGTTGAGTAGCTAACAACTTATTAACACTAGAAACAGTAGATACCTTGTAAAATACTGTAGATGCTCTTACTTGGTGTAACTCATCCATCATGCAGATGAAAGATTGTGTGAACACACAGTTTCACAAATAAACTCTTTTTCTTTCAGTGACGCGCTTCGATTTATATTTAAATCATCGACGTACTGTCAGATCCTATCATGGATACAAAATTAGATCTCTCAAATCGAGCATACAATTTATCCTGTTTTACTATCTTTCTATTAAATTAAATATTATGTCTGTCTTAGGGGAAATATTTTTTTGGCGACTTTATTGACACTAGGGTTCAGGGAAACCCCTACAAAACCTTATCCATCGCGGTCAAAATGTCCTTGAGATATTTCATTTTGACAACTTTATATAATTAGAAGTATCTAGTAAGTGTTTGGCAAAATTTGATTTCTCTGGCTGATGGTTTTTGGACGCACTTATATGTTCTCCATCCGTGTTGTATGATTTACCTTTATAAAAAGCAGTACAGAAGCCACATGAAATCCTATAAATACCTGACTTATACATATTTGATTTTTCTCCTACAAAAAACACTTACTAGATACTAACCATAAATTTGGCAACGAAAATAGAAACTCAATTTTTATTGATACGTTACTATAAGCTTACATTTATTTGTATTCTAGGTTAACTTACTCCTGAAAACGTGAAATACCTTAAGAAATAAAATAGTTTATCACATTAAATATCCTAAGGACGTTTTGACGGCGATGGTTAAGGTTTTGTAAGGGTTTTCCTTAACACTAGTGTAACACTAGTGTAAATGCAGTCGCCAAAAAAATATTTCCCCTGAGACAAACATATGAAAAGAAAAAATAATTTAATAGAAAAATAGCTAGGCAGGATGAATAGCATGCTTGATTTGAGAGCTCTAGTTTTGTATACATGAGAGGATCTAGTTAGTTAGTTCGCAGGTAATCTTGTTAGCAGTCAAATCTGACAGTCCGACGACTTTAATTAAATATAAATCGAAACGCGTCACTGAAAGAAAAAGAGTTCTATTTGTGAAACCGTTTGTTAATCACACTATCTTTTTAACTGCATTATTGGTTTTACTCACTTTCGCCAGCTTTTCCTCTGTCTTGGCTATAATAGTCTCGAAACTCTCCCGATGGGTGAACACCTTCCTAGACTGTATCTTTCTGTGAAACGACCTCTCGAGGAGCGGCCTGGAAACCTGCCGGCTGAGGATGGATGCGATGTCCCCCAACGCTTGCGAGTCGATCTCTACCTCCTGTAGAAGTGTCTCCCACGTGTGGAATAGGGAGCTGGGGCAGGCTGGCCTATGGAAACAAAATTAAATCCAATATATTGAATAACATGAAGGCAGTTTGGTGTTTTCCATATCATCAAAAGTTGTTGTTTAATTAGTGATAATTTTAATATGCGCGCGTTCAAGGCTGTGTGGTTGAATTTGTATTCAACAAATTATTAGAAAATCGCTAAAATTTTGGTCTATTTCCATTCAGTTGGAATATCAAAAAAACTAAATCTGTTCGTTTTGGAGAAAAAATGCAAAGGAAATAATATTCGTAGCTATTTATATTTTACACAAATTATAGCTGGTTTATAATTAAAAAAAGGTTTTTAGTAGCAAAAATAGTAAGAATTATGAAAAAATCTAGTTTATTTTGCATTTTTTTAGTAGGCAGATGATAGAAAGGATATTTAGATTTGGCCAAAAAAATCTCTTTGATCTAGGAAATCATTTCATCACATTACACCAAAATCATTTAATTGTTCTTACGCAATATTACTGCAATCCGAATATATACAGATAAGTTCATAATATAGTAAATAATACCGAAAAACTCAAGCTGCTACACACTATAAAACTTAATAACACACAGCTCAAACTTAACATCGTATTTTGAAACATTGAAAGTTGAGTAGGAGGAGCCGTGGTAGGTTTCCGAATATTTGTTCAATTTCAAGTCCTATAAATAAATTGATGGTCTTAATGATTGATTTCAATTAATTTTTCAATTATTTGTCTAATAAAAAATTGAACACATGTTTTTGAATCCATGAATATTAAAATTATTATCCCTGATACTCATTGAAGCAAACTGTTTGATCACATGGAGCACATCCAACCTAAAACACATACTGCCCGGTGAATTGATTTCAGAAATAGGCAAGGTTTGAAAATGTAAAGAAAAAATCATAACCAACGTTTTATTGATTCTATTAAACTGAACCTGCTTGTTTTATGTGCATTTTTGTGATTCCAGTCGAGCGAAATACCTTTTTTATTTATAATTGGTAGTACTGAGGTGCCAGCCTTGTAACGTTCATTGTATCTGTTATTCTACGTAACTGATATTGTACACTTGTTATATGGGAACATACTTGGTTCAAATTTAGTTTCTTATGATAAAAGCTACTTCAAATATTTTAATTTTTGCAACAAACGAACAAAGATCCAAAGAAAAAAGCAGAATGTAAATTCTACAGACAGGTCAACAGACCGACAGACACATAGATCACCAAAAAGACTGATAGATAGTCAAAGTGCCGGAATGTAGTCAAATTATCTGTAATCAAAAATGTCATGCGATTATAATATTCCTAGTAGGACTTTTCTATTATGCTGAATCCGTAAATTTTAGTTTTAACCACCATGTAGCATCCAGTATGTAAGAGGGATATTGGTGGCATTTTTATATGCATTATCTTAAAGAGGAAAAAGCTTTCTGCGACTGATGCATTTGAGTATTCTCCTAGATATACGTTTCACTGCGTTAAAGGCTTCCAGGTGTGAACTGGAGTCCTCTAAAATAAATTCTGAAGTGAAGTGTTCTCTCTGGAGCTTGAGATTTTGTATTTCTGGATAAAACAGGTTAGTAGCACGTAGGACATACGGATGGAACGGTAAAAGCAATCGTATCGCGTTATCAAGTAAAGAAGGTTGGAGAATCAAACAAGAATGGATCTGTATCGATTCTAAAAGTCGGTGAGTAAGTCGTGGGAGGTGGCAAACAGAAACATAGATAGATTAGTTGCACTTCAATGGACTAAAGGACGCGTAGCAATGGAATCTCGCCCAGAACACGTGAGAAATGCCCATATAAGAGAGAAAAATGCAAGTAAATGGAACCATTTTGTATGCGATAGGATCCAGGCGATTACTATGATTCGGTTACCTCCAAAAAATGGAGGTAACTAGAATACTGAAAAGGATACGGGATTGGGCTCGAACAGAGAGAAAGAGACCGACATTTGTTGAGGCCACATAGCAGGAAACGGCACTAGGAACACCCATCTATATATATTTAGGAATTCAGTACAGAAGTTCAGTAGAAAAAATTTAGTCCGTTACATGTACTCCAAAATATGAGTAATCTTCATTCATAGCTTCACCTTAAGCTGCCCTGAAGAATGAAATAAACTCTCCGAAAAAAAACGGGCAATTTATGAAAGAGTTCTTTTAACTTTGCCTGAGTTTACTGGATAGTCCACTGATCAAAGTTTCGTTTAATATCAGTATGATTATTCACTACAGTGCGATCCGGTTTTCTCAGATATTTATGAATTATTCTATTTTGATTTGATTTGATTTGATTTGACATACTTTACGATTGGATCGACATAAGGACATGATTTGGAAATCAGAAGATGACAAAGAAATATATTATCTTAAAATAGGCAATTGCCCTCGGTTTTGCGTGGATGTAAGTTCTATCAAACTTCTACTAACTTTGTACTCAGTTCTCAGTTGATTCTGAAAGAAACACCCTACCTTTCTTTCCTAAGTTCGCTGTTCCTTTTTCTGAAGTTGGTAACAAGCATCTGTAGCTCCTCGGCATGTCTCTCGTACATTTGTCCCAGTTGTTGGGTGAAATCAGATACTGAAAAGTAAAGAAAACGAATTATATGCTTGAAATACGGATTGGGACGTGGCAAGTCCCGAGCTTTGAAGTCAAGGTAGGGGCTACATTAAGAGGACCACAGTGGAAGAAGGGGAGAAAAGGACAGGTGGTGTCCTACTTTGCATCTTTGCAGTGGTGGATCTAGCCGGTTGGATCCAATTATGTTTTTTCTTCTCACATATAGAAGAACGATCTTTATAGTAGAAAAGGTCCATTGTGATGTAAGAAATATAGTTAAGTACCACACCACGTATCACTTTTCAGATTGTGCACACATGAACATCTCAAATACACTTCCTTGACGATTAACAAACCAATGATTTCAATTATTTTGGCGTAGATTTGTATCTCAAACTTTTGATATTTTAGGATTCAATTAATTAAATTGTGAAATTATTGGAAAATCATTGTTTTATAGTTTTTTTTAATTTGCCGTATGAAGACTAGAGGCACAGAGTAAAAGTAGTTTGAACTGCTACTCCTGACGCTTTAATATAAATTCATTTTTAAATTGATGATTATTGAAAATTATGAAGAGCCTATGTTTACGTTTTCTTGACTATGAACAGAACAATGATTTCAAGTAGGGTAACGTGGTACTTCCGGTATTAGAATTTAAGATTTGAATTTTATTTTGGAATGATAGTTCGGAATTAAACTTACAAAATATTGATCACATTCAGAAATTTTATCAATTTATTGTAATTTCAATATTTTCCAAATTTCTAGAATTCTATAGCTTCCAATATTTCCAAAACGGGCTTGACGGAATAGGGAAATATACTAATACCACTGCAGTAGAAATGAGGTGTTAACCTTCTTGAAGTAATTTTTCAAAAGCATCTGAGTAGATAATTATCATCCACATCCAGAAACGAAGCAAATAAGTTTACCTTAGACAAAAAACATAATTTCGAATTCAAGCACGCCAACAACTTATTAAAGATAGTATGGATTTATCCAAAATATCTGGAATGCGTAGAGAACTTACTCTCTTAATAAAGTGGATGTATCTAGAATTCGAAGTCTCCAAATATTGAAAACAATTCTTATCTATGTGGATGAAAATGTGTGAATTATCGTCAATGTCTAACACGGAGGATTTTCGGGGTCCTTAGTTTATAGGTAAATAAGCGTCTTACACGGAAACAAAAAATTGAGTTTTCCTCTCCCTCCTATGAACAGACTACCAATTTTGCTTCTCTTGTACTTTTGGAACGACAAAAACAAAATGCGATCGTTTTTATTTTTTCATTTTCTGCCCTCAATTATCAAAAAATAAAATGCCTTTTTTTGTCATTGTCACAGAGATAATGAATCATCAAATGTACATAATAACCAAAATGATATACAGACGACAAATCCCAAAAGATAGACAGATCTATAGACATGAGTGACATGATTATGATGTATCAATTACTTATCTGCCTATCTTTGAGTGAAGTTATACAGTATATCTGAGAAACGATAAAAATAAATAAGGATTTGAACATTTGGATGCTCAAGGGTTGTTTCAGTACAATCACAAAGATCAAAATGTAGAGAAACCAAATTTATTATAAAAAAAAGGTTTGAGTTTTTAACTTATAAAAATAATTGGGAGCTTGCAAACCTACAATACCGAAGTTTGATACTTCGCCGTCTACTTTACCTACTATGGCCCACACCCACAGAATGTCACTAGAAGCAGGCTCCCAAAATACTATCAAAATTGGTCTAGTGGATACCTAGATCGACAGCTCAAAGTGGCATTTCTACTCAGTATTGTTTGGCAAATCATTATGAATAGGTTAACTCCATAACAACGTTTTCAAATCGTGGAAATTTATTTTCAAAATCAGTGTTCAATTAAATGTTTATAGAGCACTTCGTGAATTTTATGGTGCACATAATCGTCCGACAGAGACCACCATAAAGAACGTAATAACCAAATTTTGGTCTACATTCACTCTTTTGGATGCCAAGCCACCGACAAGAATGAGAAGAGTGCGTACAGAAGAAAACATTGCTGTCGTTGAAGCTAGTTTCGAAGAAAACGACAATTTATCGATTCGTCGTCGTGCTCAGCAAATTGGACTTTATACATCGACCTTATGGAAAATTTTACGTAAGGATTTTGGTTTGGCGCAATACAAAATTCAATTGGTGCAAGAATTAAAGCCACCGATCATCGTTTGCGCCGTGAATTAAATGATTGGCCTTTAAATCAATTGAACGAACATTAATTTTTTTTCCGTAAAATTCTCTTTAGTGATGAGGCGCATTTTTGGTTAAATGGATACGTCAACAAGCAAAATTGTCGCATTTGGAGCAAACATAATCCACACGCCGTTCAAGAATTACCGATGCATCCTGATAAATGTACTGTTTGGTGCGGTCTATGGGCTGGTGGTCCATATTTCTTTAAAAATGAGGAAGGACGACGCGTTACCGTGAATGGAAATCGATACAGAACCATGAACAATGAGTTTTTGTTGTCAAATCTCGAAGATATGGATATGGACGAAATGTGGTTTCATCAAGACCGTGCCACTTGCCATACAGCACGTGAAAGAATCGACTTATTGAAAGAAACTTTCAAGGACAACATCATCGACATTTGCCATGAGAACATCTATAGAATAGAGACAGATAGACCACCCTCATTCTAGTCTATGAAATAGGCGAATCCATTTAATCTATTGCTCGTTTCTGGATTCTATCCAGAATCTTTAGGAGTTTCTCGGAGCGATGGCCTGATCTAGGTCTTATAGAGTAGATATAAGGAAAGCAGTAGCTGTTCCGGAGAATACAATTACCTGGAGTGGAAGAGAACGCCCGACCTCTATGATGCAGACCTATCGAGGCCGGCAACATGTTCGTGCAATGATGTTATTGTACATGTTAATTCCTATGAGCTTGATGGAAGAAGATTGGCAAACCAGCATGCGACTATAGATATTATCATGGCAGATGTTCGACGGAGCTGTCTTGCCTAATATTTCCAAGAGTCGCCAGTACAGCAAACAGTAGAGCACGTTTAGCTGAGGTTGAGCTTACAACGCCTTTTCCAAAAGTTCTTCTTTTGGAGAAGCTCTGCTTTGTGTGATGAGCTACCAGCGTTTTGTTCCCTAATGGCTTTATTTAAAGCGTTCAAAGGTCAATGTGAATAGACATTTATTCTCTCACTGAGCGTTATAAGCTATCTGCCTTCGCGTAAGGCTATCTATGAAAGAAAAGTTGACATGAGAAAATTATTATATAGATTATACATTTTTTATGATTATTGTACTAAACTCAATTATGCGTAGGACATTAAAATATGATGTGAGCAACAAAGCTCCATTCGATCTGAAATGTTAAAACACGTAATATTCCTCGCATTAAATGTCTCTTCTCCCTGTTTCACAATTCTGCCATTAATGAGAAACTTAATTACTCGAACCCTGCTTCTAACTTCTTAAATTAAGACATTTGACAGCTCCAACATTTCTCACTTGTTTCATTTAAATATTCGGTGGATTAGTTTGTAAAGGAAGCTTTTGACTGTCAGGGATCATCACAGACTGGGAAATTCCAGCGTTTGGCGAAATTGGTAATCTATATAAAACGGTTTGGAGGTGCTAGAATATGAAATGAAGTAGCAATTCGAGAGTGTTGTCAAATATCTATTTTCATGATTGATATCCGTATCTGAATGAAATGTTTTGAGATATGTTAAAATATATAATGACGCATTTCAATATAATTTATACTGTATTCGGGTTACTTGTAAACCTAGGTCTGGCTTCTATGAATTTATACCGATGATCGAAGTGCTGGAGTCTTTGAACAGAGATTTCACTGTTCTCCTTATAAGCAACCTATCACAAAGACAGAAACCTATAGCGCCCCAGAAGCGTTTTGAGAGTATAAAGAATGTCTATCCTGACACTATGATGACGAGGCCATTGGGGATGGGTCGTGTGTTCCTTGTACTGATATTTTTTTGATATGATCCACGACAGATTGGAAATTTACTATAGCAGTGTCAATAGAATGATCACAGATTTATCACTTTTCTTGAACGTTCCATTGGCTTAGGACCATATCTCTATATATACGAGCTGTAGCTATTCCTGTAAATGAAATTTTCTGGAATGAACTTTTAGCTTCTGCAGCCTGGTGCTGCCAGGATACATTATTGTCGATTTTAACCTCCAGAAATCTATTGAAATTATTGGGCGACTCTCTATCTCCGTCTTCAGTGCGTTGAAATTAACTCTACTTTTAGATCCCCATTCAACATCTTTTTTTTGATGCGTACGTAGATCTTGATGGTAAATACATTTCAAGCATATCAATCTACCACTATCCACGTAGACCATAGCCCAACAGCTTCACGATAATGACACTCCTATAACCTTTGATATGATGAGAGATGAATCACAGTTTTATTGTTGCTAGGTATATTTTTGTCGTTTTTATGGATGAGTTGCACACGACCGGTCTTATATAAGACGCCGTAGGAAAGACGCTTTGCTAGTCTGAGATTTATAAAGCTTGCTAAGGACTAGTGTGTGAGCTCGGCGTAGAGTGTACTTCTAAATGGTGAAAGCTGCAGTCAAAACGGAGATCTATCGACAAAATGGTGGATGCGCACACATAACCACTTACTTGTGTAAATAAAATTAAACGTAGCCATTTACGGTTAACCGGCTAATTAATTTACATGTGTTATGACTGTCACTATATACTAATCTATTGTGCTTTAAGCTCCGTAACTTTTACTCATTAAATTGACGTAAAATAGCAGAAAATAAGTTTGTTATCACGTGGTGACTGTTTGTTAGGAGCAACCACCATTTTAAGGAAAAGTGGTCGCACTTTAGCGGAAGTTTCAAGGGTTGCGTTTTGGGCAATGTTTATATAATTTTGAGTAGTTCACCCAAAGATGATTGTAGATAGTAGACAGTAAATCGTAACGTCGTGACACAAAAAATTATATGGACAATGGAATTCCGAAAAACAGCGTTTGAAGACAAGTTTATTGTGCAAGTTATTCTTAACTTGTTATTGAGTCACATTATTTACCTTTTCCGTAGAAGTTATGCCAATATTTTATATTTTGTGATACTAAATAGGTCATGAAGGATACTCTTTATACATGTACCCTAATGTCGTAGGTCCTAGAAATGTAAATTCATCTCAGGCAGCACTTTGCCTCCACCTCCTTGCGTTCCATTTCTCAGATGCAGTGGCAAGAAAACGGAACGAGATGTGACGTCTAATTTCTTGCCTATCCACGGCCATGCAGAATAGCTAGAGGAAATAGAGCGTCGACTTGAAAAACACTTATGTGAGCGGCACTTCGCCTTTTACGTCGCATGATAATTGGCAGGGAAGTATTGTAATAACAAATTGGGGGTCAGGAGTCAGTAAAAGGGTTGCTTGACCTGGGTTAAATGCATTATATCTTCTGTAAATCCCAGTGAATTTCAGTACTTTACAAACATAGGTGATTATTGACCCATTTGCGTTTTAAACAGATGAACATGTGCATGCCCGTGGATTCCTTATGCAAAATCTGCCGTGGATGCATCGAGAGGCGAAAGTAATTTTTTTGTGGCCGCCTTGCAAGGTGGGTAGACAATAACGGTTACGTACAGTGATGTTAGGTCTCATGATGTTGTGAAACTTTATTCCTTTGTGTTGCTTGAATTACAAAATTTGGCAAGCAAATAAGGCGCAATATTTAAGTTTGCTTCAGTTGAGTTTTTCTTAAGAGAACTAATTTATTCTGTGTCTACTTTAGCGGCTTGTACTTCATATTACTAATAATTATCTATTATTTTAACCGGATAGATTTGCTATTTGATTTCTTGAGAAAAGGTGTCAAGTGAGTTGACGGTTATTTCACGTGGAGTTGTATCAGTTTATTGGATATTTTGGTCGGATGTTAGAGTTACTGATCCACTCGAATCAAATTTTGGAAACGTGGACATTTTTAAAAACAACCTTTAAGGATTTTTTAGATTATAAAAATAGGATTATTATATTAGTCAATGCTTTCAATGCACTAAAATCTCAGCACGATGAACAGAAATTAGCCTATGCTCTTGAAGCCATAATGGGTGGTTCAATCTCTGTGAATGAAATTTCAATTCATTTCATAACCAGGGTAAGTAATTTGAAGAACGTACTGCGTATTAAACATATTTAAACCTCATCAAAACTGTAACTCCATTATTCAGCTAATGTATGTCAAAAAAGGAAAGTTAACCGGTACCATTTATTAAGGCAGAAAAAATATCGTCAGTATGAACACGATAACCTTTGTTAATATGCGCTCCCCATTTATGAGGAAACTGCTAAGCGAAACTAATTAAAAACATTCCGAACAATCAACAGAGGAAAAGTTTTTGAGTTAATTAAAACGAGTCCAGTTTTGTAGTTCTCGAATTAAATGCCTTCAAACCATTATGTTATGGCATCAAATAACTATTCCAATGTTAGTTCGAAAGTTGGTGGGCTGGCTTGTTCTTGATATCTTGACTAGCAAGGGTGTGTTGTTGGTTTTTGAAGTTACGGCTGTCCGTAATTGTTTTGCAAGTAAATCATCATCATCACGATAAAGATCATGCATAAGATTCCTGCAGCAACATTCCATTTTGGCCTGCAAATATGAGTGAACACAGATACGTTTTCGAGACTTTTCCTTTTTCAAACAACACAAAATTAGAAATATCGCAGATATTTGTTTTAAAAGAATTATTGTATTTCATTCAGGTTGTTGATTCTCTTACTTGGTGAAACTCATCCATCATTCAGATAGAAAATTCTGTATCAGAACATAATCTTTTATTTGAGTTATAGTTTTACTATATGTTTCAACACACGATGTCTTGATAAACTTATTTTTCGAAACTTGTTGCTCAGCATAAATGTGGTTTGCTGCCTCGTCGTTAACTTGTGGCACTTAAGATTCAATCAAGCACGTCTGCTGCCTATGCAGATTCTGATATTCTTCTCGAACACAGGAAAGGAAGATACCAGAAACGATTTTGGAGTGAGAAAATCCAGAAAACTTTTGGTATGGACAAGACATAAACCTGTGTCTCCAACATTCTGTGCATAAATTCTTCTGTTTTCTCACTCCAGAATTGTGATTTTAATCTTCCTTTGATTTTAGACAATTACGAGTATACGAGATGTGGCCGCCAGTTTGAACCTTGATTGAACCTGGTTGTTTCAAATTATAAATTCAGCCAAGATCGACAATAAAATTTACTATCTCTATAGTCCTGAAAGGTGCGTCGTTCGGAATAACCATTAAAATAAATTTAGAATAATAGTTTTTCCAAAAGTATCTCAATTCGAACGGGAGCAAGGTCAGATTTAGGTGACCAATAAATTCCTTATTTTATATCGCTTCACGAAACTCAAGTAATTCATAGTTTTACTGGACAATTTACGCATTAACACTTTCGGAATAGTTTCTCTAACGGTCACCAAGTAAATGCTCTCTGAAGTAAGGTCATTATATTTAATATCGTGCCACATAATTTAGTTATATATATCTATATATCTGACTAATATATAATCAGTTTTAGTATATGCTACTCTACACATAGGTGATAGAAATATGTCAGAAGGGAGTATCATCAAACAATAACACAGCTAATAATCAGCCGTTATTTATACTTCTTGTGGGTAGGACAGTTATTAGGGTGTGTAACTACCAAAGCAACAGAGAGCAATTTTTATGTATGTTGCCATAAATTCAAAAAGTGTTGAAACAGGAAGCAACATAGATAAGTATTTCCTCTACCAGCGCAACAAGAAAAACAAAAATGTTTCACTTGGTCGTTGTACATTGCGTAAATGAAACAAAGAGTATGTACCAATATATCATGGTTTCTCCCTCAGTGAACTTCAGAATTTTTGTAGTTAAAAGACATCCAGAAAAAAAATATCGCACTAGCAGCATGAAGTTTTATTATATTAAGCAAAAAAATGAATAAAAATCATACATTAAAGTACAACTCCGATTCGAAGAGTGAAATCAATACGGAGAATAAATTGCAGCTTCTAGATGCCCTAAGGAGATATGATCTAATGGCAGAGCAAATATCACCGATTCTTATATTATAAATTATTTTCGGATATATTATAAACAGTTGTTGTTGTGTTATATCAAGCCAGTTATATCAATCATCGGCATCTTGATCTATTCGATAGCAAACTACGTCCAGGAAAGACAGCTCGTCTCCATTGATATCGCTACTCGAACTTACCGACACATGTTTCCTCTTTTTCCGTGATGTTTGTCGCTTCCAACGGAAAATGCTACATAAATTTCACCTTTAAATTGTCGTGGTAACAATAAGCAACATACAGGAACTTACAGTAACTTTTTGCCAGTAAATGGGAGAAACACAAAAGTTGCTCCATGTTGCTTTGGTGGATACGTACCTTTAGGTGTTTCATTAATGTTTGTTATTTGTAACAGGAAATATACTTTTTATGCACACCGTATTAAAGCTAGAGGTTGTACTATGCTGAGAATTCTCAAAAATCAAAATCATCATAATTTTTTTCATTGTAACTGATATGATATCATATAAAACCGAAAAATGAACAATTTGATCAAAAAAAAAAATAATGAATCAATCGAATAATTTTTATTGGGGGAAGGAATTATTTTAATCATTAATTTTAAGATTATGATGAAAATGTTATATACAATAGGGCATTCAATTATCTAAATTGAACTTCCAGGTACTCAACTACTGCATTAGCTTCTTCATAATTTTCCTAACTGTTCCGGCTATTCAAATATTTTATATTGTAGATGTTCTAGCTTAGTGAAACTCTTCCACATGTAGATGAAATTGAAATTTTGAGCACATGATAACAGAAATAAAACTCAGTTTTTATGACACGGTTCGATTCAATATTTAAATCATCTATCAATTTCGCTTTCAATTCGCTTCCATCAAACTGCAGATATCATTCTGACTTCTGACAATTTTTCATTGTTCATGAGCCATCTATTTTATAAAATTTTGATAGTCCGACATTGATTTGAACATTGATTCAAAACGCGCCACAAAAACAGAGTTTCATTTGTGAAACCTTCTATTCAAACTGTAGAATTTTATCTGAATATCCAAATAATATCAAGATATTTGAGTTTTGGTGTCCAAAAAATGTATTGATCCTGCCTCATATGCCAATTTAGAGGCCCACACAACGAAATTATTTTCCAACGTCAATCGAAGAAGTGTTGTTAAACGCTTCACGCTTTATCGTACATTTTACGGTGCCGTTCAGCAAACTCCGTTAATTGAAAGTCCATATCAATTTCGCTTTTCAATCGAGCCTGGCAAACTGTAGATATCATCCCAAAAACATGAAACCCGATTTTTTCACGCAGAAGAGCCGCTTCTGCCAATTTTTCATTTCCATATCCCACTTCTGATTTGCAGTTGATGGGTTGTCTAACCGCTGTAATGACATGCTACCTGCTCCATTTTTTTTTTAAATTTACCTAACATTATTTTGTTTGCATCATCATGGTCATAAATAGCTTATCTTTGAAAAGGACTAGCTTAAATTTCTTTTTGTCTGGTAGCCAATAAAAATCTTTGGTACTTTATCTCATTCAGCATATACTAACTAATCTGTCATCTTAGTGACATAAAACAATTTTTTCCGTAGAAAATGACCAGATACCAGACACTATAGATTTTTCAGAAAAAATCCTTCAAAGATACTCTTATTTGTTCTACCATTTCATAGAAAAATGGGTAGAGAGGATAAATAGAACCTGGGTAGCATTTGTAAATCAACAAATCTGACAGTCCGACGACGATCTGAATATAAACTGAAACGCGTCACTTAAAGAAAGAGTATTTGTGGAACTTTGTATAGTGTTACACATTTTTTATCTCTATGATTTTGTAGTTAATAATTTAGTTATATAATTTAGGATACAATTGAATCGATATCTACGAATGAAGTTCAGTTCAATATACATGAGACACAGAGAGCAACTATACTGGATGGAGGGACGCATAATATTTGAGTCACCTCCCATAAGGCTCCTGGAGGTAATGACATACCCTAGCACGATAATATTGCCGGCCTTGCTAGGTTGACATCCCAGCAGCTAGAGGTTCTGCTTCAAAAAGAGCAATACACCAGATATTATTACAAAGCAGCTCCACAGTCTGGAACATCAAAGAGAAGTGGCTCATCTGATTCTATAGATTCTACTATGGTAAATGTTTGAACGCCTTGTCTCTGAAAATTACACAACGAGCAACGAAAACTAGAGGGCGCAACGAGCAAGTCATACCTTTAGAAAAGCTCGTCGTTGTAGAATGAGCTACCAGGGAGTTTTTTTTCTGATACAGCTCACAAATTTAAGGTCCACGTGAATACACATTTCTCACAGCGATATAATTACAGTAAAAGGTTCATCAAGCTTATCTGTTCGTACAGCAACGTAATTTAGACCGTCAATATGGATCTTTATGAAGCCCGTACAACAACGGATCGTCGATAAACAGTCGCCTGCTTCAAACATCTCTAAAAAGCATCAACACGTCTAAAACTCTTCTTTCATTCAAGTCAAAAAGTAAAATTCTGTAACTCATATCGAATGTCCAGTGCTTTACCCAGACCAATGTTAAGCTGAAGTAAGCCAATAAGACTCATAGAAACAACTTTTCTTGGAAAAAATAGCGACGAACAACTCCGGACTCGTATAAAAGTTTTTCCGTTTATTATTAGCTTTTGCTTCAACGCAAAGTTTGACAAAGAAACTTTCTTACCATAACTTATGTTCACTAGAAGGTAGGGTTGATTCTAGCAGCCACTCGATCAGTTTTTAGAATAGCTAGACCGTAAAATAGTATTACAACCTTACTTGGGGTTTTTGCTGTTCAATAGACGGGGTATAATTGTAATAGCGAGAAGTATCGAATTCGAGAAATTATATTTTCTTAATGTATCATGACATATTCCGAAGAAACATGAAAGCCATTTATGTCTATCTGCCTATCTGTCTATCTATCTATCTGTCTATCTGTCTATCTGTCTATCTGTCTATCTGTCTATCTGTCTATCTGTCTATCTGTCTATCCGTCTATCCGTCTATCTGTCTATCTGTCTATCTGTCTATCTGTCTATCTGTCTATCTGTCTATCTGTCTATCGGTCTATCTGTCTATCTGTCTATCTGTCTATCTGTCTATCTGTCTATCTGTCTATCTGTCTATCTGTCTATCTGTCTATCTGTCTATCTGTCTATCTGTCTATCTGTCTATCTGTCTATCTGTCTATCTGTCTATCTGTCTATCTGTCTATCTGTCTATCTGTCTATCTGTCTATCTGTCTATCTGTCTATCTGTCTATCTGTCTATCTGTCTATCTGTCTATCTGTCTATCTGTCTATCTGTCTATCTGTCTATCTGTCTATCTGTCTATCTGTCTATCTGTCTATCTGTCTATCTGTCTATCTGTCTATCTGTCTATCTGTCTATCTGTCTATCTGTCTATCTGTCTATCTGTCTATCTGTCTATCTGTCTATCTGTCTATCTGTCTATCTGTCTATCTGTCTATCTGTCTATCTGTCTATCTGTCTATCTGTCTATCTGTCTATCTGTCTATCTGTCTATCTGTCTATCTGTCTATCTGTCTATCTGTCTATCTGTCTATCTGTCTATCTGTCTATCTGTCTATCTGTCTATCTGTCTATCTGTCTATCTGTCTATCTGTCTATCTGTCTATCTGTCTATCTGTCTATCTGTCTATCTGTCTATCTGTCTATCTGTCTATCTGTCTATCTGTCTATCTGTCTATCTGTCTATCTGTCTATCTGTCTATCTGTCTATCTGTCTATCTGTCTATCTGTCTATCTGTCTATCTGTCTATCTGTCTATCTGTCTATCTGTCTATCTGTCTATCTGTCTATCTGTCTATCTGTCTATCTGTCTATCTGTCTATCTGTCTATCTGTCTATCTGTCTATCTGTCTATCTGTCTATCTGTCTATCTGTCTATCTGTCTATCTGTCTATCTGTCTATCTGTCTATCTGTCTATCTGTCTATCTGTCTATCTGTCTATCTGTCTATCTGTCTATCTGTCTATCTGTCTATCTGTCTATCTGTCTATCTGTCTATCTGTCTATCTGTCTATCTGTCTATCTGTCTATCTGTCTATCTGTCTATCTGTCTATCTGTCTATCTGTCTATCTGTCTATCTGTCTATCTGTCTATCTGTCTATCTGTCTATCTGTCTATCTGTCTATCTGTCTATCTGTCTATCTGTCTATCTGTCTATCTGTCTATCTGTCTATCTGTCTATCTGTCTATCTGTCTATCTGTCTATCTGTCTATCTGTCTATCTGTCTATCTGTCTATCTGTCTATCTGTCTATCTGTCTATCTGTCTATCTGTCTATCTGTCTATCTGTCTATCTGTATCAACAATAAAATGTTTTGACACGATCATGTTGCTAGGTTGGTATTCCAGAAGCTGGGGGTTTTCTTCTGCTCCAGAAAGGCGTGTTCTTCGGAACTCTACTAGTATCAGATCGGATCATCGCAGGAATACTGCTTGCACACATCTAGTGGATGCGTCTGACCTTACAAAGGACCTACGCATTCTGGAACAACGAAGAAAGGTGGCCGATATGTCCCTATTCTATATATATAATCACGGAAAATGTTAGACAGAGCTGTCTCCTCGCATAATATCGATACAAGTCGTCAGTACAGAAAGTACCAGAAGGGCTCAATGGGCGTATCCTTACCAGGTCGACCTCCAACGAGCTTCTTCCAAATATATCTATTTGAAGAGCCTTGGCGTTGTGGAATGAGCTGCCAGGAATTTGTTTCTCGTTGGATACAACGTTTTAAGGCCAATGTGTATCCGTTCCATCGCAGCGCTTCTGGAGCGCAATAAGCTTTATGCTTTTGCGATAGATTATCTATAAAAAAATACTTTCTCTTCTCGCTTTCAGGCTAGCAGATGAACATAGGCTTTTAGCTAAATCTTACACTATTACTGGTCAAAATATATGCTTTGCTGAAATGACAGCTCTGGTGGCTTTAGGATCGAACTCTAAATCTCCGTAGCCTACTAGGTACCAAGTAACATTACGGTAATCATCATTATTTTAGTTGACATTATTGTTTTAAGTGAAAATGGTACATTTTGGATTCATGGCCAATTGACTGGGATATAACTATGCCAAAATCAGGCTGCCACTAAGAGCTATATCACATGCCATCCTTTCAGTAATTTTTCCTTTCTGTCTAATAGCCTGGGGCCATTACTGTACTCGTAACAGCTTGGAGATGCTCCTGTGATTTCCCAGGTGGTTTCGCACTGATGAATATTTATCGAATCTCCCTCAAATTCAACCAAGCTGCTTACCGATATTAGAATTCTGGAATGCTGATTATTTTGTAACCGACGGATTTCTCACCCATGTTCATACTTTTGGAATAGAATATTCATGTACCATTAATACCGAGATGGCCCAAAACAATTCGTTCGTTTATAAAGTGAGTCGTTAGATTCTCTACATCGTCAGTTGAATTTGTTAAATTGTGTGTCCTTCACAGATAGAGATAGTGTGGATAGAAAATGTATCTGAAGTTGACCCAGCAAGGCTGGTACATAGGCAAATTATACAGCCATAATCAACAGATAATTTGAAACTTATTCAACACCCCATTGAGTATTCAAAGGTACCACTTTAAAAAAATTGCATGTTCTGTTAACTTGTGGAAAGGTTAGAAAATCAAGCTATAAGAAAGCATAAAAAATATTATAACGTCAAAATGAAAAAACAATTAAAGACTGATTAAGTGCCCCATTGAAAATTGTAACTGTCCACTAAAATAACAGATGCTGAATTAAGGAAAAAAAAATAGAATTGAAACGCTACTTTTGAAAAGATATTTGCATGTTATATCTAAGTATGTTATCATTATATCGTAAATGGACCTTCGATATTGGAAGGATATTCAGTTAGTAAGCCAAAATAAATTTCAGTAAGCGCGGTGACCATCGTAATATTTCTTCATAATTGATAGTACCTTGAAAGAATCAATGACTTTGAAGGAAGAAGTACCTGATAGGTAGTTTGAAAAGAAAGATTGTCAACCATGTAATCTAAAAAAGTTTCTTGCTTACGTTGCTTTTGAAAATGATGAAATAAAACTAATTGAAAGAAATAGTCGACTACTGTAGCTACTTTTGGTATTAAAATAGTGTAACAGTAATATCAATTTCAGTAGATATATAGGTTAACTATTCTGTGTGGTCGTTATCAGTACTTAGCAAACATCAAAAGAATAGTAGGCTGTATCTTCTTATACTGCAGTTTCTTTCCCAATAAAGTTTTGTAATCTGTTATGTTATGTGCTTTTTTATTCTCTTTGCTACATAGCTATTTCAGTTGCATTGGAAGATAACAAAGAAAATGACTGAAGCAGCAGCTTTCGTTGCCTCACAAAGGACCTTGACAGTTTCCTTCCAAAATAATCGATGATATAAACGACCCTTCCAATTATACCCAACAATCCCCTATTTCCAACAGAAAAGATTGAAAATGAAACATTAATATTAATCAGTACCTATCGATCTTAGTGGTTTTGTTATCACGGTAACGATGAAAATTATTCATCAGGACAGCTATTCTAATTACTGAAAGGTCAATCATGGTGAATTGATTTTGGGCAGCAACACACTGTCGACGATGCTTCTACAGCTAGAGTTCTTGTAGTCTTCGAGAATTGAGAGTGTCATTTTGCTTTGAATAGCATTGATTTATTTGGTTCAATTTCTGATAAAATAATACGATAAGTATTTTATTCAAAAATTAAAATTATGAGACTAATCTAATTGCAAAATATGAGCGAGGAGATTACTGTGGCTACAAATATACTTGCTGTTAATAGAAATAACAGTTTAAGTAGGTACGCTGAATATATTTTAGAAGCTTGTGTCAGTGCGTATATATTTGACCTAAGTAAATAATAATGGTTTACCTTTTACTATGGGCCATAATATCTTGCGCAATATAAATATTTAGATCATTCTTACGCTACAGAAAATTATATTCAGCGGAAAAACTACTATTATTCTACAAAGCAGTCTCTGGAACTTCTGGAGTCAATACAAAAGGGTCTTCACAGTGTCAAAAATCAATGAAACTGGTGATTTGCCCCTCTTCAATAGATTTTTCCATGGTAAATGTTTGATCGAGCTGTCTCTTTCAGATGATAACACCAAAGGCCATCATCATTTAGTCTGACCCTAGAAACCAGCGCAACGGGCTCATATTCACCAGGTCGAACATCCAACGCCTCTAACAAAAGTTGTTCTTTAGGAGAACCTGTGTTGTGGAATGATCGACGGGGAGGCGAGACGGGGTTTATTATCTAATAGTTGGAATTTAAAGCGTTTAAAAGACAATCTGAACATATATGAATATCCTCTTAGAGCGTTCTTGTAGCGAGATAGGCTATCTGTATCTATATAAATAACGCTTGCACGAATACAAAGAAGGTTTAAATATGTTGGCCAGGAAGTAGCGGATCGTCAAAGAAAAGTTTTCATGATTTATTTTGTCACTAGCAAGTCCTCAACCAGAAAATTTCGAAGAAAATATGAGGGGCTCTCTCAAATTTTTACACGCTTTCTAGCAGCTCAGTATTTATCTGCCTGTTGTGGCTCCACAGATCATTGTTCTTTCTTTTTCAGTACCTTTTTAGGTGTGATAAGGCGCAATTGAATGTAAAATGCAAGATAATAAAAAAAGAAAATGAATCTGACACCTATGTACTCGTTTTCTTAAGTATGGATATTGGGCACCCACCTCTTATTGTATCCTTCGTTAATGTTGATGTTGTAATGTTTGTGAATTTCGATAGCTTCTATGTGTAGCCTAGCGTAGTAAGAAGTTATCGTAGAAACAACTTAAGACGTTCAAGTCACACCGAAAAACTATCGAAATTAATAGACACACAACTTCAATAAAAAGGAAGATGCTTACAAAATTCATAATTCAGACAAAGGTTGTCTGTTTAACACACATTTTCAAAAGTAAAGCTTTGTAATACACATTTTTTATCTGAATGATTCAGTTTCAACGATGTACAATCTACATAAAAATCAAAAACGACTGTGTTGGAAATTCAATCAGAATCTGTATGAGCAAATCTGTCAGTTTTAGATAACATATCACTTGAAATTATTCAGGAACGCTTCAGTAACAAAAAGTCACCCTTTGATCCGATTTAATAGCTAATATTTACATTGCCCCATACTTTTTTGATGAGATACAGAATGCAAATTGCGATTACGAGATTATGCCACTTCACACATACAAAACAAGCACCGATGAAATGAGAACACCTTTTCATACAGGATAGAGCGTCCCTAAATTCACTGACAAGTTTAAGAATTGTTGACTAACGTCACGAATGCTAAATTTGACCCCAGAATATTACGTTATACTTATCTCAACGCTTTTTAGGACAAATTTACAAGGTTCTATTTACTGAAAATTTAGTTAATCGCACTGTGTAGACTACTTACTTTCTTCAGTCAGTTGTTGAGTGTAGTGAAAAGCAAACCAATCTATTTAGATGCGTATTTTAGGAGAGTATTTAGTTTTAGCGCAGTATGAGTATATGAAAAGAAATAAATAGCAGAATACTGGACAGCAAATCCAAAAGGTCACGTTGGACGTTAGAGACGATAAATAAGAACATCGTGCAAGGCCGTGTTCATGAAACACAAAATTGTAAGCTTACCAAAATAAGTAATACAGCTTACAAAGCATTGAGAAATTAATGGTAATAGTAGAATTCAGTCCGTAAAACTTAACTAAAACCAAAAAACATGGGATCAAAAATTCTCGATGAATGGTCTCAAATTGTAGCTTATTTATTCTCAAACAATTTTTGTGTTTTTCTGGCTCTTCGTTTGCCTGCTCATCTATTATTATGAAGGATTCGCAATATATTCAATTTATGATCCATCAATTATGTTCTTCAGTAATTGTCTCTGAAAATATATTCCAACAATTATCCACAAACGTCTAAGATATGTATTTTAACCGATGGTCGAACTACTGTACTCCCTCTCCTTTCTTTATAGACCAATTACTAAACTACTATCGCAATAGTCATGTTGTAAATAGGAATTAATGGGCTTTGAGGCCGCCTGATTTTTACCTAGAAGGTTATTAAAATGGGCTTATTATTCATTGATGCTGTTTAGAACACGATCAGGGATGCTGGAAGAATTGAAATTATCTATTGGATTATTATAGTCATTCGACAAGGAGTGTTCAATAATGCCCTAAAAAATTTTGAGTAACTGTTGGTAATTGTAGACTGTAAAATAGATGACATAACGGCCTTTTGAAAATAAGAAACTATTAGGCAAACTGCAAGCTGTTAGAACTTCTGACTTCGTGAAGAGGCCAATAGACAGCTCTAATGAGCAGAACTTGTAGTTGAATGTTACCATTATTTAAGTAATCGGATTTATTTTATATCCTATCCAATTGTAATTCGTTAAACATACCTAAGCTGAAATATATTCCTTAATAATAATCATGTAATAGCTAGTTCGTAGATAAAAGTAGACTAACGCTCTGCTTGATAGGAATTTCTTGAACGATAATGTTCGTTGAAACGCACTTGCATTGGCCTGAAGTGCAAGGCGCAATAAATCAATGTACGGAGTCTTGAGTTCTGATAGTTTATGTGCTAACACACCACATCGAAACCAAAACACATCTTGTACATACGTGATGTGGGCTGATCGATCAAAGATGGGCGGGAAAGCATATATGTAGGTAGTTTGCAAATGCTTTTACCGCTAAATCTTTAAATTGTTTCGATTTGTTCGTCTTACGAAAAATATTTCTGGCGACTGCATTCACACCAGAGTTTATGAAGAAAATTCCATCGCATTTAGAAGTATAAATATGGAAACCACAACTTAAGTGTATCGATAGAAGCTAGTTTCCTTTCACTACAGTGTAGTCAGAGTTTCGCAGATATTTTTCCGACCACAATAGATTAAATGTAATTAAATACATGACTTGAATTTCGTTTGAACATTGAAGATCCAAAAAGATCTGCCAACCCTGATTGCACTGTAGTGAATGAATGTTGACAGCGATGTTTAAGGTTTTCTAGGGGTGTTAACCATAATGGGAACAATAGCTACAGGATAAATATAATGCTAGATTCGTTGCTTGACATGTTTAGACAATAACACTGCTTCAGACTTTCACGTTCACAACGTTCCGGTTGGTGTGAATCAATCGTGTCAGGTGAAGAGATTCTCAAGGCGACTTTTGCAATTGTAATATTCACGCAGGGATTTTGCATCAATACGAAAATTCAACGATATTGTTGATAATATTTATAAATAAAAATAATATAACTCAAACATAAGCTCTTTAACTTAAGCATCCATGGGGGGATTTGTTTCCGAAAATACCGATTCCATTGTTATGGAGAACGATCATGTGAAGTACCAAGTGAATATACTTGCCTCCATTGGTATTATACTTTCTCATTTTTGCGCCTAAACAACTGCTGTTATCTCATCAACAAATTCGGAACCAGCTGATGAGGGACGAAGGTTATACGTCGGAAGCTGATGTTTTTCTTCCGGTATGGTTAATGATATTTATCGGAATAGCTACTACTATTCTTAAAGGCTAATATCAGAGCATCTTTCGAATACTGCTCACATGTGTGCATAAAGCGCTATAAAGCACTTACTGAAGCTTCTGAACTGAATCAAGAAAATATCAGTACGTCTAGTGAACACACCGCAAATTGTAAAAGACTTCCACAGTTTTCGGCATATAAGCAAAGTTCTGATACTTTCACAGCGCTTCTGAGCAGGACATACTTTTTTCTGAAGCTTATCCATAAATCACATTTCTGGGCGACACTTCTCACAAGATAGGTTCGGGTTCTCTTCATAAATACCGTGTCAACTCTCAAATTTAAATTCTAATTATGACTACATTGTGCGTCCTAGATCGATAGAGATATCGTCTCCTGAATCTAATTCTACTTGAAAACCGCCGAGCTGTTACTGATGCAGCACATTTCGTTTCAACTCAGCCTCTGCCAGTTTCATTAGAGTCAAAAGACGAAAGCATATTGAGCTTTATCTCGATTTAATTTCAACAAAAGAGCCGCGTCTCAGTTAAGGAGTAGCTCTTCCTGGGATACTTATCCTCGGTCAAGGTCATATGAAAGCATCAGAAAGGGGTGTACAGCGAAAGCCTCGAAATGAAATGAAATTCTCAACTTATCTAGTGGTTGCCTTTTTAATGAGATTAAAAACCCGAATATACAGCTGTGAAATGTCATGATAACGATACAAAACTTCCGTCACCTGAAATCCCAGAATAAACCATTAAAAAACCTGGATGAAGACTAAAAATAAACCCTAGCTGACGTGGTCACATTCTATTGAGGAATTTTGAAGACAATTATGATTCAATTTTACAAAGTCAAATGTGATGGGCTTTCTCTAGAAAGTGTTATCTTCTTTGTATTGTATATATACGTAGAAATATCAATTTTGATGTGTCCCGTGTCTCACACATCGTTACTGAGAAAGTAATGCTTTTCCTATTCTCTAATTCGACACTTGATAGGTGCAGAAGACTCAAAAATATAACGTTCTCAAAATAGAGCTGTGAAATGTCGAGGATACCAGCGCGAAACTTCCGTCACTCGGAAACTAAGGACAATCCAATAGAAAAGTTGGATGAAGACCTTCATGTGTGGATTGGAAAAGCTTACCAGAAATGGTGACAGTGTAGTGTAGTCACAGAAAAAATTAATTTTACAAAGGCAAATCCTCTTGAAATGTTTATATTCATTGTGTAGTATGACAAATTCTATTTTAATGTGACCCGTTTCCCAAACTTTGCTGAGGCTTATCACTGTTTTGATGTTCCTCAACCAACTATATTACTATTATTACCTTTTGATTTTCAGAAATACGTCAACGTTTAATAGAAAATTTTTTCAAAAAAACTTTTTTTGGAGAAAAGCTTATCCTTACCGATTTGTGAAATTGTATG
The DNA here is from genome assembly GCA_949316355.1 of Bruchidius siliquastri. NCBI lineage: Eukaryota > Metazoa > Arthropoda > Insecta > Coleoptera > Chrysomelidae > Bruchidius > Bruchidius siliquastri. The sequence goes on from OX438534.1 coordinate 30,122,660, forward strand.
ACGTTGTGCAGTAACTTTGATGAGCTGCTTAAATTATTTGAGGAGACAGACATTCGAACCAAAATTAGCTTAGGATATTACGATTTGTTTTGAAAGCCTCAAAATACTAGACTATATAATCTAAAAGCTTGAGAACACCCAAATTGTTAAAGTAAAAGAAATATTCACGTTCAGTCTCATATAATCATACCATACGTTCTCCTTAACTATACATAAGCAGACTTAAAAATAAATATTCTTGATAACTGCCACTACTCTATGAAATTTAAGTCGAAGTTTCAACTATAAAATCATTCGATTAACTGGTAAAATCAAATTTGTTTAGCAACTGCAAGGTCTTGACAGCGAACAATGCCTAACTTAATTGTTTGTTATTAGCAAGCCACATCAGATACACTAACTGTACAAACTGGTATCATTGGAATTGACAACCCCGTAAACTTCATTGTGTGATCTTCCTTCTGTGCAGAGGGCAATGAAACATTTAACCACGGTTCGCTCAATAGTTTCTTGTTGTTTGTTTAGGACAAGACACTGAATTAAACTCAATAAGCCAAGTAATTACGCAGCACAATCGTGATACAATAGCTGGATGAATCTGGATCCGTAACTGTGTAAATATAGAAAAGGGAGATATCACAATCAAGTGATCCTGTGAAAATAAGTGTGTACTATCCACTATTCATCAGACCTGCTATAGACATGCATGTTTCGTCTTTAGCCTAGACTCGTCAGTATGGCCTGGCGGTCTAATTGTAGGAAAAAATTGGTTAGTATATATGTGCTCAGCACTGTGATGTGGTCACGATAAACTGCAACGCCTGTGTATACGTATGATATTCTCAACTTTACTTGTATACATATATGTATGTATCTATCAGAGTAACAAAATCTTTTGAAGTAATTTCGAGCAATAGGTCTGAATAATTTGAAAATTTGTTCACCTAATAAGGAGAAATAATAGCATAGTTACAGTAAACATGTAATATCCATAGACTTCTAAATGAGAGTTACATATTTTACTTGTTTATCGAAATGGAAAAAATACACAATCACAGTATTTTTAGATAATAGTAGAATTGTGACAAACATACCTATACGAATTCTAGGTTCTAAAGCTTATCTTTTTGAAACATATTGAAATATATCTATACAAAGAACTTAGAAAAACAACTATTTTCACAAATAGCGACCAATGACATATTTATATCAATTAACATTAATATCCTCACATCTTTTTCACAGTCAAATTACGTTTATCATTGTATTCATATTTTGAACTCATTAAAACAATTTGATGATAGAGAGATAGTTTTTTTATTTCCAACAGGAACAGTCATCCAATTTCAGAAGATAATTCAAAATATGTACAAGAGATGTTCATGAATGACTAACTATAATAATAAATAAAACTTTCTAATGATTCCGGCTTAGTCTGCTTACCGAAATATGAACAACTAAGAAAACTTGCATTTGCATGTGCCGCCGAGCAACGAAAAAAACCTATGTTAGGCCAAATGTACATGTTAAACCGATGTACCTATCCCCATGGGCTGTTTCTCTTTGTTCAAAGATATTATATCAGTCTTGATGTTTCCTCTCCTTCCTAGCTTGTTTGAATCCGAGCTAGGCTAGTAGTAATGAGAGTTGCTTTGTGCGCTAGATTCCATTATTAATTCACAATGCACGACATAGTCTCTAGTCAATAACTCAATCTGTGCTGAAATATAGATACACTATTCTATCATAGCCCAGTTTAATTGAACTTCGATTCCTTAATTGAATTCTGAGCCCACAGATACGCAGTAGAAGCTTTATTCGATGGGAAAAATGTTACTTGCAGTAATCCATTCATTCAGATATTTGAAGTTCCATTGTTCGTGGTATGAATTTTGAAGGCGTTACAAAAAAATGTATATAAAGGAATGTGCATAAGTGCCGAAAGATTTTTTGGATTTGGCTGCGGATTCTGACAAGTTTGATTTTATTATTCAGACAGTGATGTAAATGCACTGATTTTCATTAACTAGACCGCATTTATCTGATAGATTCTCAATAAATTTCGTATAATTTAGATACATTTAAACCATTTTTGATTTTTCTACTATACGGTATTTTGTGATTATATTGCATTTTTTCTAAAGTGGCAAATTTGTTTCATTGTAGTAAAATACATATTACTGAATAGTTCAGACGTTGTTGTAGCAGCATATTGTGATTTAATTAAAATTTAATTTTAGAAGTAGGAAGGAAAATTCGAATTATAAAAAACCTGAGCTTAGTGAATTTTCGGAATTATTATTTATTTAGCTTTTCTATATATTTTTAATTCAATTCCACCTACTTTACTTCTAAAAATCAATCCAATCTCTTATGTTTAACCTGTGTGTACAGTGAGAATAGAACTAACGCCATTTTTTGTCATATGTGGCAAAAACCTTTTCAAAATGTGTACCAAAGCTGAAAAAAGTGTATCCTCAAATTTAAGTTTTTTCAATCCTATTTCCCTCTTGCCTGTGGCACGAAAAGTAAAAGTGATTTTCATCTCAATGCGTCTTGCTTCAAACATCTATATTTTCTAAATCAACTGCACTACTGTTCTATGAAAGGAAACAACCTCACCAGCTGCCTTAATTAATTTGTGGATGACTGCTTTTCACTTTGTTTCTCTCTATCAGTTGGTTTCGCCTCACACGGTTTGCGTTTATCTTCAGTATTAGGTCCATTTCGGACTTCGTACAAGTCTGAATTCGTCCTAACGAGGAGATACGGTTAGATGTTTTTGAGAGAAGACAATGCGTGGCGATCGATGTTATACACGTGTAACGAGACTCCTTGTAGGTAGTATTTTGATACCGAAGTCGTGTACCTATGATAAAAAATTAACAAAAAAAATGACCCGAAAAAAACCTGCTTTGATCAAAATTAAAAAAATGATTGCGCTATTCACTAATTCAGTTTAATTAAAATTATTTTTTTAAATCAAGTTTTATTTACAAACCATGCGTTAGCCACATACCATAGCAATTATAAGTAACAATGGTTATTTGGGTTAGAGTCGGTGCTAGCCAACCTTTCAAGAAATTTGAAATTTCCTAATATTCTATTGTATTTTATTTGTTATCGCTGAGCATTGCATTAAGGTATTTAGATCTATAAAAGAATTATGTGTCCATTTATAAATAGATTCACGAGGTATCGCGTTTTCTTTATTTGTAAATAGGTTCATTTGTAACTAGGATGTCGCTTAATGCAGTTGTGTTAATTTGTATATATATTTAATACAGTATTGATTCATCATCCTATCAAGTTAACTTTGAATATATATTGTCGGTTTTTGGAAATTTTCAATTTCCTCAAAGTAAGGATCGAACCGATAAAAGAAATAATAATGATTGATGTGGTGACTGTGTAATTTAAGTATGTCGCAGATACATATTTCGTAAAGATATATGAGATTCAGTTGAAAAAAATTATATTTTTAAGTAAATCTTAGTTAATAATTAACGCAATATTATCAGATTATAGATTTTTGGAGCTGTTTTTTTTTGTTGAGAGCTTTTTATTTCTTGCATTTCAGTGAATATTGGGTTCTGAAATTGATTTATCGGAAGCGAGTATGGGTATTCTCACTAAACTGGCTATCCATATTTGACAGCACCATTTAAATGAGACGAGCGAAAAAGGGAGAGCGCTTGTTTCGAAGTAAGTAATATAGATCCAGGGCCAACTTAAAAGAGGTCAGTGAACTGTGTGAAAAGAGGCTTTGCCAAATGCGAGCTTACAATAAAAAAGAATTGAACAGTGAAAACATCGAAAGACGTGCCCACCATCTCGGCTTAATACAGCATTTATTTAAATTTGCTTTATCGTGGTCGCTTAGCTTTCTTAATGAAGATAGCTTATTGTCATTCATGAAATAGCCATCTGTAGTCTTCACCAGTTCCACGTCACCAAATGATATGTTCTGAATGCAATTGCTTGACATGCAAGTCGTCATAGATCTCATCATCATTAGACATAGATTTTGATAAAAGCGATACAAATCTGGACCTGGATTCTGTATCTGCCTATAATATAACACATATACTTTCAAAAAGAACAAAAAATTGAATTAAAGAGTAAATGAGTAGAGGGGGAGCTATGTGGTCAGGTTCTGGGTTTTGGTACCTAATACACCTATGAGCCGTCACTGCTTTCACAGTCTGCAAGTAATAGATAACGAATAGCAGCTTCATGGCATCCCGATCATTTGCATTCAGTTCTGAATAAATCCATTAGTAGTAATGGCTTGTAGATTTACCAGCAGAATGCTGTACACCACGGACATCAATAAATAAATGGGTAATCACCAGGCACAATAGTGCATCAGTAATTGGTAGTAATAGATTGGATTAACTGGGAGCTCATGGAAACCGCGCAGTTCTGAATCTTGATGTATAGAGCCCTAGGACATGTCCCTGAATATACCCAACCCAACTGACAGGCGCTACACTAATCATACTCGTAAGTTGGGAGGGATGCCGTAATTCTCTGAAATGAAAGTATCAACAGATGGTACCATACGAAGAATTAAACACACAATGGACTTACCAATCAAAGTTCTGAATGTTACGAATTTCAGTAAAACCAGCTATCAATTTTAAATGCTCTTTTTATACAAAGCAACGTATCACCGTGACAGCAGGTCCCATTCGACCATATTTTCACTACATAAACCTGTTGGTTTGCTCTTTGAGAAAACCCAGAAACTGACAGAATTTCAAATCTTTTATTACAGTGATATAATTAAATGTTTTATTTTATTTTACTCTTAAGAAGGTGACCGATTGGAAAATTGAATTCTTCCTCTATAACATTTGAGCTTTCCGCTGGAAGATATATTTGAGTTTAAATTATAAAACAATCAGGTATCGAAGAAGCAAAGATAACCTAAGACTCGTAAAAAGGAATAAAGTAATCAGCCGATTATTTTACTAGTTATTATTTTTAGTAGGACTATTCAAACTAGCTGAATAGCAATACGATACCATCCAAATTATTATTTTCTATCATTAAGGTGAATATAGATCGATCGCCGATACAATATAAAATATAATGTACCATGCATTTCCATTTCCTTAATTGACTGATTTTCTATCTTTTCAATTTCCGGAACCGAACACATTTTATTCTTATCTTGGTCACATTTTAATGGAAAACGAAAATCTATTTGAGTCTGGTGGTCTAAATAAAATATAGCCTAGGTATCGATTGTGGACTGAAAATGGTGAGGAATGGTCATTTATTTTGGTATTTTAGGCTATTCATTAATTTAGCAACCAATTAAAATGAGAGAGGTATTATTGATTAGCGCTACTGAGCCATATTTATCAAGCAAGTTGCAGACTAGGTGAGCTTACAAAAATCGGGAAAGGTACCCGTATATTCTGGCAAGATATTAAAGAAATATTGAATGGGGGTTTACAAGTAGAGTTCAGTTCAGCAGGGAAATTATAGATTGGTTTGCAAGTCGTGGAAATGAATAGATCCCAGTCGTCTTCCGTCAAGCTTCTAGAAAATAACATGGGTAACTCATTCCCAGATAAATTACAGCACTTTGAGGTCAATGCAGATAGATGTTTAATTTCATATAGCGTCTCTATAGTCCGATAGGCCTTCTGCCTCCATGAGACGGTACCTCAAAGGCGGCTTGTTATTAAGAGCCAAGGAACTGAGGATGTCGCGATGGAGCCAATATTAGTTTGGCTCCGCGTATGTGGGTGAGAGAAAGAACGAGAGGCAAGCAAAGAGGGAGAGAAGAGAGTTTACGGCGTTATAATATGCACATTGAGTCAAAACAGTGCTGATTGTGCTGTTGGCGTCAGTCCGTTGATGTCGATCGATCGGTGATTCTAACATGCGACGTGTTCATTTCTGTCACGCTTGCGTAATTGCTTTCAGTGCGTGTGCTTTCTTGGCGTGCTATTTTATTTTGTTAAATTTGTTCAAACTTTTTTCTTAATTTGTTTAGCTAGTTTGTAGCAAGCAAGGTTCATTTTGTAGATTCGTCTGTAAGTTAACTTTAAAAATTTAGTTTTCAGTGACATTTTTCATTCGCACGTGTGAGATTAATAAAATTTAAAACAATAAAGGAGGGTTCAAAGCTATAGACATTGTTTTGCAAAAATAAAAACTGTAATCGATACAATATTAATACCAGGATCATGTATTGACATAGATTGAACATATAAGACATTCATAAGAAATGTAAACACAAATACGGTAAATGGGTGAAGGAGGTGATGCAATTATGTCCTTCTAATGCTCCCATGCCTCCTAAAATGATACAGTTGTTTCAGTCGTATCTCTTTAACAGGAAACAATTTGTAGAATATGAAGTAGATTGCTCTAACACTTTTATATCAACTTCTGGGATCCGCAAGGATCTAATGTGGGACCTCTTTTATTCCTCCTATATATAAATGATCTAGTGCCGCTAATTAAGTCGGATGAGCTTCTATATGCGGATGACTTGAAATTTTTTCAGAATGTAAGGAACATCTCGGAATATTTACAACTACAAGGTGACATACTAGCAATTAAAAGGTGGTGTGGTAATAACCACTTGAAACTCAATGTACAAAAATGCTTTGCTGTTTCTTATTACAAGAGAAAGCAGATCATACATTTCGGTTACAGAATAGATCTTGACATATTAACGAGGGTAAATAAAATTAGTGATTCCGGTGTTGTCTTTGATAGCAGTTTGTCATTTGTTCCACACATCAGCAATGTATTTTAGAAATAACACATCACATGTAGTTTATTTTTTGTCCTTGATTCTTAGAGTTTGTTTCTTTCTTTTTATTTTTTATATTGCTTATATAGTTAATTTGTAAAACTATGTAAACATTTCCTGTACTTTGGTGCATTTGTACGTGTTGGAAATAAATATCTATCTATTTATGAGCCACCACTCTGTTACCTATAAAGAAATATTCCAAGATTTGTATCCCCTCACCTACCTTGACCCAAAATCCCATTCCCAGGCCACCTATGAACGAAGACAAAACCCATGCGCTCCAGGTAGCAGTATTGTGCGTACAGCCGCATTAATAATGGGGCCTTTTGTATCGATTCAAGCGCAACAAGTTTGGAATACACGACCTTTTGTCCTGCTTTGTCGCATGACATCGTTTAATTGTGGCATTAGCGGGCTTCCGACGGCCTAGGAACTAGGAACGCCTGTGGGATGCGGTTGGCTCGATATAAAAAATTATGGTTATTGTGATTGCAGCAACAGACGAAAGGCCGAGAACTGAGCGGTATTTTGAAGTCATCCACATTACAAATACTGGGAAGGGTGATGAAACACACTAATTGAAGTGACAAAAATCTAATTTTGTCTTTTAAGCTATATAGGACTATATAGCTTAATATATATATATATATATATATATATATATATATATATATATATATATATATATATATATATATATATATATATATATATATATATATATTATAGTCACTGTGAATAGATCATGGTGTTGTAAGATATGTTCTCGTTTACGCCGTTCATCTAAGTGAATATGTTTTCACTCTAACAGCACATCGATCTAGAAAATTTGCCGCTCAGACCGGGTAAACTTTGGCAATTGGAGCAAGCATATGTATATCTGTTGTGCGGTATCGCGTGGTACTACTACTGTCATATATTACTGCTATCGTTACTGTGTGAATACAGAGAAAGAATGCTGACTAGCCTTTAGTATTATTCACCACGTGATGATACCTTCCGACAACCTACAGAGGAGATATGTATGCATGTTCCAATGTCCAAACAGTGATTGGTGCATTGTTAGAGAATGTGAGATTGAGAGAGATAAATGACACCAGCGAAAATGTACTCCACAATTCACTTGCAGATCAACGTGATGTGCAAGTAAACATAGATAAAGGAGCAACAAGGATCGCTTTAATCGCAGTACTGGAAACCATTCTGAAACTGTCCCCAATTCAATGTATAATGATGGGGCAGGCAAGAATGTCTCACTCAGCCTGATAACAATACCCAGAATAATTTACAGGTATCTTGGCCCAACCACATTGAGGAATATGAAGGCAGCACCGTACTGAATTTAAGAAAGTACCACATAATTTCAAGATTTACACTCAAAAAGGACGTGACTATAATTAGATACCGAGGGGAGCTTAAGAAACAAAGCTCCAAGGGGATATAGCCTGGTACGTAGACGGGTCAAAGTTCGAACAGGAAACAGTATCGGGAATCATTATTTCAGGTAAAAACAATGAGCGAGCATATAAAAACAATGTTCAGGGCGGTAGAAGGGCCCAGGATGACATTTGCATTTGTTTGGGCAAACTGGTAAAATACAACATCAGTCATTGTGAAGTAAGAGTGGCGGTCAGCGTGGTCAGGAAGAATGATGAACTTGCATGAAATGGATCATCTTCCTCATCCATTGGCCAAGCAAAATGCCTTGTCAAAGTGTCAAAAAAATACAGTAATGAACCAAGTCAAAGAATGCGTGAAACATTAGCGCAAGGAATACTAGAACTTGATGACTATATGCAGGCATGGGAAACAGATATCAGTTGCGTATAGTTACTGAACTCCTCAAAGGGCACTGTGTCCTGAAGAACGACCTGAAGAATCTAGGGTTTTATAACAGAGATCTTAACAGCAGAAAATGTAGGGAAAGAACAGCGTCAGCCTTTCACGCCCTTTGTGAGTGACATGCACTAGATCACAAGAGAAAACAGTTCTTTGGGGAACTTAAGTTAGAATCAAAAGTACAGTACCAACAGGGAAACTACAAACTAGTACTGGATTTAAGACTGGTAGAATGGATTCTCTGAGTAATATCCTTATAATGTACAATAGCTGCAGTACTACTGGAAACATTACGTCGGACGGCTTCTAGGAATAGAAAAATTAAAAAAAAAAACAAAGAGAACTCCAGATTTAGAAACTTGGAAAAAGAAATTCTCTGAGTAACATTGCTTCGCGCTTCCATTGTATTTAGAATTTTTGGATCCTACAACGTTTCGATCAGAGTAGTATCATCAACTGTCTTCCCCTGATGATTGAGAATACCATATCAATAGGAACGTTGTGAAGCAAAGTCCTTTGCAGTGTTACTGAAACATATACATTGTCTACAGTCTCAAAATATCATCATATGTCTTTAACACAAAGTTTTACAAATAAAGCTCTCTTGCAGTGACGCGTTCCGATTCACATTTAAATCATCGTCAATGGAAGAATGAGAGTTTCATTTGTGGAACTCTGTTTCAAACACAAAGTGTCTTATCTGAATGATGAAAGAGTTTCACCAAGTAAGAGCATCTACAATTTACATGACAATGTAGAGGTGGAGGAAGGCTGGGGTTATTATTTTTCATTGGATTTTGAGTGTATTTGCTAAAAGAGTAATGTGGTTGGATGGAACTACTTACAAAACTTATTGACCTTTGAGTAAACAGTTTTTTTACCATGTTCAATTCCCAGTTATGCCTATGAGGTTGATACTTGCATGCTTCATATAGATAATTGAAAAAATTGAAACACCTACAAACAGTAACCGTTCTTTAAGCTGAAAAACCTTAGCAACACCTAACGCATGAAATGTGCATTATTTCTGTTTGCTTATCGCGATGGAGTTAATTGAACTGAAATATTTCTAATGACGCAAATGCTTCTTGGAACCTGCAAAAAGGAGGGTGACCTAACACGCCCACTCTAATTAATAGGATGAAATAATTAAAATGGAAATCCTAACATTACTTTTACAGGAACTTTCTATTACAATTTGTGATACTCAACACTCAAATTGATGATTCGCGTGTTTAGAAATGCTCGTTACACAATACTACTACCCATTTTCTTTATTTGGTGGTCGTTAACTGACCTTACTAGGGGTTCAAGGATCTGATACGCGATTGAAGAGATAAATAATGTATATACAAGGTGCAATATGCAAAACCCATTCGATTAAAGAAATGGCGACAAGTAAGTTGGCGCTGTACTGGTATCACATTGGAGGTAATTATTTGAATTGGATTTTGGAGATCTGGCACTACTTAAAGCCCTTATATCTCAATCCCAAAATGTCATTATTTTTAAAACCTACAACATTTCAAAAATTTACTTCAACTGAATTAACAGCTTTGAAATCCTTTAATCCTATCAGTGTACTTGGAATACAAAGTCAACTAGGATGCTAGACTCATCTTGGAGCGTCGCCCACGACGCAGGCTATACTAACGCGTCTAGGCTAAAGGCGAAACATGCAAGTCTATAACAGGTCTCATGCTTAGTGAGAGCCTACACCTAGAATGTTAGAGCAAACGTGGTCATATGGATATGTTATTATGTACCAAGTATCATCGGAGTAGAACATTTATACCAATAAATAATTTTTTTAGATCCCACTGAAACCTCCACTTTCAACTTCAAGTCCTATCACCAACAAAATTATTTTGGAAAATGATTAGGTGCCTCGGAAATGTCGGAAAACGAGGTATGAACGTTTTTAATTTTTTGTTTTTTGACAACTCCGCCACCGCTACACCAATTTTCTGAAATTAAGTTTTTTTTCCGATCTTGTTACCCTAGTAAATTAGTACAAACTGGCACAAGTTCGAGGTTCTCCAAAAGAACAACTTTCGGAAGAGGCACGTTCGAATCATTGGAAGCTCTACCTGGTGAGGATGCGCCTTTTGGACCCCTGTAGTATATGTTTTACTGATGATCCAAGATAGCTGGACGATTATTTGCCATGATAGTATCTATTGAATAGGAACAGACCGACCACCTTCCTTCCAGACTGTGAATGTCCTTTGTAAGGTCAGGATTGTCACTAGACATATGGATAGTTTCTGAAATGTTATCAGTTGCTTTGGCGAAGCGTATCCAGACACATACGAAAAACACTACAGCGATGGTCTGATCTGAGCATTGTAATGTAGCAGTATATGTTCAGGGAATACAATTTTAAAATGTAAGGTTCTGTGACGCCGACCTAGAAAGGCCGGCAACATGATCGTGACAGGACATGTCATTATTGATGTTAATTGCCAGAAGCTTGATGAAAGATGACTCAACTATAAGGCAACCGTTCAGCTTCATGGCGTACCAGAATATGTTCCATGCCATATTATTCCAAAGTATTTTGTATTTTGCTCAATCATGACAAATCTCAAATGCCTTCAATCATTATGATATAGAATAACTTGCGAGTAAGCTTTTTGCGTTAGTCCGAAGTCGTTTTACAGCATCGTTTTCTCTATACAACGGAAAAGTAGACCACTTTTGGGCGTCACTACGACAGTTGATAAGGGATAGCATTTCGAGCATTTCTCATTTCGCTAACTTGCCTTTACGAAGTCGACCTTTGAACCGCACATTCTCTGATGTTTTGTAATATTCTTTACGAAAACCAACGGCAACTGCTAAAATGGGATTGAGGATATGCTTGTCTGAGCTTTAAGAGTATAGAAGAGAATGAGACAGTGAAAAACATAGAAGGAGAAAGCAAACGCATTGCTGCCGCCTAGTGCGGCATTGTGTTAGTATGAAAATAATACTAACCCAACCAGTGGAAGATCTACTTTAACAATTATTTACCACAGAATCAATAGACGACTTTGAGAATTAACTAAGGATGGACATTCAAGGCAATATTAGGATTAGTACGGCCATACATTACTAAACAAAATACACTCATGAGAGAGATGGGATTAGAGCGGATGGAAGATTATTATTAAGTTTCTTTTTGAAAGACTCCATTGGTGCATTTTTGTTTTGCTAAGAGATTTTTGCTTCTTTATACTTTGTTGAATTGAAAATAACTACTGTTTTTTTCATTACGAGTATTTTGTAGGACAAACGGTGCTGGAATTATACTTTCCAGATTGAATTGTATCAATTTGACAAAATATAAGCACACCTTTAAACTTGTCATATATGAAACTTGCAGTACAGCAAAGTCTATCCTCTGTGGGCCGTTAGGATGTAGCAATGTAGGAGTCGAGTTCATGATCCGATTATTCAAATCCGAATTTTTGTTTCGTAGTGTACCAGCTCACACCGATCAACCAGTCATCCAACAGCATGGTCTACCGTAAAATAACAAAGGTTCGGCTAACTAGAGCATAGCGTGACCGTATTACTGGAGAGGTTGTCTGGCCCAGTGATATTGAAGGGTGCTTGTGGACTCAACAAAGGACTGTCCGTCGCGGTTATCGGAATGTCAACATCACCGCGCGGCCTTTTGTTATCAAAATTATATGTCATTGCGAGTTATGAGTGCCTAGGTAGGAACTTTCGACTGGTTTAATGAGTAGGCAAGACAATTTACCGAAATGACTTATGACGCTGTAGACCACTGACTATTAACAGTCCTAAGCTAAGCTTACTTGTTGAATAGATTACTTCCGCATTTTGCTCTGCTTGCTTCAATTGCCGGAGGGGAATCTGCCAAGTTGCTTTTGCTCAGTCCAGCGACTAATTTTGTCAACACTGGTTATCAAGTCAACACTACCTAATGAAGGAGCATAAGGCAAATAGGCAGATGATCTTTGAAAAAGGCTCGAAACTCTGACAACACTGTAAACACTCTTTTCACACATCTTGCAAATCGTAGTAACTGTTCCTAAACATTCAGATAATTTAATTTCATCTGTTGGCGATATCTACGCAATAAAGGGCTGAGGTTTTGTGCTCAGAAATACGTATTTTGATTAATTAAGCGAATTAAACTTGTTACTTGAAAAAGTCCAAACCGAATATTTCATCCGTCATGTTTTTGATATTGCTTTCGACATTATTGGCCATGTTTTCTTCCACGCTCAATCTCTTTTCCCGCCTCGTCCAGAAGCAACGCTGTCACCCAAGCGAGAAATACTTCATGAGTTGTGTAGTGGTTGATCGTCGGTGTTTTAAACCAATATTGGCGGCTGCCAACAGTACGACAGACGTCATTGTCATACATACATATACACCTCTTAGTTCTGTCTCACTACTTAGCAGGAATTTGACGTAACGTATGTATCATCAACTCTCTCTGTTACTGTTAGTTACTTTCTATAGAGTTGCGGTTTAATTTACTATTTTTGCGTGAATTTCTCTATAGCTGCTTTGATTTGGAGGCAGGGTTGCCAAGTGTTGCAATTTTACAACCGTAATGGTGGACAAAAAATATAATTTAGCGATTAGAGAATTTGGTGGCGTAAAATTAAAGAAGAAGAACAAGAGATCAAAAGTACTGCAGCCAAATAATATCGCTAATGTTGTGCAATAAATATCATGACGCTGTTTAGGTTCACTTGCGACTAATCACCAATGTTCTTGGGCGAACATGGCACTTTAAGAAGAAGAAGAGTTTGCTGGGAAGAACTCCTCGAAATGAAACTCCTCACTATATGGTCACAATTGTACTCTCCACATCAAAGTACATAATTATAAAGAGACAGGATCATTTGTAGCCTATACTTGTCCAATGGGTGTGGCTCAACGAAATTGTGTTTTAGCGGAGACTCAACAGAGGAAAAATGCGGTTGTCAAAAAATGTTTAATAACCTTTTCATTTCGTTTAAGCTATAACTAAATACATCCCAACCTTCACATAATTATGTTTTTATGCTTGGAGCACATGACTCTAATTAGCGATGCAAACAAGAGATTTGGATGAGCTTTACACGAATAAGATCGTATTGTGATCCAGAATTCTGTCTAGGAAACAGAAGCGGATTTGTTCCAATAGTTGAGGTGAAAAAAAAGTACCATGTAAAAGCTTTTACATATATTGTAGAATTATGCTTGCGTCTATCCCTCAGCGAGTCCATTTCCAATTAAAAAAAGTTTTGTTTGAATCGCCAATCATCTCCAAAGAGATTATATTAGAGAAACGGCTTTTTGCCTTAAAATGGGGGTCAAAAGCCTAGCATTTGAAAATAGTTGGAGATTCAAAACCAAGATGAAAACTCGTTTACTGAGAAGTAGTGTGGGGCGACTGATTCCGGATACGTGTCGTTTGCGTTCTTCGGTTTCTTGACAGAGACATACACCGAAATCTCATTTTCAATCCAATAAAAGTTCGTTCTATCCTCCATTTTAAGACAATTGTCTGTGGCAGATACGGATAGCTCATATGTGAGTGACGGGAGTGAAACTTGATTTGTGAGGAAGTGTATTGGATTAGGTTTGCGCTGAGAATGCCTCTACAATAACATTGCCATCCTAGGGCTAACAGAATGCATACAAAGGATAACAGTATTTGTGTCCGGCGATGGAAAATTCATTGTCAATCACTTCTGTATCTATGGAATCATAATATTTGTGTGTGGAAATGGAGTGAAAATATAATATTAAATAGCATACCAGTAATTGAAAATATATAGATGTCATTATTTTGAATAAACACAATTAGTCCGAGAGTCTGACAGCATAGATACTATGGTCAGTCAATATATCACATGAATAATCCATACAGTAGCCTCACAATGATCCTTTTTTTATCAGCGAGAAGCTGAGCTCAGGTATTTGGTATTAAAATGTAAGTAGAGAGGCCTAGGAAATTAGAGAAGCAATCTTAGAGTGAGGAAAAAATCCGAAAATTTATTTGAGGGGGATGGGAACTTGAACCCATCTCTCCAGCATTCCGGCATTCCGTGCTGACGGTGTAACCGCTCGGATAACACAACAGGACAATCAGATAATGTAAGGCATCTAATAAGCTGTACGTTATTCATTTTCTGAGATTCTCTATCACCTAATCTGATGGCGATGGCCTGCTTGAGAACGTACCTTACTGGGCCTCATAGATCGTCTCGTCACGCTAATATGGTGGCTCAGCTGCTACGGTGCCAAAACAACATGCTGAAGGCACAGATTGGGGGCCGTCTACATCATACGTTTTTCTGGTTTTGGTATGACTCGAAAATTGTGCCTTTAATATCCATATGTTAGATTTGCAAAACTACGGTTTTATCCCACTGATTTTTTATGGAAGTAAGTAGTTGTAGTGTAGTGTAGTAGTGATTAGGGTCACATCCTTGGATAAAGACGTTGAAGTGAGCTCGGATTACACTCAGCTTTTTATTTTACGCTATTTAAACAGCACTTAATCCTTTCATTTTCTAGTGTTTAAATTATATTATATGTATGTTATTTTCCAACAAATTAGATGATGCAGCATTTTTTTATCGATTTTTTTGTAATATATCCACCAAACAAAGTCATTATCGTCAAATTCTAGTCAATATCCGGTTTGGTGATGAGAAACAGCAAAAGTCGTTTAATTGATTAAAAACATGTTTCATTAATCATTAACATGCGAGCTGCACAATAAGAAGTTCTACCCAGCCTTCCGAGAAGGCGCAAGCTTCTTCCAACCTACCTCATGAAAATTACAACTACGTAAATCACAGAAATCTCTCAGATTATAAGACATCTACTGCTTATATTCGGAACCCTCTAATGTATTTTTCACACACGCAATTTATCAGCTGTCAGCCTAACAAGAAAGAATTAACAGCCTTTTTGTGCCAGAAAGGGGAGTCCCTCTCTTCTCAGTCCCAGTGTGATGGATTATTTCCGAAAGAAGTAGAAATTCATTAGACACAATAAATAAGACAGCGTTCGATCTGATGTCGGAAAAAAGTTAGACACAATAAAAAGTCATAGACTCAAGAGTATCTGACTTGAAGCCTTCAGGGGCTGGAGGGGGTCCAATGTAATCATCATAGTTTACCACGAAGGAGGGGAGGAAAGGGGTCAAGCAATAGTAAATGTGGTTATCGGGGATGAATGACTAGTACATAATTATTGATCTGTTATAATTTATTAAAAAGAACAAAATGTATACCTATGCGGATAATATAATTTTATTCAACATTATGTTCTCCAAAATTCTTTATTGGTAGGAAGGAGCACATAAAGCATCGTGTAATTGTTGAAAGGGGGTCTGAGCTGTTATGACATCACGGCATGTGAGGAGAAGGGGAGGTGTTAAAAAAGATAGAAATATCCATCACAAAATCTGTGGACCTCTACTCTACCCCCACCATCTTTTTTCCCATGACAAAAAACTAAGCTAGGCCATTATTCAACAGCCACGAGGGAGGATCCAAAATGCGAAAAATAATAGTACAAGATAAAAAGGGAGCTTGTTGATATGAGTTACGAACAGATTAGAAATTAACACTCGACTCTATAATTTACTTGTAATATTTCAGCGAAATATGATTTCAGGTATCATATTTTTTCTTTACTAGTACGTTGATCTTACGATACTTCAACTGTGGATGCTTGACTCTAATATCAGTCAGATTACATAGAATAACTTGGAGATAGTGAAGCCACTTCCTGCTATCTGATCGTGGTATTTATGATGATGATGATCATCATTTTCTGCTGACCTGTAAAGCAGTCTGATCCAGTTCATATCAGTTTTTATTCACCTCACTGAAATCAATTTTTGCAACGACGTAATTTGTTTTGAATAAATCAATCATAACTAAGTGAATCGCTAAGAGCAATACAGATAATATTTATATTATTTCTTTTCGCAAATGATTTTTTGTTTATTCACTTAAGGCAATTCAGAGAAAAGGCTTTTATAGAAAATGGTCATCACTGAAGAAATTACAAACCTTTGAAGTATGTTGTATTACACCAGATATTTCACTCACGGGCTACATGTTATTTTTTGAATATTCCAAATGGATCGATAAAGAAATAAATCTCTGTTTTATTAACGATTTGACATAAAATGTTTCAATTTAACAATCAAGATTTTGACCACACGCGTCAATAGAACATTATGAAGGAATGAAGGAGGCGGCATTCATCATCAACAACAGCAAAGTGTACAGCAAACCCAGCGTAGACATTAAACCAATCTGGCAGCCACTCATAAAGAAGATTAATAGACTGCGACTGGACCAGACAACAAACAATGACCGACAAACAGCCACGTCAGCAGACCGGAATACCGCGCATCGGGAACCAATCAGAACAGACCGCGTCACGTCACCGGACGGGGTATAAATAGGCATGAAAGGAACGTGTTCACCTGAAGACGATTGAAGATAGCACATCAATCGAAACGTCGTGATAGTCCGAAATCAAACTTTTGACAACATTTTATCTAAAAGTCTTTACGTGGGGACGGTACTCGATCCCGTGTTTACTGCTCTACCAGAAAATTTTTTTGTACTAGAGGTATAGATTAGGTCTGGCTGCGATAAAACTCCTCAGAAGTTTCGGTACAAAGCTGGGGCTACTGGTGTACTTACATCCACGTTTATTTGTCTAATAAACAGTTTGTAAGAAGTATTATCACCCCAATGTGTCTGTGTTAGACTGAGGATGGTTTAATGTTAAGAAGCCATTAAGCTTCACCTACTACTAGTAACAAGAACCTGAAGATGGTCTAGAATAAAATAATTCGAAACGTCATGTTGAAATTGTTCACAAGTGCTAACCAGCTTCCGACATATATGTAATAGCAAATATCAGTGAGTACTGAATTAATCTACTTGACCGTATTCCATATAGTTTTAACAATTCAAACTTAAATCTATATTTAAAGTACAGGTAAAAGTTCATTACTACGTTGAATATTATCGGATGATTTTTTGAAGATACGATTGCAGTTGTATGTACTATACACTTAAATTTCATGCTGTGTAATCCACTTCAATTCAGAAGCTCAGATTAGTATCGTACAATTTGTTTAGATTAATTGCCCTATCCATCTGCGAATCATCCATACATATATAAAAGCTGCAAATTTTTTGGACAACCACAGTTCGTTTGAGTCCGCACAGAAGGAATAGAAAGGATGGCGTTCAAAGTTTTGATGACTTTAACCGTGGTAGTCTGCATTGCAGGTAAGTCTAAATCGTATTCCGTTCGCAATATTTCGATAGAAAACTTTCTTCTTCTGTACCAACTTTCACATTTAATCCTTTACAACAACGATCTTGTACAGATTTGTATTTCGATATTCGATAATAACCTGATCTACCGTGGGATTCGAACCACACCCTGATTTTTCGGGCCAACTGAGCTAAGCAGCCACTCAGCTTACTAGATCCAGAGTAACTACAGAGGGCAGAGTAACTACTTAGCTCAGTGGGCAGAACGTCGGCCCGGCAATCAGAAGATGTGCTTTTCGGATCTCGCAGTAGGCTAGGTTTTTTCGAGTTTTTAAAGTTTTGTTTGGAAAGTACCTCACTGTAAGAATCTCATGCACCAAGAATCAATGATTGTTTCTTTCTCAAGTTGCCTCCGATCTGGACACTGGATTGTGGGTGGCTCATTGTGCAAGAAATGCCACAGTCAACGGTGTACCAGCCGCCGGCGTTCCATCTCACAGCCCTGCATTCGTCACAAGATTGGTCAGGAATATCACTCTGCCTCTTGGACTGGAAGTGTAAGTAACTAAATTATAGTTCAGAAAACTTGCTTTTGTGTTTCCTTTGTTGGCAGCTGCTTTGAATAGACCCGCTATTCTATTCTTAAATGACGATATCAGGTTCCTCAACCAATATATTATTCTTCTTTCCCTGCCGAATCAACTGCAACAACTCATTGGCAGTTTATCATAATATGTCCGAAATTCTCCTGACATGGTCCGTCCAAAGGATCTTCAAACTTCTACGGTACAGCCACATTTCGTATGCTTATAGTTTTTTACATGTAGCTTCTAACAATGTCCATAATTATACCTCTTACAGCAACAGGAAAGACATAGCATTTTAGAAGCATGATTTTGACTTTCATGGACAGCTCGTGATATTCAAAGAAAAATGCTGAGGGCTTTCCTATTGATTTTATGCTCCTTTATGGCAGATTTGGCCAACTTTATCCGCTTTTTTTTACCTCTCGGGACGAACGATTACTATTACTAGATTTTAGTTTAGATTCTTAACATTTATGTATAAATTATTGAAAATACGCTTTATCATCGAATAAGTTTTAGACTTCCCATTGATCCCGTTCATCTACGCAACTTGTTCGATGCATGTGTCATTCAGTTCTAAATGGAAAGACTCATTTTATTGTTACTAGTAATAATGATTTCTTTACTTACTGATCCGCAAAATGGAAGTCAATATACAAATTCGCATTCAGAATCTCCGACAAAAACTTGTTCTACTGCGGGACTACAGCCACACAATTTGTTTACCGCTTAGACGCAACTGAGCTATGCAGGTACTCGACTCACTCTATCTGATCAGATGCCCTGGTGTTAAATTGTGAATATGTTCATACCTTCGAATCCTGATGGAATTTACAAACGCAAAAAATTACCTCGGTTTCTATTCAATCAAAAAATTACCGGAAAATGAATGTTTTGAATAACAGATAACTGTTCCATTTCTTTTGATGCAGAGTAGAAAAACGCCTCATAGTTTGAAATTAGAATGAGAAATTCATTGATTCAACTATACATCTCTTGGCCGTTGGCTGAACGAACAACTAACGGCCTCAAAGAAGTTTACTAACGTTACCGCTGCTTTGACAGCCCTCACCAATTACATACATTTTGTATCGGTTTCTCTCTCAGCCGTAGTGTGATGGAAACATATACCTAACTATACAGAATGAGCCGTGTGTCCAGTCACAAATATATATTTCTATTTTCAGTGTCCACGCATCTCTAATCAACCCCAACTTTTACGGTGTGCCTGATGTAGAAATAAAAGCCAGCCAACTGTCAAAGGACTCAGACGCTGTCGCCAAGTTCGAGTACGACCTCTACTGGCCAAAGTTCGTGGTCGACGGACAGTATACCGCTGATCTTAAAGGTGTGATCCGCAAACACTTCCAAGGCAACTGGTCGTAAGTGAACTATCATTCTATCTTTCAGGTTAAGTGATGTATAAGAAATTTTTGTGGGTACTTCCGTCCGATCTGACAGCAACAGCTGATTAGTTACTGATGTCAGCAACAAATCCAAATGGAAGGTTCCTAGTTTAGTAAGCCTCCAAATTTTGTTCTTCACATAGTTATTACAAAAATGTAGATTTATATCAAATTAACCTAGAAGTGTTACTAGCTAACGAGATTCGGAAAGAAAGAACCTCGGCATTGTGGAATGAGCTATCGGGGACTTTGTTCCGTGTTCGTTACCATCTACAGTTTTTCAAGGTCAATGTAAATAAACGATTATCCTCGCGCAGTGCTTATGAAGCGCGATAGACTATCTTCCTTTGCGTGAGGTTATCTATAGAAAAAGACCTCATCACGGACGTATAAATTAAATGACATCTCTATACCCTAATATAGAAAAAAAACAGATTAACAAATTTATTTTTCTTGCATTCCAGAATCTTAATGTCAGAAGTACATTGGAGTGGTCAAATGCATTTCCAAAAAGAGAAACATCACATCGATAAACTACAGATTCACTGGAAAGTCCAAGATGTTAAGGTAAGACTTGGAGAATTGCCATATTATCGCAATCTATTAATCTATCTCAATGCGGTTAATTTTTGTATCTTGATATATCTTGATATATTATATAATGACATATTTTTCGGGTTAGTATCTCTAAAGCTATATTTATTTCTCAAGAAACAGTTGATAGTACTTATGAAGACATCTTAAGTGCTCTGAGACTGATGTAGATTCATTTTATTTATTTTTCTCTATCTGAAATGCTTAGATAGAATGCATCATTAATCCATATTTATCTATCTAGGTCGATGTCACTGGTGCTGGACTCCAGGGAGATGCTATAGCCTCCTTGATCCAAATCAACTTGAGGACCTCATTTAATACTGGAGTAGCCAACCTCATAACTGAAAATCTCTTAGGATACAGGCTGAATAATGTCTGGCTGAAAAACGCAACCAAAGTGGAGGCTCTTCTGGACTGGTGCCGTCACGGACAATAGTGTGTAGATGCTCTCTCTGATTTTTGTTTAAACAGAACTCTGTTGCTGTTTTCAATATAAATATCTAACATCACTGTCAATTATTATTGTTTCTTCTATAATGCCAGTAGCTCTTCCGTTTGGACCTTGTAATTGACTGACATACCGACATCATAAACATGTATCCTCTCGCAGTGCTTCTGGAGCGCGATGAACTTTCTGCCTTATATGTTTATCTATATATAAAAAGTGGAACGTCATTAAGTGTTATATATGTAATGAATGGAATACATCGTACTGGTGGATCGTTATTTTTCCGGGACTCCCCAGGGCTCTGTTATCATAATGCTTTTCTTGATGTACATCAACGAAAGAAACGCAGATTATAGTTTTTTCCCAATAATGTCACGTGAAAGATGTTGTGTATTATTACATTGTTGATTTCTCTCCCTCATAAGCTGCGTAGGAGTAAGGGCTTTCACTCCATCTCATTCAAACAACCCCAACAATTTCTTTGATAGCTAGTTAAACAAAAAAATTATCTTCTTAGTTAGTAGTCGCAGAAAATCTAATTTACTGGAAATGAAACATAGTGAAGCCATCCAGGCGACACTATTTTGTCAGGGGCGTACCTCGACTTGATACTGGGGGGGGGGGGGGGGGGGGTTCAAAAGAGCATGATGTATACCAGACTGATATTATTTATTTCGAAAATCAGAGTTATAGAAAAATACCTAGAAAATAGGCTAAAATAGCAGTACACTATATATTGGTATATTACTTTTATTTTCAAAGCAATGTATAGGAATAGATACCGAATTAGCAGTACGTTTTTTATATATAACCATTAATTTCTTTAGAAAAAACAAAATTCGATTAAATTTTAGGTCAAAAATCTTTAGAGGGGGGCTAATTACCCCTATTTTATACGCGTGTGAATTTTCCTCTAGACCTATTTAATAGGGCTTCATTGTATGTGCTTGGAATGGGAGTATTTCCGACGACGCTTATTGAAAATGAAGGTAGCCAGTGACAGATCGTAAGGCAATTCCCAAATTCTCTTATGTTTTCAAATCTATAAATATGATGAATCGAATCTAATTTCATCTTTCTCATGCGAGTTTTTACTTCCCACGACAATTGGCGAGAAAGTATTGTTATCGCGAAAAATTTAGAATTCAACGTATACGACGAAGTCAAAAGTTTTCAAAACCTGATAGAAGTTTTTCTTTCTGGGCAGAAGCCATTATGTGGAAAGTAGAAGGTCAACCTACTTGCTACTTGATAAGCGGAAACATCAGTGGATCTTAAGTGTATTAATTGTAATTTGTGAAGCGGTAAAGTCAGACTGAAAATGTGATTTGAGCGTTTAAAGTATTGTGGAATCACTTGGAGACGCCAGATAACAGGTCATGTATAGCTAATCAGTATTATCTTTGAAGGAGAGGGTTATCTTTGTGTGTATAATTCAAAAAGTGTCCAAACTTTTGCTTTTACACTAGTATTTATTTGCGAGAAGTGCGGCAGGACAAGAGTTCCCTCAACTTATCTAGTAACATATTGTTAGGAACAGGGCAAATATAGACATAAAAAAATGAATTAATTAAAATGCATTTAAGACGTATCTGATCAGAAAATAATACCTCTCAAACGTATAAAACTCGTAATATCATAAAATGAAATAGCGTCGTTGTCCAAGTTGCGCTTACTTTCGTGTGTTTTTATTTTTCAGACTATTTGAATTCATTTCAGTTAAACATAGTATGAGTATCTATGTTTGAGTCCTTTGCGTGTTAAACTGAACTCCATTTATAGATCCCTAATGAGCAATTTTTTCAATTCCTGAATCTGAACAATATCGCATACATACAATTTGTCACCCATTACTATCTGCTTTCCTGGGCTATAGCCCTTATACGCTCATAGGCGCGCCACTGCTTGCTGCCCTAATCCACAGTTCGTTAAGGAATTTCCAGACCTACCAAATGTCAAGATATCCGAAAGTTTAATCCACGTGGTGGTCTTTTTTTGTTAACCATCTGTTCATTTTGAAATTAGTTTGATATTATAGTTGTCGGTAGATATGAGAGAGCTATTTCTGGATTCCAGTAGCAGCATCATATGTATCCATATTTCTAGCTACAGCAGGAGCTCTAACATACCGTTACGTTTCCCATGGACCCAAATATCTATATCTCACTTTTGTAATTTACCCTGGAACTTATTAGGGATAATTATAAAACGTTACCGCAATTAGCAGTCGACTTTTTCTCAAAGTAATTCGAGCATACTCAGCTGTAGAGGGGGTGTGGCAAGTTATTTCTATCGGTCAACATCGCTCCTTCTATTTTCGGATTGTTTTCCTAGCATGACTATTTTTAAATTTTATTATTGACGGTCTTTCTAGGGGACAGTGATTTACTTTACATACATTCGAGTATTCGTGTTTTGTTATGGTAGATCACTCATGCAAAAACGATGATCGATCGATCGAAATCAATGTACAATCATCTATCTTTAATCTGTCCCGATTTTCTGAAAGTACAATCAGTAACTTAGTGTCGAAGTTTCTCTTAAATACTTACTTTTTTCCTTAATTGCGGAGGCCCAGTATTGTCAGATAATTAGAGTGACGGAAATGGTGACATATTTTCGTGGTATATATGCCATAAAACATAATATCTCGAATTCGAAATTCTTCGCGATTATAATACTTCTCCCACCGGTTGCCGTGGAATGTGAACATAATATTGTCCATTTGGAAAATATCTCACTGCTCCTTGAAAGCAGTGCATTTACCCTCTCTCACTTCTTATACGGTTCTGAACTAACAACATTAATGGTAGAGACTCTGCGTTATTAAGATGATTAGATTGCGGATTTCTTGGAAATATGGAACGTTTTGCGAGAGCATCGCTCGATCGAAGAGGCTAGGAGATTCACACAAAAACGAACGCTGGAAGGTGGGCGGAGGTTACAAAAAGACCCAGCAAGCTTTGAACAAACATCTTTATTTATATTTTTGCGAAGGTAGGGTCTCGAGTATTGTGTATTGTGTTGAAAGGGATGGAAGTCTTTACCTTTCACTGAATAGGATATACTTTAGAGTGTTGGAGGGACTCACAACTGGCCACATCAGTCTTAGACCCTACCTGCATATAATAGGGGCTGTAAGTGACTCAAATCGCGTACGCTGTGGCCTATAAACTAAGCTCTTGCTATCAAGAAATAAGCTCCACGGCAGCACATTCAACCACGACGAAGAATTCTAAAATAATGACTTTTTGAGTGGTCGCTTTCAAGGTGCTCAAAGATCTGGTGAGAAGGTATCCATTGAGCTCTTTACCGGTGCTGGAAGGTGAGCGTAGCAGAAGCTGGAGGTTCTTTTCCGCTCCAGAATATTATTCACCGGAACAGTTACTACTACTGCTACTCTATTAAAGCTCAAATCACTCCATCGCTTGACAACTGCTCAAATGTGGGGGGATGCGCTCCGAATTACTCTCTGAAGCTTAAAAAAAATCGGAGTATGTCTTTTGATCTTTCGTGACATTACAAAGGACGTCCACAGTCTGAAACGTTGAATAAAAGTGGTTCTATAGATTCTACCATGGTAAATATCGATTAAGCTGTTTCGGATATTCCTCATTACATCGAACTTACATCGAATCGAAAGGCTCCCCCAAAGCTCATTCTTTTGGAGAACCTTTGCGCTGTAGAATGAATTACCCAGTATTTTTTTTCTGATAGATACAATTGACAGAGTCTTAAGTTCAATGTGAATAGATATGTATCCTTCAACTGAGCTTCTGAGGGATAATGGACTCTTTGCCTTTGAAGTGATAAAAAAAACATTGAAAACATGCACCTGTACACGAAAAGCGCGGTGTCATATTACGCTGTATGTAAGGCATCTATGTAAAAAGCTTCCACATAATTCAATCAGCTGTACATTCATTCTCATCCCAAATTAACTGAGAATTTATGATATTAACGTAATTGAATGACCAAATATTTAAAAGTTTTGCTGCCATTCACTTCGTTACTCGAAATCATAATAATTAAGAATTGTTTATTTTGAGAACATAAAAGTAAACCGCTATTGTACTGAGTTTCAAACATCTGTGTTGTGTTATGTATTTTACAAAGCAATAGTCTAGTAAGATTGGAAAATGCTGATGCATTATGTTCATTAGTAAAATTTCATTTCTCCCCTGACATGCTTTCTATAAGAATCACTTTTGCTTAATTAACTGCTCTTCGGTTCAATAATATTTGACTAATATATTTTTCAGTATACCGGTATTTAATTATTATTAGGAAGGATATTTTAGAAAATATAAGCAATAAACAGGAGTATTGATGATGGCATATATATCACGAAACACCATGTCATTCGTGTCCGGCGGTCTGTCTGTCTGTGTGTCCTGTCTAGTAATTCTTAACCCCCCTTTAAGTAGGAAATAATTATTGCGACAGTCCGGATGCCCCCTAATGCATTTTAAATTTTCTGGATATTGTAAGACATATTGTTGAGATATCAATCCAGTGGCAGAAAATTAATACGTATCCATATAATAACGCTGTTATCTTGGTCGACATACTCAAATGTTTGAGAGGTATTGAGTAGTGAGGAACGGTGGCGTTTGATAAATATAACATACGTAGGTTGCCACGTTGGTTGTTTTGCGACTAAGGTCCATAATTTTTCAGTTGCCAGACGTTCAATAAATGTTGTTTTTGTACGTTGCACTGTAGTACTAGAGGGAGATACAGCGTCAATCTAGTTGGTAACCCTACCCTGAGGTACTTCAGCTTTGGTATCCATTAACTTTGCCCGAGATGTATTCTTTTCTGCCAGACCTTACGATTAGTATCAACTAGTATAATTATCGGTATCCAAATATTTTAGTTAAATGAATTATTTATATAATACGCATAGAAATACTAATGGTATTAAAGTATATAGCCATTAATATATCGTAAAAATCGATCTAATTTATCTGGCTTACTGAATATTTGATAATGAACAAAATATTATTCCAATTATTAAGCAGAAAATCAGCGTAGGAAAGGTTTGTTTGCCTAATGACTACGAAGCTAAAATTAAATACCCTTGAAAAATATTCTGATATAATTCGCCACTTCACTGTCATCACCAGAGTGTTTGTTTGATCTCCCAATTGTAATTGTTTCCCGTTTTATGCACGTCAATCGAGATTTTGGAAGTTAGATTTTTCAATAGGTCCTGGAATCAACTCTCATTAAAATGATAGTCAAACTACTATTTTTCAGGATATTCTTTTTATGAAAGAAGTATCACCCAATAATAAACTAAGTAGGACTCTGTTATTCGAAACAGATTTTGGGGACTTGGATAGACTTACAAAAAAATGTATCGAAACGCTAATATAGTTTAATGACAAATTTTAAGTAGTGAAGATAAGCTCTCATAAAATGACCAAAAAATGTATTTTCAAAACCTGAAAAACTTTTATACGTAGGGAAAATAAAAGATACGTAACGTAAAACAGTAATTGCTTGAAAAGTTATTGATTGAAGGCTTAACATGAAAGAGTCCTAAAAAAAGAGAAGATGAAATCATTGTCGCAGCTTTGGAATTTCTGATTTTCATTAAATATGTAATAAATAATAAATAAAGTTTCATTGCTCTAAAATTATTTATTTCCAATACCACAAGATAACTAGGATTTTCACAAACATGAAATAATGAGGATTGGTGCATTCAGCAATTTTGAATCCTTCCCAAATGAAATATATACCCAAAAATATTTTGTAGCTCTTATAACGCCTATTCGCGTACTTCCCGCGCAATGATATCAGTGTAGAAATAATAATAATTCCACTGTTTCTGACGTAATTATGTTTATCTGTTTTGAAAGCAAATGTGTAAATTATCAATTAATCATCTACATATCTTCAACAAGTACAAGTACTACCAAGGAGAGCAGCTTTTGTATTTTTACGATTACTCCAACGGAATTTAACCGATTTACAAAAACTGTAAAGCTTTTTTGTCTTTACCGTAGTAGTGAGGTGTGTAAAAATGTCACAAAATTCAAAATAAAATTTTTCAAATCGTAGAGGGGCTAGTGATTACTGGACTGACAGACAGACAGACCGTCAGAAATGGTTGACAGGGTTTTTCTTGATGGTTGCTTGAAATGTATTACGGTTACAATACCGCCCCACTCATTGGCGCGGGTTGTAAAAGTATACAATTTTATACTTCAGGTATGTTAACCAGTATAATCGACCTCGTAACTTTGGCATTAAACTATATTCACGCAAATTTGATTCACCCAATACACAATTTTGCAGCAAGAGGCCTGTTGGCTTATGTTAGGTATACAAACTGTAAACCAATAAAACGTTTTACTATATCCATGTGAATATCTGCACAGCGCAACATTGTGGATCAAAGTTTATGTTACGTAAACATAACTGCACAACTTCAGATACAGTGTAGTTCGCAAATCTAAGGATACCTACGTTATAATTGTGTATTATAAAAATGTTATGAAATGATATTGTGGTAGTCTGAGCAAGTTCGCATGCACTCTAGGCCGTGGATCGCACCTGGATCATAATCGAATCGCAAACTATTTGAAAAAACAAACAGAAGATGGTTCGAATCTCTTCATGGTTCAGGTTTTTTCTCACGTGATATTGTTTCATAGAAATAATATTTCTAATATGTCTTCAGCCCCGTGCCAGGCGTCTGTACCTTTCATTGTTAGAAACAACATGTATCTATTATTTCTTCTGGAATAGCGTTTATTTCAACCTAAAATGTACAAGTTCTCGGAGTATGTGTATCTCGAACACCTTGAAATTTAAATAGTCCACAAAAGAAGCCTAGAAGAGGCAGATCAGGAAATGATTTTCTCTCTGGGGTTGTGAATCCAGGTATTGGCATCAAAGCCCACGAATCCTTGAAATACATGTTTGAAAATAACGTTTGACATTTTACCATAACGGTCGATTCACTGTAACATTTGGGATTGTGTAGTTGTTCTTCGTATTTCTGTTCAGAATTATAATCGTCAAAATAGGGTCAGTTCTGTTTGTTTCCTGCTCCATTCAAATGCAAGGTTTTACTGGTTTTTTGAATAAAGTTCTACGAACAGCGTGCGATTTTCCTCCATTTACATCTCCATCCTGGCAAATACAGTCATGATGCTACTGTACAGCGTTGCTAAACTAGCGCTCTCAAAAAACATGTGATAGTTGATTCTTTGGCGCAGCGGCTACAAACACTACATAGTTTTTAAAACCCGACAAGTGTTTCGCTAACTATGATTGCGTCTTTAGGGGAAGATTAAAACTAAAATGTTCCAGCTTGTTGTTGTCTTATACATTTCTCGTGTGCGGTCAATAGTAATATTTCAAATTAATGGAGTTTTCTCATTTTCCATTCTACCTGAAGCACTTAACCTTTTTGCTCTTCTTCTTCCTCCCATTCGTTTTTCTTCCACTTATTATCCTAGACTTAGTCTAGTATATGGTTAATCAGCCCTGACGTGGCTAGAGCAGCTCAATATTTAGAGAAGCAACAGTTCCACGGACTAGTCTGGCAGTCAATGTATAACAAGACTGACAGACTGAAGAGAATTAGTGACATAGTATCTTAGTCATGTAGACAATATAAAACATTCAAGAACAGAACTGTATCGAATACGAAGATTTTGATTATAGAAATACCTCCTCCGATCATGCATGGAAAGGTATAACAACCAGTGGCGAATATATGCTATAACTTTGGAAGAGCAATAAGACTAGTCTTCAGAAATGAGTCAATAATGTTTCAGTAATAAACTTAATAATGATTCTGGTTTTGTTGGAAGGGAAGGTATGAATGAATTATTATTCCTGTATACTCATAAATTTCTAATCCTTCCTAGTTCTGATAGACACCTATTACTTTAGATGTCATTGAGATGTGGGTCTGTACATGCCTTGAATTTTGTACAAGTGTAATACCTTGAATAAAATTATTGACGATCAAAACTGTAAGTCACTAGATTTCTAATCTTGAATACACATTTATATAAATTGAGGATTATAAACCGCAGGATATAGAGTGGAAAATCTGGATGGAAAAATCGGCTGGAGGGGAAATGAAGTGATCGCTGTATAGAGCAACACAACGTTTTTAGCTCAGTTTAAAAAAAATGTATTTTATGATTCTGTTAGAAAATATTGTATTGCCACCGGTCCTTAATGTGTTTGAAAATTTTCAGATTAGTCAGACGTCTTGAGGTCGGGAAAATTATGTTACATATATACATACATACATCCAGGAGAAACTAACAAGGTCATCTTAAAAAGGGAGATATAGACACCTGGAAGTTTATTATTATTATTATTATCATTATTATTATTATTATTATTATTATTATTATTATTATTAATTTATAAATTAATCAGACGCCTGAAGACAGTGAAAACTAGGTAAAACAACTTCCTCCATACAGATATACATACAGGTGGAGCTAATAAAACCATTCTGTGACACAATTTGAAAGAGTGTAAGCCGTTGTAGTATTTCACCAACATCAGTATGTTAAGACACGACTATTCATGTACGTTGGCACGTTGGCTTCTCAGTTGGTTTTGTAGAGTACATTGTTTTGTCTGGCTGGATGTATTTATAAGATCTAACGCTGCCAATTCTGACCTATTGGTATATGCTTAACTGCAACGTTTTATTTATAGCTACCAGGAAGTGTACATATATATACCAAATTTTCATACACGCAATTCAGAGCTCTGTGAGTAGTAAATTGCCTGAAGTTAATGGTAATCATTACGAAGAGCCTGACGATTATTTGAAATACATTGTTGCGCAGTAGCGTCTTGAGAAAAAATCTCATTTTGGTCTAGATCTCCAACATTTAGATTGTCAAATGAAAATTCTAACAATCGGCTTTGAAACAGGAAAGTAAACAAATTAGTAAGTAGATTATAGGATATCTGTCAAAATAAAGATGTAATTGC
Source organism: Bruchidius siliquastri (assembly GCA_949316355.1). Classification (NCBI taxonomy): domain Eukaryota; kingdom Metazoa; phylum Arthropoda; class Insecta; order Coleoptera; family Chrysomelidae; genus Bruchidius; species Bruchidius siliquastri. Next base: position 30,152,581 of record OX438534.1, read on the forward strand.
CATGCAAATCGAGTTACGGGATAAAGGAATCAAATTCGACTTCAGAACATCTAAAGAAAAGTGGAAATAATTATAATTTAATAATTTGAAATATAACTTTCTCATACTAGTTTTTTCATTTAAAGGAATGCAAAAGAGGTTAATATCTTCTCCATACAATTTGACTGAAATATTCTGAGATTATTATTCCAAAGGTGTTGTTATATTACTGTGATATTTTCTCAAGAATCTTCGTGACCCGCTTCGTAAAAGGTTATGCTAATAATAATATGATATACAGAATGTGTATGGTGGTGCAGTGTCAAATTGGCACATATTCGAAGCTTATTCTGTTTCAGTTCGCAAACATTGTTTAGGAAAGTTAAATTCGGTTTACGTATTCATTAAACCTTGCCCGTTGTTTGTAAAAAAATAACCATATGTTAGTTTATTTTTGTTGGATACGTTGAAACATCTTCTGGGCATTGTTTGGGAATTCAAATTTATTATCGTCGTAAGTGAATTATAGCGCTTTGTTGAAATAACTTATTCCTGCAATCCTCTGTGTAGGTAACAAGTTGAGCAATGTCTGATTTGAAATTTTCTGGTGTTCAATTATACAGAGACCTTTGTTAAATTCAAACTATCACTAGATGTCTCTAAGCTTATCTCATTTTGCAAAGTGAGGCTAAATGCCTAGATGGGCTCGTTACCTTACATTAGAGTTTTGATATATCTACTGTGGCTCGATGGATTAAGTTGTCAGGATATGTGGGCGATCCTCACCAGTGCCGGAGTTTCTCTGAGTTCATAATACATATGTTGATCCATTGAATTTCTATCTTGTGCATTAGCAACTAAATAACCATTGCCAGTTTCAATAGTACCTACACTAATACGGGAAAGTAGTTAAGTTTGTATGAAAGACTACATTTTTCACAAGACGTAATCTTTCAGCAGATTCATAGTATATGTAGCTTTTCTGTAACTCTTATTAATAAAGTGGTCAAATGTAATATGCCATCGACGTCCCTTATTTCTACTTTACGTACGTCGCTGTTTTTTTTGCACTTCAAGTTATTTTCTAGGTATTGTCATTCTCATCTGCTTTCACGTTATTCATTTATTCGCTGCACGTTGTGGAATCTGCAATTTGTTATTGTATACCTGAAATAGGTAATAGATGACGCTCAATTTGCCTTTCTTTTTGTCAAAATGCTCCAATAAATTTAAAATAAGCTATCGACCTTAACCACTCACTCTACTTTCAGGCATTTCTGTAATTTGGATTTACGATTTAACATACAAACAGTGAATCAAACTAACGTCTTACAGTGACAGTGCCAGGTGGAATCTAAGATCATACATACATAACGAGAAGTTTCTCGTAAGCAGCAAGACAAAACAAAGAGGAGTAAGTCTGTTAACTTGAAAAACATCCCTGAACAATAGCAGAATTTATACAATTGCATCAGAGTGGCGGAGCTCAAAAATAAATACATATAGTATTGCTAGTACCTGCCAGAACTAGTGAAAAGAGCTACACCTTTGTAATTCTTACCTGCCACAAGATTTTGCATTTTTGCTCTATTATGAGCAGCTAATTTATGCAGTCTAAGTTATCGTTACACATACATAGAAATCCAACATATAAGTAATAATTAAAAGATACTTGGCACGCAATAAAGAAACCTTGGCGCGGTAGGGTGCCAAAAACGGGTTTTATATATTTTCTGCATGCCACTGCCTCGTTTAAAGAGGTGTTAAAATATCCAAGGAGATCGCTATTCATTGATAGCGCCTAATGACCATCCGATCTTTCATATCGAAATAGAATGGATAAAAAAAATATACTAAAGGAACGATTTTACAGACGGGATTGAAAAAATCGATGTAACTATCTCTTCAAAGATTCATTTCGCTTTTCTTTATAAACGAGAAACTATTGAAAAGCGAAGTTGACTTCACTTGAAGTCTAGACAAAGAATTTTTGTCAAAGATATGATATATACAATTATATGTAATAATTACTTGTGCTTAGGATGCTGTCATGATGGCAGAAATTAACAACGATGAGGCTTGACACCGACAGAACCACAGTATATGCACACATTAGAATATAAGAGGTTTTAGTCACGATTTACGGCTCTCGACTATTTGTTGTATCAACCCTTAGGTACTTACAACGAACCACGATTTAAGTGCTGCGCCATTCCAAGGTATTAGTCCAGCATACTAGATACCAGAATGAATCAATGTAAATCAGGTTGCCGACAGTATCCTTCTCTAATCTAACTTTTTTTTCATGCGATGAGAGGGAAAGAAGAGTATGATTACGCTGTAGACTATTTAGATCTGTGATATCATAGATCTGTCATCAAATGTCTCTGATCAAACATAAACTGTTTCTATAATACAATCTTAAATAATAGTTGAAATATGAGTAAAAATAGTAGTGGGGTGTCTGAATACAGAATCATAAATTTGTATTATTGATAAAAAAAAATTAGGGAAATAATGCGTCGTGATCCCAAAAACATAACCCCCCATGCGAGACTTCTTTTGAGGCTTGAGAGCTTGTAACTGGTTATGCCAGCCAGTTCGAGTTGTATGACGCTAGCATCCTTATTTATGGTAAAACATATGAAATGATGAAACCACTAAAAAGCGTACCAATAAAAACGGTGACTCACCAGTTCGGACGAGTTTGAAGGTGACCGCATTGTGGGCTTTGAGGTGTTCGTTGTGCGCTGGATGCGTGAGGTCCTTAAGTGGTGACTCGCTGGCTGCCATCCTCCCCCCTGATTCGCCTTCCACCTCCAAAGATCTTCTTGCACGTAAATTGCCGAAGAAGCCCTTTCTCTTTGTCGGCGTCTTCTCTACGAAAAAGGAACAATTATAAATATTTAAGGAAGCAGGCATATAGAACATACAATTTTACTGTATTCATACACAACGTATGATTCATCAAAATCAAACCACATACATGTTTAATAAACGTAACGTTTTCATATTTTGGTTGCTTCGCAGTTTTTCGTCAAAATAAAAAAGATACATACCAGAGGAGCTCATGACCAGAGATAGTTCTCGTGAAGTGATTTTCATGGAGCTAGATAATTTTCCTAGGAAACTTGCAGTGCTTTGGTGTACCAAAAGTTGGTAAATTTTCAATGTTCGACTCACATCAACGAAGATACAATTATTATGTGCTTAGTGCCAAAAGTGTGACAGAATTTGCAATAGTTACTATCAAACCCTCACCTGGATTAGGTATATATGCAACCAAAGTATTGCACTCCACTGTCAGGCCGCTGGGCTATACTGAGTCAACGCTACAGGCGAAACATGCATCTCTATAGCCGATCCCATCTATAGTGGAGAGTATATAGTTGTATACATCTTCAATGTCGTACTGTTGAAGTAATCCGCTTCTGAACAAAGAGGTCAAACTCGCCGCGAACTTTTTTTCAAACTGTATACTCTATGGGATACCTAATTTACCAACCCGCTGTCAATCCAATCCAATAAACAATATATATAGATAATCAGTCATATACTATCAAAAAGTGACGTGTTTTGACATCGCATCATATCCCTAACGAATGTTGGATTGACTGTTATGTCTTCAAAGAACCTTATATTAAAAATAAACAATAATAACAATAAAATCAAGTAGTTACTATGAGAGAACCCCATGAAATCCTAGGTAACTTTATTATGACTAACAATGATTTTTTTGGCAAGCAGGTTACAGTATCGCCACCCGTTATATAAAACATTTGGTTCGGGAAATTCAAATCGATCTCTTTGACTCCAATTCTTTCCAAGTTTGTATTTTTCCCTGTTAGATAATATATTCAACAGATATCTTATCAGAATAAAGCCGTTCTCACAATTTTCCTTCATCCATCGCATGTCAGTATGAGTACCATACAGAATTAGCTTTTTTCCATTTCCATCAATGAGTCACGTCAACATACCGGCGGACCGACAAAAAGAAGAGCAAGTTTCAATGGATTCGCCTGAACTGACAAAAAACAATTTGGAATATCGAGTGTATCAGTTGCTTATATAGATTTCACCATGGTAAATGTGACACTAAGAGTTATCATTACAACAAACTAGAAGAACCCAACAGACGGTTCCTCTGCAGGCCAAACTTTCAACATCTCAAACGAGCCTCTTGCAGAAGTTATTCTTTTAGGGAATATGAACGTTGTACCTCTCTGGGTTGCCGGGAGGTTTGTTCCCCTCTAGTTAGTTACAATTTATAGCGTTTCAAAGTCACGTTAATAGACATTTATCCTCTCATAGCGCTTGATAGGCTTTCTACTTTTGCGATATGTAATCTATAAAAAATAGATATCGAGCTAGCTACTTGGTTTGGCCGCCGTTTTTGCAAGGACCGTTGAGTGTGAGATCGCCCTAACACTGATTCCTGACGAGAAATATTGCACGTGCTGTGGAACCCGTATACATTTTTAACAATTTCATCTCGTAAACTAGTTAATTTTTAATGATCTCACGTCTAGAAAGGAGAGCGTTGGTCGCTAAATTAAGAGAAACTCCCAGTAACTATGGGGATATCCTCCACGGAGTAGTAAACTCCGTTTCATACTGGAAAAGAACTGCTGTGTATGTGACCTGTTGTGGAAATGCACTTGCCTTCTCATATTGCATTTGCTGAGGCTGTATCTACCCTTTTACATCTTGTGATTGTTAAACTAATGAATACTAGGAAGTACGTTACCCATTCAGATGAAGGTAACGATAAGTGAAAGACTTCCATTTATTATGCGTTAAAATTATTTTAAGTATGATGTTAGAAAATGAATTTCTAATAATGTCAAAAACTGATCATTCGTAGTCCGACGACGATATGCACTGAATTATATTGAACTCGTGAAACAAATCTGCGGATTTTATCCAAGTGTGCCTTGATATCAGACTATCAAATGTTTAGCTTGGGACTACTTGAGGTCCTGTTTAAATAGGTCAAGCCACACGACATGCTTTTCTCTCACAGCAGTCAGAGAAACTCATCCGGGTTAAGAGATCAACCTAACTTGATGGCATTTACAGCCCTCTGTGCAGAGAGAGTAATTGCAATTCCCGTCCAGCAATTTAAATTTAACAAAGTCGCTTGGATAGATGAGCAGTTGGTTATTCGATTAGTGACTTGTATTTGGTCAGAAATTATTATATTTATTATATGTCCTTCTTGACCGGAAGTCCATCACTCTCATGAAGTAAAATATTAATGCAAATGAAACCTATGGATATGATTCATTGTAGAAATATGCATTAGATCAATTAGTATCTACGAATATATTGAGTACAGTCACATTTGCATCGATATTTTTTTGGGAGGCGGAGTGAAGGGGGGAAAGAGTGTTACACAACAAAGTGTATAAATATCATTATTGATGTTTCTTCAATGTTTCTCCAATTTTTTGATAAGCAAATAATCAAGAATATTCTCCATTTTTCAGATTTTAGCCAAAATTAAAATTTAGTTCTGGGAAAAACAAATAAAATTTTACTTAAATATTGAGTTTCAATGATATTCAAAATTATTTTCTGAATTTTTCATTCAAAATATTGATTTCGGAAATCAGTTTTACATATAATTTTGTTCAAAACGATTTCCTCATCGATCTTAATAACTATTTTTTTATACCTTTGTTGTAAATTCATGCTGTTAATACACACCAAAATTCATAAACTTTTGTTAGTGAGATCAGGAAAACACACCTTGAAGTCGAAAGTCCAAACCGCATTAGAAGCGTCTTAAAATGGCGAAAGCGATCACCCAACTCAGCACGAACGTTCACCTGATGTCGACGCCACTTTTCCGGTGAGCAGATTAGAGTCAGATCCCACTTTGGGTTTCAGTCTCACACCCGCAGCATTGGAAGTTCTTCCGGAGACGTCGAAGTCGAACGAGGAAGTCTTATCGCGACCCGCGTTTCTCGGACTGGAAGACTGCGCGCGGAAAAACCGGAGCACTGGGGACTTTTCGCGTTTCACCGGAGGCTTCTCGCTCCTCACATTTTCACTCTGGTCACTGCGCGTGTTGATGATATCGCTTCTGGGGATCTCCACCCTGAGGTGCTCCGTCGACGGTGAGGGCGCCGGGAGTCTCTCCCGTTTCCTCTCCGGTCGTACCGGAGTTGGTTCCGGGGTGCTCAGGGTGGATCTGAACGAGTTACTACTCAGCTTGTCAATTTTTGAGGCTGACTTTACTGTCCGTGTATCTGAGAACGTCCTGAGCCGGACTGGTGCATCCACTGGAATTTTTTCCTTGCTAGCTCCAGTTTGGCTGCGGGACTTTGATGATCCTGAGCTCTGTTTGCTTGATTTACTCGATTTGTTGCTTCCTGTACTGAAGACGGCTTCTGTGGTTCTCGTAGTCTTAGATCTCTCTAATGACCTGAGATAGTAATGGATTCAGACTTGATGGGCTTATAAATGCAGTACTGATTATTTCCTTACGTGAAATCGAAAAAAGCATGAATAATATATCGATATATCGAAGGTAGAAATTTCATTTTTTTAATAATCGTCCATTATCATCCATTAACGTAATTTGCTGAAAATACATAACAAACTGAAAGACGTCATTTACTCATAATACTTTTGTAATAAAATCGTTTTGTAGTTTCAATCCGTATTTCATTGAACACATTTTCGCATTTGGTGTAAAGGTAAAGCTGACAAGATCTGGTAAGTCCATTTTAGAGCTGATGAAATTTATCAAAATAGATATCTGTGTCTGAGAAAGAATATTGGTTCCTCATCAGTTCTCACTATTTTAGATAAAATGTTGCTTCTAGGGGTACCAAAAAACAGTATTTTGATCAATTTTGTAACGTGTAATAAATGCAATTCACTTCAAATTTGGAAAATTTGGAATGAGTTCAAGGGAAATTCTAAAAAATATCCTCATAAGCTTCTGGCATAATTTTATAGAATATACAACAGTATGTCGAAGAAATTCTATAAGTAATTCTGGTTAACGCAAGTGTTCGCTATGCATTTCTGGTTGATTTGCTTTCAGATATAATGTTTCAATTCTTCCAGCGTCGTGGGTGGTATTCTAAACACCAACTTTTGGTAAATAACTACTAAACCAGAATTATTAATCAGATTAGGTATCTTTGGAGGCCATGAATTGACAAAATGTCTGATCATGTAGATTGTAGATGCTCTCACTTGGTGAAAGAAAAGGAGTTTTATTTGTGAAACTGTGTGTTAATTACAGAATCATCTGCAAAATGTCTGCTTATAAACATCAGATAACGATTCTTCTTCTATAAATATACGAAAGTGTGCCATCCTGTAAAAAAATCATTTTTCAATTCGTTCCTGTTGGTTTTGCGATATATGCATATCAGTAATACTTATAGATACGGCCTCTCGATTCTGTATCTCTTCAAAAGATCCAATTATTAAATTAGCTGTGAAAGTTATAAGACCTTGAAAAACGTTATGAGCCTTATGACATATCGACATAGGGCAAATACAAAATATCTATCTATTTGAATAATGTAGACATCGTTCGTTTGTGGTAGGTAATTTGATGTAGGTGGTGTAAATATATATGTTCCACAAAAACTAAACATAAAAAGAGTATTGTAACGTGAAGTTTGCTAAAAATAGCAGAAGACATTAAAATTTATTATCAAGAATATCGATCATTGTGTCTGTTTTTATAGCTTTTGAGACAATGGCCTTGCTAGTAAAATATAAATTACAAATTTAAATGTATGCTAAAAATATCGGTACATGCATTGCCGCTACCGAAAATTGTTGATATTGTACACTCATCATTAAATTTAATATTTAATGAGTATGCAGTAGATCAGCAACGTGAATTGTTAATAAATGTAATATAAACCATAAATTGTTATGCATTATTAATAGTCTTACATTTTATATTCGGTGAAGTAGAATTACTCAGCTAAGTAGTGCTTTTCCAATAAATGTCTGTAATTTCAATTATCGAATATATATTATCATAAAAATATTCAGATTTGCATGTTCAGTGAAATATTTTATCCAGATTTTTAATTTGAAACATTTTATGAGTAATTTGGTACAAAGTTTGCAAATATGCTCATGCTTTTTATAATATCTATATTGTAGAAGAATAATCAATACTGCACTGATAGTTTGAGGTTGTTGACTGATAAAAGGACCTTACTATAATTCATAAACTCTAAGATAAAACCACCAAATGATCCTATTGTTGCCCAGTAAAATTGTCAGTATCTAGGTTAGAAGTTACTATCAGTACTTTAGGTTATGTGTTAGAACGATTAGGATTACGTAGAAATGTAGCATTGCAACCAGATCGAATTGCCATTTAGAGCTTGTTATATACAGAGGTTTCATAACTTCCATTTGCAAATAATAAAATGAAGAAAGCTTAATCACATCCATTCAAGTCTGTGTGTTGAGATTCCTCGGAAATAATGGTGAAGTAGCAGTAAAACCATACTTGTCTATGTTCAGACAACAGCTGCGCTTTCCCACTAATTTTGCTACAGGATACTCCCTTCTAAGGGAACACACCTTCAATATGAGTATGAGGAAAACACCGGAACACCCCTATGCAGTGAGCACCTGATCTGCGAGAATCCATTCTGGGGGATTGCTGTGGTCTTGTCACCGACTTATATTATGATTTAGTGTGGCTGAAAACTCTGGTGCTGGGCAACCCCTGGGTACGAAGTACAAGGGGCCCAATAAGCCCTAAGTTAAGTTATGATTCTGGCAGATTTGCCTTTCAGACAGAATAAAGAATAAACGTAGAATTGCTTTATCAACAATAGTTAACTTTCCAAGTACTAAATACATAGATAGAAGAACAGACATAAAATACAGTAAAACTCATAAAGATAGTGTCGGCAGACAAAAAGGTTTTGAGGAATAAAGGCGGACATGATCTAGTATAACGAAATAATATAACATTTCTGTGTTTCAGGTAAGCCAACACATTCTGAATTTTATTCACTCATACAAGAAAAATAGTTACTCAAACCTGGCAATGGTTGTGGTTGATACGGAACCAATAAGATTACTATATGAAATAGCTATTATCTAGAAGTCATGGATAGATATTCTAGAATATAGCATAGCAATCGGGCAATAAAACACATGCAGATACATTGTACAACCGAAACTCAGGAACGTGCATCGCAAATTGACAGAATCAAAATCACAAAGAACTTAAACATTTTGGGAATCGACAAGTCATAGTCTAAAAAATATACACTTGGGTATTTTGATTTTCTCTGGTTGTATTTTCGATGCAGTTTCTACGAGAATAGTATTTTAAGCTACATTATAGACGAAGGTTAAAATTCTACGGAAATCGTAAAAGACCAATTCCGATCTCCCTGTTTAATTATATTTTATTTGGCCGTCGTTTTCCTTGTAGATGCACACTTCTATTTTTTCAGCACGTTCATGTATTAAAATTGCAACTGTCCTATTCGAAAAAAAGCTTATAAAGCACTCTGTATTCTATAGTCTTCTTTCAACTAGTAACTCAACTAACCCTGTCTGAATAGGCGACAGCTTCTGCTTCGACTTAGAAACACTTTCTATGCTGGACCGCTTCGGTCTCTCCAACGAGTTATAGCCGCTGGTGCCCGGTCTGTCACACGACGATGTGCGAGACTGTTCGCTGCCGGTGGACTTCCTGGGTTTGGACTTGGTCGGTGCGATGGGTTGCTCTGACGCCGTGGGTTGCTGGGGTTCCTCGTGGGCGGGGGTCTCTGTTTGCTGATGGTTCTGATTCAGTTGGGGAGGTAGGGGCACGTACATAAGGCGACCATACGACAGATAGACTACTTCATCTGCCGGGTAAATGACGTACATGCTCTGATTGGCAGCCACATTGCGAATATCGGCTTATTAGTGACGCTTGGCGAGTTCGTAATGATTTCATATGGATTCTGTGCAAAAGAGGGCTTTCAGTTAGTAAACTAGCATTCGGGGGACCGCTACCTGTAGAACAAAAGAAAAGATGGAAATTAAACACAAAAAACTAAACAAAACTGTAATAAATGTAGCAAATAATAAAAATAATATTGATTATAACATAACTCCTGGGACTTATTTTGTGGTTGTCTTTCGTGTTCATTATATTTTATACAGACATACCATTGGTTGAAATATCTTTACTGAAATTTCGGATGCCTGGACATTCTTTTTTACAGGTTTTTATGTAACTTGCAATGTATGTATTTAACTATGTAACTATGTTTGTTTGGTGGAAGATTGCAGCACGATTTTGAAGCAGATATTTTCACCCGATTGGGCAGAAATTTTGTATACAAGTTGAGTTTGGATGACAATGCATGGTCAGCTGTGTGACGTCATTCTAAATTCAACATGGCGAAACATCCAAGATGGCAGACTAATTTTGTCAATGCACTCCTACAATATAAAAGTGACGTCACACTTAATCCACTATGGCGGACTTATAAAAGCGATAGCTGAAAAGTAAAAAATAAATTATATGTAATAAAAATTTTTGAGCAAGTTTTATATTATAATGCGCTAAAAAGAATAAAATAAATTTTTCCTCTAAAAAAATTACTATCAACTTATAACGTCATTACACAATTCATATGACATAAGAGCTTGTCGCGAAATTTATCTGTGTAGATAAACGAGTTAAATTAAATAACTTGTTCTGATTGATTTTAATTTTTAAAATTTTCAAACTAAGTAAATACGAGTACTTGAATCTCGCAACAAGCTTTTATATCAAATAAATTGTGTAAAGGCGGCATCGGTTGATAGTAAAAGTTGATTTTATTCTTTTCAGCGCATTTAAATAAAAGCCTGTTTTTAAAAAGTTTTTCTACTTTTGATTTATTAATGTACAAAATGGAAAATTTTACTTTCGAAATCATAATGACAATATCTTTGACTCAACAATGTAAATAGATTACCCGTATTCTAACCTTTCATAATAATCCATGTTGAGGTCTTGTTTGAGAACAAGACCGTTACCCCTGAAGCGGCCAAAAATATTATTATCGCTATAATTTCAAAATATAATTTTTCATTTTTTCTTGCAAATTTGAAATGGCTGTCAAGCCAGTCGAAACGTTTGTGAAGATATTTCAGTCATTCTATATGTTTTGAATTAGCGGACAGTAGAAAATATAATGAACTTGGTGATGACAGTTTTACTTCACCCGTCGAAAGACGTATCTATTTTTTGACGTTCGTAAAAGAGGTTATATCATCTTTAAAGTTAATAGCTCGTTAATCCTTTATACTAAGTAAAAATATATAATTGTTTACACAATTGGCTTCAAAACAGTCAGTTATACGCTTCGCAACTGTATGCCGTGGTGAGTCTTATCCATCGACAGTTAAACTCGATTATTTTTCTCGGTCAGTGGTTCGGGGCACAGCACAGAGATGCCAGGACGAAGGCGTTGTTTTTGTATAAATTATCATGATTTTGAAGAAAATCTTATGCTATCATGCTTTAATGATGAAATCTGATGCTTTTCCGATGCTGCTCGGAGTACAAAGATGGCAAAACAAACAGGAAAAAAGGTTAGATGGCAGCAATCAACAGTGGTGGGTTAAGGAGATAAAATTTTACCGTAAAACGACCGGCAAGTGTTGTTTTATTTATGTGATGAAAAATTTAGTTCTTCTGCTTTTCCGTTCTCCACTACTAGTCCTTCGTCAGATCTCCTATGATGTAACTTACTTTACAGCCAACTTGCAACGTTGCAAACGTTCAAGAGAAATTTTAACCATTTTTTAAAGTAAAAATAATACTTTTTCCAATAGGGAGTAATCTGTTTTAGCAACTATTACTAAACGTTTCCACAATTTTACTAAATAGGGGCCACAAATAAGTAATGATATATGAAATTTCAAAACATAGTGTCAACTGGGTTGACGAAAGTTAGTTTTGGGAATTATGAAATTTTTTTAAGGCTTGTAAATTTTGTGCATTTTTATAACTATATTTTTAATGTAATATTTATTTCAATAGGTAAGAAGTTTTTCTTCTTTACATATTTTTTCAATTCAATTCTAAAACACCAACAGTTTCAAAATCCGATCCCAACCCTTTATTTCGGAACTGATTCCGATGCCTGCAAAATATGTTCCAGACACAATTTTTTTCTTAGGTATACCAGAGCATTCCTCATTACTCCAAATAAATCAGAGGTTTCTGAAACATGTAAAAAATAGGTTTGACCCCTTCCAGAGCTTTTAAGCCCCCAACAAAATTTATCTTGAAAATGATTGGAAAATTGTAGTAGAAATTAAAGGAACCGAATTTGTAGAATTTCAAAACAAAGAACAGCTTAACTCGTCGAGAAACACAAATATGTCCAAAACACAACTTTTTATATATAATTTATATAATTTTAGAACACTGTAATATTTTTTTCATATTGTAGATGTCACTTAGATGCAATTTTGTTCCTGCATCCCCTTACGCGCAAATACGCCCCTGTAAGGCCTTATGGGTCGTAAACTGAGTACGATTAGCTGGCAATCCCTTAGAGCGATAGGGGTTATTGGATTTTCAAGGAGGGAGGGTGCATGTCCTAACACCACTCTAGTTTCCGTGCTCTTGGAGCTCCTAAGCCTCCAGACGATGCGATGTATAACATCACCAGCTGATGTCTACAAGAGATACGTGTTCAGATTTATGGTATTTTAATACATCTTCGTCAGGAAAGTTTTTATCCATCCTCTGCTACCGTATTAGATTAAAATGTCACTATATGGAGTAAGCAAGTAAGTGATAGTTTCCTAAGTCATATTTTCAGTGTCAGTGACAGAGGTCGTCATTGTGCAAAATAGAAATTTATTTATATATAAAAAGAGATGAGATTCTGCCGGGAATTTACAATATAAACTGTCAGGCATTGGCGTGGGAAGTAAGGTCTGTCATTCTGTCCGTCAGTCTGTCAATATATTGGTAATTATTTCCACAAATACATCGTATTTGATAAGATATATAATATACTCGTATAATGCACTAATTGCTACTTTTTAAATCAGTAAAGTAGGTGATTATAGAATTTACGTAGATGATTCAAGACTTTTTCAACCCCTTTGTATGTTCTTCGAGTTGTCGATGATCTTTTGGAGTTAATTGACTTGATTTGATAATGATTTTGAGAACCTGAATGTTTTAGGCCTTAGTGAGAATATAAATTGGATCACTTCAGAGCGTAATTAAAAAAGTGTTTGTTAGTTAGTCTTACATCTATTAGTTATCTATTTTGCCATAGTTTGATGCTAATTTTCAATGACGTATTTTTAATGGCGTGTATTTTACACCAAGGCGTGGAAAATACCGAGCGAATCACTTTGATACTAATTTTTGTTTGCTGCGATTTCATATTTTTCAAACTTGATAATTTTCAAGACATGTGCGTTATCTCACGTGTACTCCCATTACAAATTTTTCGCTGAAAAAATGCCAAGGCATTCTATTTTTTATCGGTAGAATGTATCTCAGTCGTAACACCCTACAGTAATGACGGAACGTTTGGTGTTCCATCAGTAACAAGCAACATATCGTAGTGAATACGAACTTAATACCCAAATATCACTGCTGATCTATTTATACCGACTGTTTATTTGGCGGACTAATTTCAGACGCGGAACATCTATTTCTGATGCGGACTCATGGTTGTAAGATCACTGTGGTGGATCAGACGCTGTCATTATACGTAGCACCTGTTTCGGTGTTGAGTAAGCTATCCATGATACCATCAGGTGAATGCACACTGACATCTTGTCAGAGATGGAAAAGGAAAATCTCTTCTCACCTTTTTATATACATATAGCAAATCGCAAGGGTAAAGAACGTATCGTGCTCCATAAGCGCTGCGAGAAGTTAAATATCTATTCACAAGTAGAGTATAAAGAGCGTGGAAAAAGTACAGATCCATGGGGAACGCTGGCAGGTCCATAGGCAGTAAGCTTGATGAGAAGTCTCTCATGATACAGACACCCTATCGAATGCTTTCGATATATCGAACATAATGACTCAAGACTCTCCATGAAGTTCAATTGTTCTTTTCCACATGAGGGTGACATAGGGCTGAAGCTTACTGACGATGCTGTGTTTGTCCAGGTACTTCGTAGACTTCACGTTAATGACGGTCAAATCTACTTTTTCTGAGACGGTCTTTCTGCCCTTCTTATGGCTAGGTGGCAAACCACTGATCTCTCATGCACTAGGATTGGATAATGTAGGAGTTTCATGGACTGCGCAGTAACTTTTCGGGACGATTGCTGGTATTGGGGCACTAGCTCCTGGAGTTCAATTTTTCCCAAATACATTCAATAAATTACCGCGGAGTAAATCAACCAAATGATACACTTTGGTGTTGGGCGATGATGATCTATGTTTTCGGAACTGCAGAGCAAACTTTAGCCACAAAGATAGCTATTTAGCCTCCAATTATTTTGTGTAACAATTCAACGTCAAAGTGACAGTTCACGGTATAGAAATATATGTATATAAGTATTTGCTAGCAAAATAAAGTTTGTTCTACCGACAAACTCTTTTTCTCAGTTTTGTTGCTCTTTTGTTTTTTTAATCAAATATCTATGTATTTAATTAACAAAAATTTTGCAGTTCATGTAACGTATCATTACGCATGTATTACAAACGTGATCGAAATTTAGTAAACGATTTCTGAGTTATAAGCATTTCATTGAAAAGCTTGAGAAGATGCTTCATATCTTTGAAACTGCTGGACATGGCTTAACGAATTTAGAATGGGGCCTTCTAGCTTACATCCACTATTAAGTCTTTAACCACTTGTGATTATTAATTATTTTACTCCATGTGGAATAAAAGGACTATATATCACGTAGAAGGGTCAGACGAAGATTTGGGGCATACTTGTCCTATCCCATGAACCATAAATGATATATCTAAGTTTGAAAAAGGTATTGTCAATATACATGCCCAAAGATTCTGACTTATGAAGAGCTCTGGTGCTGGGTCTTTGGACTCAAAACGTCCTTTCGGAAATATCCCATCGTTTTCTGTAATGTTTCGACATCTTATGAAGCCAAATGTCCTCATACCTGGACTGCCTTGAAGCGACAACAGATGTCCCTTACAACATCAGTCGACAAAAGGTGAACTTTTTACGAAGAACGAGGGATGTCGCTATAAATCAGTTCACTCTTGTTGATAGATGTCGTAAGGGACATCTGTTGTCGCTTCAAGGCAGTCCAGGTGTTAGGACCTTTGGCATCGTAAGATATCAATGAGCGTCCCCATAGGGGGCGACATTTAGATGGGTTGAAGAAGATGTTATATCATGTGAAAGATTTGTACCTCAGGGAGTACTTCGTCGAGGCATCGATCTAGTCGTAGCGCGTGATACTGGAGCTCTACGTATACATATAACAATGCGTGACACATGGTCTACCGTCAAGCCATACTGAAGAACGGTGAGTTTAGAAGTAAACAATAATTCGAACAGTGACGTCCAATGATATATTTCAGTTTATTAAATATTCTTATCGGCTTTCAGACCTGTTATCCATATTTTACCAAGTTTGAAAAAAATGTTAATTTTTCGAATTGATATTTTTTAATCTATTCATAAATATTATTATTGAAATGCAAGGGATCTAAAATTCCAAAATCCGAATCAAATATTTATTCCCAAGGAAGTACAGCATCCAAGTACTTGACGCCTTTTCTTCTCCTATGTTCGATTATTATATATTTGAAAGGAAGTGAAGATCTACACATCAAATCCCGTTTGAGAAGCGTTAAATAGAAATCTAAGTTGCCTGACGGTGGTGTTTAATTCACATCCATTTTAATACAAAATTCATAATATCAGGTTTCTGTTCAAAAAAAAAATGCGATGGTGATTCTGTGCGTATCCCGATTGGATTTAATTGTGGGAACTTGCAAGGGATCATGATTTGTGATTATAGTTCTCAGCATGGTCCTCAAGATCATACCTGATCTCTGAAAAACTAGAACCTGACATGTACTCGTGCAATACCACGCGATTAAATCTAACTTTAGAAGCTTATTCAACAATTTTCAGAATTAAATCAGAGAACGCAGTGTTCCAAAATAATAAAATAAAGTGCAGGTGCAGAGTTATAGGTGGCTATGAAATGGTTTTCATCTCTAGCGAGGCAATTATCGATGATTATAAAACTAAGTGTTTATAGAACCGATACTTAGGCAAACACAGGCTGGGTCATTCAACGGTAAGTTTACCGCCTGAACGCTGTTTTGTACCTTTTATTCCTCACTGTTAAATTTTATATTATGTAAACATCCTGGTGTTCCTGTTGCGCAGCACTTTGTTTTGCCTGTCTGCAATTTACATGACTTGGCCGTTACCATAGTAGTGAAAATCAATCTCACAATCAAACAGGTAATGTGCTGTTCGTATTTTGTGTAGATAATGGATGGGCTATAAAATGAATGACAATAATAATGCAAGCAGAGCATCTGACAAGTAGATATCTCTTCGAATCAGTTGAAAATGATCACAAAATCAACGAATACTTCGAAAGAATTGCCGAATGGGGTTCAACAAACGGAGTTCAGTTAAAGATATGAAGACTGACAGCCGTGGAGATGGAGGGATAACCAATACTCAAATCATTGCTGGAGGTTTTCTTCCGCCCCAGAAAACGTATTTACCCTAACAGCTTTACAGAGCTCAGACCAGTACACCTTTGGAGTACTGCTTTTATGTGTGGAGACTCTGAAGCACCTCCTAAAGCTTCTGAACCCAATCCAGAAAAGAGCAATATGTCTAGAGGATGTGTCGGACCTTACAAGGAACCTTCACAGTTCCGAACATGACGGTATGCCTTTACGAGAGGTTATCTGTAGAGAAATTGCACTCAAACCACACACTATACCTTGTTTGAAACTCGTAGACAAGGTGGATTTTTCAAAAGTTTGATTTCGGACTTCCATTGAATACTAACAGTAGAAGAATTAAACACGAAGAATCTCAGCACTTACTCATTCTGCCTAACGTCAAAGGAATATCAGATGGAATCAGAAGAATAGGTCAGCGATACAAGGTCCAAACCAGATTCTCTAGGAATGCCACCCTCAGAAGCATCCTAACAAAAACTAAGCCCAGGAATGGATGTCAAGAGATAAAGGACTGCATCTGCCAGATACCATGTCAATGCGGTAAGATCTATGTTGGAGAAACATAAAGTCCACTGGAAGTAAGAATCAAAGAACATCGTCTCAACACCCAGCGAACAGAGACAGGAAAATCTGGAATACCTGACTACGCATGGACGGAGCACCATAAAATAGCTTGGGACGACGCTAAGGTTATTGCCAAGGAACCACATTGGTATCGAAGAAAATTCAAGGAGGCGGCATTCATCACCAAGAACAGCAACGTGTTCAGCAAACTCAGCGTAGACATTAAACCAATATTGAGCCACTCATGAAGAAGATCAATAGACTACGACTGGACCACACAACAAACAATGACCGACAAACAGACACGTCAGCAGACCGGAACACCGCGCATCGGGAACCAATCAGAACAGACCGCGCACAACGACACGTCACCGCACGGGGTATAAATAGGCATGAAAGGAACGTGGTATAAATAGGCATGAAAGGAACGTGTTCGCCAGTTCACTTGAAGACTATTCATGATAGCATATCAATCGAAACGTCGTGATACTAAAAAAAAATGTATAGACAATGGAAGTCCTAAATCAAACTTTTGACACTATACTTTAATGTTTAATGTAATGTATTTTCGAAAATTAGTCATTTATACAGAGATTTTGTATTTGTATTCGGATTTGATGAGTGATAGACTTTCTAAAGAAAATTAGAAAATTTAAAGTAGATTCATATAATTTAAGGATTTGTTTTCGATATAAAAGGTTCTGAAAATCAACTTGTTCTGTTCATAATAGCAAATAAATTCCAGAACAAATTATTTGTGCCGTTCAATCCACATCAAACAGTAATAGGTATCATATCATAGCTCACTAATTACAAAATCAATGTGTGTAGACATACCAAGTTATAAGATATTCCTTTCACAGGGCTGCCATTTAATTTGTTGATATTAACATATCGCACGTGTGACGGAAATTAATTATAGTTATTTGGAAAGCACTTTGGAATACTGGCCACTTCGATATTTTACAGAAACACCAATACTTCGATTGTAAATTGTTTTGTCAACATTTTTTAATTATATTCAAGTACAGCGATTTTTGTTTTTATATTCTCCTAAGCCATTCGTTTGAAGTGTTAGGACATTTGCCTTCGTAAGTCGCCAAACGGCCTCCCCATAGAGAGTGACACTTGGAGATGAGTTGACATGCGATGATTTATATAGAACATAAAAATAATATGAGAATTTTTTTCTGAAAAATGCTCAACATCCCTTTGTTGTGAAAAACGTCTGACTTTCTTCGGTTTTTATTATAACTCCGTCCTCTGCTCTGAAATTCACCATTTTTCAAATTATATGATTTTTTCTCAAAAACAAATGTCATGACAGTGAAACTCTTCAAAATAAACAGTAATTATTATCAACGCAAATGGTATTTATGGAATCGTGTATGTTCTATAAATGAATATCTATATCTACATCTCTATAGAAATTTGTTCATATCATATCCTAACATGAATGCAAACTGGTAAACATCTTAATAGGATTTTCGATCAATAAATGAATGTATATGAAATTTATGCGAAATAAAATAGTCAAAAACTAAGATATTTGAAACCGGAGGCCATAGATACTAGGATAATTTTTATTATTTTTTTACTTTGAAGGTGAAACAGCAGACGCGGAAAGCTTATCCTGTAGTTGATCAAGTCATTGGGCGGATTAAAAAACTGTTCAGCTTTCTGGTGTTTGTTTGTTTTAGCCTTAAAGCAGAATTCTATCATAACCACAGTAATGGTTGGTTGGTTACAAAAAAGGTAAGATTTTCGGACGACCAAACCAAAGCAAACTACTGACGGATTTCCATAATGTATTTACTTATCAAGAAAGACCTAAAATGCATCAAATTTGTACCAGTACCAGCAAGCTCTGAAAATCTCGCAAGGCAATGAATTTCTTCGTTCTGGAAGAATTTACCTTCAATTAAAATTTTCTCGTTGAGCAGATTGCGATAAGCAGGGCTGTATTCAAAACTAGGATGTAAACTTTATGCAAAATGAACGTATGATGGTAAGTAACCAGAAAAGAGGAGAACGGATTTTTAAATAATGTGAGTTGTGAAAAATATAGAGTCCTATTCCCATGTAAATCTTTTTTTGACAGCTATATGTAAGTAAAGTAATCGATTGCTGTTGTAGTAATTATTCAGATTATCACTATCAAAATTAATATATCTCCAGTGGCATTTAGGACAAAAATATCAGTTTATTGTGTATTTATGAAGACAATTAAAATAAGTGAATTATGAATCTCAAAATTATATTTCAGCAATCAACATAAACCTGTAAGCAGGGGCGCAGACTTTATGGGTGCCAAAACATCAACAAGAAGTATATGATTTGAATGACCATAGAAACAAAAACTCATTTTTTGCTCTCCAGCAAAAAATGCAACTTCTCTTTTCTGCCGCCTGAAAGAGATTGAACCATATATGTACGTATATGTGTGGTAAAATTTTACCAGTTCTACACTACGTAATGTGACACTATTCAGCTATAAATTACTACATCGATTATTCTGACTACTTGTTTAGTGATAGGAATATTAAAATACGGAATCCTTTATTCTTGAAAATTTGTTGTTATTAATTCGGAGCATACCTTGGAAGATTCCTGATGGAAAAAGGACTATTCCTGAATCTTACTATATCTCACGTGACGTAATACATATATGACAACTTTCTTGCATATGATACGGACTTATAATTAAGATGTAACAAGGATTTGTCAATAATAACCAATCAAAATGAGTTGTACTTTAAAATATACAACCGAGGCAGCTCAAATGTTAGTAAAAGTATTTCATTCACCATGTTTGGTTTCAATTAGCAGCCAGCAAAGCATTAAATGGTAAATGTATGCATATGTAGATACCTACACCAATACTTAACGTTGGAAGACACTTTTTTTCTTCCTTTCTTTCTTAGAAATTACAGCAACAAAAGGTGTCCTGACCTCGCCAGTCTGTCTTTCCTTTTGTGGCAATAACTACGTTGTACATTATGATACTGTTTTCATCGATGAATATGTTGATTACTGAAGATGACTAAAGTGTACAGTTGCTAAAGGTCTTCTGTTAACTGTATATCAGTGAGTGCTGAGATTCAATAGTGACAGATCGTTAGTCAATCTCGAACATGGAGTAAAATGTTACTACGTGTTATTGAAAAACGCATGGGTCGCTCTATATGCAACTCATTTGTTTCCCTATTTCAAGTTAGAGCGATGTGAGGTCAAACACGGTCCTGGCAATGAAATTAATTCAGCACTCGTCGAAAAAGACTCTTCGCTAATTGCCGTGAGGTTCTTGATCTAATTTCTGCACCTTGTTAAATACAAAAGGTGAGCTTCGTGAAAATTGGAATTTGAGGTATAAGCAGCTTACCCCAGTTCATAGTGAAATGTTCCGAATAGTCCGTGAAAATATGAATAACACAAGATATTGATGGAACACATGATCACCTTCAAACAACGCAGGCATCAACTTTTTCAACTCTATAGACCTGATATCATAATTAATTATATTCACCATGTCATATTTTGTTCATATTCATCAATCTGCTGTTGTTATAATTGAGGAATAGAAAACAGAGAAGAACAGTATTAGGATTCGAACCCACTTTTGCGGCAGTCCGGGCCGTTACCTTAACCACTAGATCACACTAACCTGGTAGTGTATATGTATGTGTGTGTAACACGACTGCTATTATTACAAATAAATGAAAATATATGAGAGAGGTATCGAAAAATCAATCAAAATGTATTGCTAACACATTCTCTCAATTTTACGGCCAGGTACAACGACGAAAATCAGTATCGAAACTTTTTAAGCATAGTCTGTTTCAGTGTCATCATTATGCTTCTTGTTTAGGTAGCGTTGATTTGATAACCAGTGTTGTTGCTCCAGGATTAGACTTCAGACAATGCAAGAGCAATAGTGCAGATTGTTTTTCGACAATTGAAGGAAGTTAGCAGCGCAAAATCGGAACGCAATCTACTGACCAAGTAAAAACGTAAATAAATTGGACTAGTTCAGTTGATAGGTGATGGAATGAAGATAGCGGAATGCCGCTATTCCTTACATTAAGATCCCTTTTTTCTTTCCTACTTCTTCTAATTGCTCTGGATTTCTTTCGCTTCTTCTGACTATGCGGGTATTTATAAGATGTATTCCTCTCACTTAGGAGAGTGTAATTCGAATTCGTTTCGTTTCAAAAAAATGAAAGCTCGAATTCAGAAAGGGAAGTGCAAACATCTTTGAATAATTTATGAAATCTCTTCCAAAAATATAAAGCCTGTCTGCTTGGGTGTATAAACGCAGTTTACCAAACTTTTAACGAATTCCCGTTAAAAAAAATCCCCCGGAGCCCTTTAAAGATTGATTGAACCGAAATCCGGCATGCTTCTTTCCCTATAACGCTGAACAGTAATTTCATACAAAATTGAATAAATATACAGCTCGAATTTAAACAAAATAAATAATTGCTCTTTAATTAAATGGCTGATCGGTTCTGTCTTTTAATGGACAAATGAATGACAAAGCTATTTTGAAAAGTTATACATTAAGCTGAAATTGTGCGATTCCTATACACAAGTTTCGCAAATGAAAGTCGTCAGTGACGCGTTTCGCTCTAATTCCAGAAGAATAGTCAAATTAAGGAAGTTATACAAAATTGTTACTAGAGAATTAGTTGATGTAATAGAGTTTTGTATAGTGGAAATTTTTTTTTTGGTTTTGCATTATTCGAAAATTGAAAAAAGTGTATCTTTATTTTCCATTGTGTGTATTTGTGTGTGTTTTTTAGTTGTGGGGGTTGATGGTGCATTTTTTTGAACCCTGTCAACCTCCGTACTTGTTAGACATACATGATTATTCAAAATAGATAACCAGAATTTGTTCAACAGCTGTGGACTTTGAATTTTGTACATCCGGCTGTTGACCATAAGAGATTTTCGGTGCGTTTAAGATGTTTTAAATAAATTTGATCCATTTGAACAGTTTCACTGTGTTTAGTTGGGTTGTTTGACAAAGACGCTAATTTGTTAGGTTCCTGTTTTAGATTTTAGTAAAGATTACGGCATTTCAACTGATTATCTCGATTCCAGTTATATAAATTAATTGATGATTGTTATCGGATTTTAGAGCTACTGACAGTTAATTTTGGAAATATTAGAAACTCACGTACCCAAGTTTTTACACCCTTTGGGCGCATAACGTTGATCGTTGTATGTCCAACAAGCTTTTTAGCCTTAAAGGAGTTAAAAATTTTTCCCTGACTGAACAAAAAATGCCAGAACAATACAGCTCTAAATAATGGTGCCAATCTAAGTGTTTTCATTTCAGTAGAAGGCCAGCAGAATCGAGTGATGTCAGATATATTATTGATAAGCTCAAAGGAAATAATACTATTACAAATTGAATTAATTTATTTTTAGGTTTATTATACGACACGCACATTAACTAATTATCGCTCCGTTCTCTTGATTCACAGGCGCCGATAAGGGGAGAAAATACGTCAAAATACAAAAAAGGTCAAAGTGACACAATGAAAGCAGGAAAAACTAATAAATATTTGAATTTTCGAAAAAAAAGTAATGTAACAGTACCGTACGATCTAAATGTAAGACTATAATGCGTTTTCCATTTAGTTGAGTTGTAATTTCCGCAACTGTGTAGTCAACTCTGTTAATTTTAATGAACTGATGCTGCGCTATCTATGAGAATTTGTCTAGGATTGCATCTTGCTCTTCAGCTCCATCTCTTACTGAATGAAAATTATTCCAACAATCGCAAGTGGCTTGAACTAGCGGCTAGCAAAAATATAAGATGAATCAGACTGGCAACCACAGAAAGGTTCAGAAGTGAGATTAATAATGATTTTCCCTTTCTAAAGAAAAATATCAACGCCCTTGCTTGAACTAAAGCAGATTGTCCGTGTGTTTCCTTGAAATGGCTAATAACTACATTGTTAAATTACAGGTTGAAGCAGGTGTTGAATTTATTTCTGAAATACCTGATTGAGATTAGGAAGGATCAATACTGTGTTCTAGAAATATACTACAGTAAAAATGCCTACATTGTCGTTAATGGTTAAATGATGTAGATGTATTTGTTTTGCTTATTTATCAGTGATATTATATCGGCTCAATAATGTATGTATGTGTTATTCAAATCAACATTTTACATTACATTATATTAATGTACCTTCTGAAAACTTCTGCTTAAACCTTTACTGGCCGCTAATAAAACCAAGTCGCAATTTATGAACTATCGTTGTTATCGTTTCGTCTGCCTCGGCAGCTTTCATCAAAGTACGAAGTATGGAAAACTGTACTGTGAAGTTGTAGCCTTTGAAGATAAAGCTTGTCAAGGCAGCTGAAATGTTGTCTAATGTCTATCAAAAACGAGTGCTATTCCGTGACTGTTCTCAAATAGATCTTGAACCATGGAGGGGTTGGGGGGAGAAAACCTTTTTTTTATCGGCGTCCTTTCGATCCAGACGGGCGATTCAGCTAAAGATGCTGTTTTGTGGTTTCAATTAACTAAACAGATAAAAAACTTCAAGTACTGTTCCAATTACCCTGTATAACCCATGTGCAGACACAATGTGTAAAATTACCCTGTATAAAGTTCAAGTACAGTAAGATCTGTCTAAAAATATTTCCGTGCACTTAGTCTCTCCACTGACAACATTTTGCTCAGGTGAGCTGTGACATCACTCACTGGCGCGATACCAAGTCTTGTCATGATATGAATGACGTAAGGAGCGCCTGCTGTGACGTATCTATCAAAGCGGCACCTTAATTAATTTTTTTCATGTAAACAGAGACATTAGTTGTACCATAAATAATTAGTTTTTTGGGGAGATTGGCAAAATTATGTTATCAAAAAGTCGGCTGATGTGTTTCTGGGACAATATCTCGTCGACTTAACGCATTAATGCTTCATATATTTTTAGAGTTTGGCATCTAATCTTTTAAAATACAATTTATAATTTTAAACATACTTAAAAATAAATCAGATGTTTTACACCAGTGTAAATAATAGTACAAAATCCGATGATGTTACAGCTGACCTAGTGACATAACTTATTATCTCTATCAGGTCGAAGTGGATCCATTTATTCAGCGTATTCATGATTTAGTGTTTGTAACGTTCAGATACCTCGGTCTCATAAATTATTGTTGATGATTTTTCTGATGAAAAAACAATATCTATCTGAATATCTATCAATTCACCTGTACTAGTCTAGGAATCATGATAGTATTAGTTTAGTTCCCACGCCAGGAGGCAAAAAGATCTGATTCGGAACAATACATCTTTTAATGTTGACATAACATGAAGGAAAACTATGCCATTCGTTTCCATTGGTCTGTCATACCCGTTGTGTAGCGTCGATATACTTTTCTAATTTTAATGGAACTTTGACAATGTGTTACTCTATATAACAAGAACTGAAAAGCCCAGTAGTTTTTGGACCAGTCACAGGAAGTGTAAAGAATTATCATATCCTTGGTTCTTCTACAACTCTGGAAGTTCTATTCGGATTTTGATGAAATTTTGATCCCAGGTTATTGATATGACAAGTGTGAGAATTTTCTGTAATCGATATCGGCCATCTTTCACCGCCTTCATCAGTACTGTACAAATATCGTAAAGTGGCTGGTTCGGAGCGACTTGATGGCATTCGCTCTATATTATGTGGAAAGAGCATCAAGTATCAAGTAGAATAAATAAAAAATAGTTCCTTAGTAGCACTTTGGACTGGCACTCGATGAATATAGAAACACAATCTTCACATGTACGTTTCGTTGTAAGAGCCGTTCAATCAAAGCTTCATGATAAAAGAGCCTCAAATATTTTCCTTTATATAACTAAAGCGCTCGTAGTGTAGAGATAAAACTGCTAAAGTGATATTATTCCACCGCAGGCTATCAGAGCAACACCGTGCAAACTTGCTACAGCTTCCGGGTCGATACTTTCAATGGTTACTGCCGTGTAGACTGCTTGCAGATTTGAATTTTCAATATATCACTACATAATACTTTATTTATTTAATCAACGCCTTCATCTAGGGTTATTTATGCAAACCACACGTAAGGATATCATTTCCTGATTCGTGAATGCTTCAATAATACTGTTTCTTGCGTTTCACAACGTTTCTACTGATGACATCTTGAATCGTCTTCAGGTGAAAGTGAAATGAGTATATCAAACCTATAGTTAAAATCAAACCAATATGGCGGCCAATAATGAGCGACACCGATAGACTGCATTCAAACCGAGATGATTCAGCAGCGTTTACACATCCTTTATGAATCGCCACCATCGACTGCTTATCAGAGCGAAAATATGGAAACAAAATCTGGAGAAACTTATCGGTGAAGATACAACATCAACCAAAACGTGAAAAGCAAGATTTTCAAGATAGTGGAAGTCAGTATGTCTGAGTTATTACCTAAATTGCAGAGTATTCATATATGTTAATCTATAAGGACGTCTAAACAAATCTACAAAAATTCATATCTATGTATGTATGTTTGGCAATAAAACTCATAGCTAGAAAAACATATAAATGTAAAACAACTATAAATTATGGTCCAGCAGAATGGTAGTTCTGAGAGATTGATACATGTAAATGTCAGAGGTTTTACAGTAATAGGTTTTAACAATCATGTTTGATAAAATGTACCCAACTGAACGATGGAATAAATAATAATTTTTGACTTCTTCTAGAGAAAAAGCATTTTTTTTTGGCTTGGAAAACATTGATTGGATCTTTGTCTGAAGCTTACTCAACCAAACTATGCCACAGTCTGAGTAAAGAATTGAAAACACAATAATCATCAACTTTATAATAGCATATTCTTGGATGTTCTTCTTGAAATTTCTATCAAAAATGCTGTTATCATCGTAATATCACTGTCAGGATCGCTGCTGCTTTGATGTTTTCTATCTGTATTCAAATAAAGCATATAAATTTTATGTGACGGTAGTAAAATGTTGAATTTGATCCTTACTACTACTGAAGCGATAATAACGTTAGAATTAACTGGGTCTAAACTGAATTAGGCCAGCTTGCAGGAAAAATAAAAGTGAAGCGAAACATCTAATAAAATTAGCATACTTCGTTTTAATGAAATCTTAGTTATATCTGAATTAATAAGGGCTGAATAAATTTTATGTAAATGGTGCATAACGAACGCCGCTCTAAAATCGCTCTGGCTGTTCTTATTGCTCTATGCCTGCTCTTTTCTACTAATTTCCAGCGATTGGTCGAGTGCACTTTTCCAATTTAATGATTTGCTTTGCATCAGTAATCTGGAATTTATTAATTAATCATTGCCAAGGTCTCTTCTGATATCTACTTTTGCAATGTATGATTCACATATATCATCAATTTAGAATATCATATATAGTTTCTTTGTAGCAGGTAAAGTAAATGAGTTAATGTGATGATCGAAATCTTATCAAATACTGTATAACGACTTTTTCCTTGGTCTTTTGTAAACAGTCTAAAGTAGAGGTGAAAAAAGCATGTTATTAAATATCGGGGTTTCATTTTCAACGTGATGTATGGCCAAACAATTTATTTGGCTTCAACATCTAATTCAACAACAAAATGAGATCTTACGGCTGGCTAAGGCCTTTTTAGATCACACTGCCTATATCTGAAAGTATATCTAAGACCTAAAGTTATGGATTACTATCTAGATCAATGACGATATCGGAATAACTATCGGATGGGAATCAATGAATGAAGTTCAGTTCAATGAACAGAACCCTGACAAAAAAATCATTGCCGTGCTAGTTATAAAGAGCTGAATTCAGAGTCTAAACAAAAAAATCGTGAGTCAAAACGTATTTTATACATTGTTGTCAAATATTGAATAGTTTATTTCATTAAGTGTATGCTCTCGCATACTTGGAGATGAGTAGATAGTTTAATTCATGTTTTCTTTTCATCCTGACATGAACTAGTAATCTAGTGTCAATTTTTCATCAAAATCCAAAAAGGTACTTTCCGTAGATGTGCCAAGGATTACCGGAGCAAATATAGACACATAAAATAATGTCTTACATGGTTTTTTGTGATGTATATGTCATGAAATATAAAAAAACTTAACATCTTGAATTCTAAATAATTCGTGATTATAATTCCTTGCCATTTGGCGAGTTACGCGAACTGTTAAAAATTCAATATTTTTAACTTCTGATGGATAGTTTCGATTCCAGTCAAGAATTAGAACATCGACGGTTTTTTCGATACACACATCTCTATCCCTGCTTTATATACGTTTGCGCAGCACCTTTTTGTTGACTGGATAAACATGTAACTCGTTATACGGACTGCTACCTTTTGGAGTGATGCCGGGCGAAGCAGCCCTGGCTTCGCAATTTGCACAAGTCGGGATCCCAGGAAACAGTTTAGAACTCGACAAACTTGGTGGCTTTCACAGGGAGGGTCGTTATGTAAAATGGAGCAAGCACGGAACTCCTCCAATAAAGATGGTATATATCGCTATTTCGCTGGTAAGATTAGATGAAATGCTTGTTGAGAGAAGCAGCTAAGTTTTTCATTGATCCAAACCACAATTAAAAGCAATAAATGTTTAAGCAATATTTTCGAGGGATTCAAACGAGGGAGGATTGTGATCAAAAATTTTTTTTCGGGGATTTTGCGATCACTACTAATACTCTATTCTATCGGCTCGTCGTTTTTTTGTAATATCAGTAACAACTGCATCGATTTTGATGAAACAAAGACGTGTGATGAAAGGCGATAGTGGATAACTCTGCACTACTTTAGGTAATCCGTGCATTAGTGGCGAACTAACTGGTGAAACTTAGAATCCGGATTTTCTCAAACCTAGTTTTCCTGGTGGTTCTTTAACCTTTTATCGCACGTAATTTTTCTTCGAGGAGGCTTATGATTTGAAATATACTCAACTTTATTTCCGGGTGATTTCGATATTCCTAATATTTTTTTAAGATCTGAAAATTTTTGAAGTGTACGGAAATGGGGATCTAGAACTTAAAGTCAAGTTAAACGCACAGAACATTCAGACCACTATAATGGGAATCACTTGTTGGCCTGTTAGATGTGGAGATGGAAGTACGCCAAATACTTGAGTCATCTTCTATCAAGCTTCTAAAGATTAACATGGTCATGTCTTTACGGGCACAGCAACTAGTATATTAAAAGTCCCAGATGAGATCATCATTTGAATACTGCTCGCATGTGTAGATGCGCTCCAAACACTCTCTGAAGCTTTTCGACACAGTCCAGATGAGAGCAATACAGTCTGGATTATCGGAAAAAATTACAGATTTGTCTCTATTCCTATGAATGCTAATATGGCAATTAATTAATCGAGCTGTTTCGGATAATAGTACAGAGAGTAGGAAAATAACTGGAAGAGCTCCACAATACCATATTCACCAAGTCGAACTTGCAAATCTAAAGAGAAATCTCTCCACGAGTCACTCTTTGCAGAGGAACCACCATGTTAGTTACAGTTTACAGCGTTATTCTTCTAACTACGTTTTAAATCGATCAGTGACTTGTGAAACATATACAAGTGATGTTTGGCCACGGTTTAAACCTTTGATAGTGCCCAGAAAATTTTTGTACCACGCCTTTTCTGATAATCTTTTGTTAATTGATTCACTCCTCCTTCATTGAACCGTATAAAAAACAATACAAGACGCATCTTGTTCCTCTCTTAATTTTATCAGCGTGCTGAGATTGTTGAGATTACACGGTGCTGAAAAAACAACAGACAGACTGATAAGCGGACCGACACAAGTATACATAAAAATTGACAAGAATGAGTGACATGGAATTTATCGATATAGGCATAAAATATACAAAAGAGATCATCTCAATTCCTCGCATGCTTGTCCTGATATGGCCCCTAATTGAAATCACATATGAATAAAAAATAACTTCAGGAGCCTTTTGGCTATCTCAGCACTCTCAACAGCAAGAGGCGAAAATTGATTTCAACGATTTTAATTTGTAATGTATACGCATGTTTCGTTTTAGCCTTGTTTGTCTGGTTGCATGATAACAGAGACCAATAATTAGATTGTATATAACACCTAATTCAGATAAGAGTGTGAAAGTATCATTTCTCACCCAGTGTCGCGTCAAGTGGTGCTGCCCAATACTGTTTTATGAGTTAATTGGTTTAAATCCTATGGACTTTACCTAATAGCGGTGACATAATCCCTATGACATCGTTCAACAAAGGTGAACTGATTTACATCCCGTGTTCTTTATAAGCTCCCTTTACGATGTTCTCTTAGCTTGGCATCGTTCATCAAAGGCTAACGACGCGAATAATATCATATCGCTAATGTGCGTGAAGTAAAATCTGATCAGGAACATCCAGCTCAAACTACTACTGACGCGAGTGAAATACGAATGCATTTGATGAAAGAAAACTGTCATACATGTTATCCATCCATCTTGACATAAAAAAATCAACCGCTTTGCTCCACATAGATGTAACGTATTGTAACGTCTTCATGATTTATGAAGCTGCTTTACCGGTGTTCCATTTATTTTCTAGCATTTCCGACGGTCAAAAATAATGCTGGACAAATACGTTCGGAGAAGCAATAGTTTTATGTATTTTGTAAATTTAACAAGAGTGTCAACAGGAGTCCTTGTATCTAAAACTCAGAGAAGCACTATGTGCTATTTGATCGAACTAGTCATAAGAATAAGCAAAATTAAGATGTATGCATTATTCATGCCTATAAAAACTATTTCATTAGATATTTTTTCCGAGGCATTTGTGTCGTAGAACAATGTTCACGTGTCTATCAAAACAATAAAGTCAGCCAAACTGCTCGTGTCGGCTGTTACGAAATATCATCCAATTTGCAAGTTCAATCTGATTTTTTACACTCCTCTTTACGTTATTTCTGTTTTATTATCAGCATTTTATTCAACTTTACATCCAAAGATAATCGCAGCCAAAAAACTGTTATATATACTCGTATTAATTACGAGACTACGAGACACTTATTAATCCCTGCAAGTAACATATTTTCGATGTTCAGAGTCACATCTTGAGGTATAATTATAGTCGAACGTTTTAGTTTCAATGTCAACGCTTATCTATAAATTATACCGTTGAACTTTATTTTATATTATTTTAGGAATATGGAGGCAATGGGAAAGTCAAGTACGAGAAAATTATATACCGCTTATTTTCTGGCCAATGCTAACGATTTAGCATTTAGGGTACAACCGTGGGTGAATGAAAGCTAATGTAGTGTTTGCAATGAATGGAAATGACACGTTTTTTGATGGTCATCTATAAATGATCAGGTTAAGGTACAAAAGAATTAGACCTGCCCTCTGGCAAGTAAATAATTATAATGACGTCTTTATTAGGGCGAAATTTAACCAAAAGCTACTCTTATATTTAACCCTAAATCACCCGTTGGTTTGTCAGGTTCCGCTGCTGCCTAAGAAAGCAGCACAACACTTTTCAGAACACAGCAGGCAACCGCGAGATACCTGATGGTGAATAAAGACTTGTTGAGATTTTCAACGTGTACCACTACACTAGCAGAAGAAGGAAGCAGTGATAGGTATTTGTTTTTCCAACTGCACAAAGGATTTTTTATCGAAATTTGTATAGTACTAATTCTTTTGCAAATAAGTAAAACAGCTATGTACTCATGAGATATTGCTTGAATATTCACTATACATGACCAAAAAACATGTAATGTTGTTTGAAAGAGTTGTACACTTGTGATTTGAGAGCTATCATCTAGGGATTACAAAGGATGTAACGATGCTTTAGCTGGAGAAAATTCACAGGATAAAATGTCTTATAGATGTTCAGACAACAACAATTTAAACAGTCTTATATTAAGTGATCGTTATTTGAAGTGAAGTGAAGTTAACTAATGAGAAAATAGCAAAACGAAGAAGACAGTACGTATGATAGGAAATGTAGCGCAATGCAATTCGCAGTGAGCGATGGTATTTATTTATAACAACAACCAACAGTGTTATGCATATTGCACAGACAAATAAACTTCTTTGTACATTTCAGAATGATTCCGAACTACACTGAACTTGTTTTAATGGGACGTTCTATCAATGAATAAACAAGAATCCGAATTGATTCCGAACTCTTACTACAGGTCTGACATTTGGTCGGAGTTCTTGATTCTGAATCAGTTAAATAATAAATAGCTTTGCCAAACACCTACTAGATAATCAGCATAAGTTTATTCGTTTAGTAAGCGTTCAAATTTTTTTAATATCAATACAATAATGTAGGCTTATGTAAAATAAACTACACTACATGAAATCGTTCTAAAATATCCGAGAAAATTGTATAATTAATTCCAACACTGGCTATGCCGATTTCTTAATTATTAGAAGTTCGCGAATGTACTTTGGCAATGGTGTTTAAAGTTCAGAACTCTAAAGAACTCTCTGTTGGAACGAATCTATAAATTACTTGTGTCATGCTGTTTACTCATAGTGAAAAGTTACGTAAATGTGCATTGTGGTTGTACGTGATAATCCCGATTTTGGGGAGCGCCTACCTACCTAAGGCATAACGCAGTCATACTACAAGGAGTGCACAAGTGGACCCAATCGCAGCGGCGACGGCGGGAGACGAGCTGACGCGCGGGCGTCGCGACGCTTTTTCCGTCCGAAGCCGACACGAAACTGATTCGCGGGCGCTAGCGGAGCGTCGTCGGGACGCGGCCGCCCGTTTACCTGGGCGCAAGCGTTCTTTCGCAGCGTCGTTATTAGACTAAATAATTTAAATGATAATTGCGTAATTTTTTGCTTTGCATTCAAGGATATAAGGAAAACATGTGTCAGAATTACAACAATTTAGTTTATCAAAATTTGGAGAATCAAAATTTAATTTTGAAAAATCTCAACTAGGACCAAAACTTGTAAATGAAACATTTTATCTGGCCACTAATTACAACCGCATGCAATTGACTAAATATTGTTGCTTACGTTTCGGCTACCTCTGCAGCCATGATCAAAGTAGAAATTTCAATTTTAAAATTAACATGACATTGAACTTTCTAGGGGGGAAAACGTTTATTAAATTCGTTTGTAGTAGTTTTAAATTTGACATTTTCGGGGGTTTCATTGCATATATGCATAAAAAGTAAAATTTTGAGAATTAAATTTAATTTTGAGAAATCTAAACAATGACAGAAACTTGTAACTTACTAACATTTCGGCTGTCAATTTTGGAATTATAATGACATTGAATTTTCTTACTTATTCTAGGAGGAAAATGCCTAGATATTTTATTCGGCCATTCCGCACACTTGTCTCAACAAGAAACTGTTACTGACAGACTTCTGAAAATTGTATTGGTGGAACTAAATGGAACTGGATACAAGCAGCTCATCGTTAGAAATTTTGAGGAATGTTTGCCTGCTCAAACTCCTCCTGAAACCATATAACACTAGTGTGACATAATCTAATGGCTGAGGTAACAGCCAGATATGTGAGTTCGAACCTCGGCACTACAAGATTTTTTCTATACTTATCTAACTGTAAGTAAGCATTCATATTTAATGATCTTATCTATAAAAAAAGTGTAAGAGGGTTACGAAGTAAAAAACCAGCTATATTGACATTCAGCCCTATTTCAACTACCCTTAAAATATTCCAGCTCTTATTTTGTTTCCTGTACACCATAGATAACTTTTTTTATTGCTACCATCTAATCTTCAAAATCCAAATGCTCTCCTACTATAACATGACAATCATGCTTCGAAATTCTGTTTGAAAACAGACACCATCAAGGTGCACTCACAGCGAATTCGAGATTTCCATTAACAAAGCGGTATTATCACAGTCGACATGTATGAACGATTCACGAATTGCCGCTTTTGGGACCGTTTTCATTTGTGCTGTACGCTAAAGTATACATCGGCGGCGTGATAGTTCGCATTCAGTTGAAATCATGCCTGAAATACGGTTATACGCCTCACCTGGTTACTGTGAGAGTTTCGTTTAATTCGCTCTAACTATTTTCACACGGCTCAATTAATCCATTTAGAATAACATCAATATGAGCTGTTTTCACAACAACAAAACGTATCTACTTTTGGAATCATTTTTCACATGGTGACACAATAAAGGCTCTACATTATATCAAAAAGGGATAAGGCAATTAAAATGTTTCCGTATTCAGTGCGATGCTCAATATCATGATATTATAAAGCCTAAAATGTTATGATTTTTTTAATCAGAGAAAATATCATGTAGATTGCACTCAACTCAGTTTCATGAATAATATATTCAATCATCTTCTGACTGTCAGAAAATATAAATCGAAACGCGTCACTGAAGGAAAAAGGGTTTTGTTCGTGAATCTGCGTAGCGGAAATATGACTAACTCTGGTATGTAGTAATTAGTGTTTTGGTAGTGGATGGATATGCTTTCGATGTATTTACAAACAACGGGTGTTCCTCGGGGATATGTCCTTTCTCCAACGATATTGCTGCTATACTACATCCACGCCGATGATAGCACCCTTAAATCCTGCATGGAACCAGGCATACCGCTGCCATCCCTAGCGACCTTACTTTGGCCGGGGTCGCATGTTACCCTGATTAATGAGAACATTGAAACAATTGTTTGAATGGGGATCTACAAATGAAGTTAGCACAAATGACTCTCTGCAATAGCTTCAATATTCTGGTCTGCCATCCGTACAGATAGAGGGATGCAAAAGATACTTAAGTCATATGCTCTCCAATCCACCCACTGAAGCTTCTGGACACAATCCAGAAACAAGCAATACGTCTAGTGGATGCGCCTTGGAAAGAACCACTGTCTGGAACATCGAATAAGGGTGGTTGATCTGTCCCTGTTTCTATAGATAATCATTATAATTTTCGCTGGCCACTAATTGAAACCACTTACGTATGAAATAATGTCTTTTCTGACGTTCGGCTGCCTTTGCATTCTGGATAAGAGTCATGATTTTAATTCCTTCGGTCGATCTGTTCACAGCATAATAAGTAAACCAGCAGCGCAACTCTTCAAATACATGCGAGAAACATGTACAAACTTTTTCGCCTACTTCCCGATGCGTTCCAGATGCAGAGCGTTAGATCAGTCTTAGTATTGTTACTTCCACTTCCCAAGGAAGCTGGTGGAAGTAACAATACAGGAAAATACCAACAGTAGAAGAATTAAACACGAAGAATCTCAGCACTTACTCATTCTGCCTTACGTCAAAGGAATATCAGATGGAATCAAAAGAATAGGTCAGCGATACAAGATCCAAACAAGATTCTCTAGGACTGCCACCCTCAGAAGTATCCTAACAAAAACTAAGCCCAGGAATGAATCTCAAAAGACAAAGGACTGCATCTACCAGATACCATGTCAATGTGGTAAAATCTATGTTGGAGAAACAAAAAGGCCACTGGAAGTAAGAATCAAAGAACATCGTCTCAACACCCAGCGAGCAGAGAAAGGAAAATCTGGAATAGCTGACCACGCATGGACGGAGCACCATAAAATAGCTTGGGACGATGCTAAGGTTATTGCCAAGGAACCGCATTGGTATCGAAGGAAATTCAAGGAGGCGGCATTCATCACCAACAACAGCAAAGTGTACAACAAACCCAGCGTAGACATTAAACCAATCTGGCAGCCACTCATAAAGAAGATCAATAGACTACGACTGGGCCAGACAACAAACAATGACCGACAAACAGCCACGTCAGCAGACCCGATACCGCGCATCGGGAACCAATCAGAACAGACCGCGCACAACGACACGTCACCGGACGGGGTATAAATAGGCATGAAAGGAACGTGTCCGCCAGTTCTCCTGAAGACGATTGAAGATAGCACATCAATCGAAACGTTGTGATACTCAAAATTTTATAGACAATGGAAGTCCGAATCAAACTTTTCATCTTCCAATTCACTGCGGCCATCGATTTTACCTGAGAAACATCTATCTCCCCTATAACGTGCCCTAGATATCATATCATTCTCATTTTAATGTTTGCAAATAATTTTTGAACTGCATTTTCACCCTTTAACAATGCTTGGCTCATCTCATATCTCTCCAATGTAATCAGTACAGGTCAAATATAACATTTGATCACTCTTTGATCATGCCTAAATTCGTACTTAGTCGATAAACGTAACACCATTTTTTTAATCTTTACTATTTATAAATTCTCTGCCTTTTACGGTTGGTAGTCTATTAAATAATTACAAACAAATGCAGTATTTATGTTTGTTAATTCCTCCTAGCTTTCAACCATACGACGAATTAAGTGGAGTTATTTGAGAAAACTTGAATGTAGTCTAGAAAGCACAACCTGATATTTTCTATAAACTGAAGTGGCGGGAGTACATCTCAAAAAGTTCCTAGAACCCATTACGGTAGTAAAATGATTTATTGGGGAACGATCTGATGTAAAAATTCCAGCATCGTGTCCGTAAAGTCCCGGAGATTCTGACGTTAATAAAAATTCATTGGCTGGTTCAGCACGTTTCCGCCGGAAATGCCCTGTAAAGGCAGACAGACAGGAATACAGATTTTTTGCTTCTCACGTGACATACGAATACTACAAGGTCTTAGTGAGGAGATACCAGACTCAGAAAAACCAGAAGAAATTGCTTGTATTGCGATGTCAATAGACAAGGGAGATGGTCTATCATTGATTACAAATATTGCAAAACTTACAAACTGGGTGACCATCATGCCCTATCGCTTCATTCTAAGAGCATCTAAAGTCTACATGGATGACTATTAAATATCAAAGTTCGCATCTTATATCAATATAGTCCATTCAAAAAGTACTTTCCTAAATGTCTTGCATGGCATTGCATTTTCTTGACTTCTTTTGAGGCATGTGATGAACCATTGGATTTAAATCTTTTTTGAGAAAGTGAAGGATTTGAATGGAAAAATGTTTATATAATTTCTTACTCGACACTTAGACAATGCTTAGTTATTTCATCTTCTAAAAGCTATTTGAATTTTGTTTTTTAACAACTAATATTAGAAAGCATTTGATCAAATTGAAGATGGAAGACCGTAACACATCATACATCAAACAACTAGATCACAGCTTCCCTGCCTTCTTATACGAGCTGCTATAATTCTCCTCTCAAACTGTGCATAAGATGCCACTCAGTTTTTGCTCTGGTTGTAGGTGATGTCGTCCCAGCCTTGACCAGCTAGACGCAAGCTGGTCAACAAAACCAAGTCCAAGTCTTGTGGAAGCTATTTATGCAACTCAATCCGAACATTTTAATGATATCAGACTACGAATTTGTATTCAGGGTTAGCCCTGTATTTCCATCCAGTTCAACGTGCAGATATCTCCATTACGACTTCCACGCATGTACAAAGTGAAATCAAATTCCGAGTATGACTGACGCTGTTTCCAAAACAAAGGATACTACTCCCGACAATCTGCAAATTGGAAAATTAGCGTGTAATTGGCAGCATTCGAAATCAGTGAGATGTCAGGTCCATACGAGTTCATTTGCACTATCCGCTTACACTTTTTCTTTCGCCTCATATTGTAATTGAAAAAATTTTGGCATCTGAATAGTATTTTATATGCATCAATTGTCATGAAAATTTGGGAGAGAAATGCTGTGTTAGCACGCTTTGGTTAGCGTCACGTGTATGTATGAATGTTTGGAAAGGAATCTTCGAAAGCCACTTTTACCCACTACAAAACGTCAAAATAATTTTAAATTGCACACTTATCCAGGGCCGATGATAATATAACAGCTCAATAAGTTTGTCCCATTATTTATTTCTATAAAGCAAATCGTTTAGAAGTGATGATACGCATTAACATATTATAGGTAATTAAATTTACCATTTCTGAAGCAATACGTTTAAAAGGTGATAATACGAATGACGTTTAATATTTCTTTTCAACACACTTTTATTAGTTTGACCTGTATCTATAGAGACAAAATCTTTGAAATATGACGATACAGGACTCGTCCGAGTCCCCGTAAACTACTACTACTACTAAAATTACACAGGAATTTCATATTGTTCCTTAAATATAATCGTCGAAAATCTATCAAAATACAGACGAAGCAAAATTTTATATACGTAGACTAAAGTAAGTATTTCGATTTATAAATTTACCTCAAATTCTTGACTTTTTGAGCCTCGGCTGCGAAAAAAAGCGTTTCCTAACAAGATCCTTTCGATTTCACTTGAATAGCGTCAAAATCTACCCATTTCGTCAGCTTTTTTTTAAATTTTGCTGACTACGCTGAGTTATACGGTTACCAATCTTGGTCTTTGACGTAACTTTCACATTTATTTTTCTGTGAGATGAAGCATATGAGTAGTATGACATGGAAAGGTATACCTGTCATAATCTCAGTAAACATTGGGAATAAAACATATTGTTAATTATGTCAATTCTTTGTATATGCAAAGATAGAAAATCAATGTTACGCCTGTGCTACGATATCGGCGGCATCAAAGACTGTTTTCAGGATCTTCAACTAGCTTCAAATGACTAATTTGGGGGGGGGGGGGGTAGTTTTCTGTTTTTTTTTGTTTGCTTACCAGCAGCAATATCAGCAGAGTACTAAATCGATGAGCGACATACCTGACATACCTTACGCATGATCACTCCATATTTTTTGTAAGTGAAACTACAAAAATGGATTTGTTACTAAAACTTGGCATTCCTAGTCTATAGTTAGAGTAGAAAAACAAAAGTTTTAGATATCAGGATAAATAAATCATAAATACAAGTGGTTATATTGGGAGTATTAGCAATATTTTACGATGACATTAGCTAAAAAGGAAACTTCTTATACATTTCAAATCTCGCTTTTTCCACTGTAGATCTACACTATTCTAGATAAGACCTGGATATAAATTTCTGTGCATTCTTTGTTTGTTTTTTGAACAGAAAATCTAATTATACTAGAAACTGATTGTTAATCTATAATGTTATTTCAATAACTAGCCTGTGAAACAGATTAGAAATTCAAAATCTTATCTGAATTTTTACACATGCACTAAAATATTCAGCTAATAAGACTAAAAAATATTCGTAATCTCCTTTTACGTGATCAGTTTGAGGTGTAGTTACAAGAATTGAAAATCACGTCTATTGAATTCTCTGTAATTGTTTGCGTAATTCTTTCAGTGTTCTGAGGATTTATATCTGTGTATACGCATGTTTTTTTCAAATTTGATACATTGTTAACAATCGGTATGCTTCCGGAACGAGATCAGCGGTAGCAACTAAGAAAAGATCATCCTATATGTTAATCATCCAGAGCAGTTGTCAAAACAGACATCTGAAACGTCGAGGACTTTCCAAATTTGTTATGGAACATTCGACATGGGTATTTTTGTAAATATTGGAGCACTGAGCTGTGGCAAGTCAGTCTTGGGACGCCAAACAGTCAAGAACCATAAGTCGTTGATATAAATTGGCGGATAAGCTGTTGTATTAGCAGTTGAAATAAATTAGTATTTTAAGAACGTCAGTCTGTTTCAAAGCACAAAAATGAAAGGATTAGATTTCGTAATTGGCTTTGATTTAATTACCGATATTAAGGTATTCGTGTATACCCTAATCAGAGCCTTCCGACCGAGCTCTCGACTGAGGATGTACTGGTCAGTTTGATATCAGGATTTCTACCTTCGCGGCCTCTGTTTACCTTCTGTATGTTGACCTACGACTTTGCGATGGCAGCTTGAACTGAACTTGGACGGGAACTTACATGTATCCATAATAGTACTTGAATCAAAATGGGTTAATACCGTCGTACTTTTACCTCTTCAACGCCATCTGATATCACCGTGCATATTAGCAGCTCTACTTTCGTAGAATTCTCCAATATTTGAATGCAGCTCTACCTAGGTAACTGTTCCTGAATGAACATACATCCAACTTTCACTTGGTCTCCACTTGAAGTCTACCCAGATCGAAGAAATAGTTCTTAGTCCAGATAAAGGTGGAGCTAGTATCGCTCAGTTTTGACGATAAGCCCATATTTGTTAGTGTTAATTTTTCTATTTAGTCTAGATGGCGAGATTCGATAAAATTTTACGCTCATATGCGAAATTGTTGGAATCGCTTAGTTTTGGAGAAGACCGTGATTGTGTACAGTCTGCAAAACTCATAATTAACAATTAGTGTAAAATAGTATTATTTTTCTCTCTTTCCTTTGATATATCCAGTCTTGTTGACTTTATACATATGCATTGCATACCTAAGTAATGATAGTGATTGGTGGCATTAATAAATAAAATAGCCTCCAAAGCTGTAAAAACACGTTTTATCACTATTTTTTACACAAAAACAACTGCACATAGAGAGCTGAAAATATCTGAAGATGGTGTCAAAGTTATTTTGCTAATGTACGAAATCTTCCAGCAAAATCGTTTCATTTCACTTTGGGTAATTTACAATACACTGCGAATGGGAAGAATTTTGGCATCGTGAAGTAGGATTTCAGTTATGTGAGGAAAAGGTTTCGCGAGGAATTAAACATCATAAAATCGACCAAAATTGCGTTATTAAGAAAATCTCAATGGGATACAGTTGTTCATAAGTTTTTTGAATTTTCTAGTTTTTAGTTCTGAAACAGTTTAACAGAAAATCTCAGTATTGTATAAAAAAAACGATTAATCAATTTTTTGTTACTCAAAATGTAATGAAGCGACCTTGCTAACATTTTATTTTAATGACCTGAATAATGTAGACATGATCTTTAATAACTTTAAGCGAATCAGGAATATGTGCTTCACAGTCATAGTGGGTAACATTACCGAAAAAAATTAGTCAAGAAGTTCCACTCCGCACTCCCCACGCTGTAATGATATGCCTTTTGGATTGGAAATATCCCTTTCGATACAATTTATGGAAAATCCACCCATTACCTCGCCTACCAAATTAAATTAGTATGCTGTAGGTACCTACCAGTGGTGTAAACATATCTTTGAGGGGCCTTATTGCTTTTCGACATGGAATATGCTATAGTAAGTTGTTTAGAATTGTTTGATGATTCCAAAAGCAAAATCTATAGGGTGCTACTTAAACTCGGGGTCATTTCTGGCGAAACTCGAAACTATATTTATTTGATATTATGCTCCAAATGTCCTTTTTGACTTTTGACCCAATACCAAATACCAAATTACATAATTATACTTCTAACTGCTTAGGAATGCCGCAATGGACATTATTTTCATTGACATCCGGTATAATAATTGACATAATTATGTTCTTTGATATCTCACCCTCAATTTTTTTGTTGTGGAAGTCATCGTGATATTAACGAAAACGAATTGGAAATTTATGTTATATGGACCTTATGGAAGGATTCAATTTACATGCATTTTTATTTAATACAAAATCTAAAAATTAGATATCAAACTGCATATTATATCTACTATGTAGTTGTTATATACGCTGCTACGTGACAAAACAGCGCAATCTTCAGTGGTTTTCAATTACAAATTATTTGATCGTCTTTTCCGATAAGACTTCATATCAACATTTCCTAGCTCACCAGGATCCCTGTAATAGAACAGATTTTAGTTCCCGCCTAAACAACAAGGTGGCGCCGTGCGACTCTCGTGAGCGCCGTCAACATGGCGTCGCGACGGCAGCTGGCATCGACGGCGACGTATAAATACGCATGTGCGACGCCGAGGTACAGTCCGCCGCAAAAACATCCCAGGCTGAGCGGAAAAACAGGAGACAGCGTAGGCGTACGGCAAATAATCAAGGCTGCCATGAAGTATCAGCTAAGCGGACACCCTGAGGACGTCTTCGGCGTAGCTTAGTGAACTTTCATTCCCGGCGGATGGACAAACTTTATGCTATCGAGTTTTGACAGTGCGCCCCTGAAGAGTTGAACGAAAGTTTCTTGAGCGGATGAAAGTTCGGAGAAATAATTTCCTACCATGAATGTTTATCGCATATTGACAGGCGTCTCATAAACCACATCATTTGGCCAACAAGTCACAAGGATTCAATACAACATGTAAATGATAAACATGGGGTACTCGTATTAGAGCTACTGATTAGTTTGATTGAAATTTGCATCACTGTAATAGATATATTCACTAACGTATTTTCTCTTAAATTGGTCAGACATGGGCTTGGACAGACCGACAGACCGACAGACCGACAGACCGACAGACCGACAGACCGACAGACCGACAGACCGACAGACCGACAGACCGACAGACCGACAGACCGACAGACCGACAGACCGACAGACCGACAGACCGACAGACCGACATACCGACAGACCGACAGACCGACAGACCGACAGACCGACAGACCGACAGACCGACAGACCGACCGACCGACCGACCGACCGACAGACCGACAGACCGACAGACCGACAGACCGACAGACCGACAGACTGACAGACCGACACACCGACTCACCGACACACCGACAGATCGACATACTGACAGACCCACAGACCCACAGACCGACAGACCGACAAACCGACAAACCGACAAACCGACAGACCGACAGACCGACAGACCGACAGACCGACAGACCGACAGACCGACAGACCGACAGACCGACAGACCGACAGACCGACAGACCGACAGACCGACAGACCGACAGACCGACAGACCGACAGACCGACAGACCGACAGACCGACAGACCGACAGACCGACAGACCGACAGACCGACAGACCGACAGACCGACAGACCGACAGACCGACAGACCGACAGACCGACAGACCGACAGACCGACAGACCGACAGACCGACAGACCGACAGACCGACAGACCGACAGACCGACAGACCGACAGACCGACAGACCGACAGACCGACAGACCGACAGACCGACATACCGACAGACCGACAGACCGACAGACCGACATACCGACAGACCGACAGACCGACAGACGGACAGACCGACAGACCGACAGACCGACAGACCGACAGACCGACAGACCGACAGACCGACATACCGACAGACCGACAGAACAACAGATTGGCAGATGTCCATTTTTATAGCATTTTTGGCATAGAAGCATTCCGATTATTGAGGTATCTTGAAATTTAAAAGTTTTTGATCCCGCCTTAAAATCATCAGATACCCGGGGTACATAGTGACATGAGGTTTGGCATTTTTTGGATTTGCAGGCCATGGAAAAAATGTAGTTTGAAGATGTTTCATTTACTTTGTGCGAATTACTATACATTCAATGCATAATGGAGTTAAAAGAGAGTGCTTCGCAATTATTAAAAAAATCTACTTTCCGGAATTTAAAATATGCTGATCGCGATCTTCTGGATAATAAACTAACAGTTCTGGAAAATAAGCTAACAGTTGGGTCACCGTCGATTTAAGATGTCGTAAAATGATCGCTTTAATGATCAACTTATAATACATATCGCACATCTATTTTTTTTTGACCTGAGGGAAATACAAAAATTACTCCTTGAGCTCAACAAAGTATGTGTCTTCCTTGCTTATCGCGCATCTATTTTTTTTTTGAACTGAGGGAAATACAAAAATTACTCCTTGAGCTCAAAAAAGTATATGTCTTCCTTGCTTTTGACTCGGAACTTAAGTAAACTTTTCTAATCAGAGCTCTCCATTACACGTAGGTTTCTATCTCTATTGTAAAACTTACTTGAAAGAACCTTGGACTATTTTATTATTAGGGTAACAATATGGGTCCCCTCAAACATCGCCCAAAATAAACTATGATGAATATAAAAACCGGAGATCGATTTCCATATTTATGTTTATGTCCCACAACATGTGATCAATACCAGCAAGTGGAAGCAAGTAAAACTACTTCATCGAAATGTAACGAAATTGAAGACCATGCATAAACATATCGAACATTAGTATTCCTGTCGGATTTTGGAATGGTGCCAGTGAATCTCGGTGAAATGTGGTTCATACGCCCGACCTATCCCATGAAAAGGCGGCATGTCATTCGGAAAAGAATGAATCCAGGGTTTCTGGGAGGAACGAGAAATTCTTTCAAGTATTTAGTAATTAGGAATACTTTTCATACACTTAAGTGGAGTGGGTAGAACTAAAACCTAACTTCCTTTCAAATAAAAAGCTATGCCGCTTTACTCTTTCTTGGAACGATCTTTTCAAGAGAATAATAGCGTACCATATAGTTGTGATTATTATTAATGATAATAGTGGGAAGTAATAAAAAATATATGATTTTCGAAAGTACATTCCAATGTAAAACTGCCAAAAATGCCCAATGTGATGATAAAATTCGTTCCTTATATTGCCTTCCATACCTAACTTTACGGAAACTTTAGATTGAAAAAAGTTGAGCATGTTACTATTACTTGTGACAAAATTTCAATGCTTTTGAGTTACATAGAGCTCAAGGATTACTAGACAGATGACAGCAACGACTGACAAATTAACAGACTGATAAAAATGAATGACGTAGTTTTTCCTGATATATAAATTTATCAAGAAATGTCAAGAAAATAGAATATCTTGTCTTATTGGCACAGGAAATGTAAGAGAAGTCCAACACATAAGCCTAATCGTTAGTAATACAGCGGGCTTGGACAAAATTCCATGCCGATAAATTATCAGGTTGTTTTTTCCACTCTTTTCATCTGGCGATATTTGCAAAAACAACGAATTTTCACGCGAATCGCTAGCCTTCTGTAACAAACCAACGGTGTTTAAATACAGTTGCCTGGATACACGGAATTCATTATAATATGTAATGACCCGCTTTTTCACAATACACCGAAATATGTTGTGTTAGAAACAGTCTTTTTGGTGTGACAAACGGTCACACAACTGTGTAAAAATGCTGCACAAATTCGTAAGTGATTGTATCTCTCTTCTAATTTCCATTATACCACAACTTACTCGAATCTATCTTGTCTGGCTGAAAAATTGATGAACTTAAATTGAAATGTATAACAAGTCCTGTATAAAATAACATAACAAAAAAAAAATAACAACTTTTGTGAGCTCTATACAATCACTTTATAAAATAATTTGATTGGGAGTTAAATTTTCCAATTTTACTCTTTATTCTTCAGAAACTGAGGCCACCGGAGGAAATAAATATTGCTAGCTATTTCTTTTTTGTAATTTTTGTATATCTAGATATACAATATACTTTCAAAAGAACCGTCACGTTTCGAAACGCCAGCATCTTCAAGATGAGATTAAAAAGTAGTTTGGCGAGTCTTAAACTGTATAGTCTTTTTCGTTATTTCTAGTAAAAAATATTTTTCTACCTCTTTTGACGTCGGTTCAAATTAAACCAATTTACGGAATATCAATCCTCACCTGATTTAATCAATAATATTACCAACGTTTCAGCTGCATCGGCAGTCTTTATCAAGGTATGGATTTTTTTATTTTGCTTCGATAAAGGCTACTAAGGCAGCTGAAACGTTGATAAATGTATTTATTCAATCAAATATGGTTTCAATTGCCAGAAATTGGTTTAATTCCATAATTTTAGGTTATAAGGAAGCAAATTGAATATGTAGTATTCAAAGTAATAGGATTTACACCTTTAGAGATTTTATTTTTCAATAAATATACATATATTGTTGCAAGCAGACGAGTCCTTCATGACCAAAGTGAACAGAATCCACTTACATTGGTCACGTCATAACTCAAGGTCACTCCGACGCGGTGTTGTCAGGTTCATACGACATCCAGCAGTTTTCAGAAATCAGTTCAGTGGCTGCAAAGTACCTAATCCT
The DNA here is from genome assembly GCA_949316355.1 of Bruchidius siliquastri. Classification (NCBI taxonomy): domain Eukaryota; kingdom Metazoa; phylum Arthropoda; class Insecta; order Coleoptera; family Chrysomelidae; genus Bruchidius; species Bruchidius siliquastri. The sequence goes on from OX438534.1 coordinate 30,197,555, forward strand.
CAAACCACTCTTTTGTTTTCCTATTACTGCACTTTAACTGAAGAAGGACCATAAACAATGAGGAAAGTGCTAAATCGCATATTTTAAGATGGTTTTAAGTGAGTTGGCTTTGTATTTCCCATGTAGTCGTATCAGTTTCTTGAAGATTGTAGTCAGATTTCACAGCTGCTGATTCACTCATCTCACTATTGGAAATAATTGAAGTTTATGAAAACCCAAACATTTTGGGTATTTTTCAAATAATAGAATATATATTTTTACATCATTTATATGTCGATTCCAGCTATATAGTTCTAAATAACGATCCAAAATAATTTTTCTAAACTGATACCATTGTCTGGGAACATACAGCTTCAACCTACTTTAATTTTCTTTCATTTCGAGACAAACAATCATATTTGACGACGTAGCATCAACCTTTGTGACGTTCTCTAACTCAATGCCTGATCGGAAAGTTAAGGCCGAATTCACAATATCTTTATAATTAATTGAAAAAACCTGCTCCTATACCACAATATGGTCCAACTTTGAGCAAAATTCCGTTGAACGTAATCCCAGCTGATAACTGGAATGATCTCTGTTATCAACAGTCAGCTAGTGATATAAATACACTATCGATTGGGAGAGGAGATTTTCAGGAATTCTCTTGGCGCTTTCACCCCGACTGTACCCCCAGCTGATCGATTTCAGTCAGAGCAAGGGAGAGCTGGCTGCCACTGCCTACTCCGATTTACACTTTTCTGAATATCTGAGTGCACATTTTCCGATAATTCGTGTGAAAGGTGTTGTTATTTGCACAGTGTGGTGGTGAGGAAGGAATTAACTATTTTTTGAACCGATAGTGTGAGTATAATTTATATTAGTTATAACTGTTTCGTTTCATTTGTTTATAACAGTGCCCTTCTTTAGATAGGCCTAATGTGTCAGTTTTCGAGGTGACCCGATTCGATCCACATCTGGACTCTTACAGTGAAATTGTGTAAATATAGGAGATTTTTAGATCTACTTTCAGCAAAATTTGTAATGATAAAATAATGATTTATTTATGTCATCTATATTTTTGGTTATATTACTCGAGGGTACATTTTATGAATGTTCCTGAAAAATTACTTGAGATGCCAAAAAGTAACTATCTAAGTTAATATCTAAGCACATTATATACCGTCCAAGAGTTGATTTCAGGAGAGTTAGTTTAAATAATTAAAACAAATGATATGGAGGGAACAAGTTTTCTATAGATAGCCTCTCACAGAGACAAAAAGCCTATTGCGCACCTGAAACTGTACCTATCTGGAAGCAAACTCTTCTGCAGCCTGTTCCACATCACCGCGATCCTCTAAAAACCTGACATTTTGAACATGTTAGTATTGTTAGTTCGAAGTGTTGGAAGTACGTCCTGGTGTGGATGGGAGTTTCTAGTGTTTTTTGTACTGATGACTTCGTCTTATTATGGAAGACAGCTCGGTCTAATATTTACCATGATAGAGTCTATAGAGCAAGGACAGATGAGCTACTTTTTTACTATGTTCCAGACTTTGGTGGTCCTTTGGTAAGGTATTGCTATTTTGTGGTTTGAGTCCAGAAGCTTCAGAGATTGCTTTGAAGGACATCCCAACACTTGCATACCGTGGTTGGCAGTGGTTTTCCTAATTCTATTCACCGAACAATCATATTACGAAAGCTTTTCCCAGATTTCTGTGTTTTTTTAAAATTATTCTTGTACTGTGGATGACTTGTATCGCATATTAATGGCTTTTTCGTTATTTCGTTCAATGAAATGCCTAATCTATGAAAATTCTCAGCGAGCTAAGAAGAGAACCCAATGGACAAAAATATGTGTTACTGACAGCGAAAACCTTGAATTGGTGACTTTATAGTATTGTAACTAACTTCACTATGCCACCCGCTGTAAAAAAAACATTAATGCATGGGATACATTTTTTTCAATCTTAAAATTTATTGAGAGAGATGAACCTGTATTTCTGCATGGAACGGCACAGAACTCAAGAGAAATATGGCACACGAACCTTATTGCCTATTTAGGTCACGTACGATACACATAAGAGTATTGTTGCTTCATGGAGTACGTGCGACAGCATATACTTGATGACAAAGTGGTGGATGACGTATAACAGAACTTGCTGTTATAGCCATGAACATCAACACTTAGTTCACAATTATGATGGAAAGTAAAAATGCCTACAGAAAAAACAGTAATAAGCACTTAGATCCTGCACACTCAGTATCACAAATAACTACACAACTTTTTATCTACATGATGGAAGAGTTCCACCAAGTAAGAGCATGAATAGCCACAAGGCCAATTATACAGCAAAATCGTATACCTATTTAAAAATTGATTGAAGATTTGGATTGTCCACTCCAAACAATCAAGTCACAGATGGAGTAATGGGATTTGCAGTGTTGTAACATGGCTATTAGTCAAAATCTAGCGTGTGACGTGTGCATTTCTGTTCGAGTTGCGTTATTGTTTTTAGTGCGATGTTTGCTTTGTATCGTGTCGTTAGGTTTTTTTAAAATTTATTAATTTATACATTTGGCCCTCTTTGTGACAAGTGAGAAGGTTGACGAGAATATTTTCTTTTAATTTTAGTAAGTTTTTTAGATTCGTTTGTGAGTGGTAAGATGACTTCTTCGAATTTTATTTTTTATTATTCCAATATTAATCATACGCGCTGTGTAGGATTCATACATTTTTAAATTAGGAAAGAGAGTTTAAAGCTATGGAGACCTTTTATCAATTAAATAAATAAAATATTCTCCAAATGTGGGTCCATTTAGTATGTAATCCTATATCTACTTTTAACAAACACATGAAATTCATAAGACAAGAGGGAGAGATCTTTTAAAAAAATAAGAAAATGGATACTGAATACAGTAAATGGATGGCGAAGGGGGGGGCAGATAATATTCTATTTTTTAGTATTGAGTTTCTGCAGTCACAGCAGGCATTTAAGATAGATTAAGTCTATTTAAAGTCGTTTATCGAATAAATAGTATATTTTTTTGTCTACATAACAAATTTCATTTCTTTGCTATTACTTCAGATAAATTTCATGATCTAATCTAACTTCTGAAACTTATCCTATAACTTCCTTATTAACGGATTTTCCTTATTCTTGTTGTTAGATAGAACCACTTATGAATGTTGAATGTGCTTTATTAAAATTTCGGCTGCGTCACAACCTTTTTAGAAGTACAATTGCTATTAAATGATTAACTATCCCTAGGATAGCGTTAAGTCAATAATAACGCAGTAGTAATGTCTATGTCATTGTCATCTTCAAAATTAAATGTAGTTTTAATTAGCGGCCAGGACAAGAAGGATGAAATTGGCATATAGACGCTTTTGTTTCAATCGTTGCTGTAATCACAATTTCCAGACTATTATTAGATTTTTTATTGGCTCTATAAATATTCACTTTCCATACGGTTACGTACAAGTTTCAATCAGATCTTTAGTGTGGTTTGCTTTTCTCTTGAGGATCATGTTTTCGGGTGGAAGGGAGATTCCAAATACCCCTCGGGCTCGAACTTTTGTCTCCATCAGGCTGAACAGAGCTGTTCTGATCGTATCTTCTATTCTACCATTTTTAATTGCCGGTGTTGATATTAATTTGATAATGATAGTACAAGTGCCATTATGAATGCAAAAGGAACATGTAACTGATAGAGTTATCGCAGTATGCAGAAAAGGCGACGTTTGGCGACCGAATATATTTTATCACAGTATGTGGGTATTTTTGCTGAAATAGTGTTGTATTCTGTACGTAATATAAAAAACTGTGATATGGTCGACCAAGGTAAATATTAATTGCCTCATATACGTAATTTATTTGCACTTTTTGAATGAAATCTAAAATATTCAAATTACCATTAATCTCTTCCCTTCCCTTTCGAAGGATTGTTTGTCCTCGCTATAATAGTAGGCTTATCAGATACACAGACAGACTGTCAAAAATGATGACAAAACATAATTACGAATTTTTCTTCCGTCTATAATATTTTTCTGGCATATTGGGCAGTAGAGTCAGCAACTACTGTACTATAATTGGTTAAATTCAACATGACCGACGCCAATTCTTCTATATTGCGGTTACCGCAAAAATCAATGAACAATTTGCATACGATATGCGAGGATAAGCTCACATCATTAATTATTTGATGGTCGATTCCATGTTGTTTTATTATAACACTTTTCGTAATGGCCCTTCCACCTTAGACCGGATAAAATTTTCCCACAAGTCTGGAAACAAAGATTTAAATCGGTTAATACGTTTGTCGTAAAAGCCGAAAAAATCAATATGAGCTGAAGGACAAACATTCCAGGGTGTGTAAGGACGTAGGAAGAAAACCAAATAAACAGGCTCGAATTAAAGACTACACGAGTTCGTGGTGGGAGGTTCCAAATATAAAACACCTACCCTGTTTTCTGCTCGGGGCAGCATTTCGAATTAAAATTATTATCTGCCTGGAACATTTATCATGGCAGAATCTATGGAAATGGGCTAAATCTCTTAGATGTTACAGACTGTGGGATTTCTTCTCTGTAAGGTCAAGCGCGCACACTAGATGTACTGCTCCTTCCTTGATCAAGTCCAAAGACTTCCAGGAGTTCTACACATATGAGCAGTATCCAAAATGAACCTTGTAGAGCGCCAGCAGCTGTTCTGATGAAAAATAGCCCACAGCTTCTGGGCTGCCCAACTGGCATTGCCGAATCTACTTAACTATTTTTTTTACTTATCCTCGAAGTAATTTGTAGGTGCAATAAGAAGGAGACATATCTATATATTCTTGAATGAAAAACCACAACTAGAATAGACAATCATTTAATACCTACCTTTTTATGCAAAACAGTCTCGAATCTTTTTATTTTTCTTTACTTTACGCGTGTATATGTTACAAAATTTGTATCAATGAATATTGTTTCATTTTTACTGTTGTATATTCTACTATAATTTATTTTATTTTTTTATGATATCTATCATTTAGTGATAGTAGGGGAGCAAGAACCACAACCACAAAAACGCATCCATAGATTGATCTCCTGGGCAGAAATACCATTGGGCTATGTAAGTTCTACAGCTAAAACCAAAACTACCTCCATAAAAGTTGAACTTTTGAAAATCCGATGGGGTCAAAAACTCGTCTGGGTTATTTGTTTTCGTTAGTCACGAATCCGGTCCCTCAAGGAGTGCTGAAAGGAGAGATGGGATCATTTTGATGCTTGCCCCATTTAAAAGGGCACTCCATGACTTATTGAGGCTCTTTTAATGATAGTATTGGAATTGAGGTCCTCCATATACAACAATACTAATCCTTTTTTTTTCGTGCAGCATATAAATATATATCGTATTCGGAATGCGAATATGATAACTTTAAGAACGTAACGGGTTAGGGGAGCCCAATTTGAGGGCAAAAAGCGTCCAGGTGCGCTCCAGGGGCTCCTTTAGGTACAGACGGGAAGCAAATACTGAATTTATAATCGGCATCTTTCAGTTATCCAGAATGCGAGTTTTCTTGTTTGAAATAACTATTTCATTCATGTAGATTGTAGATGCTCCTGCTTGGTGAAACTCTTCCATCATGCAGATAAAAGGATACAAGGATTATGTATTTAACACATAGTTTCTCAAATTTAACTCTTTATCTTTCAGTGACGCGTTTCGGCTATTTAAATTATCGTCGGACAAAAGAAAAGAATATTATAATTTAATAGAAGAATAGCTAGACGGGATAAATAGTATACTAGATTTGAGAGCTCTAGTTTTGTATCCATGATAGGATCTAGTTAGCTAGTTGGCAAGAAATCTGGGTAGCCTTTCATGAAAGTGAAACCTGCCAGTCCGACGATAATTTGAATATTAATCAAAACGCGTCACTGAAAAAAAAATAATTTAATTTGTGAAACTCTGTGTTAATTACACAATCCTTTTGTTTAAAAAATTAATTGTCCTAAAATTCCGTTAATCCTGTCGATTTTTAACAATTTATGTATGTCGACATTTGTACCTTATATGAAGGCAAAAATGACATTTCGTCCTTCTTATTTCATTCTTAAGTTCGATTATCAATTCACACAAGATGTAAAACTAACAGCTTTGTATGATTTTTTCCCTATAAAAGTAATTGAAATGAATTTGTTTTGTGAGCAGTGCAGTATTGAATGTATAGTAGGTAATACAACCATCATTGCAACACAGTATTTATTCAAAACTATTTAACAAAATAAATTGGTACTAACCCATTTGATGAATATAATTAGTAAACTAACCTAGGTTAACAGTAGAACTGTTTCGGTAAATATTATAACTAAGAAACTTCTTTCATGTTTTGGCTGGCCGTCTCAGACGCAGAAGGGAAGCGGTGAGGTAAACGAGAGTTGTGATAAATGAAACAAATAGCTGTGCGGCTCTTGACTTTTTTATTTTAGTTTTTTACTAAAACGATGAAGAGATTCGATCAAATTTCCATTTTCATATTTTTCCTGCAACATATAGACAGTACTCTAATTGCAATCTGCTATTTGCCTTCTACCTAATCTTTCAACTGTATATAATATTTTCAACTAAAATTTGTTTCCAGATGGCAGGAGCTGATCCGAAATGGCAGAAGGACGCTGCAGATCAGAATTTCGACTACATGTTCAAACTGCTCATAATAGGCAACAGTTCTGTAGGCAAGACATCATTTCTCTTCCGATACGCAGATGACAGCTTCACGTCTGCCTTCGTTAGCACTGTAGGAATAGATTTCAAGGTTAAAACAGTCTTCAGACACGACAAAAGGGTCAAACTTCAAATATGGGTGAGTTCTTCTTAGTATCTATTCAGCTTGTATTGAAGTAAACTGGTTGGGGTTCCGCAATAATCGGTTTTTGGGTCATTACTGAGAAATACGATTCCCTAGAGATGTACAACATCTTAATTGGCACAGTATAATAACGCCAGCTCACAGCAATGTAATTTCGGCCACGGTTGCTTGCAAATATACACTTGATATGTAACAATCCATAGTAATGTAATCTAACCCCACCCATGTATTATTTAGACGTCTTCCAATTAATAGATGACCCCTTACTATCTCATCAACATTTGAATGAATATCTACTTGACCAAACAATCACTACCAACTAGCTCCCGCACTAACGTCGATTAATAGAATGACACATTTGGCTTCCCTTGATAAAATTGCATGTTATTTCATTCACGTTTACGAAGGCAAGGATATTTACAGAACAGTTTGATTCAATTTAGTTAACGTTGAGCCAAATGACAGCTTCATCTCCTGTTCGACATTGAAATGCTATATCCAGGATTTCCGTTAGGCAAGAGGAGGTGGAGTACAAGGCCAGTACTAAAGACAAATAAGGATATGACCCGGATAATTGGAAAGCTCGGAAAATATGGTAATTTAAGGAATATCGAGCAGTTCAGACGACACCATGATTCGGATTATCGAAATCAGAAAAATATTTCCATAGGAAAATGTCCCAATTGAGCCAATTACGTAGAAAGTGGTATCGAGACGTTCATCAAGCCGTGTTCCTTCATTAACCTCCATTCATATGGTGATTCTAGCAATTCCATATACCAGAAGCTTTCCAAGGATATCTTTTTCTCTGTTTGTCACAATCATTGCTTGCTCATTAGCATCAAGTAGATACCTGTAATCATATAGCTTGGTAAAACCGTAACGTAAAACATATTCCACATTAATTCCCTCAAAACGATCCCTGTGATATTCCCAAGGTGCCTTTCATTGTCTCTTTGAGATGTCCTACCATGTGAGTTTTTCCATCAAGGTAGCTCTCAATCTTGGGACTTGGATCGAAACCTTCCGGAGGACCGCTCAACAATTCGACGTCTTGTTGCGTTAAAAATTCGATTGTCTTAAGTGCTATCCACATTCAATGTCTTAGTAGGAGATGATTTGTCACTTGGGTTGGTGTTTTGCTAGTCAGTACCAATCAGCAGTAACAGTTATTGCATTTTGTAGAGGAGTTGTTGGTTCATGAGCTTGTTTTTAAACAAATGTCATGACCATTTTTTTGTACACACCTCGGAGTGGACAACTTTTGTTGGTTCTTCTTCACCATGAAAACCCAAACAGACCACTGGCGTTTATTTTTGGGTTCACAGGTTTGAATCCGCCACTGCGTTCTCTGCATCAAAGAATATTAGAATTTCTGGATACCAATTGATCATTTTCTTTGGTAAACAGCCGCGGTATACAAAGGGAAACTATTATTTTTTCTGCCAATTCTTCATGGAATTTTTGTTGATCTCAGGTCTTTGAAATCCCCAGTGATCTCATAATATATTGCAAGATGGAGACCGATATGAAAATTTGCATTTACAAGCTCGATCTAGCAAGTAAATAAGTTCAATTGTTGTTTCCTATATAGTGGCACACAGTTCGCGGGTTTCCTGTCACTCCTGTCAGTAACCCTGATTGGAGATTTTTATGAACGAAGCGGGTAGTTTGGAATCCGAAAGAAGAAAGACATTCATGGAAGTGCTCCTGACATCATAGATCTTCTGGCTGGGCTAAGCGTCTACTTAGCTTACAGGCAGAGCGTCTGAGCAGCAATCAGAAAGTGTCGTTTCTATAATCGTACGGATTATCAAGTAAATAATTATGATTGAGGCTGATGGAGAAAGCTTTGTACAGACGCCCTGTATGTGACACGTGTCATTAATCAGCTGAATGAACGAGAAACAAAATACCGAATGAGGTCCTGATGAGCGTAACGTAGTAGTTATAAGGATTCATTAGTCTGATATAAATAGATATTCGGAAAATTACCAACGACAAGGAAACAGTCAGTGTCGGGAAGCAGGAACTTGAGATATTCACAACAGTTTGTTTCCATGCGAAAGTGAGAACGTATTTTTGATGGTGGTACTTTTAATGATCATGTCAACAGTTTTATGAAGCGGTGCTGGATGTACAGGTTCCTTCATCACGAGCTAACACGATATGTATATAGTGAACTACTGCAAATTTGTATAGAACGGTTTTCCGATATGCTGGGCTCGGTATTTTTCAAGTGGTACACGTATGTTATGACAATTCATGATACATTTAAACATATCGTTAACTAAAAAAGTAGGATTCTATAAACCGTCGTGATTATGTAATTTTTTTTTATTGGAACCAGGAGCAAATATAGTTTTCCATGATCCAGGCTAGTCAAGATTATTTATTAAGTTATCCCAATTGAAAAATATACCGGAAAAACTATACAAACATAAATCACAATTTTATTATCTACAACTGTAGTTTTCGGGTTGTAGCGTGAAAACTAATGGTTTTAAAAATACAGCGCTACTTACAGTCCAGAGATATGTGTGATACGTACATTAAAAATTTCAGGAAACCAAATATTTAGCCACTAAAATTATTGTCATTTTCATCAGACAGTAGTATAGAAGATAAGTATGGCCGTATAAATAATAATGGGAATTTGCTGAATGCCAACTGGCGAGAGAAAATTTCCTATTTTTGCCCAAGCTGAGCCGATTATACCGGTATGGTGGTTTGGTCTATTAAACTAAGTTTAACTGATATGGTGGTTCAATCAATGTGGGTCTTTCACGGACAGATTGGCGTTGCATGAATTGAGAATTGACAAAACGTTTGGTTAGTCCAAGGGCGTCGATATGTTTTTGTTTAGAAACTTGTAGACAAAGTGGATTTTTCAAAAGTTTGATTTCGGACTTCCATTGTCTATAAAATTTTGAGTATCACGACGTTTCGATTGATATGCTATCTTCAATCGTCTTCAGGTGAATTGACAAAGAATGGAAGAACTTTTCAAATATAGTTTACCATAAATTTATAGTAAGATGAATAGTTTCCAAAATTAGCTACTATATTTCTCTTCTTGCAGGATACGGCAGGGCAAGAACGATATAGAACAATTACCACTGCTTATTATAGAGGCGCAATGGGCTTCATTTTAATGTACGATATTACCAACGAAGAGTCCTTCAATAGTGTACAGGATTGGTAAGTATAGAAACGATCGGAATATTATATCTTCTAGAGAAAGAAGTTTTAAAAAAATAAATATATTGTAACGCTCTAAAAATTATTCGAATGATTTCTTTCAAAATAGGAACGTTGTAACCTCGAAAAAATGCATCAACTGAGTACCAGTGGTTGAGGTTATGTATATTGTGGTTCTATCAACTACCCTAGTCTTCAAAAGTATCTATTAAATTTTTCAACTCGGCCCACTTCAATCCGTCTACAATTGCTAATTTCATTTCATACTCTTTTCCACCTCTAGCGCTATTCTGGAGGACTTCAGAACTATTATTTACTGCTTACAGCTGGACACTTTTTCAAAGAATATAAGACTCCGCTCCTCACCACTACCCTCCATACACTGCCGAATGTATTTAATGCACAGTTGGATTTACTGGCAGTGACAGATTTAGAATTAGATAACGATTGCAAATATATATTATTCAATAAATATATTCTGACGTCAGAAAAACTCATCATTACTAAATTGTAATTGCCTCTCGATGTACCTTCAGGGTAACGCAGATCAAGACGTACTCTTGGGACAACGCTCAGGTGATTCTAGTGGGCAACAAATGCGACATGGAGGACGACAGAGTGGTAAGTTACGAGAGGGGCAAAATGTTAGCCGAACAATTAGGAGTGGAATTCTTCGAAACTAGTGCTAAGGAAAATATTAACGTCAAGGTAAGTACCGAGGAAGTTTTAATTGTGAGTTATCTGATTTAACCCTTAAATGGTATCATAACACGGAAAAGTATGAGGGATAACTGGTAACGTTTAGTCTGTGACAATGGTACAACTTTGGAGCGAAAAATACTATTGAAATTAGTTTTTTTCAAATATATTAGAAGTTGTTATATATTAAAATCGTATCACTTGTAATAATTACCAGCTTAATACAAAAAAATAACAACGGTATTTATAATGGACCAACATAAAACAGAAAACTTTCGACCAAAAGTAATTTTATATATTCTACGATTAAAATTAAGCAAAAAATTCATCTTATAAAAAATTCTAAATACATATTGCAAATCACAGCTCTTACCAATTCCTGAATCTGAGTCTTATCCGCACTATTGTTACGGTATGCATATTGACCTTCGATTACAAAAATTTACCAAAAATCGTTTGATAGGTGGAACACCAATGAGAGAAGTATCAGATTCAGCTGAAAGCGGTCAACATTATGCTGAATCGTTGAATTTGTCTCACAGACATGCTGGCAGTTAATGGTTGAGTACTACTTTAGCTCAATCATTGTGCTCCAGTTTGTTTGCAGGAGTGCAATGTGGAAAGCCTTAGCCCAAGATAGTATGGACCTTTGTTTTTTCTTTTTATATTCAGCCACACTTAAATGTGTACTCAAAATTTCATACAGTCAGATTTCTGTAACAGGATACGTGTATTTTGTACTTTTGGAGCATGTATATCAGACTCCAAAGATTTTTAACAAGTATAACACGCTTTTTGACAAATATTGTTTCTAGCACCATTTTTATCAAGGATTTATACCGATAACATTAGAATCGGGTTTGGCAAAGTGATAGGCTTCGCGACGATTGATCTAAAATAATTCTGATTTTTCTCATTTCAAAATTGTATCTTTAATCTGCTTTTCCTGTTATTACGCAATACTGTTATTCTGAAATATAATATCATATAATCTTCTCAAATGCTCGGTCATTTAGCTTCATAAATTCCTAAGGTATATTGTATTTCCCAGTCGACTGGTAGAGCAAAGCCTTCGCTAGAAATGTGGAGGAAATTTCTCTGACTTCATAGCCAGGACAAAGAGAAAGCATTGCTGTTGCTGAGCGAAAACAAAAGCCCCTTCAGGTCAAGATAACGAGCTCATTAGACTGTTGACATGTTGTCCCACCCCGAGCAATGCTAAATTTCGCGTTAGCATATTAATTGAAATTTATTTGAATACATTATGGGTGATGCTGATGACATGTTACCCGCTGAATAACGTGTTGATGCTGCCTTATTATAACATATTTTAATGAGTATATTGAATTTATGCATCGCAAAAAGTGACCGAATTGAATGTTTATGTTGATGATTTCTGAATCATATACTTAAAGCATCCGTGAAGTTTTTGATATAACCAATAAACTCTACAAAAGTTTGATTTCGGACTTCCATTGTCTATAATTTTTTTGTTGTTTTTTTTGAGTATCACCAATCAATCTTATACACAATGGAAGTCCGAAATCAAACTTTTGAAAAATCCACCTTGTCTACAAGTTTCAAACAACAATAAACTCTACAGTTTGAGTGTCCAAAGGAAAATGGGTATCAGCGGGATTGGGACCCGTATCTTCGTGATCCTATCACAGCCCATTATTCAATTGGACTATGATGCACTGTCATATTTTAACCCATGATTGAAAAAATTATAATGAAAAATTTGTGGCAGGGGGGATCGAACTCACAACGTCCTGTATTCTAGACAGACGTCTTACCGTTGGGCACTAACTCATAGTGTAGCCATCATTGAGCCAAACGCGGAAAACTGTCGCCTGCAGGAAAAAGATTATGACAGATTTTTTAAATTTTTTTGATTCTAGTTGTACAGACTAAAATGGTTATGTAGGGGGAAGAACGTTACATAGCGTATTTGCCGTTCGGCGATTTTGCTCTAGCATCTTCCTAAAAAAGGAGAATGTGGGTTTGACACCCACTTGCAACAACTTTTTCTTTATAGTTAGCTGTGAGAGATAAGTTTGTATCCACAGATGCTGATCGCCCGCTTCCATCAAAAAAATATGGCCCAATAATGCAACTCTTTCGGAGTTCAGGGGTTGCTCGTGCAGTTTGCGTGGGTTTCCGGATGCCCAGTATCGAAAGTTCTGTTTATTTACCATCCCCGATAAATGAGAATGAGCCTCATCACTCGTGAATAAAACGATGTTGTCGTCCAGCAATTCCAACATCCTTTTTGCGAATCTATGCCGCATCACAAAGTCATTTTGTAGCAATTTTTGTACAACCATAATCTTATATGGATGAAAATGAAGGTCAAAGTGTAAGATTCGGCGAGCTGACCTGTCTGATATTGTAAGAGCGCAAGCGTGACGAACCACTGAACGGCGAGAGCTATTTTCCACCACTTGTCGCACCCTTTCAGTGTTTTCCGGGGTTCGTAAAGTCCGTTCTCCTCCCCGTGCAGTTCCAGGTCTCAACAATCCCGTTGATTGAAATTTGTTCACCCAATTCATAATGGGATCGCGTTTTGGATCGCGACCATGCCGACCAAGGTTAAAATGATTTCGAAATGGTCGCTGTGTGAGCATCATAGAACGACCAGTCTCAATAAACGTGTTGTAAATAAATACGCGATGTGCCACCCGTTTATACAGTTTCCCTGCTGGTACTGTACTGAACTATATTGGAAGCTGGTGCTCATGTCACAAAAAACACATCCGAATATAATGAGTAATTCCATAACTGGTTATCAATGCTACTGAATAAGGACCATCCATAATTGTCATTGAATTTTGCAGGCAGTGTTTGAGCGACTGGTAGACATAATCTGCGACAAGATGTCCGACAGTTTGGACACTGACCCAACGCTGATGAGCGGCGGTGCGAAGGGGCAGAGACTGACTGATGCCCCCCAGGGCCCTCAGGCTACCAACTGTAACTGTTAATCCTCTCACTTTGCAGAAACGTGCGCCTTTTCAGGGCGATCTATCTATACTGTTGATGTTGATGTTGAACCAGAATTATTAATATGGGCATAGCTTTTAGGTATATTTGGTATGTCTAGGTAAGTCAGGGATGTCGCTTGAGGTATAATAAGCCATAAAACATGAGTTTGCTACATGAGTTCTGACTAAGCATACCTCCTTGATCCAATCAGGTACATTCGGCATCTTTCAAGGAGTCTACTAGAGACGACATGAGCTCTGTATGCTCAAAAGGCATGGCCAATAAGTTCCCATACATAAAATCGGACACATTCACTTGAAGAACAAAAAATATTGATATTTTATTATGCTGCCGACAAGATGTTCTCAAGAAATATATTTCTGAAAGCATATCTAGCTGTACTCATTAGCGTCACAAATAACATGGTGAATTAGGCGTATCCAAAAATGGACAATCAAGGTTCATTAATTTATGCAGAGACACGAAGGGATGGCTATTTACATACATGTTACAATTAGAACAGCTGTTCTGTAAATATGGAAATGATATAAAAAACACGTTACCAACACGTCACAGTTATATCAAAAGACATCCAATATTCCTGAAAGGTATGCCAGTTATCTTCCTTATCCTGAAGATTTATTTATTTTATCGAGACTGACAATACGCATGCGCAAAATTAAGTTCTAACTTCAATTCATGCGTGCAGTTCAATTTATCGCATTTACACAAAGAAAATTAATTTCTGTACAGAATGTTATGAATTTAATTTTTTTTTAAGGAAATCTTGAAAACCGTTAGAGATACAAAGTATACTATAACAAAACGTTTGTAAAATAGAAGAGACAATTTTCTGTTTTATTCTTCAAGCATTTAAGCGAAAGACGTGTTTTCATGCAAGGATTCTAGTATTTGGCGAACAATGCTGAGAAGTATCTAATTATCAAAAATGACAGCTGCCAAAACTTTGTGTGTTTCTTGAAACGTACTAAGACATTTTTGCAAAAGTGGATTTCAAATTTTGTTAGGTAAAAGTTCGTTTCGCACGTGTTTGAGTCTTCAGAAAATCGCTAAGAAATATGTAGGGATACAGAATATTTAAATTCTTCAAGATATTTCATAATCGATTCTCATGATAATTATCTCTTGAGGCTTTTAAGATTGTCGACAGTTTTTGGAAAACTTTATTTTTCATGTTAATATTATATTTTCAAACCTGGTCAAAGTTAATACTCGTCAAACCCTGAGGCAAACTACTCCACTCCATCTTTTCTTGTGCATTGCGAATGAAACAAATCGACTTTGTATGTATTCCGTTTTCTGTGATTTCCATACATAGACTAGGTATTGTCTGACCTATATGTAATTTCGCTTGATGGGCTACTAGCAGAAGGCAATCTACAGATATTCAGACGTAGAAAATCCAGAAAACATGTAGAACAAGACTATCTATTTTACGCTTGAATCTACCTTTCTGTCTCACTTATCAATATTCAATCTCCAAATTGCTCTATAGTGTACTATGTGTACTTCAAAAATATGTAACAACTGATAAAATAAATGAAATATTTTATATTACCACTACCACTTGCCGCGCCTTTATGAAGTGTTATTGTGAGAGTTTATCTGTAGTGAGCCTTTAATGAAGTTCATCAGGACAGAATTCTAAGTACACTTAGATGGTGTACCTTTAACCTTTATTTCTTATGGTATATTCATGTTATGACATGATTATTTTTCATGTATGCATAAAATATATATTTAAGCTAGAGACAAAAAATTATAAAGATAACTCTGTCTTCTCTAGGGTTGGGTTTACTTTCAAACTGCTTGCTAAGAAACGCATTTTGACAATAAACAACGTTGTCCTTGGTTTGTAAAGCTGATTTTTGTTCATATTATACAAATTACATTTTACTATTGTGGAACGAATAGAAAAAGTTAGACCAAAACGTTATCACGATAAAAAATTAATAGAATTCTACCCCTGCAACTAAATATATGCGAATATAGACGTATTTTATTTTTTCTCTCCACTTAGTCATATTAAACCAATGTACCATAGTTTTTCATGCACTTTTTCAAGTAAAAATGTGAAAAGGTTCAAGGTACACCTTAAAATCGATATACAAACAGAAACAACATGCTTCGGGTCAGAGGTTAGTTTAAAATATTTATAACGATTTTGAGGAAAAAACCACCAACCAAACTAACGAACCATTAGAGACGGGTAATAATTTAGCCACTTGCTTGACATGAACAAAAAGAGTTTATAAAATTATTGAGTTGTATTTTCTGTTTGTGTGTGGCATCTTATGATTTGATAAGAAAAACGATGTCAATATTAGAGAAAACGTAGATTAGTATGAACTGTGTTGTTTTTATGATCTAGATCCATTTCTGCAGCAACCATAGAGAGCAAATGTTCCTATCGAGAACTGGGAAATTGGTTTCTGCAACAATGGCTGACTCATCACTACTAACGAATTTTTATTATGGTTGTTGTCGCTACTTTTTATATAAAAAATCCAATGTTTACCACAAGATTCCTACAACCAAACGTCCAGTACAGAACGTTGAGAGTTTTGTATTGAGAGCTTAAATGCAAATAACCAGTAGATGAGAGAAGAGGTATATAAATGAACTGGGACACCCATTTTGAAGGGCGTTGGATGATCTAAACAACAGTTTATAGTACACAGTGACGAATCCAGCGGGGTATGGAAGGTATACTGCCCCTAGTTAAGACGATATTGTAACTTCTTACCGGAGAAAATTACGTGAAATGATATGTTTTGGGGTTGGTTGAATCCTGTCAGAACCAAAATTTTGGGAGGTGTTCATGACAGTTATATGGAACACTATTTGCAACTAAGAACATCTACTATTTACATAAATAATTTCTTATTTCATTACGGTTATTTGCATTTTTTCTCTTGATCTCAATAATACACATGCTTACACAACTCTCAAATTGTAACATCCTCTGTGTGGTAAATATCATGTAATATGGACGTTTTTAGACAGGAACTATAATTTCATCCCATAATATTATGTATCTTGGAAATATTTCATCGTATATCAGAGAGTGATACATATTGATTTTTCATCCTTTAATGTTTTATGTTCCCATACATATCTGTGGCCTAATGTGGCTTTATTTGTTAAAAATGTGTTGTAATTTTAGAGAGAAGATGTAGAATATGCTTGAAACTAAAAACGCGTTGTAGTTAACAATAATGATATAAATGTGAAGATGTAAATATAGGTGGTGCAACTGGTTAAATCAATTTTGATTTTTGTTATACTAATGTTGAATATATTTGTTAAATGTTGCTTTTAAAGAAAGATTATTTTAATTTTAGGTAGAATAAATAGATGCAGTCTTTTAGAAATTATGTTCAGCAAAAAGAAGTATAAACATTAACATCTATTTATATGCAGTCTGTACATATATACCAAATAACAAAACTAACCAAGGTAGATACCTGGACACGTAGAATTTTAAATAGTACATCAACTTCATCATATTTTTTTCAGTCTAACGTTACTGTTACTACCTGTTTTATTTATTACTTGTTCTCAAATTTCCATTACCAGAAATATAGATTCATTACAAGCCTTTCTCATAGCTATTGCGGCATAGTTGTGAGAGTTTTTGTGGACCACAGTAGTTCAGTGTCCAGAGCCATTGAAACAGATGATTATAGATTATAGAAAAGGTATAGGTTATATATGTTATTCGCAATAGCCGATATCGTCCAGTGTCCGCCTTATTTTGGTCCAAACGCGTTATAGGCATTGTATTGTTTCCGAGCAGAGAGTACGGCGAACTAACCTGAACGCGTTGTGGGTACGTGCTACCCACGATACGAAATCATTGTTCACACGCTTTTATTTTGTTGTGGAGCATTTCGTTTGCCCATGTCGCATTTCACCCCGAATGCATTTTAGATAAAACAATGTGTATAAATTAAAAGACATCATTATTCAAGCATATCAATTAACATGAATAAAGTATATTATAGTTATTCTTACAATAGTTGTTCATACGAATGCTTGGAATACTTTTGATATTTGATTTTATGCACGTATACTTCGTTCGAAATCCCTCGGAAGAATTACATCCTTGCTAGACTCAGAAGATAACTTGGCTTCTTGACTCACGTTAACATAAGAATCGTAAGTGATCTTACATATAACGATAAAAATACTGAAAGTGACAACGGAATGCCAATATCGGCTATATAATGGTTTCAATTTTCCATTTTTAGTGCGGAGAATATGCAAACCTTGATTAGTATTTTCCATTGGGATTGCGTAAGCATGTCATCGCTGTCTTTTAAAAAATAATTGATCTGCATTTTTCAAGTCCTTGTTTCTCCATTTCTAGTTACCTTTGGATGAAGCTTCTCAAATATAATGTCATATATTTTATTTATATCAATTGGTAAGCTTAAATGAACGCTCTTTATTTTATACTCATTGTTCTATTTCGTATTTGGGGTACAACGCGACCTGGGGAAACAAAATGATCCATAAAACAAAAAATCCTCGATAAAAATCGTTTCATATCATAGGTGGCATAATGTACCCACAACGCGTTCTGGCTAGTTCGCCTTGCTCGGATACGCGTTGTGAACAAAATGATGAAGCAGATTTCAGATATTGAGTATGACGTATACTTCAAATACAGCCTCAACTGCATGGTCTGTTTTGAGGTGACGTGACAATACCGAAACGGTTGAAGGAATAATGAAATTCTTTCATACATATCTCAAGGTTCAAGTGAAAAGAATCTCGATCACATATTCGCAGAAAAGTATAGAAAAACGAACACCTTTCACTTGGTGTTCTAGGGAATTCCTCTTTTATAGGAGATGATCTTCGAAGAAGTCCCCTATTTTCAAATATTTGAAGTTTAAACTCTGTAATACCTCTTCTATAGTCTAAGTACCCTGATACCATATAGACAAAAGTAAATTATACTTGTACTATGTTCCTATCATTTCCCATAGGTATCAGTTGGATTTACAATAAACTGTATAATTATTATTATTATATGTTCCATGATTTTCATTGTCGTTGGACAAATATAAATACGTTTCATATTCTAATCAACTGAATTTTTGCTCAGTTCTATTTCATTAAATACTGCAAATACATATTACATATATTCTGTATTGAACAATCAATAATCATTTACACAGGAAAAGGACGATCTTGTTTATATGTAGTATTAGTCATATAGGGGAGCCTAAAATTAAAATGATTTAGAACATATTCAGCTCCTTATCCTTATTGACAACATCTATGTATCGGTCATCTTTATATAAACATTGGTTTATTACGTTCTTCGTATAGATCACAGAGAAATGTCAGTTTCACAGTAGGTATTATAGTTCTTCCAAAGTCAATTGAAAAACGTAAAAAACATTATTTCTACTGAACCACAGGTAGCAGACTATTTCATAAGAATGCATTGAGAAATTGAACGATTTTGAATGCTTTCAGTAGATCGTGATAATTTGAAGTTCTTCGATTTAATTCAGAAACAATATACCAGTGCTGTTGAATTCAATTGCGTGTAACTTTGCTGCTCGGGGCTGACATAATTACGGATTAGCGCTTGTCGGTTTTTACCCTATTCATAACATCCAGAAACCAATATTCAAAAACTTTTGAACTTCAGTTTAGTGTGCTCTGATCTTTCCCTCAAAATATGAGCCTTCTAACAGGAAAACAAATCATTATGAAACGTAGACTAATCATCGATTTAGCCTCGGGCACATACACATTCATACATATTCATATAGTCATCGATGGAAGATTAGAGTATAGTAGTTTTGATGCCTTTTAATAAATATCCGCAATAGCCTGAATTCCACTTATGCTATAACAATATAGGTCATTAATGTCGATGTTATAGAATGATGCACCTTGCAGAACTGGGAATTTTGCTAATCTATCTGCTGTAATTCAGGAATGCAACACTATATTTTCGCAAAACCTAGCTTACAAAATTTTAGTTAAGATTTGGAAGAAATTGATTCTTGATAGTCCTCGCTATATTGGGAAAGATTTGCGAAAGACATTCCATATTTGTTAAAAAAGTTGATGACATTATATAATGCAAATGCATACCTATGTACAATCGGGGGATTTAAGAATTATCATTCGACAGCAGCTCAGGTGTAAAATGATCAAAGTTCATATTTCTCAATAATATTTAACATTATGTTTGGTAGAATCATTCAATGACTTCACTATTTAATCTACTGGAACTTGTGCCTCACTGAATAACGAACCGATTGTAGAGAAAAGACAGGTGAGACCGCACATTTTCATACAAACTTGTTTTATACATTCTCAGACACTTCTACTTAGTGTATAAAGCTATAATTGTTACGTTACGATATATGGATTGTATAATATTTTGTGAATTAGTGTATTATAAAATAATAAATTAGCATATTCTGCCTGAAGCTTTATTTTGCTGTATAGTCACATCTTCTCTAATACTTTCAGGTCATGGTATGTTGATTTTACTATTAATCTTTGCTTCTTCAAGATTCCAACATTATTTATAGATACCAGTCGTATAAGGAGAACGTGCTGGTTGCTGTAAAAGAATGAAGTGATTACAATTTACTCTTCAAAACATGCAAATGCAGAAAGTACTCCTCCTCCCTTCCTCCTCCCACCTCCCATCCAGATAACCATTCATTACAACAGTTGGTGGAAAATTTCAGCTGGTTGAGAAGAACTGTCTTAAAATTAAATCACCTCTTCTCAACATCTTTGATTGACGACATAGGACAAAGAGTCATGGTTTTAAGTTTTTGCTGAAAAAACATTATCTATGGAGAGGTAACTTACCTTGGAATCAATTCTGTACAGAGATGTAAAAACTGGTTTCAGGGTGGGGAGGGTTTAGTTCTGTTAGAGGTAATCTGTGTTGTGATATGTCTCTCAGTTGTTTTAGCTGTCGTGCATGTAACGTTTATGTGTTTCTTAGAGCCTGTAGATGGACGCTGTGTTCCAGCTGCGCCTGTTGTGTTGCAGTTAGAGAATGTCTTATAGGCACCATTTTCTATTTTGGACCTTTCGGCTGGCGGACACAGTATACTCGTCCCTCTAGAATATGATAGTTTCCTAGCCGTTAATTGAAACAACATATAATTGCTAAATGAACGTTTTTTGATGACTCTGTAACTTTGTACAACATAAAAAAGGATATTTTTTAGGAAATTACAATGATATTGATGTAGATGAAGAGTTGTGTAATTAATCACACAGTTTCACAAATTAAACTGTTTCTTTCAGTGACGCGTTTCGATTTTTAATAAAATCATCGTCGGACTGTCAGATTTGACTGCTAAGATTACTTGCCAACTAACTAACTAGTCCTATCATGGATACAAAACGATACACTACTATAAGTTTCCATCTATTTGTATTCTAGGTTAACTTACTCCTGAAATATCTTAAGTTATAGAAGCCTTACCCATTCCGTTTTCCTGGCCGTACTGGTTCCACCTCAACTCTTTCGACATTTATGTGCTGGTCGCAATACAGAAAACAATATAACTTTTTTCTCTCATTCCATTTCACTTTTGCTTCTTTTATAGATCCTAGTTGAGGAGGATGAGCAAAATATAAAAAAGTATTGTTTGAATTTTGTTTGATTGTTTTGTACCTAAAATTTGTTTAAACAGATAAGGAGATGGGTTACAAATATTGGATGATTATATAATTATGAAAACATATACAGCTAGAATCATATCACCATTCAGTTATAATCACATCATTATATTAATTAATTAATCAAACTTATATCGGTATTTACTCTCACAAACGGGATTTCATATTTTTGAATGATATGATAGAAGTGTGTAATCACATCATTAATGCAATGTGAGAAAATTGGAAAAACTTACTCTTTTTTGTAGGATGGAACAGCTTCTGCAATATTACCAGAATCGTCTACCAAAATAAAATCGAAGTATCCATCTCGTTCATTGTCTATTTTCACAGATACACTAATTTTCAGCAAGAACACTAAAATAATATAACCATATATATATATATATATATATATATATATATATATATATATATATATATATATATATATAATATATATATATATATATATATATATCCCAAAATGTAATATTTTTTTGCTGACAAAAAGGCGGATTTTCTGGTTATTTTCACATTTAAGTTTGTTTCAAGACTAGAAAAACACGTTTAAATGTCAAACCACATCAAACATAAAAAATGTTAGGCCTAATTATTTAGAGTTTGTTGTTGATTTTTGTAAAAGTAAAATTAATATCTAAATATAATAAAAAGCACCTCGCAACTTTTTTACAGTGAAATCAACGACAAAGTCTTAATGAATAAGCATTATTTTTTACTTTTTAAAACGACTACCGTATTGAGGTTGTTGATATTACTTCTTGATGATGCTGCGATGTAGCCAGGGGTGAACTTTAACGACCGCAATAAGTCAAAGATGTGCCTCGACTTGGTGAAAAAGTACTAGAATTAATAAGTTGATTTGTACTCACTACAAAAGGGAGTGTCATCTGCAGTGTCAAGGTAGAAAACGGTCTTCTGTATAGAGTGAGGATATGATTTGGCGCCAAAAGTTCTGCAATTATCAGCCTGTTCACAGCTGGTGCACTTGCCCTGTAAGGAACTAACATAAAATTTGGATTTTGATGTGAATTTGTACCCAAATGGAACTCAAAAGTTCAGCAAATTTCCTTGTCAATATCCATATTATGCATAAATGTCATATGTAAATAGTTTCACTCAATCAATATCTACTTCATTTAATGAAAGTTCCTCAAAGAAACGTCTTGAGACCGCTGTTATTTATAATTTATTTGAACGGTATATATTACATATCAGGATCTGATAATATAAGTCTCTTTGCTAATTATTACTCTGTTTCTATTTTGCATGAATATTTAATCGCTGCAGTTGAGAAAATTAATATTTCATTGTATCACATTGAAGTGCATCAATTAAATAGATTGATTTTGATTTGAATGCCTAGAAAACTAAAGCAATAGTAAATGTATGCTCTTCACTATGCATCAGACCTGTTATAGACATGCATTCTTCGTCATTAGCCTGAACTCATCAGTATAGCCTGGCAGTCTAAGTGTAGAGAACATTTGGGTGATATATACGTAACCCAGTCAAGGGTGTGATAGCAACATCAACTCATCTCCAAGTGTCGTCTGGACTGCCTTGATGCAGAGAGAGCGACATCAACGGCTGGAATTCGAAATTGTTCACGATCCCAATACTGCCCGCCCATTGGCGTGGGAAGTAAAAGTGCTGAGCTTCCATCCATAATTTTATTTCATATTGTCCTGTGAATTTACAACAAAATTTTGGGCAGCAAAAAAAAGACGCAGTTCGATGAAAAGTTCTTAATTCTGAATGACTTTTAGTTTTGTTAGGTTAGTCAAAAATATTAATTCTTCATTTTCGATTTCTCAAAAACAAACGGTAAAAGAATGTGGCTTTTTTCTATATAATACTGAATGGAGACTTGTATAAACTCCATCCATTATCTTCCTAAAACATAAAATGTAACAGCATCTAAAAAGGATGTACAATTTAGCTGATACTTTTTTATTTTGTTCAATATGATCCTAATGGATCTTGTAGCACAACAGCAAAAAAAAGTTGTGAAAAAATCCACTTCAAAATATTGCACCTTTTGATGTTAATGCTGTTAGAGCACCAACCAAAATATTATGTGTGTCATATAAATGAGATTTTTACATTAGAGAAGTCCTCGTAGTTGCTGCATCTTATCCCCAAAAACGTGCAGTTGGTGTGCATCAACGACTCGATGAAGTACTTGAAAGATCTTTTGTGACTGCATCCAGGGAGTATTTCTCCATGTGATAACTGATTCCTCTGGACTGATACTAGATCATCGAATGTAGTGTTTTCTGAACAGCCTGGTTGAACGTCAGCGTTGTTCATGAAGAAATCACTGTGGCCCAACAGCTCTTTGGTACCTTGACTTCGCTCTAAAGGAGATCGTTATTTAGATTGTAGATGATCTTACTTTGTGGAGCTTTTCAATCATTAAGATAAAACTGTGTAATCTAAGCACAAGGTTTGACAAACAACATTCATTTTTGTGTGACTCTCAGAAGTCGCTGTCTAAATTAGACAATTTCATCTTCTGATCTAGGCGAACAGAATTTTTTTTCCTGTATATTCCAAAATCACGAGGTAAATTTCATGCTAGTTCAGATAATATTTGGGTAAGCTTCAATATATGAGAATACTAAAAATATTGAAAATGCACAAAATGTGATTTTGATCGTCAGGTAAAGGAATTGGTCCTATGAAAAAACGTTTGAAACTTTGTCTCCCTGCAGGGTACGAAGTCATTTGTTCTGTTTATCAGAGTTTCTGTTTTGTTAGATGTTTTTTGATTTAATGCCAACCGGGCACTACTAATACAATCTTAGAACTGTGGTTCGGTAGATTAAGCAGGTAAGCATGAACAATGGAAACTTGCATTCCAATGCATATTACCATTGAAAGCGTCTGTATGGATAACTTCTACGTATTTAGCGTTCGTCGGACTTAGCTTCACTACATCAGGCATGCCATCAAATCTTGGCCCACTTGGATCTAAGGCTGTAAAAAAATAGCTTTTAAATACCAATTTATTATTTCAATTTTAATCTAGTCGGTTGACAAATGTTTGGTGATTGTCCCATTTTTTAGTGTGCCTTTGTTTCCATGTTTGTTCCCGAGCATTCATGCAGCCGCCTATTTTTGCTGTATTATTGATATCTAACTACATTTAGTTCTTATACAATTCAACTTTGTCATGTGGAATATCTGATTGAGCTTACCTGTAATTTTGCGTATATCATTATATGTGGCACCAACATATCCAGCTATATGAGCTCCAACACCATGGCCTACTATATGGACGCTGTCCAGCGTATAATTAAACTTCTCCTGAAAATAGCTGTTATCAACTATAAGTACAACGTTTGTCTTTTACCTATCTAACTTTAAGTTCCTTGAGAAGAAATATAACTTCAAGAGCAACCACTCTCGCGTTAGCGATGGCAAGGTCGTAAGGTGGCTCAGCTCCTCTCTGCCAATCAACAGATATGACGTTGAAGTCTTCTGACTGGCCAAAGACCACTCTGGCTAAGTTCTGAAAACAGGAGTGGTAATGGATTTTAATAATAGAGAGATTGTAATTTCTAAACATCTGCTAGTTTTATCGCAAAAAACCTTACAGCTAAGAGAAGATTTCTAAGACATAGAATTTCAAATATAAAATTAATGAAATAAGTTAGTAAATAAAATTTTCGTTTTTAAATGATTTCGGAAACTATATATACTGACAGAATTCTTGACATGACTGATCAACAAACGGAATTTATTTAAACCTTTGAAAAACAAGTTATTCATACAAGCACTAGCAATATTTTCTGTAAAAGTTGGAATGGTTGCAAAGTCATGTATTATAACCTTTGAATATTTAACAGAGGTATACATAACATTTAATTCATAAATACTTTGAAAACACAATCCATAATTGTTTAAAAAGACGTAATGTGTGCAACGAAGAGGGACCATTCTCTCCCTTACGGTGGCATCCCACGTAAAGGCAACACTGGTAAAAGCTTAGAGCACGACTGGGCAGTGGCGTACCGAAAAAGTTTAATACGCGAATATCTTTCAATGTCTAGCCTTACGTACATAAAAATTTAATATTCATGATGAAAATATCAATATCGTTTGGATTTGTAGTGTTGTTACTAATGTTAAAAAACTTTACTTTTGGATTATACTGTGTGTTTTTTTGAAGTGTGACCTGGGAGGCTGCAGTTTCACTAGTCACCTCGCTATAAATATCAGGTCTTATAGTACAAAAAAAGTCACATGTAAACGTGATATATTGCTTATGATTTTGATTCACGCAAAATTATATTTATTGGCTATTACATCACATATTAATAAGCCAAAAAATAACAATTATCAGTTGGTTTACAGTCATAAAGAAATATCAGAAATTATAATCAAAGTATACTGCATTATTAAATAAAATATAAATTCATGACTTTGGAACGATACTTTAGATAATTTATTTTTATGGATTATTTATCGGCATAACATAAAAAAATTAACAAAACTCACTGAAACTTAACAATGCACATCTTCTGAAATATTGAAAAGAAAATTATGCGACTAATCCAGTGGAATATTCTTCCACGTTCCATCCCAGGACCTTCTCCTTCTCTCTCAGAGAGTTTATTTTTATTTAAATATATGTATATCTTAAACACTTATTATCCAAAAGAGATCAACAATTTTTATGCAATTTTAAAAGTTTTCGTTGCATCTAACATTGACGGGTTTTTTTCATAGTTGAACGAAGTTGTTTTTGTTTAAAATGTATGAAGTTTACCGTATTAAGCGAATATTAACTAACAGAGCTGGATTAAACATTATGCGAATTAAATTTTCAATTAGAAATTAGAAATTAATTGTACCATTATCATGATAAATAAAGACTACTTTTTTATGTATCCCACTAAAAATTACTCACACATAAAATGATAAATTTGATGTGAAATACAAAAACAAAAAATTTCTGTTTGGTGTATATATTCAAAACAGATCAATTTTCAGAGAAACTGGTTCAAAAATCGCTGCAACACATTTTTTTACAAGCTTTCATTTCTTTTTTCACATTCCGGCAACAGGGCAGCTCAGTAATAATGTAGGGTTATTAACTTGCAACGAATGTATGGAACTATGTTTGGGTGGAATCTTGCTATCTTCAACCGATTAAGATGAAATTTTGTATACACGTCCAGTTTGGATGACAGTACATTGTTAGTACGAGTCGCCATTATAAATCCAAATATGGGGGAACACCCAAGATATCGGGATAGTTATGTTTAATGCTCTCCTACAATATTGATCAAATTATAAAGCTTGCTGAGAGTTACTCGAAAAATAAAGTGACGTCACTCCATTATGGCGGACTAAGTTATCAGAAGGTCTTCTTACTGGAGAGCTAGACCGTTCGAAATTAACAGGCAAACGACCTTGCAACAATGATGCGTTGATGAGATAACAGACTGAGAAACAAAAAGCTGCGCAAACATCGATTAAAAATTTGGTTGGCTTGGTTTAAATTATAAAACAGACCAAATTTGCCTGATAATAGAAAAATACCAAAAAATTTAGCACGTCATAGATTGTAGCATGATTTCTTCGGAAATAAAATTACTGTATGTTCTTGGGAAGGAATTACAAAAAATATATTATCAACTATGGAGCACCTTCGGAAGTAATCTTTAAAATGAATTTTTATGGTATAGTACTTTTTGGGTGTATTCGAAAGCTCTAACCTTGACCCAACCTGTGTATCCATTGGAAGTGAAATCGTGTATAAGCAGCATCAAATCAGAAGACTTTTTAAATCCAGATGACTTCAGCGATTTCACATCTGCAGTAACACTTGTATACAAAAGACCCTCATAATCGTCATCCAAATGATCTCTCTTATCTTCTTTTATGAGAAGAAAATCGGTTTTGATGACATGTCTCTCGGCTGGCTCCATGTTAACTGGCCTCAATATCTTATCAAACCATCTTGAATCTGATTCAACACAGCCAATTTCTTCGAAGCATTTATTGAAGTAACCTTAAATCGTGAAAGTGATCTTTATATTTGGAAGCCCTTTTGAAGAAACACAATTTCAAAGAACGCAGACTGTGGAATTATGAAGATCATATACATACATATTTTCTAGAACACTGAGCCTACAACTTTAGTTTAGATTCAACTTTAATCATAGACTCTACACTGCTGCGGTTAAATTGAAGTAATTTTAATGACAATTTTGTGCTAATGGTTCAAAACAATGCAACGATTGGTCTTGGTATGTCAACCTCAAAAAAAGAACTTTTTATTTAGTCACACATCGTCTTTGTAATCACGATTATCATTAGTGCTCTCCTGGTTTATCGACTACAAAAAACAATACTATTCAATACCATCGTTATTCTAACGACCAGGTTATAGGTTAAGGAGGCACATCATCTACTATACTTAATGCAAATATCTTCAATAATAGTTGAATATTAATATTTACCTGAGTCATCACTGGCATCTAAGTCAAAATTTACTGACTCCACCTTTTTTGTCAATTTTTCAAATAAATATATCACTAAAACTATCACACAACATTCGAATTTCATCACATGTGGAACTGTATGTTGACAATTTCATTTTCAGATATGAAAATGCCAATTCATACACAAGAATGACAAGCCATGTCAAAGTGATTCTTTTTCTTATATCAATGTCAATTGTTAATCAACAAATATCGATATACAGAGGAATCGCTGTATTGGAATTGAATTCAGGGGCATCTTGTTTCTGAAATGGATATCAATCAAATATATTTAACACGTCCATTAGAATGAGGTCTCCAATTAAACGTAACAATAGATAAGTATGCTGATTATAGCTTGAACATGATTGAATAGAAATTGGCCGAAAGACATCTGAAAGCAAGTGCACTTTATCTATAGGATAAATCTGGAAGAATCTACACTAACAATAACCTGTCCAGACAGGATCATGTTGATGAATGATCTATCCCCGTCCTGAATACTAGAGCACCCCAACGGGCGCATCCTCATCGAGTCCAGCTTCTAACAATTCGAACACCCCTCTTCAAATTCTTTTGGAGATCCTCTGGGTTGGGTTTTTACCTGCACTCCAAGGAGTATTTACTTTCGAACACAGCAAAATTACTATTTTTCAGCAATTCAGAATCTTACAGGGCTTAGGTCGTTTTAGTATTAATCCTGTCTGGTATAACTGAGTGGTAAAGCTGTTTTCCCCTTCTTTTCGGAAAGTCAAGATAAAATATATAAATAAAATATAAAAGAATATCAATGTCATTATAATTTCAAAATGATGAAACTATTATCAAAAATAGAAACCATTCAAAAACGATTATGTATTTAGTGGAAAATGTAGTCTTCATATCTAAGAACATGGGTAATATAGGCATGTTATCAAAAATACTCAAATAGCAAGGATTTATTTTTTAAAGTTTAAATAAGTCTTTAATAACCGTAAGAATATTTACATACAAAAAATGCCAGTAATTTGCATTAATCCTTTGAATGGCTACGATATAAAATATTGTAAGTATTCTATACTTGTATAAGTATCAAACAGCCACTAACTGTTCATAGATAATTACAATAAATTACTTTCAAACTTGCAGTAGAAAAAAGCTAGAAATGAAATAAATACACCAATATTTTTCTTAAATAAAAATCAATTAGCTATCGTATTTTTTCAATGGATCCTTTCAATCACTCGCTATCCATCAATCTGTCTTCTTATTCTGTTTAGTACGGATGAGCAATGTTCGCCTGAATCCAAGTATTAGTTTATAGAAGACAAAAGTTAAAAGTGCTACACCACCACCAACGAATGCAAAAACGTCGACTAGATATTTCTGGTACCATTTCAGATGTACTGCTGGTGATCTCAGATGGTATGCCCCTTGGTTCCTGATGACATACTCTATCCAGAAGATGGCTTCGTCCATTTGTTTTATTGGCTGGTCGTACATCAATTGCGACAGTCTTTTTGCATTGTCACGATATCTGCAAGCAACAATTAAAAAAGTTGTTAATGGAGTCGATGTTTCTCACTCATATCAATATCGAATAACAGACGAAAAATGCTGACAGTACACAGAAATGTGTCAGGTAAGTTGACGCTATACTTTGCATGCAGGTATCACTTTGTAAATGAAGATTTGATCGAATTCTGGAACTACTATCTTTCGAGTTTGAATGAATAAAATTTGAATATTCACATAATTTTATATTTTAAAGATTGAAAAGATCTTCAAATATTACTTCAACTAGACTAATAGTTCTGATATCCGACATGGATATTTAGTAAATTGATACCATTCACATAGCTATATCACTTTTGTAATTGTTTATTGTCGTTCTTCAGGTAGAATCCAATAATCTGAACTTAAAACAGAAGCGGATAGCAGCAGAACCAGTGTTAAAATAAACGTATTGTATTCGAGGAGCAACTGAGCAAAAAGCAGCAAATCCAGTTCTTGACTTTTCCAATGTAAAGGTATTTGGTTTGACTCAATCTTCAATGCAAACTATTGATTTTACGCAAAGCGGTTCAAGTCTAATATATATTGCAGAATGAATAGTTCAAAACCAAGCAACAATGCATTAAAACCCATTTATGACTAGACAAACTGGCGTGAATCTGTCATATTTAACCAAAGTGCAATATATCCTTGAAAAAATATTGTAACAGGTTTACTTAGCTTAAGCGAATGACCAAAAAATGGCACCACAGTTCAGATCATAATCATTTTTGCTTTGTATGCACAGCCTGAGTGCGCACAGTTTGATTCGCTTGCTCAGATAAGATACAGAATTACTTTGAGTGACCTTTTTTCAGTTAGCGTGGGAAGTAAAAACTTCCTTTAATTTCAGGTTAAAAGGAGTAGTTTATAAAAAGTATTCATTTCTTTGAACATGTTTAATTAGCACAGTGTTATACCTATACCTATTTCTATAATAACATACTTACTTTGTGTTGTTCAAAATCTCTGACAAAGCTTTATCGAAAGACTCCTCATTCAGATCGAAGAAATTTAGTTTCACTG
Organism: Bruchidius siliquastri; assembly: GCA_949316355.1. Taxonomy (NCBI): domain Eukaryota; kingdom Metazoa; phylum Arthropoda; class Insecta; order Coleoptera; family Chrysomelidae; genus Bruchidius; species Bruchidius siliquastri. The sequence continues at coordinate 30,228,037 of OX438534.1, forward strand.
CAAATTCTTTTCTCACAGCATCGTCAATGTTCTTAACTTGATCCCAGAATATAGGAAGGCCCAAAATAGGTACACCAAAATAAACAGCCTCTAGGGTTCCTAGGAGTCCGACGTGGCTTATAAATGCTACGACGTTTGGGTGTGCTGAAATTTAATGTCAATTATAAACGTTGTATCTGCCAAGCAGCTGTAATCAAAGTACAAAGGGAAGAAACTAAAGCTTGGAATTGAATTGATACTGCCTCCAAAGTTCCCAAAAGTCCAACGTGACTTATTAATGCTACGATGTTTTGATGAGCTGCAATCAATATAATTTTAATAATAATCATAACATGACTTTATGGATCATTATAGGAATATAGCACCAAAGATATAGTATAGTCATCTGGTCACAGTTAAACCACTGGACTGAAAAACAATTTTTTCCATCGTCTCTCCCCGCGTTCAATCGAGACCAGTTTCAAAGTTTAGGGTCGCCTTTGATGCTAGTGATCAAAGCTCGTAAAAGAGGTCAATTAGGAATGACTTGTGGGTACATCCTTTAGAAATCATGAACAAATTTGATTGCAGTGTACCTGTACTTATTCTATGGATTTTGGTGTCGATAACTACATATCTTAAACTAGATTAATAGAAGGATAGGTTTCCATAGTTACTCTTCAACAGTAAAAGCATACCTCTGTTTGTTGTGTATTTATGTTAAACGTATATTCGAAAATTAGGCATAATTATCAGACAATTTCATGGGAAAACAAGTTTTATCATACGGAATATTTATAAAACCTATATCAGACCAACCAAAATGTGATAGGTCAGGGTAAAATAAATTTTATTACATATCTTATCGTCATAGAGTGGTAAAAATAAAATCAATAAAACGTTCCAAATACTATATCTATAGCTGAAGAACGTTAGATACTAATATAATATCTATGGTCGAATCAGCTTCACACTATATCATAATATTGATGACACTTACCCAGTACATCCTTTTGCGGTAGCCACTTCATAATTTTCACGTTTTTGGGTTTATCCGGTAGATCAGTCTCAAATTTCCATAAGACTTTCTGTTTTAACTTAGAGAAAGCATTCAGTATCACTCTTTTCTTCTCTGTCGGGAAGTCTGCACTTTTCAGGCAGGAACCCATCGAGAATAAAATAGCTCCTAAAATCAGGCAGCACTATCTTAAGCCCTTTCAAAAATATTGGATGAATACAGTGTACATATGTTTGAATTAAAAATTAAGTTAACGCCAGTATTTGATAAACCTCTATTGTACAATAATAGTCACCTTCTTTCGCAGAATCCAAAAACACCTGGATTTCCTTTGGCAGGTCTCTACGTGGTAAAATGTGATGACCTCCTATCTCCTTAATGTTAGGTTGTAGCGGCACAGAATTACCAAAGCTTGAGTGCGAGGTGAGCAACATTATGCTTGAGTTATAGATTATGTCTGTTAAGGGTGGTGCGTCTGGTATGTGTTTTTGGAGAATTTTGTTCATATTGGGCAGGAGGTTGAAGTTCACGAAGAAGTCGCCTTTAAAACAACACATTTTGAACTTGAGCTATAGAGGATGGTAGTATCGACCAGCATTTTTAGGTAAGGTTATACTCGTAGAAAAAGTGGCAGTTTTGATCTAAGATCTATCTATCAACCGTTGGTTTGTATTAATGTAACGGTGGCCTTCTACCGTTCTACATCGTATGTGGTTACAGCTCTCCATTGGTGATCTAATTAGTTAGTGGTTACAATTTCACAAACTGTAACTCGTGATCCAAGACTACGTAGTAGCAAACGAGAAGAATTCGTGCCAGGAAGCTTGTTTTCCGATAGTTTAGCGTCAATGTCAATAAATATATATCTCACAGCGCTACTAGAATGCGATAAGCTGTCTGCCTTTGTAAGTGGTTATTTACAATATGAAATCAGATACATATCGGCTCATACCTTCTTGACACATTGTAACCTATTTCTAGCCGAAGTATCAGTTTGATGTTTTATAATTTCGACTTTATTCTAGTGATGGTGGATATAACTCGTTAATCCAGGACTTCTTTCATCTTGAGATGTCTTTGAAGCTCCAGATTAAGCTTAACCCAATACAGCTCTCATGTAAATTCTTAGAAAACATTGTTCTTACCCAGAAGATTAATATAGGTATTTTTCATCCTCTGCCAAAAATCCATATCGGTCCCATAATCACCCAATATACTAGGCACATAGCTAGATGGATCTGGGTTCCCCATCAAATGGTTGTTGAACACGGTCATAGGTCCTGGTGCTAATATAACGGAAGGACATTTTAACTTATAAGGAAATATGAAAAACGGTTCATTGAAAAAGTGTTCTAAAACCACCAGGTCAAAATGTTCGGTAGAATTTAGTAGATTTTGTATTTGAGGATTCTGAAGCACCTTTTCTGTATAGCTGTGACCAAACGAGGCTACTTTATTCATTTGGCCCCAGTATGACATCTGACCCATCTGGAACAAGTCGATTTTGAGATCTGTAAAGAGAACTCCTATAAGAAAATTCAAATACCATATTATAATGTTTATCTCCAAGTGTCCCGTAAAGTGGCGCTGCATGTAGAATCAATGTATAAGAAGAAAAAAATAGAAACAAAGATGTTAGAATGAGAATGCGAATCTCCCAACGCATGGCAACACTGCCCTTCAGCACCTTCGCGTTATAGTCTAGTAAAATTAGCATTCCAAATGATCAACACCACCAACGCAAAATGTCACAATGAATTCTGGAGAGGATAAAGGCAGAACTGTGCTTATAATACAATCATATTACTAAATCAGCATTTTTGATAATAATTAACTGACTTCATTCGAATTAAATTGATTCTCATGTAATCATTCATCTGAGTGCAGCAACATGCCACAAGTAAGCATGGATATGTCCTTGCCGCTGCAGTGTTAGGCTTGACCCTTTTACTCGATGTTCGAGGTTTGTGCTATATTTGTCTATAATTTGAGGAATGTCAAACAGATTTGATTGTTTACTTATTTGATAGCCTCGGATGGAAAATCCTGGTAAAACCACTATAGCATAACGTCCCATCTTATAATGAATGAACATTTGTATGGTGAAATATCTCAATACTGTCCAGAATTCGTTACGTACATCATACGTACAAATGTTCATTTGAAATGATAATTTCACTAGACTGTGATACGAGCCTGCAAAAGAGTAGCGTTGGGAGATTTGCAAACGAATGTTAATATTTGTGTTTTATCCATTTCTTACACATTAAATTTGCATGCAAAAAAATCTGCAAGTACCGTATAAATACCAACAGTCCACCAAGCTATATTATTGATGAGTCCATGTCAGACGAAACATCAATGTCTATAGCAGGTCACATCGTCACATGTATAGTGAAGAGGATACACTTGATATAAGAATGTGTTTCATTCAACATGGAGTAATTTATTTTTTAAAAGGAAGCGCAAAAGAATCGATTTAACTTGAGAATTATGATTATGTATATACCTATAATGAAATTAACTACCTATTTCAGGTGTAACTTAGAACAGAGGCAATAAAGGTAAAGGAAAGTTTATTATCATTTTCGGTAATAAGAGGGGATATAGAAAACCTTTGAGGGGTCGGATGAATTTAGATATTTTTCATTTTCACACCATTTCCGAGGGGATAATGAGGGCCCAGGAAGGAAATGAACGGCCCACTTATGGTTCGAAGATAAAAAAATGGAGAGAATCGAAAAATCCTTCTGTATTCGCGACTGCCGGTAATCCATCGAAATTCTATAAACCAGAATGGATATATATGATATTTATCAAATTTTCACATTGAATCAGCACGTGCACAAGAACAAAGAAACTCCATGGTTTCTGAAGATCGATTCAGTGAGTAATTAGGGAAAAAGGGTATCTATAACTTGTGATGTACTGATCTGATCACAATGACAATACATAGCTAGATCACTATTAGTAATTTTACATTTCATTTTCATATACGATATTTCGTATTCCTAATAATTTCAATTAATTTTTGGAGGTGGTCTAATTTGAGTAGAGCTTAAGGGTAGCTAACGTAGGCTGACAGTGTATAAGACACAAATCGAACTTATTTACCTTGCCATGTCGAGCATGTATCAACAAAAATCTCTCTCAAATTCCCATGTGTCTTCTTCTGTCTGTAGCTAGCAATCAACGTAACTTGATGTCCTCTTTCGGAGAGCTCATTAGCAATAGTCACTCCCAATGTATAATGGCTGTAAGCACAAACAGCCTCAACAAATAAAATTTTCGAAGCATCCACATAACTGATTAATGTGAACACCAAAAATATCGAGAAAATCATACTCCCCTCCATTCTATTTAATTGTATTCATCAAATGTTTCGTGACCGACTGAACTAGTTTAGTTTTTATTTCTTGGCCTACAATAATTTATCTCTACAATCCAATTTAAACATTCAGATAATTATTTATTTGAAGAATATTTGGAATTATTCCTTGAAGGTCTCACGGTTCTGTGCGGCTAACTTTGATGTTTCTCTTGAGTTCGTGTATATAAGCTGAATTCTTATAAGCGGTATAAAAATGGAATCAAGAAGATAGACTAAGCACTTCACAGATGCACACGCATTCACTGTACGTCTTCGGTTGTTTAGGCATTTTTCTGAAAGGCAATTATGTTCAAAACTCACGTAATAGGTATGAAATGCGATAATAGTATTGAGTAAACTAATATTACTGCACGTGAAATATAGTCAGGCTAACGTAGGCTATGTTTAAAGTATAATCGTTGAAATTTTTGTTTCAAAAAATGATGAGAGAGTCGGAACGTCCAAAAACCAAGTTTGAGCGATTTTTATGTTTTCTTTTTTAGACGATTACTGCGCCGCCACTGACCTGATTTTAGGAACTGGTCGCAGCAGTAATCTTGTGTCTGAGGGGTCATAGATTACAGGACAGAGTACAGATAGAACCACTCAGACAGACCGACGGAACGACATTTTTTTGTAGTTTGTATATCTTAGGAAACATATGCGTGGGAGGCAATAGTAAACGAGTAGTATTATTTCAATTTACATTCACGTTGTGGTGTCGCCAATTATGGTTAAATTATTTGATAAGACTAATTTTGGATCTGGCCAGCCCAAATGATGTTCATAACTGATGTAAATTGGCTTTAATTTATTTTAAGAAATAAAGCTTACCGCTGTTTGGAATCAATTGAAATGGAGTTGGCTAAGGTATGGCATTTTTTAAATATTCCCACTGTTCAAAAAAGATAATTGACTCTGCCAAAAGTTACCGAATACTCGACAAAGTTTGAGGATACTCAATGATAACCTCAAATTATGGACAAGGTCCAAGTCAATAATACTATATCCGCATTGACCGTATCAACAGTTTTGTTATTATAGCATTATTACAATATTTTTTAAACAAAGTAAATCCTGCTAATGATTGATATGTATTTACTTTGCCTGAACTCATAAACTACTTTACTACGAAGTAGCTGTTTATTCAGTTACAAGTAATTGTGGATTATTTTTGAGAGAGTACCAAATAAAAATTCGTTTGATAATTGTTATGATGTTTGAAAATATTCTTGTTATAACAGCAGAATGATCAAACTGCCCACTTTGTTCCAATATCCCCTTAGTTTACATGTGATGAATCTCAAACGGGAGAGGGGTTGTGTGTCCTTTTGTGCGTTGAAGAAAGTTGTGGAGGAAGCCGAGAGACTAGTAAAGGTCGGTCAGTAGTTATGTGCAGTTTTAATTAGCGGAAAAGAAAAGTAAGATACATCAAATGGAAAATCACCGTTATGTTTCAAAATTAATATAAGTAACATATCTTTGTTTCTGTTTTTTTATTCTTACATTCAGTCAAGGAAGTTTAAAATGTACTTTTCAGTACAACTTTAATAGATCTGGTATCCGACACGATTACGTGTTTCAACTGATAATCATGAGGAAACACAATTTTAGACTTGGATATTATTTTTAACTCCGATACTTGAAAATCGGTCTCTGAGTGGTTGGTTTTAACTGCTTGTGATTTACCAAATTATTACGATAACTACTTATAAATTCATTCAGCCGCCTTTGCTTCCTGCTGAACAAATCAGTTTTATATTAATTGATACGATATTCAATTAATTATGTAATAATTTCTATTTGCCACTATCAATCTGTCTTCTATTTACGTTTGGAATAAACCTTACGACGATTAAACTGACAGCGGTTATTTATTCACTAGGAATATCAGGAGCTCAGTGAACATTGAAACTCGGAAAATGAGGAGAACATAGCTTTATTTAACAATTAAAGAGACATTAATTCATGATACAATCAAATAGAGACTACAAAGATATTCATAGATACCATAGGTATTAGTCAAAGTCACGTCACATGGGCAGGAACTAATTTGTAGCACAATAGAATGATCATAATCATATGAAAACTCTAACCTGTTGTTGCTCTCATTTGGTGAAACTTTTCCATCATTCCAATGGAATTCTATAATGTGGCTCACGTTTCATTAATAAAAATGCCTGAAATCTATTACTTGACAATCGTTCACTGTCATTTATACTTTTTATTTATTTCATTACGTTTTACACGTATTTTCTTTGATCCAACTATCAGACCTAAGAGTTTATATATACTGAAAAGGACAACTCCAGCAACTCCACCAAGGAATACGATAACGTCGACCAGATATAACTGGTACCACTTCAAGTGTACAGCCGATGATCTCAGATGATACGCTCCTTGGTTTCTGATGACGTACTCGATCCAGAAAATGGCTTCGTCCATTTGCTTCATGGGCTGGTCATGCATCAGCTGTGATCGTATTTTTGCATTGATACGGTATCTGAAAATGGAATTCATAATAATGCTGAGTAGAAAGATATGTCCTAGGAAAATTCTTCAACTTCAGATTAAACTCCGTCTGACTGACGCCAGGTGTTCGTCTACGATTGTTTGGGAAATCCTTAGTTCACTAAGATGACCTAAGATAAAAAAATACAGAAAACATAAGTAATAAACTGAAACTAGAAAACTAAACCTAATACGGAGACTGAGAAATGGAGGTTGCGACACTGAAATGTCACTAAGAATAAGAGATTAACACTTAGAAAACACTGAGAATCAAAAGAATGAAACTATCCAATGAATACTAATGAATGAGGCTAAGGGACCATGATCACGAAACTGAGACTAAGAGACAGGGACGAAGAGTTTGGAATTAAGATATAGGAACCTGAGACCAAATTGCTGAGACTAAGAGAGGCTAAGAGGCGGATACTAAAAGATTGAGCTCTAATAGACTGATACTAAGACTAGCATTGAAAAGCTGAGGCTAAAAGACCGAGACTATGAGATAAGTCTGAACGACTGACACTAAAAGAGTGAAACTAATATAATGAGACTAAGAGACTGAGACTAAGAGACTGAGACTAAGAGACTGAGACTAAGAGACTGAGACTAAGAGACTGAGACTAAGAGACTGAGACTAAGAGACTGAGACTAAGAGACTGAGACTAAGAGACTGAGACTAAGAGACTGAGACTAAGAGACTGAGACTAAGAGACTGAGACTAAGAGACTGAGACTAAGAGACTGAGACTAAGAGACTGAGACTAAGAGACTGAGACTAAGAGACTGAGACTAAGAGACAGAGACTAAGAGACTGAGACTAAGAGACTGAGACTAAGAGACTGAGACTAAGAGACTGAGACTAGGAGACAGACACTAAGAGACTGAGTCTAAGAGACTGAGACTAAGAGACTGAGACCAAGAGACTTAGACTAAGAGACTGAGACTAAGAGACTGAGACTAAGAGACTGAGACTAAGAGACTGAGACTAAGAGACTGAGATTAAGAGACTGAGACTAAGAGACTGAGACTAAGAGACTGAGACTAAGAGACTGAGACTAAGAGACTGAGACTAAGAGACTGAGACTAAGAGACTGAGACTAAGAGACTGAGACTAAGAGACCGAGACTAAGAGACCGAGACTAAGAGACCGAGACTAAGAGACCGAGACTAAGAGACCGAGACTAAGAGACCGAGACTAAGAGACCGAGACTAAGAGACCGAGACTAAGAGACCGAGACTAAGAGACCGAGACTAAGAGACCGAGACTAAGAGACCGAGACTAAGAGACCGAGACTAAGAGACTGAGACTAAGAGACTGAGACTAAGAGACTGAGACTAAGAGACTGAGACTAAGAGACTGAGACTAAGAGACTGAGACTAAGAGACTGAGACTAAAAGACTGAGACTAAAAGACTGAGACTAAAAGACTGAGACTAAGAGACTGAGACTAAGAGACTGAAACTAAGAGACTGAGACTAAGAGACTGAAACTAAGAGACTGAGACTAAGAGACTGAGACTAATAAACTGTGACTAAGATATTGAGACTAATATATTGAGACTAAGAGGCTAGGACTAAGAGAGTAGCAGACTAAGAGATGGCGACCAAGACATTAAAACTAATAGATTCAGTGTAAAAAGCAAATATTAAGGAACTGATTTACATAATTAGGTATTTCGTCCAAGTGTATTACGGTACGGGATATACTCGTAAAATGACGGCAATTTCGTTCTTTCAATTACCTCACAATATCTCAGCTAACAAGAACATACGAGTAGATGCGCATCTGTCTGGATATAAAGAATAAATGTATTTAGAAGTATACGGAAAAGATTTAGGAAAATTTTTCACGTTTCATCTGATTCGGTTTTTTTTTTGGAAGAAATACAGTATAAGACGGAGGTAATAAAGTACAAATTTGAAGCAATTTAATAAGTTGTTTAAACCTGGATCACTGCTACAGCCTATCGAAATTCTAGACAGGCCATCGATCCCTGATTCGTAAATGAAACATTTTCACTATTTGATATCATCCATGTACATTCTCTGAAAATATTCGATAATGGCCTAAATATATTATACACGCAATGCCGACTTTTGTTAAATCTGACTATTGTTCACGGTGCACAATCATGGAAAATTACACTCACATAAACATAATAGCTGTATTATGTAAGGTGGTCCAGAGTAGATAAATAACAGTTGATTATTATTTATCAATAAGTAATTGTGAGAATGGAAATCCATCTGAGATTTGTGGTATCAAATATACTCAATTGCATATTACATGCAGTGGCGGAGACAGAACTTGTGAGGAGGGACTGTTAGTTCTCGGGAAATGGGGTAAACAGTGGATTTTGGAATAATCATACCATTATTTCACTTTTTTTTAGTTAGTCAATACTTTCTCCGGTTGTGTCCCCATCTTGTGTGTAAATACACATTTATCTTCTCGCAATGCTAGACTTCCTGTCTTTGACAGTGATCATTTAATAAAACTACATATCAAGAGAGGCAGCTCTCAGAAAAATATATAGAAAGAAAAGTTATGAAGAACTTACGTGATTATGTACTTACTTAGGATTGTTTAAAATTTCCGTCAGAGCTTCGCTGAAAGACTCTTTATTCAAATCGAAGAAATTTAGTTTTACTGCAAATCCTCTCCTGACAGCATCGTCAATATTCTTAACTTGATCCCAAAATACAGGAAGGCCCAAAATAGGAACACCAAAATAAACGGCCTCTAGGGTTCCTAAGAGTCCGACGTGGCTTATGAATGCTACGACGTTTGGGTGTGCTGAAATTTAATGTTAATGATAACTATTGTACTGATCGTTGATTGGAATTTTGCATCTGCTTCGGAAACCTTCATCAAATTACAAAGGAAATAAATTGAACTTTGGTATTGTGACGCCATAGGCATTTGTTGATAAGAAGTTTGTCTTTGCGTCATAAATTTACCAATATAGAATGTTGAACGCCGAATTGAAATGCATTTGCATTGTTGATGAATCTAAAATAAACAGCATAATAAAGCAACTCTGTCTGAGAAGGTTTCGGCCGAATGACGTCGTATTCGCAAGGGAATCGCCAAACAATCCTACTAATCAAGTGTCATTGACATCAGAGCGTTATAAACAATTATCATTTATCTCCAAGTAATGTACAACGTGCATATTACGACATCAAATGATCCTATGTCTTGGATTCTGCCTAAAAGCGGGGCCAAGATATCCATACAGATCTGTCAACAAAGGTGAATCAATATAAACAGACACTGCTTGTCCTTTGCAATCATTTTGCAGTTCCAATCATTTCAAGTGTAACTAGACAACCCCTTGGAGCACTTCTAAAGTGCGATGGGCTTTCTTCCTTTGTGAAAGATTATCTATAAAAAAATATGTGAATAGTATTACGATTCTGTAGAAATATTGAACCATCAAGAATAATTTTAACTACGCTATGCTGTGATGTGATTAGCAAATTGATTAAGTTTATCATCAAGAGCATCAGAAAACATAAAGTGCCCCTTGACATCTTTACAATGTCGAAAGTCCTAACAGGTTGGACTCTGCCTAATAGCGGTGACAGCATTGGCGTAGACAGCTTTTTGTTATGGACAATGAAAGAAAGAAAATGAATTTTTGTTATAAATTCGTATATTCCACTATGACATACATATTTTCTGTTTAGTATGAAACCATGTCTACGATTTATTTACGGTTTCCGCAAGTGCGATAGAATATCCCATAAACTGAAAGATGCCCAGTGGCTGAATATGCAACAGAGACGGGAAGTGCACGCATCAAATCTCTTTCAAAAAATAATTTTCTTCCGTACTCCTGCTTAACTTTTCAAAAAAAGAACATTTCGAACCGATGTCCATAATTTGAACTGGCGTTTCCGTGGTTTCATTCCTCCTCCTGTCCATAGTAAAACATTTTCCAAAGATCCTTCAGTTACAACGTTATCAGATTATACAATAAAATTCCAGTTTGTTTGAAAGCATATCAACCAAACCAATTTAAACTTAAGTTCAAGAAATACTTTCAGCAGATGTGTGACTTATGGAAAAAGCTGCATAGGAGTCATGCATTTTTTCAACCCACTAGGTTTTTTCATTCCAATACTCAGTGTTTATTTATTCCACAATAGGCCTAATATTAAGCCCACAGGCAAAAATCACTATATGTTTATACAGGGCTGGACTTGATCATTCTATGAATTTTTTTTAGTCCCTTTTACAGCGTATGTGGCTGTTTTATGTTACATTTGTCATGTATACTTATGTTGTAAATAAATATTAATATTATTATTACCTACGAAAACTGGTCACATTATTTATCTGTATGTATTATTGGAATAATGCTTGTATAATCAAATAAGAAAATCAATATTTCGATTATTTGATGTAAAATAAATATAATACTTAAACAACGTTAGAATTAATTTAAAAAAGCAAAATTTTTTGATGATATGAAAGTACTCTTCCTACTATTCTTCACTTACACAGTACATCTTTTTGTGGCAGCCATTTCATAATTTTCACGTTGCTAGGCTTATCTGGCAAGTCAGCTTCAAATTTCCATAACACTTTCTGCTTTATCTTTGAGAATGCTCCCAGTATTGCTTTTTTCTTGTCCTCCGGAAAATCCGCACTTTTCAGATTGGATCCCATTGAAAACACAACAACTCCTAGAATAATAAATATCATATTAAGAAGTATGAAAATTTAGGCACAGATCGCTGCTCATTGAAAAACTGCCACATTTTTGAGTTATAAGTACTAGGGCCGATCAATATGTGCCCGTCACCGCTGATAAAACCTAGATACATTATAGAGCGTCTGGCGTCAATCCAAACAATAGATTTTTCCGATGAATCAGCTACGAAGAGAGCAAACTCTTCTTTTCGAAGGTGATGGCTATAATTCTTTGGGATTTAAAAGTAATAACACCCGTGGGTTTTTTGCAGAAATCAAGAACATGCACCGGACACTATTACAGTTAATTATTATTGAACAGATTCGATAAATAATTGGAGAAGACATGGCCCCATTTAACTGATAAAAAAAGTGTTTTTCACCATCAACACATTCACCTTATATCGTCTCAACCAAAAAATAAATAATAATCTATTTCTCTGTGACTTCTTCCTATTCTACACTCTGAGAAAAAATATTTTGAGCGAGGAGGTTATCGCCAAGATAGAAGCATTTTTACACAATTTAAAAAATCGTAATTTGAGGCGACGGGTTCGAAAAATGCGAAAATGTTGGAAAAGTGTATTATCCAACTAAAAGGTGATTATGTTGAGAACAACCTCCTGCAATGTTTCAAATCATGAATTTTATAATAATTACCTTCTTTCGCAGAATCCAAGAAATCCTTGATCTCCTTTGGCAGCTCTTTAGGGGGTAAAATGTGGTGACCTCCAATCTCCTTGACGTTAGGTTGGAGTGGTACAATATTGCCAAAACTTGAGTGTGATGTAAGTAACATCATACTATTATTATAAATGATATCTGTCAATGCAGGAGCGTCAGGTACGTGTTTCTGAAGTATTTTGTTCATATTAGGCAACAGGTTGAAGTGCACGAAGATGTCACCTGGAAAATGGTACAGTTTAAACTTGAGCACTGTAAAGGAAGGTATTCTCGACCGCCATATTTTGGCCAGTCACTTTTCCGACACTAGCAACATGTCAACAACCGCAATGTTATACATACGGGGAGGCAGGAGGCTATATCGTAGTTGCCTTCTTTCTCGTTGAAAAAAGCTCGCTATAAATAACCTAGAAGTAGGCAAGCCATTATTCGTGGAAATAGATTTTACGTACCTAGAGGAGGCTGCTTTCCTTTACCAATCAAAGACGCGGATATGCAGTGGATTAGTTTTCGTTATTTAGATACATTTAAATTCGATCATAAAGCAGATTGAACCAAAAAAATCTAAAGTTCTCAAATCTAGCATTTTATAAATCTTTTCTAGCTAATATTGAATTATATTCTTTTCTTTTTTGACCTAACTTGAACTAGAGGTGAGAAAGACGACTATAAAACGTTAAAATATCTCTAAAAAGTTTTATTCTTTGAAGCACAAAATACCATAAGATTTAAAATAAATCTATTTTGTGATTGGATTTGTATCAAATTGATTGCAGATTGAAGAGAATGCTAAGTCATGCCTGAGGATATTAATTTGTTTGCTTCAGTGATTAGCCAACTCCATAAAAATGAATGAAACACTACCCGGAATTAAACTCTACGAGGACAGCGATCAAGTGGAATCACATCCAACAATCTGAGAATTTGAAAAATGTTAGGCATCATTAGGATTTGATCCAGCATCATCGTAACTATGTCACCAGCGTATTTCCAACAATGCTTTTTTAGTGTGAAACTGGTACTGGTACACGGCGAGATAAAATCTTGCTGTCGACAAAATTTTTCCAAGCATTCACATTGTTGGTTTTGATTTTATTTGGCGGTATGAGTTTATTTATAGAAAGACAAACAATATACATATATGCCTATATTTGGCAAGCATGTTTCTAGTAAGTTATTAGCTGTCAGTGATCATTATTCTCACCTAGAACATTGATGTAGACATTTTTCATTCTATTCCAAAAGTCCATATCACTACCATAATCAGCTAATATACTAGGCACATAGCTAGATGGAGCGGGGTTTCCCATCAAATGACTGTTAAACACAGTCACAGGTCCTGGTGCGACAATAACCGATGGACAGTTGAACGTGTAAGGAAAAATGTGGAAAGGCTCGTTGAAAAAGTGCTCTATAACTACCAGGTCAAACTTTTCGTTAGATTTGAGGAGCTTCTGGATTTGAGGATCCTGCAGTACCTTTTCGCTATAGATGTATCCAAATGCCGCAGCAAACTGCATTTGGTTCCAATATTTCATCTGACCCATCTGGTATAGATCGCCTTTAAGCTCTGTAATAATAGATTATGTGATAGGTTAGAAAACAAATAATCCACACTATTAAAAAAACTACATGAGGTGTGGTGTGGTACCATAGCTGAAATCAATATTTTATGTATAATATATATATATATATATATATATATATATATATATATATATATATATATATATATATATATATATATATATCTGTATGTAAGCAAACGAAACGTTATTGACACTATGTTGGGATGAAAAAATTACTGGATGATGTAGACGGGACTCAAACCCGTGTCTCCAGTACTCTGTGCTGGCGGCGCAGCTCACTTGCCCACCCTGCCACGGTAATCAAACAATGTATGAGTCCACTAAAGCATGTTATCGTCCAGCTCATTTATCGTCTTTACTGGATTTTTCCAACTCCAAAATTCTGTCTCTAACCATCCTTTCCTGTGTTTGCGGTTGTTGACTTATCTGATCAGTATTCAATGCTATTCCGCACATAGTGAAACTACGCCTGTTAGCACCATGGATATACAAGCTGAGTTCAATGGTTAGAGAATTTGCTGTTCTCCAGATCGGTGCGTTGTTTCAAAATGTGTCTTTAATCGACCTTTTCAATGCATTTCTCTGTTTCCAAATAGACGAGCATGGATTCGGAGGGAGTCAACCAGTTCCGTTCCCCGGCTTGAGCATCGGAATGCAGTATAAAAACACCTAATTGAAAACATGTAAAAATAAGATTATAACATTTTTCAAAGAAAAACTAAAAATCCTACAAGCAGAAAAAATAAATATTGAAACCAAAATGACTCTTTATTCTCGGCTTATAACATTAGCGACAATGAACCCATTCCAAAAATCATAGCTTCAATTCCTACCACGTGATATATCTGCGTTGCCGAAAAGGCTAGAGGCAGATGAAAGATGGTGTCATAAGCTTAGGAGGTATAGATACCATAATAAATCCAAAAATTCATTACCTGAAATTATAAGATGTTTGCATTCACAATATAGTTAAAGGGTTTCCAAACTCCAGTGGTAATTTTAACAGTGCATATATTTTACTATAAATTATAAAATAAGGTCACCAAAAAAACGAAAATATAATAGAAGACAAAGTTGTTTTATTGATTTCCGCTTATCATTTCTGTTCAAGCTATGGTCCTTATCACATACGCTGAACTGGTTATCTAGATCATGGTATAACCTGATGGCAAAATATGCACTTATTTGTCTGATATTTTTAGGTATTTTTTTATTTCACAATTTTTTTAGGCCTTTATCCTATTTACAGGAAACAAACAACAATCTGCTTTTAACTGCGATCTGTATTTTGTAACGAATGTTTCCAATATTTGTGTATTGTTTTATTTATTGTAATGTGGCATTGTATGAAACACAGAAGCCCTGGGGTAGGGTTAAAAGGTAATAACCCAAAGAGTCGAATATTTATAGATTTTATTTCGAATTCCAACGGGAATGAGTGATGTGGTTCTTAGAGATGTATGTATCATGGAAAATCAAGAAGAATATTTCGAAATTGATATTTCTCCCATACTTATCCTTCCATTGGCGTGCGAAGTGAACCGAAATAGTTGACACAAAACCATCAAAAAATCCCCAAACTGTATTTCTGTGTTTTAAAAAGGTCAATGATGCTCGATAATTCTCCATTATGCATTTTCCATTGGCACTAATATACATATGTACGATAACGTCAATTCTACTATTTTTCTGACATCACCAGAATCACATATTTAATATTCAGTCCTTACGGTGCGAAATTGTAAACAATATGTAACGAAAGTAAATAGATGTCACAAGAAGTCTTATAAAAATCTAGGGCCAAAGTCATCGTCGCCACTTGGGAGTCTCTCAGTCAAGAGACCCTCCAAGGATTCTGTATAATAAAATGCCAGAAATGATAGTTACTCAATCAACGAACGGTGTTGAACCCTTAAGGGTCGTCGACGATAGTGGGGGATTCGAGTTCCAGGTATTGTGTATTCTGGATGACTTGACTTGATGACTTACGTCATTTAGAAATCAGGAGTTGGAAAAAGAAGACCTTGTCCTTGTGTCATCTCACACATGTTCATTCAATCACAAAAATGTCAAGTGAGTAGACACCATATTTCATGTGCAGTTTATCAGCATATTGAAGGTTTTGATCGGATTTTGGAGCTGTCGATCTGATTGAAGTAATTTTTGGGAAATACCGAGTCGTTCGACACGTCTCTAAGAAATACAAAATCTTTTACCTGATAATGATGCGCATAGTTGTTCAATGACTATCTCTTTCAAATTCCTATGCGGTTTATCCTGTTTGTAGGCAGCAATTAAAACTACTTGGTGCCCCTTCGCAGCAAGCTCATTGGCGATCGTTACCCCCAAGGTGTAGTGACTGTGGGCACAGAATGCCTCGATGACTAAGATTCTAGAAGTATTCCCGATTGCACAAAACGCGAGCAGCACAACCGACACTAAAGGTATGCACGTTTTCATGGCTATCCTGACACTGACATTCGAGGAATAGCATGCCACGGATTTATAATTGTAGAAAAATGATAATGACTTCGTATTATCAGTTTGAGCATTTCATTGCTATAGGCAAACGGATTAGATGTTCCTCTGGAAACATATCATCAAAAACAAATATAAATATCAGTTGTGCATATACGAGGGCAGCTGTAAAACATTTTATCGTCTGCAGGAGTATGTTCGAACAAGTCTATAGGTAATTTTACTTCCCAAAAATACATTTTGAGATATTGTGTATTCCTGGCGCACAATTTCAGATCGAAAAACCATGCCATTCATTTTCGGTGGTCTGTCTGTCTGTAGTCTGTTCGGTAATGTTTGATCTCTCTATATCTCGGAAAGTATTTAGATTTCAATTAAACTATATCACTGAGTTAGTAGTGAGACAAGGGCGGATTAGCTTCTTAATCTTTGAAAATGACTTCAATGGCGACGGAGTTATCGTCAAATAGCGAAAAAAAAACATGCAAACCTCGACTTTCAACATTTCTGAGGCCACCTGACCATTTTCTGGATAAAATGTTATGGTGATAAAGGGGAAATACCAAATAGGTGTTGCTGAAAGACAGACCGCGTTGTAGTCCTTATATGACAGTGCATTACGTTTCTTATGTTGTATTTATAGGTTCATACTAAGACCTTATTTTGATAGAGGCTGTCGAGGAAGCAGAAATCTCTGCAAATTTATTCAATCATTCACATATAGTTTTAACTAGCGCCGGTAAAGGGATAAGTTAGATCAGTGACCACTATGGCCAGAGTAAGTAAAATAAACCAAAGAGACATCCACAGAAGAAGGTACGAACGAGGTACAGAAGTTACATAGGTAATAAGATATATATTTATTTTAATCAATAATATTCTTTATATAGATCTTGCAGTTAACTGCTACAAGTAGTACGACAAACTATTGCTACATATTTTTCAGTAGATCGATATGATGTTACAGTATGTCAGAGTTGTGATTAATGAGTCTGACAACTCTTTCGAACATTATAATATAGGCTGACCCAGTGTGACATGAGCTTGAAATATTCGATTTTTTTAACAATGTGTTCACTTTCCAAATTAAGCTGATTACTGAGTAGAAACAAGGCAAAGAGGAGGCACTGTGAACAAGGGCGTATAAAAGGGGGGTAATGAGGGTAGTAGTAGTAAGGGGGAAGCAAAGCCTGGCAAGTAGGCCACCTTTGGCCCTTTTTGCCGACCCTGAAGGCCATCACTACAAGTATGACAGACATGGTAGTTCTTTAGTGTCCAACCTTCCGGACCTTTTAATAAAGGTCATGATGTCCGACCATTCGCGGAGTAGTACTCTTCCCTATCAAACTCTGTGCCGAATACTGTAGCCCTAAGGCCGCTGTATACGGCACACTCACTCAGGAAGTAGAACGAGGACTCGTCCTCCTCCCAGCTCTTGATGGGGTAATGGGGGTAATTACCCCCCACGATTTCAGTCCAACTATATGAATAATTTCTTTCCCAAGGAATTGATGGTTCATATCTAAATTAGGGTAACGTAATATTTATAATAACGCATTGCTAATTTGACATCTATTCCTATACATTGCGTTGCAAATAAAAATAACAGCCCAATACATGATGAATTTCTTAAGTGTATGCTCTCCACTATGCAAGGCAGTCTAGGTGTTAGAACCTTTGACTTTGTAAGTTGCCAATTGGCGTCCCCATAGAGCGATTACTCAAAATCAGCTGCATATTTTATCTCAAATTTTCTAATAGTATGAGACCTAAGGATACTCATCTACTACTACTTCATCACGGATTTGAATAAGAATTACACACGCGTTTGGTATGCATATAGGGCAATACGTAACCTCGAAGTCTGCCGGAAAAATCCTGTGCAAAAGTGCATTAATTATAAATAATAAAATAAATGATTGTTTATCAAAAAATCCTGAAATTCCGCAAGATGTTCAAAATTATGATGTTTTATGTGAATTTGGTTCATCCTAATAGCTATGTTCCAATTCTCCAGCCGATTGATTGCTTGAACTACTGCTTCAATTGATCTGAAATTTTATTGCATTTATTCCAGGCAGTGTGATCAAGATTTTGTACCCCTGCAAATTTACAAGCACTATAACATCTTTACCTCAAGTCGCCCCCCTGCTTGCCCACTAATTTCTGTCCTGTTCAATTATATTGCATGAAAGTATCACAACTAAAAGAACTTTGCAAACGTTTTTTACAAAACATTTTGAGAAAGAATACAGATACTATCTCTACTAGGAGAAATAAGATGAAACTATACCTGATATATCTCCGCATGAATTGATAAGAATCTCTTTTAGATTCCTAAGTGGTTCTTTCTGTTTATAGGCAGCAATGAGAGTGACTTGGTGGCCCCTCGTTGCAAGCTCTTTCGCGATGGTCACCCCTAAGGTGTAGTGACTGTGCGCACAAATCGCGTCAACGAATAAAATCTTAGAAGCATTTCCTACTGCCAACGATAACAACAGCATACTCGGGACAAAAAATATACACGGTTCCATAGCTATCGCGACACTGATATTTTAAATATCCGGTCAGCCTAAATTAATTTCGATCATTAAATCTGATAACCAACCATAAAAATGGAGAACAATTGGGGACATGAGAAACAAAAAATATACTGTCGAACAGGTTCACTATGTATTTTCTAGACTACAGCAACACACTGAGAAAAAATGATCAATATAAGGATCATTGTAGTTTCAGTAACTACACGAAACCAATTTAAGTGTCGCCCACAAATCTTCTGATTAAAAGATCCAGTGTATGGTATGTGGTGTAAAATCGGCTTTACAGAGCAAAAATCGGCAAAATTCGAGACATCTACATAGAATGCACATACTTTGATTTATTATTTTTTAATATCAATATAAGCTTTTTTGCGGTAGTTTTTGCTCTAGTCTGAGTGGAACCCCTAAGGAAATGGAGCCAAATAGACTCGATTTTTCAAACGCTGTAATGATAAGGTTTTATAATTCATAAGGATAATAAGTGGGAAACTGACCTGTTCCCCAGCTGTACGACGCTGTTCGTTCATCAAATTGATTCGGTGCTTACCAGCTGTGGCGACATCAGGCCGAAGACCACGTGCTGAATCTTTCGCGAGAATGTGATAACAAAATACTTTTGATATCCCCCTCTCCTCTCACCCCTAATTTTCAACTCGAAAATGATCGGAGGTCTCAAGGTCATCCAAAAATGAAAATTTAGTGTATTTATTTTTTGATTTTATCACAATCACGCTCCCTCTGAACGGATTTTCACAAATTACAAAGCTTCCATTTTTGTCATGATACTAACCTTACGTCAACATTCAAATGATACTATCACGGTAAAAGAGAGACGAATGACAGATTACAGTCATCCAGAGAAAGGAAAACTAGTGAAACAGTTTTCTTGATATCCATATTGGGCATGAAACATGAAAAAAACATTATATTTAGAATTTAAACTCGATTACACACATCCGCTCATAGTCCCTCCATGCTTACTTAGATCATGATGTCCTGATGAGGTAACCAGTTGGTCCAAAACACGTATCGATCGCTATCGTTATGCCATTAACTTTTATTTCTATTTGCTTCAATTTAACCGAATTCGGTATTGTTTTCGTTTGATTGAACATTATTCTCATTGGCATTGGAATTTCATACAGGTGGATTACAATTTTCTCCGTAGCATTGCTGAAACGTAGGTTCACTCGATACCGAGTGGGCATCCTGCGAAAACAACAATTATGTCATTGTTTCTTTGTTATAACTTCCTGTTACATTCTTTTACACATCTTCTCATAGTCCGTCCAACCTTGCTTTAGATGACGGTATCCTGATGGGCTAACTAATTACTCTAATTCGCAGACGTTAATTCCTTGACCTCCGTAATTCCAAATAATCCCTAGATACACTAGATAAGCTAAACACGTGTTTTACACAATTAACATTGATATTTTTTTCTTAATATATTCAACTGCATTAAATTTATTTATTTATTTAGCCAGGTAAAATTATAAAATAATAATACTATTTTTTAATATAAATACACTGTGTCTACGAAGATTCATTTACCCGTGTGTAGACCTGGTACAATATAATATAACAATATAAAACTAAAAAAGTAAACTTAAATCTAATATAAGTAATTATTAGGTTTTACATTTAACAATTTCTATTTTATTACACATTTGTTATCACAAACTTTTGAAAAATATGGTTAATCTTTTCTTATGTGTATTTATATGGAGTTTCAAAATCTTAAGTTCATTAGGCGGCTTATTGAACGTTTGGGTTGCATTATATTTATTTTTTTTCTCACTTCAAGTTTAGTTTTTGGTAGTTATATATCTTTATAATAAAGGATATAAGGAAACATTAAATCATTGAATGTTGATGAAGACTTGTAAGCTCTCCTTAGGTGAGGTATTCTGATTTTTAACTAGGAAACTGTGAGGCGCGGACTATACATACGTCTCAGTAAAGCCTGATTCAAGGACACCAACATAAAATCCCAAAACGTTAACTTGACTACCTGACAACAAGTTGGTTTTGATATAAAGAGCATTTATTTGAACTATTTTTTATTATATCCGACATGTACATAAACAACTGTAAAGGATATTACACCAGCGATTATACGAAGAATCATTCCATAATTAATTTCAAACATGTCTGAAGCTGTAAAGTAAGGGGAGTGATGTCTTAGTTGAGCAATCAGGAAATATATTTTTTTCACAAGAAATCGCTGTGTGACTGTGTCAGTACCAAGCGGTACACTCCCTAAAAACTTGTGACATGCGCTTATTATCTCTTCTACTTCTTGCGCCATCTTGATGGATGGTCGGACCACTAGAAATGCGTAAATCTGAAATCAACCATAGTTTTTAGTATATATAGCTCAATTCTCTGTTCTATATAAAATTCAAAAGAGAGTGAGGTAGATGGACTCGGTATTTTCTAAGCTGTATTTCACATGAAAGAAACAGCTTTTGAAATGTATTTTTCCACAGTTCTGGATGAGCAATAGATGTACAAGTTACTAAATATCCAGTCATTAGTCTTGGTACGAAGATTCCGAGTTCAACCCTAATTTATATTTTTTGATATATCCAATAAGGTGCCAGCCATAACAAATATTATTGGATCTTATTTGTATTTTAGGCTCATCCGATTTAAAGCATACAAGAGAAATATTCGGAAAAAGTTACATTAGAAGTCACTTTTATAATCTAGTTTGTGCCCTGCTTCTGTTTCAACGACTGCTAATACTACACATTACTGCATTATACCTGAATACGGAAAATAAATAATTTATAGTCTGGAAAAAATAGGATAGAAAGATAGAATAGAAGATAGAATAAAAATTCTTATCTGATTTCAGAAGTTTTTGAAATCTTCGGAATTTTGAAAACGTTATAAATCTTTTAAATTATAGTAGATTTAAGGCCTTCCAGCAGTTGCATTATTTGTTTGATGAAAACTCAAACGATCAAAAGCTGTTAAAATCTTTATTTACAAAGTGAGACTATTGCCTGAAAGATACAGCGTTAACCTATTTGAAATATTCCTTCAAAACGTGCTCCAAGGTACAATAAATTCTACTTGGAATAAAAGACGTTTTGCGAAGCTTTCTTTTTCAATTTTTTATACGGAATTTTAGATATTGTCACATAGATATTGACATTTTTTGCCTCACTTCAGATATTCATTTGAACCTTTTTAACACTTTAGTAACCGCAATATAAAGAAAAGGGCTTCGCACGGGCATATAGTCATCCTTCCTCCATGATTTGTACACAAAATACAATATGTTCAATAATCAAAATATTGCGGCACGGTACATGAGTATATTTTTATCGCTGACACGAGCGCCCTCGCGATAATATCTAAGATTTTGATCAATAATTGATAAAAGGCTTAGCATGAGCATAGATCTTTCTCTATCATTTGCAAAAAAATCTTTCCATTATCTGGAAAAATGAGCGCTGGAAACGAATGAATGGAAACCCATGCAAAACGCCTCTTATTATAGGCAGGCCTCAAAAACAAGATTGTAATACAATGAAAGCAGAAGGAAGAAAACTATAAAACAATGATGATTCTCAAGCACTCTTTGATATCAAATTATCTCACCATCAGATTACAGCAATTTAGGAGCTTGACGATGGCAATATCGTTAATAGCAGCATCATCAACGCTTCTCAAACTGTAAATCGTCAGCTTAATCTGATCGCTAGTACAGAACAGTATAATACTGCACACACCAAGAATTTGAACACCATATATGTGGTTGAAGGAAATGATTCCTCTGCAAACAGTAACAAAGTATTTCAAAAAATCATCAACGGTGCCAATTTTGTCATAGACAGCTTGCACTATGTACGGATTCACCTCTTTGCTCCAAATTTTTTCAAATGTAATTCGCTCTTCATTCAGGCCTTGTTTCAATACCACCATCTGATTCTTTAGCATCTCTATCAATCTGTTGATCTGCAAAACGGTCAGTAGGATCAGATAGTTGTTCAAATGATTGGGGAAGGTAACGCTGCATATCACAAGGGAGGTGACGCCATATAGATAGCTCTGCAGGAGTACATAGAGGCAGTATGAGCAATGCGTTACGTATACCAAGCGCCTGTTTCCCTCTGTACTGTTACTGTTCTGTGTCACTTCCAATCTAGCAGTAAGAGCTTTGTTGAGCGTTCTCATATCATCTTGGTGCAAGAAAATGCCGCATACCACAAAGCAAACAGAAACAACCACCAGAATTGTTTGTAGTAGCCAATCTGTAACTGTAATTATATCAGCATCTTCATACACATAGTTTATTCGAAAGTACATATTCCAAATGTAGCAGACTATCAAAAAGATTATAAAGCACATCGACAAACACTTGTTTTTTAATGTTATGTTTTCGGGATTGTAAGGCCATAAAGAGAAATACTTCAAAACCTCCTGTAAATGAAAGTTGCTGGACGTCATTTCAGATAATGAATATACTCGATAAACAAGCTGAAGCTTATAGCTGGTTAGGCTCATTATGCAAAGTGACTCATTAATATTAATGTCTAACTATTGACTATATTGATTAGATTCTGATGCTTTCATAGAGCTTATCAGTTCTATTATCGAATTTATTTACATTAACGCAAAAACGTAGTGATCTAGGAAACGCTTCCGAGTGTTTTAAGGGGGAATCCCTCAGCGACAAGAATTGTTGAGATTCAAGAGCGCCAGAGATTGGCAAGGAGGAAGCCTAAAGTCACTGTGCGTATAGGATCTTGACTTGGACAAGTCTAACATGAAATTAGAGTGACAGTGGTCAAATATTCAATGAATGCGGTACTTAAAGAATGATCGCCGATGAAACGCTGCAATTTTTTAAATGGACTAGTTGCCAGTGTTATCAGATGATATAAAGGTATAAGTATAATCCTGAAAGTTAATTACTGAGATTGCTGAGAAATCTTGAGATCAAATGTGGTAAAAAGGGCAAAAATACTGTTAAGCATACTTAATCTATAGAAGCTTTACAGTTTATTAATTTAATAATATATAATAATAATAATAATAATCTTTATTAGAAATATACATGATGATGGAAATCATATATACTCCAAAAGGTGGAGTTCACAATAAATGTGCTCTTCCACTCAACCCCTATGTTTGTATTTTGCAGTCGATTTGTTAACTCATAAAATACGATGCCAATGACCAGGCGACATGTCTGGAACAACCTCTCTGAGATACTGTAGCACCATCTTACTTATATTCCTTTTCTTCTAAAGGAAATCATCTCTGTTCAGCCCTGCCAGATTTTCTTCACTGAGTGAGGCATTTTCCATAGACAAGCTATCAACGAGTGCTTCAGCATCTTCAGAAGAACGTTTTTCGGAAAAAGACATGGTGAACTTGAAAAAAAGGACGAACTATTCAAAACATTAGAGTCAAGTTTGACAGATCCATGAAGGCTGTTATTAACCAGCAGCTTCTAAAGTATCTGGACAAAAATTATATCATCAACGATCCCTACTATGCTTTCCGCAAGCATAGATCCACAGGATATATTCTGGCCCACGTCAAACATATGTGGAGCAGAGCAATAGAGCTTCATGGATAGTCTCGAGTCGTTACGAGAAGCGAGCAAGATGGCTAGTGGATGCGCTTGACCTTACAAACGACCTCCACGGTCTAGAACATCGAAGAGGGTAGCTGATCTGTCCCTATTCTATAGATATCATCATAGCAGATGTTCGACCAAGATGTCTCGCATAATATCTCTAAGAGTCGCCAGCACAGCAAATACAAAAGGAAGCTCTTCTGGCGCATTGCCACCAGATCGAAGTTACAAAGCCTCAAACAAGCCTGTTCCAAAAGTCGTTCTTTTGGAGTACCTCGGCATTGTGGAATAAGCTACCGGGGAGTTTGCTCCCCAATGGTTACAATCTACAGCGTTTTGAAGTCAATGTTCATTTTATTTATATCCATCACTTACTTAAATTACAAACAACTAATAACTGTTACTAACTTAACTTGCTTCAGTTAGACTGAAATTTCAGGCAAATTTGTCGCTAAAATATCATCGCTTACTAGATACGCTCAGCGGAAAGAGAACAACTCTCGTATTATAGATATTGACTCATCTGTTCCTCTGCTATAGATTTTATCACGGTTGACGTTTGATCTAGCTATCCTCCTATAAAAACGCCAATAATCGTCAGTGCAACAAACACAAAAGGGGGGCAACGGACGTATCATTTATCTTCACATGATCGAACTTCAACTCTTTTACAACGTCATTTTTATGGAAAACCTCAGCGTTGTGGAATGGAGTGCAGCACGATAGATAAAGTTTACAGCGTTATGTTACATGACAATATTTATTGACACATTTTGCCTTTGTTGGAGGTTTATTATAAAAAAATATCTACTCAAGGACGCAATATATTCAGGTACCGGCCTGGCATCTATTTACTGAAGTACTTCATAAATATTCAGTCTAATTCATTAATAATATTGATTCAATTTCTACGACTTACTTATGCCTATCTGTTATGCCGATGGATTTTGCCTTCATATAAGCTGAAAATTACTATCAGAAAGTCATGTAGATTGGCTCAATATTTGCCACGATGTAATTTGCTTGAAACCAAGGGCGTATCTAGACCTTAGTCATGGGGGGGGGGTAAAAGGGCATGGATGTTTCACCCTTTTTTGTAATACCTTCGTCTAGGTAGTTGAGACAACACAAAAAGGGATATGTTGATAGTAATTATAATAATTCCATTGATTCCTTGGGAAAAAATATAATTATATAGTTGGTCTGAAATCTGGGAGGGGGGGGGGTAATTACCCCAATTACCCCTTTGTATACGCCCTTCCTTGAAAGAAATATTCTCTGGCATAAGGAAATCCAAATTTTACGAAGTGTTTTCTTTGGTTCATTAACTGACTTGTTTTTTTGCACTTTTACTGTGAGCCAGTAATCGAAAGAATGTCTTTCCATTAATTCTTGTAACTTAAGCATTGTATATTTGGATGTAATCTAGTTTGGTATGATTGTAACCGGTTCAAGCACTTCAAACTGTTTTTATTCTCCCGACATATGAACAATGACTGAAGAAACATACAAATGCAATTACATTAGTAAGATCAAAGTAATACTCAAATATCTAAGTACGAGTAGATTATTCGTAGCACACCCTAACCTACATATAAATAGTTTGAATATTCAACAAAATTGTTTTGAGCATAAAATTCACTAAGTTTATCAGAAGTGTTTAGAAACTGGGGAGGCCATCCAAAAAAAAATCAACTCTTAGACTCTTAGACGTAGTTTACAGCTCAAAATTTCTTCACAGATATCAGTCACATGACAACTTATCAAAAATCAATATAACACTCCACAAAATTGTTTTGAGAATGAAGTTTATAAGAAATGTTTGGAAACTGAGAATTTTCGGACCATCCAAAAAAAAATCAACTCTTTACTTGGACGTGATTTACAGCTCACAATTTCTTCACAGATATCAGTCACATGACAACTTAAATTAAATTTCAGTGTAGGCTGTTTTATTAATTGAGACCCATATGGCGAGTCTAACAACAACATATGCAGGAATATATAATTTTTACTTATACTGTAGTTAGTACCAAGCCATAGCTTAATGTAAAATAAAAACAATGAATAAAATATTAAATGACCAAGCAAATTATAGGTCACGTAAAACAAAATGAACTTGGAAGGGTGAGCGAAAAAAAGTATATGTGTTTAAAGCCTTCATTTATTCATACTGTGTACAGTTTGTAACTCCCTAAACAACTTCAACAAATGAATAAAGTAACAACCTTTGTGTCTATATCGAACTATTTCATTTATAAGTAGGTACATTTAAATATTTATAATTGTTTGGTAGACTAAATGTTTGTTCCTCATTTTGTGCTCCTTTAAAAGTTAAAAAGAATACACATGATAGTATCTACAGTGTTCCTTTGTCCAACTTCATTTTGCCGAACTAGGTATACAATGTACTTGGAAGTTACAAAGTATTTGTTATCCGTCCGAGCTCGGTTGAGGAATTGAAATCAACCATAATTATTGCAAAATATTCATGCTAAACTGGAAACGAAGTCAGTGATAATGAATACAGAGGAGGAGTAGTTGTGGGAAATTTCCTGTCGCACATTTTGCAATGATTGTTTACACATAGTTGAGTGATTTAGATTTTTTATTTATCAATCTCAAACATTAGCAGCAACTTTGTATAGTTTACTGATTTCAATGTGTAACGTTCAAATATTACTTTGGCAATTGGGTGGAGGTCTGTGAAATGCCCTTTTTTGATCGCATGGGGGCAAAAGGGTCGTAATTATGATTACGTCAGAAATATTTATTTATATCCTATTATTATTTTTTTATTCTTTCTTTGATCGAAAGCGAAAAGCATGAAAAATCTTATTTTATTATCCATTTTACATAAGATCTAAATGGACTGAAATCGCAAAAAAACACATTTGTGCAGAAATAGTAAGTATAAAGACCATGTGAAAAACTCAAATTTTATTGCTTTTTTCCGAATATTCAAAAAATAACTTTTACATTTGGCAAAAAAACTCTTAGGCATGAAAAAAAATGACACCCAATATTTCATCGAAATCGGTTGAATAGATTTCGCGTAATGATTTTCTAATGTAGATTGAGATTAAAAAAGATGTTAATATTGCTAATTAAAGAAAGACTCCCAGACTACAAAAAATTTAACAAATTCGCTTCTACGGATCTCTTGATTAACCGATTTCAATATTTCAAAATGCGTTTGAGCGTTTGAACCCACCTTAATATGTGAATATAATTATGTTAGTGTCTAGGAGCTTTAGTTCCGACTTTCTTTAATTTGCAATAGCATGATTTCTCACACCAACAAGGCCAAATTAATGCAAGTCTTACCTCTGACCTCTCTGATTACTCGAAAAAAATTGCAACTATTTTTTGACATAGTATTTTATATTTCCTATACTTTTTATTTTTACAAAATTAATTTTTTTATATATTTAAAATACCTAGATCTTGTGTATAATAATCGAACGATGAAACTTTCATTCATAGCAATTTTTATTTATAAAATTCATAGATTTTTAGATGTATCAGCTGAAAGACAAAAAATACTAACATTATGGTGATTTTTTATAATTCGTTAAATAAAAATTTGAGTACACCCTTTTGAGTATTCATGCTAAACAAATAAGGGAGAAGGACGTCTCAAGGCAGTACAAATGTTAGGACCTCGGCTTCCTAAATTGCCAATAGGCAGCGCCACCATGCGCGACGCTTAGAGATGAGTGAGACCGTCTGGTCTAATCCAGTAGAAATCGGCATCGTGAATTTTCAAATATATACTACGTGTTATGAGACGCAAAATAGCACACATTTTTGCAAGAGGTGAAGTTAGACAAAGGACAAGAAATATTGCCATTTTTGTACAGTGTAAACCTCCTAATAGACTATAGAAATTCTGTATTCTCAACTTTCAACATACATTATATAAATGGGGGAACACCACGCTGTATTTGCGAAACCGCAGAAGGTTCATCAGATATTTTGAATTGTGTCTGTTCTGTTTCATTTGCGAAATACATCGTGAAAAAGATCCATTATTAGAAGCTAACATGTCAAAAAATCTGTTTCGAGATGCTCACTTTGTTGAAGAGAAAAATTAACATTAGATTTATGTCCTTTTCTGTACTTTCCATATATCGTATAATTTTTATTCCCAAAATGTTCATTGTAGATACAGAATACCGCCTTGTGCCAAAATAAAAAACAATAACAATAAAAGAAATACTGATAATACGCCAAAAATATGGTTGAATTAACTGAGTAATTTGACTCAATTTTAAGTTTCAGTTTATCCATCTTATACTATTCATAAAATTTTATGCGCAGAGCTATTTCATCTTCAACCATCATTGAGGGAAAATTCCGTAACAAAGTAAAGTAAACGATCATCC
This sequence comes from Bruchidius siliquastri, assembly GCA_949316355.1. Lineage (NCBI taxonomy): Eukaryota > Metazoa > Arthropoda > Insecta > Coleoptera > Chrysomelidae > Bruchidius > Bruchidius siliquastri. The sequence goes on from OX438534.1 coordinate 30,256,899, forward strand.
AAGTTAAAGAACATGATTGAAGTATTTTTTTCTACAAGTAATAAAGAATGCTCATAAAAATATGTTACTTCTTTATCATAACTTTGTAAAAAGGCCGATTATACTCTTATCCATGAGAGGGATATCGCGTAAACACATACTGATAATTATACAATCAAAAAGTCAGTAATTTTGGAGTCATAAGCTGAAATATCACTTCGTGTAGCATTCCCATCCAATATCTAGACAAATAATTAACATTGTCAGTCAGATGCTCTATCAACTGAGTTGAGTAGGTGCTCAGCATCGTTTTTCACAAATATAGATTTGTGCTTAATAAGCTATTTCAACGAAATTTCACAAATTCAAATTGATAGATAGGTAATTTAATTATGTACAAAGCAACTTGAACCGATTTTAACGTAAGATCGCTAGTCTATCAAAATGGAGGCTGTAGCACACCCACAGTCACGTCATTTTGAACTTCATCAGATAACGACAATCTTATAAAAAACTAGACTACCTCATATTTCGCAAGAAAAAGTAAATATTCCTTGTATTAGACACCTTGATCTGAAGTAAAGTATATTGTCACTTCACAGAAGAGTCTGATGAACCTTCTACTCCACTTTTGTAATCCTTCATTCTAATGATTAACCTATATTCTACAACGTGATCTGCCTTCAATAGTTCGAAGTAGTGTCTACATATATGAAAATTTCCTAATGGTAAATCTCACTTTTCTGTGTCATACACAAATGACACGAGAAACATTTATTTATTAGAGAGAATAGTTTCAATTGACACTTATAACCTCAAGTATTTTAATACTATTTTTAAAGTCAATACAAGATAGTCCAATCACAATTTTTGACGCATGTGCCGTCTAGCACAATTAATGTTCAATATGTTTAAATTAAGGATGAATTTATGTAACATACTGTTTAAATCAACAATGCAAGCAGATTGCGAGTACGTTTTGGATGAAATAACTACTCGAAATAAATAATATGATTTTCTTATATACATATGCCTGTAAATGTTTTTATTGTCAAAAATATCTAGGACAAAAAACAAGTGAGAATCCTTCAAGTATTTATTTTTGAATATATTTTGCAAGGAAAAAAGGTCACAGCACGACTGACACTATTTTTTTGCATCTTGATATGAAATGAACTTTTACAAACCAGTTGCCAAATATACCGCAACTAGTTGATCAAAAGTAATATTTTTCAAAACTCATCTGATTTAAAATGTGCCACTTTAGATGTGAAACCTCTCTCCAGTTCATTTGAGATATTCGAATCACATCCACTCTTTTTAACAACCTGGTTTGTTTTGTATCAATCTTAGTATTTCATGAAAATTATTATTAAAATAGATGAGAAGTAGTTGTTCACTGCTTCTCTTCCACCAGGTTACAGCATTCGAAGTTTATGCAGTGATTTTATAACGTAGTTTTATTAACTGTAAACTACATTTCAATTCGCGATCCCATAAAGATGTCAACAATACATACATTGGTGAAATTTATGTAGTTATAATAAAATTATGGCACATATAATCAAACTTTATGGTCCATGAATAGCCTGCGAGCAGTACTGACGCGGATTTAATTAAGCGACTTTGTAACAGACTAATAACTTTCTGTAAAAAATAGCGAAAGGCCAACTAAGGTCATAATTCTGGAGTGAGAAAATCAATAAAAATATGCATAAATGTATATTTGATCGCCTTATCTTGTGTTTGCATAGTTACGGATGCTTTCAACAATAACAAAAGTTACATAAATTCATCTCTGTTGCGGCAATATACTGCCATGTCTAACGCAAAATTAACTTACGCTTTGAAGAGTCCTACAACATTAGGTACAATAATTACTTTACTTATAGTTATTCAGAAAACGAACAGACAGATGAATACGATATTGTGTTACTTAGATCAGGAGAGTGAGCTAATCAAAGGAATATTTTTAGTCATTATGTGAAACTGACCATTGAAACCTTACAAGCAGGAAAGGATGAGACAGTGTGGAACAATGATCACTTTGATAAAGCTTTCAATTTCCGAATACCTTTAAAAAGCCTTTTGTCTGGGGTCATTTGCTCCTTCGTCCTGCCTGTCAATGGGTCTGAACACGTTATATACTGTCGTGACAAATGCTTGATCAAAACTCTCAGAGATCCTATATTTGAAATCTCGATAGAATATAGATTAAAATATTTATTATAGGTTTTGAAGGGCCGTTCGAATACCCTGTTTTTCAATTAATTAGGGAAATGTGAAATATGGCAAAATACTCCATTCTGCCAGTTATCTGCCGAAAATGACAGCTGTTGATGGACTACTAGATACTTTTTTATCTGCGTATATTGGAGGATATTAGAAAAAGAGTGTAACTAAGTTACTTAGCTTTTAGTTTCATTTTAAAACTGATGAGACTGATCTTATTCTTGCGATTGTTCAATCTCCATCACTGATGAATGACAATGTGACACAGTAAGATCAATAGGCTGTGTAGGCAAAGAGTCGGGTCTTGAACAATCTGAATATTCAAGCAGGGCCAGATTGACAATTTGAGAAAATATTTTGGGAGTTTATTGGCTTCCTTACATGCAAATTGACGCTGATCATATGTGTCACATCGTTCTAGTACCATAATAAAAACCTTAACTGTATATTATTTAGTACAAACAAAGCGATGCAATGTAGATGAAAAAGGTGCATGTAAGTAGACAACTTTATTACAAAGATATGTTCCTCGATAGTCAATTATCTTGATGAATATATATTTTCAAACAGCATACCTGCGAATTTTAGAATCTGATTAATTTCACCTCGACACTGTAGATTAAGCTTTGTTTCAGAAAATTGGAAGATGTTCTAATGGTAAAATAATCATGAATAGAGATCTACCGCTGATTGGAACTGATGTTAATTAAAAGTCGCTTTTAATTTGACTGAAGCAGTTTTTTTCCATTGGGTCCAATTCTACGCTTACAGCAAAGTTACTTCTGCGGCCATAAAAACACTTTTACGAAATGACAGGTGAAATATGCAACCGTTATTCACTTGCTAATCTAAAAGATGGAGGCAATACTTATTGAATTCACATTGAGAGGAGTCCAGCCGTAGGATTTACGAGTTTTCCACAATTATTGGTTGAGTACTTCGTTCCTGAAATCACCATTCAACACAAGGCACCATTACTCATCAGGTAGATTATATAATGTTCTGTTGGTGAAATTCACCAAATTCAATATTTTTTATGGAAACAAATGTTCTATACATTATTTCAGTTTTGCGCATAGGAGAAAATTAATCAAATTCTAGTATCCACGTTAAAAACACTTCATATGACAAATCAATCAACAATTTGATACTAAATCTGATAGAAAAGTCAATTGAAAGACGTTATAATACATTCTTCACAAATACCTATGCAATCAACTACAAAATCGACTATCCTGTATTAATTAGTCATACATAAGTAATTCAATAAATGATCAGCTACCGCACATGTTAATAAAATTGTCATTGCGGTGATAGTAGCAGTAGACGTCTCTTGCATATATTTTATTCACTTATAAGCACTGCTCAACATGGACCTTTCAACTGTGAATTACATAGTGTTATTCTATGATATATGTAGACAGCAATTATTCAGAATAATATCACATCTATTTACACTTTTATATTCTTCTACTTACCACTGAAGATCTGGCTAAGCATCAGCATTTTCTCCAATCAGATTTTGTATTCCCATAGACAAATTTACATTTATAAAATCGGAAAAAACTTTCTGATCGCGAGATGTGCATCACTCAACTTCCGCTTGCCGGACAAAAACTCTACCCATTGAGCTACATAGGTTATGCTTCTCATTTGGTCGGAGTGAAGATGCTAGTGTCGTATTTATAGTCCCCACCTTAAGGTAACAATAAGGGTACCTAATCAAAGAGACTTTACATGTGCCGACCTATAGTTTGATGTTTCTTTATATAAGAAATCGAAAAAATCGGGCAAAAAAGGTGAGAATATGGAAAGAAAGCTTGGAATAGCAAAGTTCGCATTATCTGTCAAAAGTTTTTGCTGTTTATCCATTTTATATGGGTGTATTTTTTATTTTAGGGTTTGACTCATATTTATACTCATTACTAAATAAGTTGCTTCGTGATTTTTTTAATGTCTATACCAACATAGGAATCTTTTTTCCACAATTTCTCGAAAGGATCTTCCAAATCATTTGGGTATTCGTATTCATAATTACTATGAAATAATCTTATAGTTAATAACAAACGTTTAAAACAATTTCCGAATGAACCACATTAGCTAACAGCTGATCAATTGACAAATGAATCTAGGCCACCTTACGGTAGCAACCAAGCTACCTTATCTTTAGAGTCGCTTTAAGGAAGCCTCATCTAACTATAAATCGCGTTTCATCAATAAAGTTTCCTTAAAATTCAAGATATACCTTAGTTATACCAGCCTTCTACCAAATATCAAATTACACGCGACATGCCTCTGTATCGAATGAATCATAGTATCCTCTACGTATGGAACATCCGTGAATATTATCTAGTTGTCTCAATACTAAAATTCATATTCAGGGATTAGACATTAGGAGGAAGACTGGGGTTCTGGAAGTTATCTGTAAGTTAGAATAAATTATCGTCTCCACTCCGATTTGAGGAAGTGCCTATGTAGCTCAATAAGTAGAGAGTCTTTTCGGCAAGTGGAAGGCGCAGGGTTCGAATCCCGCCGTGGGTCAAATTATCAACTTCAAATAGGAATTTGTATATTGTCATCAACTTGCGGATTAAAGAGTTAATAAATGTCACGGGATTCCATATTGGACACTGTGGGTAAATCCGAAATGAGAGGAAGAATGTGTAACCATTTTCAACTGTGGTAATCTCATTTATAAAATGAACCTTCAGCCTGCTAGTGATACTTTTGGTTATGCTAGAAATTACTGTATGGCGATATAACCTTTTAATGACCTTCAAAATTAATGTTCCGCAAATAGCTCGAGCAGACGTTCTACTACAACCACCACCTAAATGAGTTATAACATACATATAACATAAACATTTAATCCAGTATAAAATCATCTACATACATAATAATGGTAACGACAATAAATTCCTAATAGAGATCTTTGAAAGCCTACTTGAACGCGTTAACAAAAACTCACAACAAATTAATGATTTAGATACTGGAAATTCTGGAGGAAGACAATGAAGATTTTAAGACGCGCGTTACATTTATGATGGAAGTAGTCCTATGACGAGTAATTTTCGAATATATGTTTTTTTTCTATTTCGACTATCGCTTAACGCAACTGGTATAGGAAAGAGAAATTATAGCCAAAATTTTGATGAGAGAAAGTATTTTGGTGTGTACGGGACTCGAACCCGTATTTCAAGCAGTCCGTGCTGACACTATAGCCGTTTGGCCACTACACTGCGTTAGCACGGGATGATAGTGACACGGGTTCGAGTCCCATCCGGATGCTGATTTATCCGACTAGTCCCCCGTAACTGGTATGGTTGAGCTGCATACTCGTAGGTAGGGCATGTATATATAAAATTTCTTCCCAATATGAGTTTTTGACAAAAAATTGAGTCATTGTTTTTATGGAACAGACTTCTAGGTTGCCCTAGATCCCTTGAGATTTTATGGGATGGTGAATTTTTTTCCATATATAAATGAAAATATAATCTTATCAACCACTGAAACCTTTTATTTATACGTCAAGAGCTTTTCCTCTTTTTTGTTATGATAAGTCGTATTGACTCGGCAAGATCATAAGTCTTGATTTAAAACTTAAAAATACACCACCTTAAACAATAATTGAAAATTACAATTACCTTTTTTTTACTTATCAGCTCCATAGAAGTAACTGTCAAAAATACGTCTGACTCGGATAGGTTAAAACGGTCAAACCATACTTGCCAACAAATGCTTTGTTATTTCCTGTTTCAAAGTAAACCGTCGAACTAAAGTATTGTTATGTGTCTTCGATCGATATACCACAAATAAATATGCTTGCATTTGATGCAAAACTATGGAATCTTGAAGATAGATTCGAGGTATAATGAAAGGAATTTGGTCTTTGGTTAATAACATCAAAGTTCCCTGGCCAGTCAACGCCGTGTCTTGCTCCATTTTTCCTACCATCCACGTGATCTTTGATAATACTGAGATAGTTTGAGCAATGTACTGAAACTTTGGCGAGAGTGTGATGTAAAATAATCAAATATGAATGCATGAATGGCAGCAATTTACCATGTTGGATTCAAAGAAATTCTAGATACCACTGAATGAGAATCATTTAATTTAAAGGCTTCTATAAATGTATCATGTACGGCGTTGATGTACAGAATAATAATATAATTTTCCAAATTATGAAATGAATTCTCCAAATTGTTACTATTTAGCTTAGCTGAGACATCATCGAATCAAAATGGATGGTTTTCAAGATTCGTCATAGAACTACATCCTTTTATCAGTAAATCAATAATCTATACATTTTATTCGATAGTCTTAAGGAATGCTGTATAGTTTTTGTTCAATCTCTAATAAACTGATTTGCTAAAGTCCGAGGCTCATTTCGATTCTAATGTTTGTCAACTGTAAAAAAAATAGTACCTATACGCTACAAGGATCTGCGGTTCTGTGTATCATTACAGGTACATTTATGAAATCACTATAGCAGAATCATTTTCAGATCTGTCTATGACTATTACAGTAATTCATTGCCTTTGTAAATGAAACTTACCAGACCAGGTGCTATTTTTATTACCATGAAGTGTCTACTCAAAATTAAAACATGTGCCATTTCCTTGAATGATTCTGACCATTTTGGACAAATTTTCCTGATTAATAACGGTTATTCAGGGAATGAGTAGGAAAAAATATACTAATACCATCTGGTTATAGAATGTTGTTGGAAAAAATATGACCTTGAGAAAAATGTATTAATGCGTAAGTGAAATGAGCGCTTCTTACCAATAAATGGCCCAGTTCTGAAGAATGAAACTTATTTCCAAAAATATTAACTTTTTCCGCACTTTTCAGATGCCCCAACCTTTCTCTTTGCTTCCCTGACTTCATCCATTTTACCCAACAGAATAATGTGTGACTTTGTGTGTCATGCTTGGTACAAAACTGTTCCGCAGTGATGCTGCGAACACACAAAGTATACTATAAAACAGATACATAACAGTCAAAGTCCATTTCAAATGATGGCCTTGATTACCCATATATGACTTTAAAAGTCCAACGGGCTCATCAACACCAGTTCGATTTTCCTACACCAGTGAGGTTTTCCTAAGTCGCTGTTTTGGAAAATAGCATTGTAGAATGAGCTGCCGGGTTGTTAATTCCACGATAGTTACAACTTGCGCGTTAGTCTGCCGCTCGTCGGTGAAGCTCAGCCACTGACGTATAGAGCTAATACTTTTATGTATATGCGGCTGTGTCAGATAAGGATGTGATAGTAACATACATGTCTAGCGCTGTGCGGTGCGGACCATTTTAGTCTGACAATAACGATGGCACCGACATCGACATCTTGGATCGCCAGCAAATCTAATGCTGATGTGATCATGGTGTTGATATTATTTATAGATAAGAGATGTAGCTGTAGTACAGTTCGCCTTTATGATAGGAGCAATATATCGTCGACACTGACTATCCTAGGTATCAGTGACATTGATGTTGCAAGACATAAGTATTAATCGCCATTTACTACTCATCTAGTTTTATGTTGCTATTTTTTTCAATTTGGGTTTCAATTTATGATCCAAAATGCAGGTTGGGATAAAACCAGAATGTGAAAAGTTCATTACATAGGCACAGACAGACCATAAAGCGATGCCGCATCTTGTTCTTAAGGTGTATTTAGGCCTCTCAAATGCTAAATTGATTGTGCAGATTTTTTTCCCAGTTATGTGTCGCTAATTTCCTTCTTTTCTACAATTTTCTCAACTATTTGCTTAGTTGTTATATCAGTAATAGATATAATATTACTGATTTATCGAAAATACTTTATATATGCACACCACGGGAAGTATAAACATTTTTTTAAAACTGTAGTGATATTGTGTTCAAAATACTAGAAAACAGGGAGAGTATCCCCAATAAACTATGTAAGGGTACTTTTTTAATGATTTTACTGGTTGAATTATTATCAGCTTGCTTTAAAATTCAGCCAGCACCAGATTTTAAGCATATACATTTTTGGGTGGGATATTGTACCACTTCCATGTGTTACTATGGGCAATGATATAATTTACCCAACAAAATGTTTGATATGAATAACAGCAACGATTTCGACAGTAAAATTCAAAGTGCAACCGTTTTGATACCCAAGTCTATAATAATTAAAAAAAACTCATTAATATTCAATACTGATTTGTCAATTTTTTGTCATGTTTTTCAATTAATGAGCTAGAGAATGGAGACACATACTCGACTGTATTTGTTATTATGAAATTGCTGAAATTGCTCAATTGATTTCCGTTACCTTTTATTTAAATTAGAATTAAATTATATTAAAATTAACTTATTTGCAATTTTCGAAACAGTGTAAGCTTGGGTAATTACAGTACCCGAATCAGAACCCCGAAATCACAATTCTTTCCATACTAAACATTTTGTTAGGATCTTGGGAAAACAATTTATCCATTTGTATAACTTAGGAAGTATATTTTGGGATGATAGTGCCTTATAATTGAACAGGATACTCCTACCATCCGTCATTGTTGCCTTAATGAATAGAGAAGAACAATACTATTTATGCTACAGATCTGTACAGGAAATACACAATTTATATTTTCAAATTAAAACTAAAATTCTTAAATATCACACATGTTCAGAACAAAACTCTTACGCTTCTTATTGCTATAGCAGATATTTTTTACTAAATTACCTATACTGTATGTAATCCTGTATAGCACTACTATGATACAGCACCTACCGCTAATTCTACATTCTATAAAACATAATTTTACAAAAAGATCCTCCAAAACAATTCTGCTCTCTGCAAGCTTGAATCTAAAATTGTAAGTTGTAGTTGCCAAGTAGCCTTCTGAAACAGAACCACATTTTTGAAATAACGCAGGTGCAATGAACGATGATTTACTATTGTTAATAAACATATATCTGTTTTTATAGTATAACTTTAATTTTTAAAATTATTAGATAAAGGTACCATGTATCCAGGTATTTTGTTTGAAATTTTAAAGCATATTGGAAAACTGAAGCTTGAGGTTGTAAAATGTAATTTATTTTTTCTCTACAAAAAAATTGCACAGCATACAAAAGGTGTAATTTTGTAAGAAAAAAAAAATGGTAAAAAATAAATTTAAATACTATCATCCATTCAAAAACGTCTGACTCTCACACTTTTCCATTAGGATAATGAGCCAATGAATAATAAAAACCCTCTATTTTCAGCAAACAAGCACACCCTGAAGTTTTTCATATTGGTTTTTAAACACCCTGTATATGATGTTTTGCATACCATCGATTTTTTCGCCTGATTTATGAACATCATGGATCTCAAATAATCAAAACAGTATTACAAGATACTTACCCAAATTTACACCAGTCCCAGATATCCTCCAATGGTACATGTGATTATAATCGCCAGAATTGTAAGACAGATTAGAATCATGATCTTCTTCTGCAAATTCAAACAGTATATGGATGTAATATCGTCTACTACACTACACAATGTGCCATTGTCACCGAAACCCCTTGATTAAAAAATGTGCATATTGTGGTAGTGTAGTTGTGTTTGTGTAAAAATCAACGTTCTTCATTACTCCAACACAAAAAATTCTCAATAATAAATAAAGTATTACGTTTTATTTCCTGTAATAACATGTTTCAGCTCTAAGATTCATGCAGTCAATGGAAGGTATTTTTGTTGATAAGCTAACTGTTGTTCAGGCAAACTAAAATTTATTCGAGTTTGATATATTCTGACACCGAATCTTTCTCTGAAATACAACAGTTACTCTTAAACAATATATTGTTCGTTCCATGACTTGCTATCAGTTATAACAAACATATGTTGAGATTTCAGATTTCCAATCCATTATTCGATTTACATGGTGACACTCACAGAAATTTTATGACAAAAATAGATAAACCTGGTAAAGTCACGCATCTTTATTGAATGTGGGAGAGCATTTTCAGAGTGCAATGAAGAATGTTGATTTAAATTTAAAATAGTGTGAGACTAAGTAAATATTTCGTAATCATACCTTCATTTCCTGTTAGCTATAAACTGTCGTTATATCTTTTCGAAAGCTGTCAAAATAAAACTCAATTTTGTAGTAATATACATATAATTTTTTCCTAGATGTCTACAATTACATAATATATTAAGATGTTCTGCCTGATACTTTACAGTTCAATCATTTTAATAAAAAAAATCAAGGGCGAGTGTGATTATTTGACTTTGCGTGTTGAAACTATAGATATTCAATATCTTTTCCATAGATGGTTACTTATATTCACAATATTTACATGTACAATTGAATGTATCATATCACTCTTTTTTCTTGGAACTATTATTCTGTAATGCAATAAAGTTCTAAATATATGTGGTTAAGTATTACAACACAAATCCTACAATCTACATAATTTACTTCACAAGTTATAGTACTAAATTGATAATTCATCACGGTAGTAGGGTTGGAAAGGTATTTCCACAAATAGATGTTATAGATGATCCTTCAAATAGCGTTTCGAGTTTCAAACGGAAACAGGAAACTAGTCTTTCCATATTTGCAGTACTTCTTATTTCCCGATGTTTATGATTTCAAACAGCGACTACCCCCCATTCTATCTTGTACAAAGTGCGGTAGAATGGTTCAATCCCAAGCGGTGTTTGCTAGCATCTGTCGACGTACAAATACTGCCATAACTACTATTTTAACTAAGCCAGAAAACGGGTACCATCTCTAGCATATTACTCATCGAACCGATGTCAGGGGGGATATCATCTCCCTACCCCCCTATGCGCGCCAATGATGCTCGTATAAACTGTTGTTTTAGACGAATACAATTGACAACTGAACATAAATCAATTCAAATTTTATTGCCTTTAAAAAAATGACCAGAAAATGGAACTTCCACATTTTAATATAGTTGTCGGTTGAAGAGCAGCGAACGCAGAATTGGATTATATATTATATCTTGGTATTAAAACTCATTCGTCAATCAGAAAGATATGACGAATATAAAATGTGAAACAACGACAGTAATTTAGAATGACGGCTTACACATTAAGCATCACTAATAAAATAAGATATGGTCATTCATATTTTAGATAGACATGGTAAAGTTTCTGCAAACACAGAAAACCATCTAAATCACCTTTTTATGGAAAAACAAATCACTGGCATATTTTTGCGGTACCCAAAAATTTAATACCCTAAAAGTTCCAGTACTATAATTACAAATCAGTATCCCAAAACCTTAGCCTCACTCGATATCTTAAGATACAACTGTTCTGAAGACATTGACTATAATTGTTCAATAGCATAATAACTGACTATTTCAGTTTTAAAATGTTTCGACTTAGTATTCAAGTACATTTTGAGAGTATTAGCAAAAACATCCCGACGAGGATCGGCGAGATCGCGTCATTCCGTAACATCACTCACTCTGACTGTTCATATACCATTCATTTATTCGTAAAAGAAGGAATATGAAATATATCTAGACTATGCTAAATATAACTGGATGATGAACATTGAAACCACCTATAACTAAGCGAAAAGTTATTGTCTAAAGAGGATTTAAATAGATGCTTCCAGTTCACCATCCGGTTATCAATATCCCACTCGCACATATATAGGCTGGCTCAAAAAAATCAAAAACTTGTGAAAAATTATTAGATAATGATTTGAAGAAATACTTGATATTTCCATTGACTGGGATTTTTCATGATGTCGTATGAAATGAAGAAGGAATTGTGCGAGTGGTAAAGATCTATGTAATTCAATCACATTCTTATAGTTCAATCTTAGTGAACTAAGTACAAAGACAATACGAGTAATATGGTACAGGGGAATCAAACTCTCAATATACATTTTGACAAGTCCAATGCCGAAAGAGAAGAAATATTTTTTCTCACAAGGTCTTTTTAAGAATTGTTTTGTGTGATTCCATGGGTTCTGTCTTCTAGTTTCCAATCGACTCAATACAATCTTGAGCGAAAAATTGCACCAAAATTAACGAGGTAGTCTTAACCCTTTATAACAATTGCTATGATTAGTGATGTTGATTATGCGGCATGAAGAGAATTGTATTTATCAAAATATTAGAATAGATCTGATGACAATTATTTAGAATCATTAACTAATTGCCCACATAAGAAGAAAGTTATATTATCGGAAGTAGGTTCTGATGTGGTACAATGATTAATATTAATATCTTACATTTATGTGTCCAAAATTACCTATCTGGTCTGCCTCAATTGTTATAACGCATAGTATAGTTTGTAATTTAAATTGTTTATGACAATTTGAATCTTTCACTATAAATAATCGCCCATTACTATATTACTCGTACATGGTACAGGTATGATGAGATATTGCTATAGTTGCAAACTTTGATTTCGACGCATACTTACCTAAAAATGTCTTAACGTGAGAAAATGCGTAATAGCCATTGCGCCTACTAATATGCTTAAAACTGCCAAGCAGATTAATATCATGATTTTCTTCTAAAATTTGGAAAAAAATTGTGTCAGTGTCAGATGGTCAATCAAAAAGTAGACTACTACAACAAAGCTTTTGGTGATAATTAGTTATCAGATCAAGTAAAGTGATTTAAAAATTACGGTCTTTATGGTCATATTTACCAAACACAGACAAAAACCAACAGATAATTGAACAACTGGTACCATGTCTACGTTGTTTAGAACTACTATGATAATAAAATCATTAACTGTTAACTTTCAATTGTAAATAAAAGTATGGCTACCAAAGAATTCAAAAAAGAAATTTACGCATGAAAATAAATTTCGCTGTGATAGTAATAACGAAATCCGACCGAAAAAAAGTAGAAAACTGATAAAGTTAATAACTAATTCTTAGTGAAATTACAAGATATTTCTATGGAAAAGTAAAATTGAATCCAACGTGGTGAATAGACATAGAATATCATAACAGTCTGCTTGTAATTTATCACAGCTTGGTGAATACGACTCTGAATGACACGGTATTTAAGTTTTTTTATGTAAAAATATCACAAATAATATCATTAAAAACTATTGATTTGGTATTTCAATATAAAAAGCAGCTATAAAAAAGCGAACAAAAAATAAAACAACCAAATGAAAAAATAATTTTAATAAATTACATACGTACAATTATATGATAATTAGAACTTCAATTAAGGGTATAAATAATAATACACAACTTCAAACAGATATATGCAGAATATATATATAAATTAACATAAGATACTCAAAACAATTGTCTTTGGCATTGTTACTACGTAAATGAACATAGGTAAAGAAATGCAACAAATTCAGTATATCCACCAAACTACGCCAACAAAACTATCCCGACATCAAAAACGCTATAGAAATTTGCACTTAAAGCACTTTTACCCTATATATGGGAAAGTATTGAAACAGAAAGAGCAATAGCATTTCGTCCAAACCTCAGCAGACTATAGAGGAAGCATAACAAAGTTGACCCAACTTTCCCGATTCAATCAACTAGCTTTGACAACAAACGACTTACATTCTTTATGGAGAAAAGTCCTAGTTTCACAAGATAGAACATAAAGCCTAAGTTGATCTGGGTATTCAGAATTAGAACAGAAAATCCAATGTCAAGAAAATACTACGTCGATGGTATAGATGAATCTTTTTTTTGACCATCATATCCTTATCAATGACGACATTGCGCATGAACAGGAATAGCAGCCAGGCTAACCGAAATGAGGCCTGAGATGTGACTGTCGCTGCTAGTGGGGCATAACAGAAAATTTTGAAAGTGTTCACACAGATATAAAACCAACCCAATTTCAAGCAATTTCAGATGCAATAATCAAGTTTGCTTGATTATGCATATGAATATGTTCTTAAATGTTCAGGTTATATTCAACGTGAAATCCACTAACGACTGAACTGGATGAAACATTTCATCACAAAAATATGTTCTATATGACTAAAATAAAGGCTACTTATTCGTTTCAATCAAAGTCCTGAATAATTAGAAGGAGATTGTTCTCACAGACTAATTTTCTTGATTAACGAAAAATTGATCCAGAATGAAGCATAAAGAATTTACACTGCTCCGAAAATTAAAGTTTGTATCAAGTACATCGGTTTTGCGTTGCAAAATGTATAGTTGTTTTGGATGTCAGCACGAAGTATTAAAAACTTACTAATCAACAGAAGTATACTTAAGCTTCGATGGATAGCTGAATGTTGAGCTACTATTTACACAAAATAATAAGTGATCTATAACTATGATGCCTAAAAAGTCCACTTGAAAACGATATGAGTCGACCTCTTTTCTTGTTATAACTTCATATATTTAAAACTGATATGTTCATCATTACCAAACTCGGCAGATCTGTAAGAACCAATCCAAGGAACATTCAAAAATTAACCATGAGGTTAATTATTTAATTCGTATGCAACTTGTGGTAGGTACTGACAAATGAAATGGGTTGACTCAAGAACCTTCCAAAATCTAATAAATGCTTATTTCTATTCTTCAAGGAACTACAGCAACAATTATGCAAATGAAAGAAAAAAATAAGTAAACTTCTCACTTTACTCCATCTACTGGTAATTTCGGGTCAGATCTAACTGGACACATTTTGACTCACCATGACTTCAGCAATTTTTGGATAGGTATCCGAATTATACATCTTTTAATTTGTGAATTATGAGTATTAGATAAGGAAATAAACAAATGAAACTCATATACGTGATGTAAGTAAATTATTACACAGGCTACGAAATAGAGTAATTTGTCCGTCAAATAAGAACAAATTCAAAATTGGCTCGACCAGCAGAATAAATTCAGGAAAAAAGCATTTCACAAAAATAATACAAAGTATTGTTTAGCGTTAGTGAAAATAGTTAATAATGCTACCTCTCTAAGTCTCAATAGCCGATAGAGTAGGGGACAAAAAATGGCATTCACCGCAAAGGCCCCAGTACACAATCGGCCATGACGGGCCACTGCAGGCCATCGCCATTGTGTACACGAAGGAATAATGGCGCATGATGACGGACAGTTGTCAGTGGATAATGGATCGTGGCGCGCAATGGCGATGTTGTCTGTTGTTTCGTTGCACTTCAAAGGGTATCATGACGTAGCCTGGCCGGTAAGTGATCACACAGTCGGCCACTGTTCAGTTCGTTACCGATCGACGTGATTACTTTAACGTCCATCTTATCACCAGGCAGCAATGAGTCATGCGCCATTGTGTGAACACCTTTGAAGCTGACGGGCAATGAAGGCCCATTGTGTACGATAGCTACTAGTACTCTACAAGGCTCAGATCAGATCATCTGCAGCTCGCATGTGTGGACTGCACTTCCGAGCACTCCCTGAAGCTTCTGCCGGACTCAATCCAGAAAAGATCAGCACGTCAGGTGGAGCCGCCCGACCTCATGAAGGACCTCAAGAGTCTGGGATATCAAGGCAAAGTGAGTGTTCTGTCTTTATCGACACAACACTGATGGACTCAACGGGCATGCCCTCACTAGCTCGAACTTCCTCTACCAAAGGTCATTCTTTTGTAGAGAACCTCAACGTTTTGGGATGAGCTGTACGACGGTTAAAATCTACAGCGTCTTGAGATCAGAGCGAGAATATATTTCTGGAACCTGTCAGGCTTTTTGTCTTTGCAAGAAGTTATCTATAAGGAAATCACCCAGTCACTGTCGGCACAGTTAGACTTTTTTTAGTTACTTATCACTACGATTCTATGTCTATTCAGTAGTATGAGTTGCTTTCAATCCTACCTGAAACTGCAAAGAAAAAAATAACCTTTCACTAAGCATTCTACCGACAGAACTTATTTGACGTTTTTATTTTGACGTACTATACTCTTTTCAAAATACAGCTGTTCAGAAAATTCCTGGTAAAAAATTTACATCGAAAAATTGCAATTTCATTTCAGCTTTCTGTCTATTTCAATTGCGGTATAAAAACGAGTTCGCAACAATTTACTTATTGCTAAAATACAGAAGCAGCTGTCAAATCTGCAACATGCTGCGTTTCATCAAAGACCGCCGTCTAGCTTGGAATAATAATTTCGCAAGTGAAAGCATCTACAATCTATATAATAATTAATGCTTGAAAAGTGAATTGCATGTTCTGAAATTGAAGTATATTTTTATATTTCCTATTTATTTCGGCCGAATGTACGATTAATAATAGCAATTATTGTAATGCGGAGTTTTGCGTGTTGGGTTTTGAACCAATCTACCTGACATGCAATATTTTGTTACATGTTCGCTTCGTTTATCTAGCCATATGCTATGAGAGCACTTTTTCTCCAGGAATTTTCTGAACGATCTGTTAAAAATGGACTATCCAACTTATGATGGATCAGCAAAAGCACCTGTCATAAGAAATAAAGCAATGTTATTCTACGGCAGTCAAAATCTTGAATAGGCATCAAGACTAAATAGAAAGTAAGATGATTATTACGTACTATTTAGAGATAAATAAATAGTCAACATTGAAGTATCTCAATTTTAAGAACAACTCTAATGAATTAGAGCTACGCCATATTGGTATCTTACAAGCAATATGAAGTTTTAGACACACTCTCTAATAGTTCATTCAAAGATTACAGACAATGGTAAGTTAGGACGTTTTTGCGATGTGCCACTTGCACAAATATCCTAAAGCAAATGAAACGCTGATATTATTTTTCAAAAGTATTGCGAAGCCCAAATTCTACAGACAGTCCCAGAATATATTTTTGGAACATTTGCGATGTCTACAAATTTTTCAAACGAGGGCTCATAAATCAGTTGGACAGTAAAAAAAATGCATTAAATAGTACTTAGACTATGGGAATTACAATCCCAACAACCACTGTCAGTTTTAAAACAGCTCAACGTGTGATATCCAGCTGTCATCACAGTAAAAGGAGAATAGTTTGAATCAAGAAGACTCAAAAATAACTGAAATGTTCACTATGCCCAAGAAACGTCGCGCATAGTGGAGGACGGTGCCTTGTAGACGCCTGTACAACCCCATTCCTGCGTCTTGTATTCCCAGTGTTTGGTCTTCTTGTTTGAAATGTAGCTGAATACCACTCACTTAGAATATTTTATTGCTTGTACTTTCTATTTTTATCCAATGAACAAACGTATATAATCTATGATACTGTATAATGATGAATACTGTACATCAAATAGACTGTAAATCTATATAGAACGATTAAAATTGCAATGTACATGAATCACATGATGATAACTAAATATATATTTACGGATGCAAATGTCCATTGCAAGAAAAGTTTTATTTTTAAAATTAACGATGATTATCTCCTCTCAGATATTAAATAACATATTGTGCAGAAAATATAAGCTCCCTGTCTGGGCACATAACGCTAAATTGTTCAAATCAAATGTATCAATCAGAATACGTTACTGGGTAAATACAGGAAAGAGATTAAAGACACAGTTTTTGAAGCAAGCAAAATCCAGAAAAATTTAAGTTGCGGACGGGACTCGAACCCATCCGGCATTGCCGGCTGACGCCTTAGAACGCTTGTCTCCGCACTATCGCAGGGCAGTTCCGGGTTTTTCTCATCCAAAAATTCCTTTCCTGAGCTGCTCAATATGTTTTTGAGATTCTCCATATTTTCACCAAGGATATATAAACGTTTTAGATATACCAGTTCAATATGATTGATCTATGAATTCCTTAAAATTTGTAAATTATGAATATTTAATTTTTGTGGGAAGTCGTGACATAAAAAGCTGAAATATGAAATCCCACAACTTTTTTGCAAAATAGCGGAGATTTTTTAGATTATCCAATTGTTTCGAACTGAAAATTATATTTATAATGTACAGGGCAAATGATGACTGTACTGTTGCTAATATTTAGGTAGCAAGAGAAATGTTTACAAAAATTTTCATACAATGAACAAGGCAGATTCTCAAAATTTTGTATTTTAACCGTTGAATGCTGCATGGAACAATATGATGAACAACAAATTTACTGTCATAATATGAATTCAAGTCACATTGAAATTTGAGAATCTGTCTTCGACCGTACTGAATATTTTCATATCTAGCGATTCTACAAATTTTGTTTTTTTGTAAAATTATCTGCATATACATAGCAACAAAACATACTAGAAGTAAACGAACGAATCAAACATTTTTCATACAGGAACCATCAACAATGGTATTGCGACATTCTTAGACCTTCTAGCCCTACAGTACTATCAGAAGCGTTCCGATGAATGGGGAGAATGATCTAATGGTTTCAACTTAGTAACCATTTTTTTTAAATAATAGCAGATTACTTCATTTCCATATATTCAATGTAAAATGATTCACTACTCAAAACATTGTCATGATGTTTCTCAATGACACTGACTGTGATAGAAAATTAGGTAGGTATATGATATTATGATCTATTGAATAGGAATAGTTACTAATTTACTGTATCGTATTTATCGTAAGATTTTTACTAACAAAAATGGCTAGATTAGTGGAGATTTTAGTATTTTTGGTATTAATGATTATTTAATTTTTTTGCATTGTGGTATGGGGTCCGCCAAAAAAGATGGAGGAAAGATGACGCCAATCTGACGACGATTTCTCTTGTATCGTATAACCGTTCAAATGCGACCAACATTGATCTTTTGGTGCATAGATTTGAATACCTCTGTTTCGAATTTGATGGAATCGATACTGACCATGTTTATTTTCAATAAGACCACACCAAACATGCATGCAGTTGAAACAAAACAATGCATGTTCAGAGTACACTACACCTTAGAGCCTAAAAATCTATATAGATTATATCATTGCAGAAAATATATGACCTTGGAACTCATGTTGAAAGATGTAATTGAAAACTTCCACTGTGGTTTTCATTAAAAAATACCACAAACGTGTTTGAAAATGAAACGCATGAATTGATGATCAGAGCTAGTTGTCTTAGCCATGTTCCTTCAAAATTTCAAAAATGCACGTAGTTCGTATCTTGAGGTACAGGTTGTGGGTCAGTAAAAATCGCCGACCGCGGCTACTGACAACTGCCCCTGCATCAAGCAATCATACCATACCATTTTTCTGAGTTTCTATAATGCGAATTTGGAGAACCACCCATGTTTGTGGAAAAATCTTACAACATTGTTCTTGGGAACAAGTTGAGAATAATTCGAATATGCTGTTCATTCGAAATACAATGTAAGTGATCCGCGTCTGATCGTACCTGTAGGTGTTCTTACTCTAAAAAGTCAACGTATTTACACCCGTTTTAATCAAAATGTGCATGCTCAAATGATGTGGTTTACAATAATACACTCAATATTATTATTAATATGACGAGAGCTACTACGAGGCAGATTATGATCAGGATCTTTTTCTGGAAAAAAGAAACGTAAAAAAATAATAAATAAAACAAACTTAAAAGGTCGATATGTTTGTGTGCGTGTGTGTATACTGGTTTTTGCAATTTATATACTTTACTCGTGTAATGCGAAAGCCCGAGGAAAGATTATAAATTGTATAACTGTGCTTATACTTGGTGTATATTTGATGAATGGCAAAAAAGCGGCAATCTGTAAAAAACCTGCCAAGGCATACAATTGTATTCATTTGACGGTCTAATATATTTAGCCTTTGTAGAATGAACACGCCTTACTCATTTTAAGCCAAAGATACAATATCCGCAGCACCATCTTGTAGTGGCAGATGATACTGCGAACTGTGGCATCTTGATTCCGTAAAATGTCATCCTTACCTTGATTAGCAATTATTTTCATTTATTTCGTTAACGACAAATAATTTGAGAGTTGCTAGATCTATCAAGATTTTTCTCAACATCGCAATCGACTATCCAAAAGACAAGTAGTATTTATTTACTACATAAACCTCAACACAATGTAGGCGAAGTGATTCAAAAACACAATCTAACATCCCCAAGCTTCGTATTTTCATGATTATCAATTTACCGGTCATTTGCAAACAAATATATTTTTTTGGAAGCCCTTCAAGATCAAAAGCGTTTATTATTTTTATGTGCGCAAGATTTGAAAATTTATATTGATGCGTGAAAATTACACTTGACAATATACTTCATATCAATCATGATTATGCCAAATTGAATGAGAAGCCTAGTTCTGAAGGCAGTAATGATTCTGGGGGAAAAAGATTCACAGTATTAAGTGTGAAATGTCGCCACAAGATGACACTACGGACATTGTCAGAAATAATGCCATTCGACACGCAATGATTAGACTAAGCATGGCTGCTTCTCCATTTATTGAAACAAGTTTGATTGGATCATCTATAAAAACATTTTGGTAGTAATATAATTGAAGATGATAACATGTGATGTTACAGAAATTTGAAAATAAGCTGCTTCATTTACGTTATGCTTATTGAACACACGCACACATCTATAACTACGTGAAAAAACGAACGAAGAAAAACGACATATAAAACATCAAAATATCAAATGGATAGAGATGACCAATACAATGTTTTATCGTATGAAGATATGAATCAATTTTATAAACGAGAGAAAATATGTATTGCAATAGACCTACGAGGGGTAGTTTTCATATTTTCGAATCTGCGATTCTTAAAAATGTTTTAATCACATGAATTGCTAATAACTGCCCGCCAATGCAGGTTCAAACTACAATAAGTACCGAAATTATTTCCCAAATTATTTAAGAATTTTCAAAAGTGGAACTTGTTTTATTCAAGCTACCATATCCACTTTGGAAGTATTCATACTAAGGTGTATATTACTGGATGTCTGAAAAAAACATTAGCACATTCACTAGATACTAGATACTATATATAGAAACCAAATGCAATTGCACTTCAAGTGTTTCATCGGCAAAGTGCTACATTCTGAAATAATTTTTTTGATCTTTTTTGTTTCTTGCTTTCATGGTTATTTGAAAACGACCCTTCGTACTTTCTAGACAATATGAATATATTCAATGACCACGTAATTTATATAAGCTATCATTTTACACTAATGTACTTGTCATCTTTTAGATAACAAACTTTAAGCAGCCAGGATATATTTTTTATACAAATAATGATTTCAACCGACTTGTTAATGGCTTGAAGGAGTTACAGTAACTTCAATTTCAGTCTTGTTCTTGACGAGAATTGCCCATCCAACCAAACAATTATGTGAACACTGAATTATTGCCGGAGGGTTGCTTTGTTTCAATGTCTTAATGCAACTTTTGAAACTTATTGAAACCACATATTTTCACTGACATTCCGGCTGCCTCGGCAGTTTTTATTAAAGTACAAAACAGAATGAAAGAAAGTAAAGATCATTCATATGTATTGTATCAGGTGGATGATTCATCGAAAAACATTCAATCATTTTTTTTGCTTAGCGTTGTTAACGTTCATATGATACACACATCCTGACTGCTTACTAAGAAAACAAACGCCAGATAATTACAGCAAACTAAAGCTATTACACATCTAAAAAATGGACAAGAGGAAACTGCTGATGAACACCACCTACCTTCCTAGCTTTGCTCTGGTACTGTTGGGCGGCTTTCAGTTCAGTACCACCTTGATGAATGAACGTTTGAGCGTTACCCACGTGGTACTCCACTCTGTCTATCAGCTCCCCCTAGGCCACAGGGTCGCAGATCCGCGCAAAGGTGGAGAGGAAAAAGGTGGGGGGTGGGGGTACAAACAAACAACCAACACCAACACAGTAATATATACACAGTTAGTACCGAGAGAAACAGTGACAAAGGCACAGAGAGTAGTTAGTTCAAGTTAATAGTGCAAAGCAAAAGTTAACGATCGGGGGTAGAAGAAGGAGTAGGGTAGAGGTGAAGTGGAGAAACAAAAAAATACGTAATATTAAAAAGCGCCTCACACATAGTATATATATCTAAAGGTAAAACAGAGCGACTCACCCGCCTGGCGCGGCTCTGGTACTTCAAAGCCTTTTTGGTATCTTGGGTGGCCGTTTGGACATAGTCCACGGCGTGTTCCACATGGTACTCAATGCGATCTATCATTTCGCCCTGGAAGATGGGCACGTGTGCCCAGCGGGAATGGTTAGGGTTAGTTTACAAACAAGCAGAGAACATGCAGTCAATCGCTTGAGGAAGGTGATACATACTGAGTGACAATGAAAGTACTGTCCAAGGCCACATCTGAAAATGGCTGGAGATGGAAATATGCAATTTGTTACATACAGTCAATTGAATATCGTTTCTGGTTTCACCGGATTCAATTATTTAAAATGTGATACCTCTAATATTTTGAGGTTTTTTGACTCTAAGGAATTCTCAACAAATTTATCATACACCATCATTTCCGGTTAAACCGCAAACAATTTCCAATTGTTTTTATGCGGGAAACACAATTCACAATTCCCAACCTTGGGAACAAAGGAACAAACAAAATAACATATTTTCATCTCTAGCCATTTTGGAACGGTTTTGTGGATGGTACGTTAATTGCCACCCGATATATAAATGTAGAAAAAAATAGAATTAGAATGATAACACCTGTTAGCTAGATCTGGTATAACCAAAAATTTTGCAGACTGCCCCCAACGCATACGAATTTCATAGCTCGGACTCCATGCTGGGACACATGCATTTATTATAATATATTAATAAATTTAATGTGTTCGAGTTGTGAAATTCCTGTTCGTAATGGGACAGAAAATTGCGGTCCGCCTCGCAACCTTCTTATTGTTATCACTTTTACTAGTCTTCGCATAGTAGTAATCTTTTGCTTTTCATCCTCTGTTCTAAGTATTATATCAAACTGATGAGTATAAAGAAAGATCTCTAGATGTATCCAAAACTGGGTTTAACCTGATTCTCACGTAATTTCATTCTTAAAACAACTTTGTACTTTGGAAGATCATCAGCACAGGTTATTAGTTCATGGGAACATACCGTATCTCATTTTCTTACAAACAACTAGATTTTAGTCGCGACTTCTAATTTTATTCACTTACAACTATGGAATTATACACAATGATGCAAATCTCACTAATTTACTTTTTGCTTTTCGACACGTTGCCCATGAGTTAGCAAAAATTCTAAGAATCTAATATTACTTCAAGATGACGAAACATATATGATTAGAAATACGAACATTTTGAAATGACTGATTCTATAGTAGAATTATTCAAATGCTTGGTAAGATCTCATTCAGAATATGTAGCAGTTGTTCGGTTATCTCAAACAAAGTAAGTATCAACCTCAGAGAGAAAGTAGGTACAACAAAGATTCCTGAGATAACTTCATGTAAGACTGTCATAATGTATACCCAGTTTTTGTGTCATATATGAGTATGGCGATTAGTTCCCAGATTAAAATACTGCATCAATCCATCTATGAGATCGTTAATAATCCTAAATAATATTAATAAATCATGTAATATTCCATCTACCAAAAATAAACCTAAGATTTCAAGATAACAAGGTTTGTTCATCTGAAAATATAAACAACTCAAGTCTTGTCAACAAAATAAACTAGCTGCTCTTTACATAACGTGATGTTTGGTTTGTTCTTTCTTGTTTTATTTTTTCGCTATAGTTTAAGGCAAACTACACGTAATTACTTATTTGTGCATAAGAAGAATACAAAAATAAAGTAAATAAATTCTTCTTGTTATTGTTGTCCCTAAAGAGTATAAATTAACAACTCCTCTTCAGTAGATAGTCGG
The DNA here is from genome assembly GCA_949316355.1 of Bruchidius siliquastri. NCBI lineage: Eukaryota > Metazoa > Arthropoda > Insecta > Coleoptera > Chrysomelidae > Bruchidius > Bruchidius siliquastri. The sequence continues at coordinate 30,280,825 of OX438534.1, forward strand.
TGAGAACACCTTTAATCAGAACCTCAATTTTACAAAAAAAGATCACAGCCGCTGTGACGGCAAACCTAGTCTCAATAGGTCCGCATTCGCAGTTCTTTCTGATATATTTCACAAACACGTCATGCCTGTCATATAAGACAAAGATGGTCGTCATCATCGCAGATGCAAATCATTGGTAATCACAAAAGGAAAAAAACGAGAAAAATTGTTGAACCTGATTTATAGAAACGGTTGATACTTTCAAACGTACTAATTATATTATACCTCTTAGTACTACTATAGATTAGTTTAAATGGAGAGACTGGTATTAGTTACAGATGATAGAGAGGATGTAGAAAGATAATAGTGGTGAACACAGCGGCATGCACTTGAAGTCCCGCTGGGACTTAATGGGTATCAACGCGGTGGATTTCGTCTCGCCAGGACAATTGGCAATTAAACCGTAGTAATTTTTTTATATCCAAGGATAGATCGCTTTTATCGTAGGGAAGTCGTTATTTTTGTACGTCAGAAGCAGACTGGCGAAAGATCTCTTGTCATTTCTATATTTAGGCTCATTCAATGGGGCATATACTTTTCAATATAAGCATGCTATTCGGATTCAGGAATAATAGAATAGACGTATTGGCCTTCTTTCGGGCTACAAGATGTGAATAAAATTATGGATATGAAAAATATGAGAATTCAGTTGTTTTACATGACAAAATTTAAAAAAATAGAAATGTTAAATTATAGCATGTAGTTACGAACATGCCAAAAGATAATATTCGAATGAACCATAGCCTAATAAAAACACATTAGAAAAACAGACATAATCATAAAATTCCAAGGGTTGGACACATGTAAATTGAAGAGAGAGGGAGATGTGTTGATGAATATCTGTGATCCCTTGATCCTTTTAATTCTCAACAATCTGCTTCTGAGATCACACAAACTATTTGAATCAATACTGTTTTGACAAAAAGCAGAGCATATCTGCCAGGACATTCAACACAAATTATAAAGTTGAGGTTTCCAACAGATTTTTTTATTGGTGGGTGAATTTAAAATAAAAGCTACCATCCAACCAACTTTTTGACATTCACTACTGTACTTATATCGGAAAATAAAAATTGTTCAAATGGAATCAAATCAAAGATAATTCGCTATTTTTGTGGAATTTACATCCAGGCATATAATATCTGGTCAAAAGCGTAATGAGATAAATTGTGAATTCAATATTTTACCAAGCATGATCATTCATAGATGGAAATAAGGAAATACAAGGGTTGGAGGAATGCACCAAACCCCGTAAGGGTCTCTTGTACACAGAGAATAATAGAATAATTATCTGCTAATATCTAGTAGTAATCCAGTATTAGTTACACACAACTGAAGTAAAATACGTTTCCATCTGCATCTATTATAATATAAGTATTTAATGGAGTCGTTCAATATCTAAAATATACAATCATATTGACGGCTTGCCTGAAATTATATTCAACAGGAAGTAGGAATGTTGTTTCGTTTTATTGAAGTGTTATAGAAGTCATGATTTTATGAAAAATAACAGATCACTTATCCTATATCTATCCATACATTTTCCAACTTATGACAAAAAACACTTAAGCTTTGTTTTTGAAGTAGCAAGGCAACAAGTCGTTTTCCAAAAAAAAATGGAGAGTTCAGAAACTGAGGGTGGGAAGTTAAAGGTGGGGGTTTCTCAAATTTTTTGATATTATCAACTGGAACGTTTTGCCCTGGTAATCGTCCGTAGCTCGTACTGTCTAAACATGAAAGATTGTTCACGAATTTGCCTTCAAAACGGATGAACATACAATAAACGATACACATTTAACCACAGTTCTTGTTGACGATACATCCGACTTTTGAAATAGTAAATATTCATTTCATTTGGATTTTTTCAAACACATTGAAGATAGTTTATTTGTTTCCTCAAGGATTTAGCAACGCGACTACTACAATGCATTTTATAACTGAATTAATTATGATAAATAATTATGAAGGTGCTATTGAGCCTCTAAAAAGTGATGTTGAAGGTAAAGATCGGATTATATAACTGTTGATTCATTTGAGGTAAGTCTTGGAAATTATAAATATTTTGGAAAACTTGAAAATGCTTTTGCGATGCTAAAATAATGAACTTTAAATATTCCCAAAAGTTTTTAGATTCAATTTTTGAAAATGACTAGTTGCAAAATCCTTTCCAGATTTCTATATTTTAACTGATACCACTGCATGGGAAGTACAGATTCAAACTAATTGACATGATTCTGTGTACATACATCAATACAGGCGAGAATTTAATTCTACCTTGTAGTTAATTATTCCTCCAAAAATACCACTTATATATGAAAAAATATAGTTTGCATATATTTGTATTTATTAATTTTAAGCAGACAAAATCAGAGGACATTAATTTTGCTCGATACATACTAGGCAACAGATTGCGTGTTTCTAGAGCTGCTAAATGTTTCCAATTTCCATCTAACATGATCAGTACCTTGGCTCTCAACGTATCGAGCTAATTCGATTACCAACCACAAATATGCGCACAAATTATTGCCTACCTGATTCTCTACGAGCATCGCCATGTCCATAAACATATCGTGCAACTCCCTAATGGAGTTTTCCAACTTTATAATGTCCGCGTGCCGCGCTTCGATGTCTGCCAACGTCTGCTTCGCTTGTTGTGTCTCCATTATAATCTGAAACACAACAAATACATTTGAAATTTGCATGCAGAGATACAAAACGTGATCCAATATGTTGACTGGAAAACGGTTGCATTTGTGCAAAAGTGAAGCTTTCATTTATGACCGCATTCCAACAGGATATAAGTTTTTAGTGATATATCTGGCGGTTGAGCTATTAAACAAGAAATATTTCAGCACGACGTATTGTTTTACTTAATTGAAACCATCTTCAAGTTCGTTTGTACTTTGCAGAAAATAACGTTGCGTTCAGCTGCCTTATAGGCAGTTTTGAATTGGTGTGATCCGTTTTCTACAGATTACAAATGAATCTAAAGATGGTTTAAATGCAAAAAATCAAGCAACTTTGCGAAATAAGTTAGGGCTAAACATGTTTGTATAACCATGAGGTCAGGTTCAATAAGAATAGCCACAAATCTATCTTCTCACAGTGATTTAACGATTATCAGCTACGATAAACACTACACAGTTTTATCACTGGTCGAACTATTTGTCACAAGCTTTTATTTAACCTGAAATGTATTTATGTGTGTACGTGTTATGTTTGTTCGGTGGAATCTTCAACTCAATTTTGGAGCAGATATCTTTAACCGATGGAGCTGAAATTTTGTATAAATTTTCAATTTGGATGGCAATGCATGGGTATTACGTCATTCTAAATCCAACATGGCAGAACACCCAAGACGGTGAACTAGTTATTTTTGATGCACTCCTACAATATGGGCATTAAATGAAAGGACTTGATGAGAATACGGAAGATAGCAAAAAAAAAATGGTGATCATAAACACTGTTTGCAGCGCTAACTAAAAAGTAAAAAAACTTTATTGAAAGCAAGCTTTTATTTAAATGCGCTAAAAAGAATTAAATAAACTATTACTTTAAAACTTTTGCTATAAACTTATCGCGTCATTACACGATTTATATGATACGAAAGCTTATCACGAGATTTACCTGTGAAGATAATCAAGTAAATTAAATAACTTGATCTGACTGATTTTCATTTTCAAAATTTTCAATCAAAGTAAATACGAGTACTCAAATCTCGCGGTAACCTTTCATGTCATATCAATTTGACGTTAAAAAGTTTATTTTATTCTTTTTAGCGCATTTAAATAAAATTTTGTATTTAAAAAATGTTTTTTTACTATCGATTTATTTTAAACCGACACGTATTATACCAACTCTATTAGCATCTTCAAGGTGAGATTAAAAATTGATTTCCCTATTTAAGCCAACAGTTGATGAAAAACGTGTCGGTTTATAAGAGGAGTTGGGCGAATGGTAAAATTGTGTAGTGTTTGTGATTCATTTTTATAATAGAAAACATTTTTAAATGGACTGCCACTCAATTGGTATAAATTGAATAGAACGATACTTACTCCTTGTGTGAAGACTGCTGGATTGCCCTGTTCCAACATTTCCTCTAGTTCTTCGTTAGTTGTCTGCCTACCAGCTATAATAGAAGGCAATAATAGTACATTAGTAGCATAACATTAGGCATAAAACTCCCAGCCCATATAATTCATTTGAGACGTTGTGTGACATACTTGAATATTGGAGTCTACGTATTAGTATATAATAGTTGACAAGACACAAAAAGGAAGTCGTACATGCGCAATATCGTTTAACGAAGACTTAAATACATGAATTAATGACAATAATCAACAGCTCTAGATTCTGATCAAAATATCCAATACAGCAGCACGTGAAATACAGAGTCAACCTACTTGACACCATTCAGTCTCATTTCAGTCAAAAAGCAGCAAAAATGATGGATGATAGAACGTATTTACCAAGACCTACAATTTTTTTTTGAGAACTACATCCAGCTACAAATTTTTGAATCATTGGAACCATCAAAAAATTACGTTAGTTATTTCATTGTTCGAGTTTTTTGATGATAACTCTGCCGCCACTGCATCGAATTTACGAAACTGGGGAGCTTTTTTGTCCTTTTATATAGGAGCCATACATTCCTGGATGGAATACAGACCTACAGACAGATCAACGGAAGTGAGTGACATGGTATTTCGTGATGTACGAGTATATGTCGTGAAGTCTCAAAAGAATACAATTTCTCAAATTCAGTTTTTACGATTACAATAGCATAACTTGGGAAAAAGGATTCTAACCGGATTTTGCAGCTGTGGATATTTTTAATTGCAATAAAGATAATATTGTAACTGCTGAAACACCTTAAATATTTTATCATCAACAATATCCCAAAATTTTCGATTTCTCAATTACTAAAATTTCTGAATCCGAAAAGAATATTTGTAATCACGCGTCATTCAGATTTAGGTATGTAGATTGTTGAAAATGTAATGTATTAGTAATACTACTTCGGACTTGCATTGTCCTGAGATTTTTCCAGGTGAAAGCCATAGGCTGAGATGAAAGCCTGAAGACGATTCAGGATACCAGATCAATCAAGACGTTGCGAAGCACAAAAATCCTAAGACAATAGAAGTCCAAAACAGTATTACTAAAACATCCACGTTATCTACAAATTTCAAACAACAATCTAAAACTTTTTCTTGTCACACTAGTAACCTGGTGGTTAAATCAGTACATAAAAAGTACTTTATGATGGAAATGAGTGACCTAGTTTTTCAGGATGTATATATCTTTAAACATCGAGAAAACGCAATATCACGAACTCGATTTTTGCATATTGGCGTGAGAAGTAAAACAAAACTTGGGACGATTGAATAATTTTTTTTGTTTTCAATGACTCCGTCACAAAGCACCAATTTTTTTAAGTATAACAGTACTACCTACTACAACGCCACATCATGTGTTACCAAATTTCATCAAAATGAATATTAAAATTACACAAAGACTAAGACTACAGACAAGCAGACCAACCGAAATGAGTTTTCGTATTGCATACATATTAAATTGAAAAAAAATCAAATTCTAAAATCTTTGTGAATATACTTCCCTCGCACGAAAACTGCCATTTGTTTTGGGATCCTTACACATTTACGCGATAAAATATTTTTACACTGAATTTAAATGTATCAAATGAATGCAACGTACATATTAAATATGTGAAATATTAAAATCCTGTCCCCCTTCCCCGTCAGCGTAATTTTTTTCTCACGAAACTATAAATTCCAAATAAGTAGTCCAGCAGAATAATGAAGGCGCATCGATTTCCATCCGCATTATGGATGGATTTTAATATTCTCTTCGTTGGGAAGAAGGCTGTTTATCTTCGACTTGACATACAAAATTAATGGATCATAGATCTTTTCCTGTTTTCCGTGACCTCCTACATTATGCAAAGTGATATTCATTTACATTCATTTAAAAGAATATATGTCTAATAATTTTTTAGGTCACGTTGGTGCTAGTTCATCAGTTCCTCTATACTTTTCATTTAGATTTTAGATGCTGTCCTTGGTCTATCTATAACTCAGAATGGACGAGTCTTGTTTTACTGGAAAACCACACAACTTCCGATTGCTGGTCGGATACTCTGACCAATTGAGCTAACTAGGCATCTGCGAACTCGTTGCAGTGCGCGGATGATGTTATGCGGAATCCCCCGAAAATCATTCTTCCGAATTTCAAACTGCGCGCGTCGTTCGTATCTCGAGGTACAGGATCGTCAATGTTTGAGTTGGTTTCATTGGCGCTCTGCAACGAGTGGGGAGGTGTCCAATTAGCTCAGTTGGTCTGAGCGTCCGACCGGCAAACGGAAGGTATGTGGTTCGAATCAAAATGCGAATTGTGTATCAGCTTCCACCTTGCGGAAAAAGCAAGTTAATAATTGTAAATTTTTTTATATATTTTTGGAGTTCTAAAAAGATTGAAATCATTTAAATTTTTGACCTGCTGATCCACTTTAAGCAAGTTTCAAGAATATGGTTAAACCAGCAAAAGCTTCAGATCAAAGTTGCTAGTTTTGAAAATATTTACTAGGTTACTTCATGTTACGTAAAGATCAGTTGTAATACAATTGCTTTCTTATCTTATAGTTTCTTCTACTGGAAAACTAGAATGCTCGAAATATCTTTCAATACCACGTCATAGAAAATTATTCAGGAAATAATTTTTATAAAGCCTAAAATTCCTCAAAGCCATATTCCTCATAGGATATACAAGGTCATCATAAAGAAAGGGGTATAATTTAAAGGTTCATATATCTGGAATAAATCAAGCTAGGAGCACAAAAATCTATATTCTTCAATCATCCAATGTTCAAGATAAGCAGACATTTTGTAAATACATAGTCTCCAATGCTGTGGGCTGTGAACGCTAAGAGTATAGGAGGGAGACACCAAGATAGATAGAATGGGAAAGGTTGCCTTTACATGAAAAATCCTAATTATTTAAGCTATGAAATTAAAAAATACACAATAAGATGAAAAATATCCCTCTCTTTATGAGAACCTTGTATAATAATAAATATTTTGCAAATAATTCCAACCAATAAAGAGAAATAAGGAAAGAGAGAAAAGTTCTATCGGCAGTTTAAAAGTTTTGTGGATAGCACAGGCCTACGATTGTGACTAATGGAGAAGAAAGCCCGGCAAATTACTTCCAAAAGAAATAAGGATTTATTTGCCTCCGGCAAAAAGTGGACATTCTGGAAGATGGATAGAAGAAACTTTTTATTATTTTCAAGAAAATGAAAGAATATTACGTGAGCTCAAATAAATTTTCGTATATTTTGTTTTTTATGGATTATATTTTCTCAGTGTAGCTCTTAATAACAATAATTGCGGTACCTAAGCTATTTTTGTACTTTCTACTGATTAGGGGTGGCTTAAATTATGAAGTTGATGATATTGACACGGTATTTCAAATCAAAAGCATACCTAAACAAAAAATGTGAAACGCCCTGATAAGTTTTTTGAGCATAGTCTAATATTACCGCTGATTCTGAAAATAATAGCTAAATAGAATTTCTCTAACTTTATTTACTCTTAACGTTCATTCTACCTAAGCCCAAAACATTTACTTATTGGTAGGAACTGGACATCTTTATAACGGTAGCTGTGGCCATAATATAAAAAACGCTTGTATTTAGTTTTTATGAAGGGGGCTAACTTTTGTATTTCGCCAACAAATATTACAGATCACAGCATTTCAACGGAATGAGGAAACTGACAACTAATATTAAGTGTATGCTCTCCACAATGCTTCTGATATGAATGAGCCGAGATAACGGTACATCGTAAAAGTATTTACGAAGAACAAGAGATGTCGCTGTAACTCAGTTCACTCTTGTTGACAGATGTAATGGATATCTGTTGCCGCTTCAAGGCAGTCCAGGTGTTAGGACCGTTGGTTTCGTAAGATGTCAATGGGCGTCCCCATAGAGGGTGAGTTCATGTTGCTCTCATACCCTTTACTGGGTTACGTATATAGTACCCGATTGCTCTCTACACTTAGACCGCCAGGCTATACTGACGAGTCTAGGCTGAAGACGAAAAATCCATGTCTATAGCACGTCTAATGCATTGTAGCATACACTTAATATAATGAAATTATTAACCAGAAATGTCTTCTACATTTTTTCTGTATATATACATATTCAATTTTTCTATACTGTGTACATTGTACAATAGTAATTGGAAAATAAATTGTATCTATCTATCTAGCTAGCTATCCACCCACAATCAGCCACCGGTAATAAATTAAACACCCCCGACATTCATCCCATATTACAACAAAGCAATAGCTTTGACATAATAAACCGCACCTAAATTGATACCACAGCATAATACCCGACACCAATACGGAATCACGCGTAGGTACACCACGGTGACGTCACCCGGCAAAAACCGCAGCCTGCGTGGGAGATTCTGAGAGAGGAATCTCGCAAGTTTTCACAAACAAGTGGTAGTATTCAGATATAATTTTGTTTTTTTACAACGTGACATTTCTTATTGGGAAATCAACCAGACATTTCGTAGTGAATGGAAATATCCCGTGAAGGTTTTCACTGGGTGATTTTCCGTGTGGTAGATGCTGATGATTGTAAAGCCGTGTCATGCGAGGGAGTATTTTAATCTCGGAAAATTTATGTTTCCATACATTACAAGCTTTTATTTGACTTGCAATGTAGGTATCTAAGTAACTATGTTTGTTTGGTGGAATCTTGCTCGTCAATTTTGAAGCAGATATCTTCAACCGATTGTGCAGAAATTTTTGCTACATCAAAACCAGTGATAATAAATTTGGTCTACTTTTATTATCACTATACTTGACTCAATTTCAATGAAGGCCAATTCTTCTCGATATGCTGTCGTTTTTGTCAAGTTTTCTATCCTGCAAAAGAAAACTAAACAATGTGATAACTTACTGATTTCCAACTGTCTCTGTATCCTTCCTTTACACCGTTCTCTGTAGTCAGTCTGTGTTCGGTTATACTCCGTCATCACCTCGACAAACTTCCTTGATAACGTCGAATGCTGCGTTTTTCGTATCCTCAAATCCGCTGACGATTTATTATGTGTCTCCTCTTGTTCTATATTTTGTTCTATCGCTGTAAACGAAAAACAAAACACATTTAGCCAATAATTACTACACATACACTAAACTGAATACCTTTACTAACGTTTCGGCTGCCTCTGCAGCCTTTATCAAACAATATGATTTTTTTTAGATTATAATTACTTGTGGTTTTGACTAGAAGCCAGTAGGAAAAATCAGATAAACCAGAGCGACAAATAGAGAATTATTTCAGAAGTTCTATTAACATATGGGCCTTTTTATATACTAGTCGTAAACAAGTAACCACAAAAACTATTAGGCTCGTTTTATTGAAGCTTAAGCTAAAGTGTACCTAATTTCACAAATTTCTGATATAGCGACATCTTATCCGCAGTATGAGATTTACAGATATCCAGCGGCTCATGCAGAGTTTATAATTTATATACATATGTAGATTATAATGTTTCTGCGGAGATGCTATGATCATCTATTTAACTAACGATTTCTGATAGCTTGATTTCGAAAAAACCTTATCTGCATTGCTTTCAAGCTATACTAAGGTATATTTTTTCGAATTCATATACTTGTGCGGCAAACTGTTAGTTTTGTTTAACTATATAAAGACTCATTATATGGTAACTAATAACTTACCCTTCAGCTTGGCACGGACTTTGTTGGCAGTTTTCTTTATGTCGGCCATAAGGTCTTCCAGTTCTTGTTTCGTTTCTGTAACAAAAGAAAAGAAATATGAGTTTTCCATAGCGAATCAAATAGTATATAAAATAGGCTTCTAACTAATTTTCGAATTACCCAGGAAACAAATTTTTGTCCTTTTTGAAAAAGAAACATTTTATTGGTTTCTTATCCTCCTGGAGAATATTTTTTCTCTATTTTATAGCGGATAGAGTGTAACAAACATACCAAGTCTCCTCCCATTTACGCCTTTCTAATCATATTCGGATCCAGCACCCCCAAATACATCCGGACACGGAAACTTGTTTGCTTGTCGTCAAAGGGAGGGGGACTGGTCAAATTTTGTATTTAGAGGGGGTAGGGGGGAAAGCAAACACGAAAATGGCCCCCGTAATCTTTCGGGGAATTTTCGCATAGGTATAGTGTCATTGTGGTTCTCGAGCGGATCGTGATCAAGTATTCTTAAGATTGACAACTTTCAAGAATAGTCTTCCATAATATAGCTAAGGGTGAGACTATATTCAGGAATTTATGTCAGGTATTTTTTAGCAACTCTTCTTCGCGCTCCCTCCCTGTGCCTATGAAAATGCGCATAAATATTTATTCCACATTTATACCTGACCTCTAAAGTCCCTACTTACTTACTAATAATCTCTGACTCATGTTACATGCAAAAAATATTCTATCTGTATTAATATACAGTTAGATTCGGCTTAGCTTAAAATCAAATAAAGGCCGTAGTCCTGATAAGAGAAGAAAATGAAGTATTGAAAAGCGTAAAAAATAGATTGAAATTGGAAAAATTGATGCAAAATTGATGACTACTGTCTATTTGAATTCGACAAGCCTTGGCTTCGGAAAATTCACCGAGTATTTTCCAGCATAATAGACACAAAAAGGGATTCCCACGCGAAATCGATGTGAAAATGCCTGTGAAAAACATAATTTTTCAACAGTCAAAGCCGTTTTCTGTAACAGCGTTGTGTGCAGTTATATCGATTTTGTTTATACAGACGAGCTTTCTTGCAGGATTGGATCTAGTAGAATACAAACACACATTAGATCTACATCTCAAATTATTTGAGGCGTGACTTGATATTTATTAGAAGGTTTTCTGCACTCGAAACTTGATAACAAAGTTTGAATAAGTACGTTAGAGATAATACGTGTTTCTGACTTTCTCTACTCATGTTCGCTCGCCTGTCTTTCGGTTATAAATCGTTCTTACGTGACGTAATGGGAGGATAGCACAGGAACTCGTACTTGACGCCGCCTTGACGCCTTGGTTCCTGGTTCCTGGACTGAGGACAATGCGTATGTATCTCCACAGGTAGTTGCTAAGCAAATTCATCGAAAATGACGGGACATCGAATAGAGATGCTTTAGAGCAATAATTAAGTTGTAACGTAACAACAATGTGCCTTAACGAATATTCTACATTGAATGAATCGAAAAATGTCTAATTAGAAGTTGGTCTTGTAAATAAGCCAACTATCTAAAGTCTATCATCGCCATCGGTGTCTCGAAGGTTAACATGTAAATATCGCTGTACTTCATTGATATTAGTTTAAAAATTATGATTTGGATTGGATTTATAATACAAATATATCTTTTGTAGTTAAATTGGAAGAATATTGAAAATACCGATAAATTTTGTGTTTTAATATACTAAAAATTAACAAATATTCCAGGTTTTCTGATATTTCCATAATTTCTAATTTTCTCATATCAATTCCAAAACCCAGCAAACTGTTGTTGCACTTGTTGATAAAACCCGTTGGTTGAATTGAAAGATCCGGCCCTGTACCCCACAACAATATTATGAGCAGCTTAAATGAATTATGAACCGCAGCGCCATTTTAAACATGAACGGCAAACATTTGAATTACAGCTCACGCGTATTTTCAAATTTTGTTTCAGCCTGAAAATAAATGGACAGCGAAACCGCGTTGATTATGTCGAGTGGGAAAAGCTGCAATGTAGCCGAAGTGGGTCGGTCAGGATTAGCATTTTTATTAATGAATGTTATATATAGTGGCGGTTACTGGAACTAAATTGTTATTTGAATGCGCATGCAATTTGCACGATAGTTATTTACCTGAAAATCCTCAAAAAAAAAGTAAAACAAGATACAAATTTGCATTTTTAAACTCGGAAAGAGACTTGATTCACAGTAGGATTTGAACGACATGATTTCTGCTTGCCATGCAGACGCTCGTACCAACCGACATTTGAAACGCTGACTTTTGAATCACTGAACGCATCTAGCGACGTGACTAGGTCAGTAACGATCTCTGACCGCTTTTTGCTGACTGACAACAACAAATCCTCATTCACAAACAAAAAAATCCTAGCTCATGGAAGGAATCAATTCACAAATCTGCTTGCTGAGCGGATGTTCTTAACTGGGCTACGAAGACACGAGTATATTTATCGACCTGGAACGCCAATTTTAGGAACGCACCCGCGAGAACAATTTTTCCTCGGAGTTTCAAACTGCGTTTCAAACAAAGACAAGCCCTTGATGGGGATTTCCACTGCTGATTGATTAAAGAGTTGTCTTTCACCTCAAATGATATCGCCTTTTGCAGGAGATAAATTGTCTGCAGTTTAAGGGATTACGGGACGTCACATCACTAGTCTTACAACTTTTTTTCAAATATGGATCAAATAAATTATACAATATGGTAGAGGATGTTATGGTATACAATTCGAATATCTCAAACCAGTCCCTCAAGCAATTTGTAGGTACACCAAAAACAAAAAATAATCTGATATCGAGATAAAAAATAAATTTGAATCTTACTAACACATACTCGAGCATTGCATAGTCTTATTCGAGAAATCACAATTCTGACACCTCGTAATAATGAAAGTGACTTCTTTGTTAATTATCTGTTATGAATTTACTCGACGCCAAATTTTGAAATATCCCAATTCAAGTTGCCTAATCCAATAGTATCAATAATATACGAATTATATAAATAGTATATGCTCCTTCGTGAAACGCTTCTATCATATACATAAAATAAGTGTGTACTTAACACACAGTTTCACAAATAAAACTCTTTATCCTTCATTGACGCTTTTCGATTTATATTTAAATCATCGACTGACAGTCCGACGAAACTGTGGGCAAGTACACAATTATTTAATCTGCATGATCTTTGGATTGCTTAATAAATCGTTACACATCCACCATTTTTAAAAAAATGTGTTTAAATTTGCTTTTTGATTTTTACTTTGATCAGGAAATTTGTAAAAATTGAGAGTAATCACTCTTCAGAGAATAAAAGGTAATTTTATAATGAGGATTTCAAAGTAAAGTTTTAATGTTTCAAACTTACTTTAATAAATGGTGGTTGTGGTATACGTCTCAGCGAATAAACATTCATAGAGAGTAAATAAAAATTTATAGTATTTGCCTTGTGATTAGATCAAGAAATTTAATTGTAAGAATTTAGAAATTAATAAGCCATGTAAATAAAGGTAATTTATAACGAAATGTTTAAAAATACAGTTCTCCAGTTTCGATAATATGTGTTTACTAATGGTCGTTGTTATATTATTATGTACATAGTATGAGCATTCACCAATATTGGCAAAAATCTACGTTATCAATCAGGCAATTTTATTGTAAGAATTTAAAAATTCACTCTCGAATAGATAGAAGACGACAAATTTAAGAATCAGTAGTTCAGTTTATTACAATGCAGTATCTGCCTTTTCATTGCTAATTTCCTTTTGTGAATATTTTTTTACCAATCCAAGTTTTTATTAATACAGATTCTAGCAATGTCACTAGTATTTGCTTCGGTACAAAAGACGTTGTCTGGACGAAACTCCTTATCCTTATTGATGAAAATAAAGATACATATTCTATTCAACAAATTAACTAGTTTTTAAGTTTATATGTTTAAATAACCATATTATACTAGCACCTGTGCAAAGAAAGGTGTCTTTCTATTAAAGGATAATATACTATAACTGCTCCTTTCACTGTATAAGATATTCTCGTCAGTAACTGCGAATGTGCGATATTTTTCCGTAACTGTAATTTACAAAATCCCTGCAAAGTGGACCAACGCCAAACCAATCTTCGCGTCTGTGTCATAGCGATACACCCGTAGGCCGTAGAGGGGCTGAAGGTGTAGAGGGAAGAGAGATAACAACGACATCAACGACATCTGACGCGGTTTTTGCTTTTCCGGCACAACGGTCAAATGGATGGGCACAAAAACAGGACATTTTAACGGTGGGGCAGGAACGACGGGTCACTGTGAGGTTGATGAGGTGTGAGTTATAGCCGAGAAAAGCTACTGCTACACGGGATTATCTTGGCATAATTTAATGATTAAGAGGGAACTCTACCAAGAATATAAAGCGTTTTGCATGGGTTTCCAGTATTTTGTTTCCAGCGCTCATTTTGCAAGATAATGGAACGATTTTTTTGCAAATAATAGAGAAAGGTTTGTTCTGTGTTCGTACGTAGACCTTTTTTTAATTGTTGATACAAAATTTTAGATATTTTTACATGAATATTCACGTTTTTCACTCATTTCAACCTTTCAGTAACATAAATATCAAGAAAAAAGCTTCGGACGGGCAAAGAAGTACTTCATCTATAATTTGCACAAAAACTATTTTCAATATGTACAAAATCAAGCGCTTCAAACAAAATATTCTGACACCGTACACGATCCAATTTTTATATGACCACCGCGATAATGTCTAAAAATGTGTATTGAAAATTTAAAAAAAAGCTTCCCACGAGCATAGATAGAACCACCATTTCTTTTTAATTTGCAAAGAAAAATTGTTGCATTATGATAAAAATAAAAACCAATGGAAAATAATATGCGCCAAAAAAAAATAGGAGACTCACAACGCTGAAATGCCGTTTACAAAAATGTAGATGTGAAATGAATGAATTATGAATTAAGCGAAACTATTTATTTTATTCCAGTTTTTGATTTGGCAGCTAGAACTAGTGATGAGATGAGCTAAAGGATGTATAGTTAGCTTTCTTTCTTGAGGGATTTAATTTGTTCCTGTATTAGCAGCTTACTGACAAATGGTGTCAAGTAAGTTGACTTCGTATTTCACAAAAAATTATATCAGTTTAATGACTATTGTTATGTGATTTTAGAGCTGATGATCGACTTGAATTGAATTTTAAAAATATGTAAAATTGAATATTTATGTGAAATAATTCTGGAAATATTTCCAGAAACATTGGAAATGTATGGGAATTTTGTAAATATTGCAAAACCAGTTGAAAACTAAAATTAAATGAGAAAACTAATCATTTAATGAAAAAATGCAAAAAAATTAAACACAAAACAGATGAACATGAACATTGGGTTAAATGTGGGAGAATACAAAAAAAATTGTCAGATACTTAAAAAAACAAGCGTTTTTAGGAAACTCTTAACTCCTGAAAACGAGTCGAGGAAAAGACGTATGTTCATCAAGTCATTATTTCTTTCAATGTTACTTGTACTGTACTGTTTTCTCAATTTTAAAATGCACTATCAACGAGTCAAGACTATACAACACAAATAAAACAGTAGTGTACCTACTGTTTGTACTTATCTGCAGCACACTCGAATGACTCACTCGTCGAATATCGCGTTGCAGGAAGCAGGGTTCCCAATAGTTGGAGAATGGCGGTGCATCTCGGAGTCCGAAATATTCGTAATAAACGTACTCTTTCCGACATTATTTACCTAGTGCGACATTTTTAATGCATGACATTATACGAGTTTTATGCAAAAATTTGATCTCAAGCTCATAAAACGTATTTTGAACATTTTTTCCAATATTTCTGTGGTACCTTCAGAAATTTCCATTTCCATGGAAACATTTACAGAGGAATAATTTCCATCCACGACACTACGCTTGCTAGAGCTCACTTCCCCGCTCACGTTATAAATTCAACGCACGACAATCTTCTCGTTAATTTAGAACGTAAAATAATTCTGTTTCCCCACGTGCACATTCGGAGTATATCATTAAACAACAAACTAAGGACGAACTGCAGTCGAATGTTTCGCGAAGAGGAACTAAAACACTAGGTACGTGATTTCTGATGATAATCAGTTGCGTTAATGGCATCCCACAAAAGTTTAGCAGCGGATTTCGCAGAATTTTCGTGATATTGCACTAGTTTGGATACACGGCTAGGATAACGATGTGTTTGGAATTGCAAGAGGAATTTAGAAATCTTCGAGAATCAAATATAATTACTGTTCGCTGTTTGTTTGACATTTGAATTCCTTAAGAGATTGCGCTTACATGCTGTAAATATTTAAAAGGCTTTAGAAGATATCGAAAGGTTTTTACTTTCAAATAAATAATAATGATAATATGTTGCAAAATTTGAGACAATGCATCAATCGAAAATAAAAATCCACTTTCTGCTTTGCAGGTTGTTGGATCTATCAAAGAGATTGTTTCTTAAACAATAAATTGAATGAACATTATTTTCCCAACCCACGCCTAATCCAAGGTGAAGGAAAGAGTCGATGAATGGCTAAGCATCTCAAACAGCAACAGTTAATTAAAGACACAAAATGAGGTATAAAAAAATGCATTTTTTTAGTGTGGATGGGACTCCAATTAGCGTGTACCTCATTGCAGCTGACACGTTAGCCGTTCGGCGACAAGACGATCTAATGAGTCTATAAGGTACGCTCTCGCTTACACCATCCATATCTCAGCCAGGCTGAATCGGCAGCGCACCTTACACAGATCATCTGGTTACCGCGGTACGGTGGTCCAGCGGCTACAGCGCCAGCGTTAACATGAGATGTTGGAGACGCGTATTCGAGTATTGTCTCCACTTAATAATTTCCTTCGTTATTCTCAATTTATATATTTTTTAATCACCCTTTTATATCTTTCGTGAAGTACAATTGTAGTGGAATTACCTACAGTATACAAAATGGTATATTGGTTATATTGAACGTATTTTTGATAAAAAAAACAATTCCGTGCTCCCCTTTAGGGATATTTCAGCCCAATAGTTAGAAAAAAAAACAATAAAAAATATATAATTATAATGAGAAAAATTATATTTTTTTTCTAATTTTTCTAGTAATCGTATCGCTCACGGATTGCAGTACAATGCGATACACTACGGTTTTGAGTTCGATCTTAATTTCTCTTTATAATTCTTCTTATTATTATTGAATACTACAGTCGTTAACGCAACAGACGAAAAAAGGGCATTCCCGTAAACCGTCGATTGCGATCCGTCGGTCGTGAAAATATCTTTCGGAAACGGTTGTTTCCTTCTAACGAAGTAGAAAATCCGCCTCTTGCGATGAGTTCGCCGCCACGCGCCGTTTGATGTCGCATTAGAGCAGAACGCCAACAGCTCTTTACAAAGCACACCAGTTTTTCAACTGAGCGCTTTTCGTGGCCTCCACTGAACGAATTCTAGCGACAGAGAACAGCATTTTACTTCTCAAGCATAAACGAGTAAGTACCGGCTCCACAATTCTAGATAAGTTTTTACGCGTTTTATGCATCACGAATATTCAGTATTCGATGATCGATTTGTATAGAATTTACACAATACAGGAGACACGAGTTCAAGTTCAAGCAATAATTTTTTATAGACTTTTTTCACTCCAAATTTGGGTTTTTAATTAGAGGTAATGCATATTTTTTATAATCGGGGCATGTTTAAGTGTAGTGTAATCATGCGGAAAACAGAGAAATGTGAAGTCTTTTTCTAGAAGTCGTATTAGCAACGTTTTTTGCATGTTGCATATTTCTAAGCAGAGAAACATGTTCAATTATACAAACATATTTGTATCCTTGAATTTCCTGATCATTTTAGGATGTATTCAGACAGAATGATATCAACAAGAACATGTCCTGGCACGATTATGTTTTCGACCTAGTCGTAGTTATAGGAAAGCAAAGCCTGGCAAGTAGGCCACCTTTGGCCCTTTTGCCGACCCCGAAGGCCATCGCTAGACCTATGGCAGACAGGGTAGTTCCTTAGTGACGAACCTTCCAGACCATTTATTAAAGGTTATGATGTCCGACCATTTCGCTGAGTAACACTCTTCCCTGTCAAACTCTGCTGTGCCGAACACCTCAACCCTAAGGCCGCTGTATACGGCACACTCATCCAAGAAGTGGAAAGAGGTATCGTCCTCCTATCAGCACTTCTGACAGAATGGGTCTTTGACCACACCTAAGTGCCTGTTCAATCTGCAGTGACCTGCAGTGAGGATTCCTACCAACAAGTGGAATGAATCCCTCCTCTGGTTCAATATCGATAGCTCCCTACGTTTGTTTGTACTGTGCCATCTATGCTACCAGCAGTGGCGTTTATAAAATCCAAATTCAAATGCATTTTATGAGAAGTTTATGTGGCAAGTACAGAGTCAACCTATTTGAAAATTTTCACCACTCGGGGAGAAATGTATGCATTTGTTCCTACAAACCTTATCGATTGCCTCAAACTCAGTTAGAAATTTTTCCAACACTACGCAAATACAGAAATCGGAAGTTTTAACGAGATATACCTCGCAGTCTTTCGCCTTTTTGTGCTTTTTGCCCACCCTTGGATTAATTCTATTTTCCTTCCTCCTTGGATCGCTACCAAAAACCTCCGAGTGTTATTATCAGGATTATATTATTAGGGAGGAACCGCACCGGAGCTGGTTAAATAGATTCCTTCCCATTTTCTGACTTTCGTTCGATGGAGATCTACAGAACGTTATTTTTTATGGATCGTTCGATATTTGATTCATATTTTGAATATCTATACAAAGCATAGCTGACATCCTAGGTAAGTTGAATAAACGAATGGTCTGGACAGTCTTGTTTTCCAGATCGATGTGCGGTTGGAGTGAAAACGAATCATAGAGATGGACGGCGAGAACGAGTGCGGACTCACCTCGTTTCAGCTGGAGACAATTGACCCAACAATTTTTTCATGAAATAACCTACATTTCTGTCTAGCTTTTTATCGATTTTAAAATAAAAAATCTTTTTGTAGTAAGTCAGGTTTGGGACAGTCGCGATTCGATTCGGGAGAAAATTTCATAGGATGGAACATAGGAAACGGATTTTTCGCCTCGAAATGGTTCAAAATTCAAATTTTGTTTTCAAACCGTTTACTACATGACAAGAAAATAATGTTAGTCATATTTTCAATTTAATTTTAGATCGCCTACCCTTGACGTGAACAAGAAAGTTCCACAAATTATGTTTCTCAGTTAAACCTTAATTAAAAAGTGTTGGTTAACAAAGTGAATTTCATTAAATTTTGAATTCCCGAGCGTAGCGGAATTCCTGTAAAAGTGTATCAGATATTTGTCAGGCTCTCTACCTATTAATTTTTCCTCTTCCTACAATCAGGTTTTAAACGGAAATTGTTGTAATATGAAACTAGAAGCAGGGCGGGAAAAACAAACGCGCTAAGGCATGTTTTTTCCATTCTAATTTCGTGTTTCAATTAAAATTAATAGCGTCTAAACATCTTGATTAATGAGAAGCGGACGGGTCAACACAGAACCAAGCGCCCATTCTTTGATGATTTAGATTAGAACAAAAAATATTCAAAATGCGACAACAGACAAAACATCTATGTAATCGTGGTGTCCTCAAATTGATATCATTATTAATACTATAACAATTGGAAATTGTATTACATACGCCGCAGACCACGGAATACAATAGTATTATTGATTTGAAATAATGAATAAAAATTTTACTTAATTTTTATACCAACTTTAGCTTTACAAGTAGCTAGCAATGTCATATTCTTATGGATTGATACCAAGCACCACGTGAATTTTTTAAATAATATTTTTTGTAAATCACGTTGAACTGATTTAAAACTTATTGAAAATAATTAAATTATTGTCTCGCCCTAAACTACTAACTAAATCGTAAGAAATAAAAATTATTGTTTTCTTTGCAATGCGGTAAACTATCGATTTCCTTTTTTTTTCATTTTACCAAAAAAAAAATCAAAATAATTATATTGTCAATGATTATTAATGCGTTAAGTTTTCAAATTAATCAGACATCTTAAAGTCGGTGAAAATTACATTGAAAGATTGCGAGACATATACATATACATACATACATACATACAGGTGAAGTTAATAAAAGCGTGTTGAAATACAAACAACCCATTTACGACATATATAAACACTTCTAGGCGTCGAATTCTTTTATGAAGAAACTATTGACTCTTGCTCTGCCAGTAAATTGCTTGTATTACGTCTGGTGGTCGTTCTCTCTCCCTTTTTCCGTTATATTGGCGTGAAATGGGGCCACGGTAATAAAATGAGAAAATATTGGATTTCACTCAGTCTCTCGAAAGGGCTCATTAGGAAAATGTGTGAACGGCTGTTAGAAGACTGCCAATAAGATTGCTCTGTTTGCATGTATGTGAATTGCCTTCCTTTGAGTACACAGAATAGAAGTAACTTAAATTAAGTGGATCGACTAAGTAATTTCCACCCGTTCTCTTTCAATAGCGCGTAGTGATACTGTATGCTGATACTGTATCTATTATTCGCCCTAATTGTGTTACCTAGAATTTCATGTGGCCATTTCATAGTGTGATTGCCTTTGTACACGCTAAAAGGAGCAGAAAATTATTATAATCGTTCCTCGTTGATGTTTTCATACACCTCCCCAAATATCATCAAAATCGGAAGGCTCGTTACTGGGATTCCGCGGCGCCACCAACGCCAACAGACAGACCGCAGGAAATGAGTGAAATGAGGATTTTCGTGATCTATACCTTATAAAACATGACAAAGCATTTTTTATACCGCCAAATTTGACTGTATTTGCTATATTTGCTTGCCCCTTTAGAAAATTTAATTTGATTCGGTTTTTGAAACTGTTGATATTTTGAATTTCAATAAAAAAAATATTGAATTACTGATCTTTATGATTGAAAACCATCCCAAATTTCAACGCTATTCACAATATCAAAGTTTCCAGTAAAATGATATAACTGTGCATAAAACACACGAACCCAACTACTTGACGTTTTTTTTTTCAAATGCTTAATATTACTTTTGAATTGTTTATTATCCTTGCAGTAATGTATAGCATCAGCAGTTGTAACAGAAGCAGGATAAACTAGAATATTAGAGTGAACATGGCATGCTATCCGAGGCCGGGAACTTGTATTTATACTTCTAATGAAAACGCCCTCAAAACCCAATTTTTTACCCCCTCGCCCCACTCTCCAAATTTAAAAATTAAACAGCATTTTATTGAGATAGATTGTGTATTAGAACACAATTTTTTATCTCAATGAAGGAAGAGCATCTATATTGTAAAATCAACATCAGAAACGTTCAAAAACCAGGTTTGAGCTTTTCTTTCCGTTTTTTGACGATAACTCCGCCGCCACAGCCCCCATTTTCAAAAACTACGAAGCTTTTTGGTCACACTACTAATCTAGTCAATGTTTCATCAAAATCAAAAAATTCATCGCCATTCGATCTCTATTGGTTAGGCTAGAGACTCAGTTTTCCATTATACAAAATCTCAAAACTCAGCTAAATCAGGCAAACCATAGAAGAAGAATCGTGGAACAACCTCAGCTTGAGGCTCTTTACGACACGATTTGTGCAAAAACAATGCCGCAATATCATAATTCGACGACAAATGAAGAACGCTATGCCATCTTCGCTTAACGATACACCAGAGAACAATGGCAATATTTTTGTTTTGCGATGGCTTGTAATTTTCTGCCTCTCCAGTGTTCGCGGTATGAGTATAAACAGGCTTTTTCTGCAACTTTATAAATGGAATTTCGTTGATGACGGAAGCGATTTAGGTGCTATTTAAGGAATGGCGTGTTTCACTCCCAGCGAATGGAGGAAGCTTTTAAGGCGAAAAAGGCAGTTTTGTCTTTCAGTTTGCGATTAATTTTTCCGCAGAGGAACTTGATCTGATAAAGGTGTTAGTAGAATTCTTAGAATAACGACAGTGCATTACGAGAATAAACAAAAGATAGTTATATTAGATCTCAAATGAAAAAAAATGGTTTAATCAAGATATTATCAGAAAACATAATGGAAAGGAACCTTTTGATTTGACCTTCCATTATGTATCTATAAATTTTTCTTAGACTACTTTTATTTGATATGAAATACGCCAGCCTTCCACTGACAAAGAAGTGTAACGGAAATCGTCGTCTAATTATATCTAAATTTTATACAATGTATAAACCAATCGAAGCATAAAGTAGCATAAGGTAATGATATACTTCTTTCAGATTTTCAGACTTTGTTTAAAAACCCACAATAATTGAATAGTCTTTCTCAAACCTCAGATATCATCCATGTTGTCTTGACTAAAGACGATGGTCGACAACGGACACTAGCAAAGCTGAATTTCGGGTTAGATGTATTTTCTTGCTAATACGTAAGATCAAAATTCAATTGATACAAATATTGGATTGGACCCACATCTCCAACTCCTGCCGTCTGAATCTGTTCAGTCACAGTCCCATTTGAGTAACTGCATCCAAACGCCAATATAAACCTTTGAAATTAATACTAATTATACAAACCGCTAATGGAAACGAAGCGTTTCTGCTACCTCGGCTTCCTTGATCAAGGTGCAAATGAAAAAATAAATTTTGAAAGTATACATTTATAAGGGAGAGGTAGATGAAACGTTATTAAAGTTATTTATTCAATCACATATGATATCAAATAGCGGTAAATAAAAATATAACCTAAATTAGCCAGATAACTGTTTTTTGAAATTTGTAGAAAACGAAGATGTATCAATAACACCGCTTCAGATTTCCATCATCTTGAGCAATTTGCATATCATTACGCTTCAATTGATGCAAGATACCACGGGATAAATTTATCAAATTACACAAGGTTTTTTAGTAGTACTCCTAGAAACAGTTGGAATCTGGCTAGCTGAGTTTCTTAGCTTACATTAGCGGTAGGATCTATTTGCTCACAAGATACTGTGAGCAAATGGATCAAACGTCGGAACGGAAACCTTGAAGACGTGAGTTCGTTCCCTCTGGTACCACATCTATTTTTCAAGCGTATTTTGGAATTCGCGTACCCCACACACAGCTGAAACTGAGCTATTCATCAAGAATTCCTGGATAATAAGAGAAAATACGTTGTAGCTGTACAAAGTTACAAGCGCGTAAAAAGTGTAACGGGCAACTCCAGTAAATAAGCTTATTTACAGAGACAACTGAAAGAAAGCAGGATCCCATTTCAGGACTGGTAGCTATCTAGCGGGTGGGAACGAGGCAATCCTTTATTTCTCCTTCAGGAGCAATAATAAATGTCATCCGCACTGGTACATTTTTCCTGGAACGAGGAAGATTTATCATCGGCCTGGGCATTAAAAATAATCGTACTTTAAATTAGAACGTTGTTTCGTTTGGTAGAAATGTCAAAAGAATGTCTAAGCATGACGAGTTATAGCAGACGGGAAGAGGTAATAGGGAAGTGTCAAACGTTTCAGAATATTCGCGATTGAAGTCGCTAAAGTATTAACCACGCCTTGTGTACTCTGTATTTATTTCCCCGAAGATGTTTAATATTGACAACAAATATCTAAACCAAGATGACTACGTTTGACACTTGTACCAGCAGTTGTCACGATAACTGTTTTGTTTCCATAGATACAGCTTAATCCAAGCATTAAAGCATCTAGAACTCGTCTACTTTTTGCTACTAGCTTGATTTATCAAGAATATACGAGATTTTAAATGGGAATTATACTAGTATACTAATAGCTTACGACTGCCTCGTCAGCCTTTCACAAGGTTCAGAATATGAAAAATTCGAAACTATAATGATTTTAAAATCACTGACTGCTTCTAAAGGATCAATTTTGTTTTCAGTAACTTCTACGAAAGACTATAATTCAGATATGCATTTATTAATACTAAGGTATTGCTTCAATACAAAGCTGATACCCTTGAATCAGTTAAAAATGTGAACGTAACTTTGAAATATTTTTCATATTTCGTACTATGGAGAAAGCTACTGAGGCAGCCGAAACGTTAGTGTATTCAGTGTCTCGTATGATCTTAGAAAGTATAATAAGATTCAGAAGTTACGTTAAACCTCTTAATTTAAGAGTGCTCTACAGTTTATTTATCATTACGTTGGGTAACAGCGTGTAGAAAATCGCCCAACACGTCATCAGATTTGTGGTCAACATGGCGTGGCATGTAGCTTAACTGACCGATAGGCGAGATAGAGCCTCTCTCTCTCGGTCCTAATTGGGAGGAAATGTCCGTAATACTGTAACGGTCCTACACACACACACCGACCGGAAGATAGGCGGCTGGGCGAAAACTCAATTTCTGACCCGAACGGCAGCACATTTCCACAAGCCAAGTACACATGTAAAAGATATGTTGGCTTCTCACGCAGGGTGACTTGTTATAAGTAGCCCAAGAGTCACTGCTCCACCTAGTTCAAGTATTTCAAGTTATCTGTTTTCATTAATTTGTTCCCATATAATATAGTTGAATTTTCCTGTAGCCAATAACTTCCTTCAAGATAGGAAACTGGATACAAGCAAAAATATCTGGCAACACTGCCTCGGCGGATGTGGGAAGAGGGAGAGGGTGGTGGTTTACGGTGTTATAACATGAGCTTTGAGCCAGAGAGCTTCTGGCTCGGTAGTCAGCCAGGTGACCATCACTAAAACTAGGGCAGATATGGTTGTTACTTAGTGTCGAACCTTCCAGACGTTCAGGTCATGATGATTTGTTTGTAAGTTGTAAGGTGACTTCTTAAAATTTCAGTTGTTTTGACATTTTCCATTCTCGCTCTTCTGGATTCATGAAATTTAAAACTAGTGAGGAGAGTTCAAATAACCTTTTTATGTTGAACAAAACTATATTCAAGACAATATTGCTATCTGGATACTGTAACTACCTATAAAACATAGTGTTGTAGAATACAAGAAGAACAGAACTCCGCAAAAAAGAATCGTACCCTCAATAAATGAATAAATGGGTGGATGAGGTGTGAGGGGGTTTCATGTGATTTAGTTCTGGGTTCTGCCACCACCATCTCATACTCCTACGATTATATTTTTTTAATTTTTTATAAAATCGAATTGTTTTTTTTACATTTTTAGCTGAAAAACATCATGTCACCTTTAGATCTTCACACGTTACGATAATTATGTAAATGCAACATTTTTCTGCAGCCATATTGAATTCGCCACAGAATTTGGACAAGTTTGACATTACACTCGTATTTATCTACTTCGATCAACCTATCTTGCATATTTTTGTGTTATATCATAGTAGAAACCTAATCTAAAGGTTATATAAAAACCGAAGTGTACCTTCTGACCTATATCATCACCGGACAGCTGACAGACGACAGATGATATATGACAGATGAAACACAGAACGACGAAAGTGGTTCAGATTGTTTTTCACGATTTATATGTCATGAGTCATAAACAAAACAATTGAATCCAAAAGTAAATGCAATCACCAATAATTTTAAGGCCTACCGGCGTGGGAAGTAAATGTAAGTGCCAACCAATTAAATTTTACGAAGTTCACCATAGAAATTTTATGAATGTCGTAAATAGATGCAGGATTCATTATCGCCGATTTTGTTATACAATGTTTTCTTATATTTAATTCTGTATGCAATTAACTACACATCGATTTTCCAGAATGCTAATTGAATAGCATCTACAAGAGTATCCTAATTAATCTATATACTTACAGCAATAATTGCCCTGCCTTTAGAAGTTGTATTCACAACTAAAGCTCTCCAATTTTAGGAGACCGCCTCCCGGCTTCTTCCTAACGAACTCATTTGTATTCAAGATTACGCGTTTTCGCTAAAGCGAGGCACTCAGACTAGCACGCTGCACGCTTTTAATTAAACTAGTAAAATATTAGAAACCACTGTTATAATTCTCAGCCTTTCATCTGGCGAATTATGAAAATCAGGGCTTTCATGAAAAATCAGTCCCTACTCCGTATATATGGATACCGTAAATTATTTTTTTTATTCGGTTAATGGCTGTTATTCAGAAAGTCATAAAAAGGTTTTTGGCCATGGCTGAAAATCACCGCAAATTCGGGAATGCTAAGAGCAAATATGATTTTCTAAAAGCTTCAGATAAACCGGAATCCATGGCGTTATAAATAGCTCGTGAAAGATAGAAAAAATTATCCTTGTTATTTTAACAAGGAAAAACCTACGTACTGCAATACAGACGCGTCACCTTTTGTATTAAGAGGGAATTCTACCTAGAATAAAAAGCGTTAGCATGGGTTTCCAATATTTTGTTTCCAGCACTCATCTTCCAAGATAATGGGACGATTTTGTGTTCAAATGATAGAGAAATGTTGGTTCTAAGCTCTTTCGATGACTTTTTTTCATTTTTCATACAAAATTTTCGATATTGTCGCGAGGGCACGCGCATTAATGGTAAAAAAATACTTATCTTACGGTGCGTCAATATTTTGTTTGGAACGCTTGAGTTTGAATATATGGAAAATATTTTTTGGTGCAAATCATAGACGAAGGACAGCTATATTGTGGGTGCAGAGCTTCTTTTCTCGATATTTCGGCTAGCAAATGGTTTAAAAACATCAAAAATAACAATATCTAAAATTTTGTATCAAATGTTGATAAAAGGGCTTCGCACAAGCATAGAACCTTTCTCTATCATTTGCATAAAATATCGTTCCATTATTCGAAAAATGAGCACCGGAAACGAAATATTGGAAACGCATGCAAAACGTCTTTCATTCTGGGTAGACTTCCCTCAAAAGGAAAAGGAGCGTATCGCTATATATTCAGACAGGGAAGCTGCAATCAATGCAAGTGCCTATAAGGTAACGTCGGGATTGGTCTTACAGTGTAGAGAGGCTCTCGATAATATTCCAACAAACCATCACGGATCACTTTGATCTGGATGCCTGGACACTGGGATACGTGGCGATGAGATGTCGGATGCTCATGCGACAACAGGATCGAAATAAAAACCCAGAACTGGCCATATATATGGGTTTCTGCACTTAGAATCAGGAGGACAACGGAAGAATGAATCATAATCACCACTGTCTGCGATCGAGAAAGATATCCGTAATAGTATTGATGCGAGAGTGAAACAATATTTGTTGGGTAATAAATGAACCACAACTCAGGAACAAACCCAAAAATATCTACTCTTTCTTCGAATTTTCGAATGACGTATTTCTCTGACTATCCCTGACCACTTTATGCTTCTTTGACTCTCTCGGATTTTTCAGAATGTGAACCTATACCCTGATTCTGTGTATCTATTAAGTGACGCATGGAACGAGAAAACTTGCTGCCAACTTCATCGAGAGGATGACCAGAAATGTAAAAATTCAAACCTCACTGAAGACGTGGAAAATCTTATATTAGCCCCTATTATTTCCGGGCCTCCTTCAGGAACACGGGGCTGATTGCCAGGTTTTATTCGAAATGACTTACAAAATATATATCTGACTAGCAAAACGGAACTACTCTGGGAAGCCCATTATTCGGTTAGTGGCAAAAAACCACCAGCCAAATCTGCGACGTTCACCTTACCTAAGGAACCCAACTTCGGAGGTCTTGTTCAAAATAAAACTGTTATCTGGAAAACAGTCGTAAATATTAATGTCACTGTATTCAATCAAAATCATTTTTTTTTCATTCCTTTTTGTAGTTTAATAAAGGCTCCCGAGGCAGCCGAAACGTCAGATTCGTTCATACGTATGTGGTTTCAATTAGTGCTCAGCACTCATAGGAGAGGTCAAAGACCCAATATGTCGGAAGTGCTGGGAGGAGGACGAGACCTTGTTCCACTTCCTGGGAGAGTGTGCCGTATACAACGGCCCTAGGGCTGAGGTTCGGCACAGCAGAGTAAGACAGAGAAGAAAGTTACTCAGCGGAATGGTCAAACATCCTCACCTTTATTAAAAAGGTTCGACACTAAGGAATTACCATGTCTGCCCTAGTTTTAGTGACGGTCCTCGGGGTCCGCAAAAAGGGCTAAAAGTGCCCTACTTCCTTGCCTCCCCATTACTCCTACTGCTACTATCTTACTTGTTCGGTGGTTACAGTTATAGTAGATATTCTGGCGGGTTGACATAAGTAGTGAGCTAAGAAACGTGGTTCATCCTAGAAAACCATCTACAGTAGTTTCATGTATGCATAAACTGTAGAACATAAACATGTAGATATTTCCAAAAAAAAGTGGTGGTTGCATTAGAGAATGAATTTCAAATCGATCTGTTACTGGCGTTTCAAAATTCAATGAGAATGTTAAACCCAATTTTTTGTTATCTGTATTATTTTATTTCCTGTGGTCAAGATCTGAATCACGTTCGTAGCACACTACTATTGGACTAGAAATGAAAATAAAAGATAGCAGGAGAAAATATAGTCGACGACGAAATAATCTGGGAACGAAAAATACACCGAGCAATAAATTAGCAGTCTGGATGGGTGACTGTAATCTGATTCGAGACTCCGAGAAGTAGCAGTATCATATTGCCGATGAAAAAGTTGCGGTTAGGGCCACCTAAAGTGCCGGCGGTTACACTCAGCTCCGGTAACCAACCGTCCCCCCATTCTGTCCCCGGTTTCCCATTCTGTTCCGGGGTTCAGAAATACGCTGCCGTAGGCCAACAGGAAATCTGTTAGGCCAGGATAAGTAGGATTGCAAGAAGTCTCGTCCGAAGCTTCGCAACAGCTCCAAGATAAAGCTGTGTTAGGACGACTGATAGGAAGCAGATGAAGAGGCTGATGTTGGAACAAACAAATAGAGTATCAGGCAAGTAATTCACTACTTCCTTCCGGTTGTATACAGGGTATTTCACAATATTTCACACGATAATTCATCAGGTGTGCTTGAGGTAAAAAGTTAATATGAACGTGTGTTTAAAAATGCTTCGTTTATAGGGTGTCAAAGTTTCACTTTTATTTTTGATTTTTCTGCACAATTTCCTAAATAATGCCAATGTCTGTACGTCTTTCAACATAAAAATTACAATTTGATCTTAATTGTGATTTTACTTGTAGGGGGCGCCACCTACATGTCTTCTATCAATTTTAAAGGCAACATGTAGGAGTATTTTATAAACCAAAATCTCGGAAACATTTCAAATACTGACATTATTCCAAAAATTCCTCGATGCAATCAAAATTGATTAAAAAAGGAGTGAAATGTTCGGAAGTATAAAGATCGCCTAATTTTCCTGGACCGTGCCGGACGGAAACTAGGGCATATAACAGCATCCCATCCCCCCTCTGTTCTGCCATCCTATCAACCCATCCTCTCTCTGCGCGACGTCTAGACTAAACATTTTCTGCAAAAGTTTCAGCACGACAACTGCCGGCCTTCCACATGAACGGAATACACAGATTTTTCCACAGAAACAGAGAAGGGTCACGAAATAGCTTAAACAATAAGTTAATCGCACTTTATCTGACTAATGATCTAAACTCCGGCCGATGGCAGACACAATTTACTTCCGTTTCGGCTATCCCAATAATCTCCTATCAAACTAAAACACCAAAAATATCTGAGCTAGACATTCATAGCTAGAACAGATCTAGCTATGAATGTCGAGCAAATAATTAATATCTATCCATTGACAGTTTAACAGACATGCAAAAAACGCTGTGACACTTTCTGTCTTTTGCATGTTTTTCAAACTGTAAATAAATTTGCGTTATTTTGTTGTCTCCCTCTGCGAACACTAACTCTATTTGAAGCCACCTGGTAAACAAGAGGTTTCCGCCAGTCCCAGACTGCGAGACCCCGCGTAATGCTGCGCCAATATCGATTCGCCGTCTTCCGGTCTCTCCGGACTATTTACTAACTAACCGGAACGATTTTTTTTACAAAATAACGCGCTACACGGCCAACTAGACAGCCTGTCTTTGTACTCGGCGATGTTCATTTGTTGCACATGCCGATCTGGTCGGCTTAAAACGCCCGTTTGTTCTCCTCCGTTTGTTTTTACGATCTGCGCTCCTGATATTGCAGTTATAAGACGAGGTACAGCAACCTTTGAAAACCTGATGTTAATCGAGCTGTTATCATACAGTTGTAACATTTACAACAATGAAATCAATTAGATAGTTCTGTTGTAGATTAAATTAGTTTTTCTTTTCACACGTCCACAAAATTCATCCATCTCTACTTTTCCATTACTTTTGATTAAATGTCATTCTACGTGTCAGATGACACATATTTCTGGCTTAGCGAGCATACCGTCATTTAAATTCAGAGGCCAAACAATTTTAATTAATTTTTTTTTCTTAATTATGTTTTAATCCCCAATTTTTCTTCAACAAAATCATAGCACACATTTTATCCAATGTATCCTTGAGCTATTTTGCATTTATTCATATACTAATATAATTGTACTTTAACCAATGTTCTCACAAGACTACTTCTACATTACTTGCTTTATCAAACTTCACCACTTCCTGGTGAGTGTTATTTTATAAACCATTTCTGTTACTGAAGATCGCTTTTGTAGCCTTCATGAAGAATGCATATGCGAAACGAAAGAAAGGCTTGAATAAAATGAAAAAGTTTTATTCTCAGCGTATTTTGTCGTAATTGATTTTTCAATCTTTCGGAAGAGAAGAAATAACTGTAGCTGTGTTTTGGCACGATACTGTACATGGTCATGAAAGTCCATAAATATTAGCGATGTCCGATCATATTTGGTGTAACGCCAACTGTATGGAACACTGCAAACAATTTGATAACGGACATGCTAAGAAGTCGATATCGAACATACTGTGTCCAAGTTCGGTTCGTTTATTAATTCCAAACACATTGGCTACAGTGCAAGTATGAATAACGTCCGATTACATAGTAATTTACACCCGGCAAACAGCCTCATGTGATTTAGAGGATTTTGGTGGAATTGCAACGAGTTCGTATGTAGATTGATAGTCAAGGAGATAGCTACAGATTTTTGGCATCAAAAGGCATGTACAGCCAAAAGTTGTTTAACGCTGCCCATACAGCGGCGATGAAGTATCTGACAAGGTTGCCGCAGAGAAGAAGTTTGCCGTCTAGCTTCATTTCTTCTCATACTTTTTATACTTGGAGACTTACGTAGTTAGAAAGACATAAAGAACTGTTATAAATATGAGAGAAAGTAGATAAATACCTTGTCGAAACTTTATAATCAATTGGTTTATGTACTAACACTGAGCTGCTGCTATAGACATGCATGTTTCGTCTTTAGCCTACACTCGTCAGTAGAGCCTGGCGGTTAAACTGAAGTGAACAAGATACTCAATATCACTTGTCAGCTCTGATGTGAATGAGCCCAGATAACGGTAAATCGTCAATAGTGTTTATGTAGAACAAGAGATATCGCTGTAAATCAGTTCTTCCAGGCAGTCCAAGTGTCAGGACCTTGACTTCGTAAGTTGCCCATGGGCAGCGCCACTGTGGGCGACGCATTGAAATGAGTTTCATAGTAAACCTGCATTTTAGAGTCTAAATAATATTTTCGTACTTATTTCTGATCCTTATTGAATTGAATTGCAGTATTTTAGTGTTATTATCAAATCTTCCTCAGCCTGTATCACGAATATATCCCATATAGTGCCGACACGATGTATATAGGGTAAACTGATGAACTATGCATGACTGCATAATAATAAGCTCGCTGAACTGCATATAGATAAATATTAAATTGTGCATGTATAATGCATAGTGTATCATGTATTATGTTCGTGTGAATACATACAGGTTGATCACATGTGCGGGTATAGTGATGAATGATATTGCTATTAGCAGTGCTATATTTCAATATAAATTGCTTTAGTTTATTGGTCTGTGCAATCAGGTCAATCGGGTTTCTTATATCCGTCTTTGGAAATGTTAAAAGCTGTTTAGACAATTTGGTTTTCTACTGTAAACATTTAATAGGATCGATCAAACACGAACATCGGCGAGATTCAGTTAATCTCACCCTGCAGGAGCTGCATTAGTTAACATGCTTATTTCAAATGGCACTTTTCACGCCCTATAATCAGCTGTATGGAAACAGATACAAAGCTAAAAAAAGCCCAATGCCCGAGCTGCATGATTTACGAAACGTAACGCTACAATAAATCCTCCCCGACTTTACGCCACTGCTTACCATTCTACAGTTGGCGCTGCCTGCAAAGATAGAAGAAGATTCTCCCAGATAGAAGCGTTGGGAATGGTTCAAAGGCCATCGGTATATACGCGGAACATTTTTACGATAACTGTTAGTGTTGCTGACGCTTTATGGGGACTTTTAATCCTGGGGAAAATAAACGCTATGGCTTCCTCGAATTAGAATGGAGAGCATTCTGGTGATAGCACTATATATGTATTCTATGTAAAATGAGTTTCAGTCAATCTATCTTTGCGTAGGTATGTTTTAATTTCACCTAAGATTGTGAATACCAGATCAACCGAAACGTTGAGAAACACAAATGCTCAAGATAATGGAAGCTTCATTGAAAAAAATCCATTATTTTAAAAATGCAAACAACAGTTAGAGAACTGTTCAATTCAGAATTCATATCTATGCAGGAATAAAAACATTGGAAACTATTGTTTTTAGTTAAGGTGAATGCGCTGCTGAAACACATATTTGAGAATATGGTGGATGTGCATCCATAAATTGCCTATCTTGCTAAATAATTTGGTGAAGGCGTACATCACCGGAATGATGTGATACTAGTGATCTGGAGGAAAGGCGTTTCCTGTTTATAATTACGCTTTTCCCATGACAAATTGTTGAAAGGTCAACTGGCGGCTCTCTGTGCATAATGATATTCGATCTGCTGTTATATTTATATTTAGTTTTGAAGAAGGGTTGATAGGTCAGCAGAGTTACGTGATGAAACCCCTCACAATCAAAGTGTATCGGTGCATAATCACAATATCTTTATGCAATCCTACAACTTTGAAACCGTTATGTAAATGACAAATGGTAAATGTGTTTGTTTCAGAACATTACCCTGAACCAGACTCTACTGACATTGAATAATCACTCATTTATATACCGTTCAGAAGACTTTTATAAGAATGGGTATACGAATGATCCATCAAATAGTCTATTGTATACATCTAAACCTACCGCCAATTATTTGAAGAATCTGGAGAAATTAAAAAATAAACAGTCAAAATCAACCTGCGAAAGGTTGATCACAAGCAAATTGGCCAAATGGACACTATTTTTGTTTTGGATCCACTTTGACAGTTCAGTGAAACATAACAATACCCCAATCGCCAAATTGAGTTAAAATCCTAATGACAGTTTTGGAGTTATAGCGGGATCAAGAATCTGCAGATAGACAAACCGACGGAAATGAGTGACATCGTTTCGGGATTTAAATGTGATGAAACATCCAAATAACAATATCTCGAATATATCGCCACTACTGTACTTTCCCAGCTGGTATGAGTTTTGGTCTTATACCAACGCCTAGCTCTCCCTTTCCTAGACATACATAAACCTGGGGGAACATAACCTTAAAAAAAGCGTAAACTGAAGTACATTACATGAGTATAGGTGTGATCAGGTTCTAGGTTATAGCACCTCCACCTAAAACTGCGATGAAACGCGACTGGTTCGCCACATATACGTAAAGCTCCTCTTGAATCCCCGACTGTTGTATATTTAGCCCATCCTAAACAACCATTCGGCATTGCCAATCCCCGAAGCAATTTCCGAAGATCTCAGCGGAACAATAACACTTACATAAATTTACAATCGATCTACTCCCGATAACAATAAATATTTCTGCGTGGATCCCATCGGATATATCAGGTTGCTGTCAGCAGTCGTTAGCTTTAGAGTTCTGCTTTAGAATGTTCCATGTTACGCCAAAGGCGCCGATATTTTCTCTACAATGTCCTAACTGAAACTAAGATAAATTGTAGTGTGAACATTGGCGTTTGATTGCTAGCAAAATATTAAAGTGATGACGATTAAACGCTCATTTTCAAGGTAATTACTAGCACTCTACCTTTGGTAATGGGCATTTTCAACCTATTTGTCTATTTATCATTAATCAATTATTTACTATCCGTATCAAGGTAGGAAGCGGTAATCTGTAGATTTAGAAGTTGTTGAAACGTAAGCAGTACAACTAGATTGAGTCTGGTCGGAAAATAAAATCGCATATAATCCATTTATCGTCTGATTTGTTATCTGTACGTCACTGACTAATGAATAATGGTTAGTCCGATGAATTCATGCGATACGCCTTCGCTTAGGGGGACCCCACCAGGGTGACTCATTGATATTTATGTAAATTTGCAGACGGGCTATTTATTATCCATTTTTTGTTAAATAGCCAGGCTTCATGTTATTTATATTATGATAAAAGTAAAGGAAAATTTTATTCGCTTCTTTTCAAGAGTATATCCATAGCATCTTACAATCTCATCAATATGAATCTCCGTAAAAGTGGCATTAAAGCGTGGTGTAATTTCATTTTTGATGAAAAGCCTGATTTCGGACTTCCATTGTCTATAAAATTTTGAGTATCACGACGTTTCGATTGATGTCCTATCTTCAATCGTCTTCAGGTGAACTGGCGAACACGTTCCTTTCATGCCTATTTATACCCCGTCCGGTGGCGTGTCGTTGTGCGCGGTCTGTTCTGATTGGTTCCCGATGCGCGGTATTCCGGTCTGCTGACGTGGCTGTTTGTCGGTCATTGTTTGTTGTCTGGTCCAGTCTTAGTCTATTGATCTTCTTTATGAGTGGCTGCCAGATTGGTTTAATGTCTACGCTGGGTTTGCTGTACACTTTGCTGTTGTCGGTGATGAATGCCGAATCCTTCAATTTTCTTCGATACCAGTGCGGTTCCTTGGCAATGAGCGTAGCGTCGTCGCAAGCTATTTTATGGTGCTCCGTCCATGCGTGGTCAGCTATTCCAGATTTTCCTGAGAAAGAATTGGTTCGGACAGGACTCCAAATACAAATGATTCCAAGGCGTTTTTAGTTACATTGCATTTTAATCAGATTGAGAAAAAGCGAAAATGAGAATGGATTTTTCAAATTTAAATTATTCCGAACGTAATATAGCTCAGCGTTCGGAATGTTTGGGTGAATGGTGTCGACTGATCTTAAATTGTCCTTCACTGACATCTGCGAGTTTAATGGCAGCAGTGACGGTTATTCATCACCACTTGTAATCCATCCAACCCGCATGATATTCTCGGTGGAAACGCAAATATTCTACTCAGCTTCGATAAATCCTCTAATAATTCCGAACTACGAGTATCGCTCATGTTTGAGGAGAAACAGGGAAGTATTAGCTTTTGTTCACAGTAGCTTATCCTGCACCATAATTGTTATACTGGAATTAGATTTAATGGAGCTTGTGAAACTTCGCGTAAATTCAAAATCATCTCCAAAATGTATTTGCTGCCTCTAGTATTCACCCACGGATCCACAACTTAAACTCTTCTGTATTGCGTTCCACAACACAGTAACTATTCCTCTTCAGGGGAAATTCTCTTCGGAGATTTTAACAACCACAATGAAACTTGATTCCATCAAAACAGAAGTATCGGGTCAAGCTGTTGAGGTATATTTGCCAGGAACCAAGGACTTAACACGACTGTTCATTAACCAAACTATAGTCCCTAGTGTCACTTCACACACCTCCAGTCTACTGGATCTGTTTCTGGTCCCAAATCCTGCTCTCTATAGCACCTTTATTCAGTCTTCTTAATGCAAGTTGGACCACGTCATTGTAGAAGTTCTAATACAGCGAAGTTGGAAGGTCTCAGAAGCTTTTCCAACTTCCCATCTTGCGATATATGTGTTTCTGAATCGGATGCGTCAACTCTATCTGTTCGACAATAATAGGTGATTCATGGTAGTATGGAGGTGTAAAATGTACATCCCATATACAATGAAAACATCCGAGCAAACTCCAACTAATAATTCGCTATGACAAAATCCAGCGTCTGTGGTAAACTTCCTAGATTTTTGTAATTTACCCCTCAGTAAGGGATACATTACTATGCCTTTATGTTTATTTTGTATTATTTTAAAAATACCTAATATGCCAAACATCTTCTATCCGTTATATTTTTAATTGAAATTGCTTTGACGTTTTGAGTTATTCGTTTTTACGAATCAAATCATAGACAATGAGACGTTTTTCAGGGGGTGTCATCATCTAAAACTGAGATTAAATTGCTATTTAGTAAAATAGTGCCCCATTTGGGCGGAAATGTCAGCTTTTTTCCTCTAACAAAAGATGGGATCACCTCGATCATCATTGTGCGTTTTCCGATTTTTTCCGAACAAACTTTGTGAAGTAAAGCAAGTATCAAAACACAATGGATATGGTCCATTATGGTGAATTTTGCAAGTAGCTTACAGCTAAAGTTTGCATACTATGCCCATTCAACAGCGCGCTATTTTCGTTGCCTTGCTCTCCTGTAAAATTTACTATGTTAGTTGGGACAGTTCGTGAGAAGGCTAACGATATACTCGTTCCAATTTACTGGGCTGAGTGGCGTGTTCTCCAGATCGTGCGCGATTTGAAGCGAGAGAATGTCAGATAGATAAATGGTGAGAGCAACCTTAAAAGATTCCTTAGATCGACTGATCACAGCAAGGAATGCTGAATACACGGGTTCGGATCCAATACACAACAAAAAATCTTCTGGGTTGATCTCGCTCCAAAATTATATCCAATCTATGAACGCAAATCTATCTATTCTCTTCCAAAAAGAAGCTAATTCTATGCGAATAATGTCTCCATCGAATTCTTGCATGCCATCTTTAGCCGCGATCTCATTCAGCTCCCTCGAACGATGAGCCGAACCGCGCGCGGAAAAAACGCTTGGCTTCCGCCGCGCGGCATGTGATATCGATCTCTGCTGCCACTTCAGCTTTCGCATCAGGTTAAACTGCTTCTCTGATATTCCTTCAAATTTATTTCCGGATGGGCGCATAAAACGAAGATATAAAGGATTCCGAAAGGCGTACTTTGCGGGGCAAGGACCTTACCAGTGGCCTTGAGAATAAGGACACTATTATTTCCTGGCGATCCAACGCTCTGAATCGCATCAATAAATCTTTGCTGCTATAAAAAATACATCAAAGGACAGAGAGAGAAAAATAGGCAATTTCTAAAAAGTCCATGTGTCCAGTGCTTCTTAAGATCTGGACAAAGACATCATCAATAGACGGTTTCCGCAAGCATGGATCCATAGCAGATCTTCCTGAAAACATGTGCAGAGCAATAAAACTGAAGAGTATCGATTCTTCGCAGTCACTACATATTAAAAGATTTTGATAGGGTAGCACCGATCTTCATTCGTGTTGGTATATAGATATGCTTAGGCCCAACAAGACATGGGCGGCGGTATCCACAATGCGCTGGGGTCTAAGGGGGCGCGGAATAATCAAAATCCATTTTGCTGACTTTTCACACAGTTGCGTAACA
Source organism: Bruchidius siliquastri (assembly GCA_949316355.1). Classification (NCBI taxonomy): domain Eukaryota; kingdom Metazoa; phylum Arthropoda; class Insecta; order Coleoptera; family Chrysomelidae; genus Bruchidius; species Bruchidius siliquastri. The sequence continues at coordinate 30,318,168 of OX438534.1, forward strand.
TTTGTTTTCAAGTATCAAATAGTCGACTTTTGCTATTCAGGTTTTCCAAGGGGACCCGAATTTCACATTTTACTCATCGGAACAACTGCTACTACTCCACAAGTCTCAGATCAAGACATTTGCTATGAAGTACTCCCTAATACTTCTGGACTCGATCCAGAAAAGATTAGTACATCTGGTGGAAGCGCCGCACATTACAAAACACTTCCAAAGTATGGAACATTAGGACCGGATTAAAACACTCAGAGACACCAGCGAAACGAACACATCTTCCAAGACGTTTCTTTTGAGGCACCTCAGTGTTGTGGATTGAGCTGCAGGGTAGTATATTCTCCATTATTTACAGTGACAGCGTTTCAAAGTGTCACAGTATGACTATGTCCTCTAACAATGCACACGGAGGGCCACAGACTTTCTGTTATAAAATATCTATAAAAATATATACATATTTTCCTTATCCATTATACGTCAACCAATGGTAAAAAACATGAAAGAACAATCAAATCTAGACTATCGAAGTCCAACATCTACATGTACATATATCTACGTATTTTGAATTGAAAATCGAAACCAATTCAGGTTATCTCCACTGAATACATAATTTACATGTAGGGACAATTTTACGGAGAGAACTGCACATCGTGCTAGTATTTCATATTCTACTAGAGATATAATTGTATTTCACTGCGAAATGGGTCGCTGTGATCATGGGCGTCGGAAAAACTGCAGATGATAAATGGAATACAGATAACGGGGCAGTTCGAAAACTCAAAAATCACTCGGTAGATGTACAGGCGCTGAGGAAAATGGTGAGGTTGTTGCTTGGAGTAACACCACATGGTGAAAAATATATAAATTTTGACGCCTGTAATTCTCGGGACTCATTAGATATAAATTTTACGATACTTCTGAATCACGAACATAAAAGATACATATTCGGTATATTTGGAGTGTTTGTCAAAGATTCAATCCATTTAATTTGTACAATGCTGAACACCAATATTTTGAGTTGCTAAACAAATATAAATAATGACGCCGATCACCATGCGACATTCGATGTCTGGATTTAACTACGGCAGCGCCAGCAAGATGGTATAAGTGGGCTGCTGCCAAGGCGAAAAGTTGCAAATAATACGAATGGACTCTTGTTTAAAACTTGTACAAGGTGGATTTTTCAAAAGTTTGATTGCGGACTTCCATTGTCTATAAAATGTTTGAGTATCACGACGTTTCGATTGATATGCTATCCTGAAACGTCTTCAGATGAACTGGCGAACACGTTCCTTTCATGCCTGTTCTGATTGGTTCCCGATGAGTGGTATTCCGGTCTGCTGACGTGGCTGTTTGTCGGTCATTGTTTGTTGTTTGGTACACGATTGAAAAATGGAAGTCCGAAATCAAACTTTTGACGAATGGACTCATTTTATTCACTTGTTTTAGAAACTACTACTACATATTACTACATTTTCCTTGAATAAGTCATATATGGACAAATCATCAATCGTGTTTTAAGCTCTTAAAAAATGGAGTTTGCGATTTTTTTAAATGTAAAAATGCATTAATATTTTCCAATATTTGAAATATTTTTCAAATTTGATTCCAACCAACGAAAAAATTCCAAATTCGATTCAAAACTGGTGGAAGATACAGCGTTAATCTACCTGACGCCACTTTTTGATCTCCGAACATTATTTGTGGATGTTCAGAATTTTTTATATGACCTTCTAAATATATTTCATATAGTTTGAAAATTATTTCCCCACATTATCACTGTAGCGCTCATGGGACTTCAATGCATTGTTTTGCGGGTCAAGGTAAAACGCGTTGCAATATATCGGCTTTTTATGAAAAACTTACTTATCCATGGTCTGCGTTTCACACGTTCGCTGGTATAAATATCGATTAGATTTTTTAGGAGTATGATAATTATTATACTGAAGATAAATTATTTACTATTGCGAGTTCAGTTTAACGCACAGGAGACTCAGACAACAATCCTGACAAATCACACCTGGTTCTGTTGGAGAAGCTCGGCGTTATGGAATGAGTTTCCAGGGCGCCTGTTTCTCGATAGTTACGATTTAGAGCGTTTCAAGAGCACTGTGAATAGGAATTTGTCCTCTCGCAGCGCTTCTGGAGCGCGATAGACTTCCTGCCTCTGCTAGAGGTTATCTATAAAAATAAAACTACCCTGACAAGAAAATCACACGTTGATCTGCCAGTCGTGAAGATAGTGAGATACCTAATACCAGACTCATACTCCATCAAACTTCTGAGGGTAAACATCTAACAATAACATGATTTGTTAAGACCATGTGACAAGTATTGTGAGATGGGCAAATACTACTATTACTATGCTACAAGGATCTACTAAGCTCAGATCAGACCATCATTGGAGCAGTGATCACATGTGTGGATGAGGCCCGAAACACTGCTTCTGAACTCAGCTCAGAAAAGAGCAATACATCTAGTCGACACGCTTCACGTTGCTGGCTGCCGCCACAGCCTGCAACATCGAAAAACATGGTTGATCTGATCTTCCATAGATTCCTCCAAAAGCCAGCAGCGTTTTTCGCGTTTAAACGCGTCTGAAAATTGTATGGGACGAATCATACGAGAATTCCTGCTGGTTCTCTCACATCTGCTGTAGTCTTATTCTTCTTGTGCTTCTTCTTATCAAAGATTGGCGATCACTTCTCTATCCTCAGCTATTGCTAATAGAGTTTCGATGTGCCTTGTTTTCAGATCTTTAATATTATTCATCCAGGGCAAGTGTCTTCTGTCTGGACCTTGTTTCCTCTCGACTGTTCCTTCAATGATGTGTTATATTATTTCTTCATGTCCAAAGTTATAATTTTTCTCATTTTAACAACAATTTAGTAGTTCACGCGAGAGCGTGATAGGTTGTACTGCATTGGATAGACATCTAATGCAGGAGTTTTTCAACATTCGGCGAAACACCTATATCCAGGGGGCCTCTCTCTTTCTCATGGTTGTAAGTCCAGCTGTAGCGATAAGTCCGACACCCATAAAAAATATGCAGGGCCTCGTATATTGCATGACCATTTTGTACAGCCAATGGAAGATAAAAAGAGGGAATGGAGATATAATTTATGAATCGAGGGAGCTCAACACAAACAAGGTTGGGGAAACCCTGGTCTAGATTGTTATCGTCGGATGCGAGATGAGAACCATTTAGTATTCCGGTCACCTGGGTCGGCAGCGAGGTCGGCAACAACCTCCTTTCCTCCCTGAACTTCCTCTCACTCGTAACCGTGGGGAGGCGCGTCTCGATTATTTAACTCGTTATCCCACTTTCCGGACGCATTCACAAAGGAATATGGAAAACGGCGCGGCGACGGCGAGGAAAACTTCTTCATGTGATTAGTCCTCTTTGAGGAAGAAGTGCCGCGCCTGCGCCGAAGATAAGTATGGCGTCTTTAATTTTTGATACCGACTAGGTATAAATTAATACGTTCTCCATGCCTTATTCCCAAAGTGTTTCGTTTGGGAATTTGTATTTTTCTTTGAATCTAAACAAAATTTATCTTGGGTGACGAAACATAGATCACGTTCAGTGACATTTCGTTGAGCATTTCACTCGACCACTGAAGAGCATTGGTAACCAGTCCGTACGAGAAAAGACAGATAAGATCTATTCATCTCCACCTTACCCATAATCATGAAAGTAGCATAATCTTGAAGAAAAATTCAAAAAAACAAACAGATTATATTCTCTCACCTTAAAATTTATTAGGCTAAAGATAATTTTATCAAACCCGAATGTCCCAACGTTGCAAAATATGCCAACATCACACAGTGACAACAAATTTCTCACTAACTGCCTAAAGCAGCATCAATGCTCTGAAAGCTCGACAAAAGAATCACCTACACATAAAAACAAATTCTCAGGCCAAGAATATGTGCTTTTTTCAAGTATACCACATCTTGCTATATGCGTAAGGCTATAACAATCTTAAAGTAAAAATACTGTATTTTTGATCCATTGGATTAAATTTAAGTAAATATAATCAATTCAAACATGGGAAAGTCTTGGAAGTGAGAATACGAAAAGCTCATCATAATCTTGGCACAAAACGAGAAAGACCTAACCTAGACGAATACTATAGTGATGACTCAAGCATTACATGATCTTGGCGCAAATTGTTCAACTTCACTATATAATTTATTATTGGTATGAGAATTCTGTGTCTGAGCTACTGTTAGTTCCTTAGTCATTAACCTTATGAACAAGAACCTAAAAAGTATTAAAACCGTAGCAATGTGACTTCTTTCCTAGATTCATCTGCGTCATATAGTATTTTTCCTAATTCAAGTTTGTGAGGTGTTGTACAGTTAAACAGAATATGAAAAATATGTACCTGTAATTAAGCCAAAAGATATACATCCAGCATTTGTAATAGAGCCGTTGACGAATATGGCGATGCCAAACAAGTAAATGAATTACTTGGAGGGAATAGCAAGATGTTCGTATTCTTGATTGAAGTAAACGGAGTTCCGTTAGATAATATGATCCCTTACAAAAACAATATTCAATACTTGGTTGGAAATCATTGAAATGTAACTTGTGAAGAAAATTATATTTTACTTCAGAGTATATTTCTTTAGAATGAGTATTGCATTCGGAGATATACTTTTCTTGGTACAATTTAATAATAGTTTTCTTATCAAGTAAATAGTCTTAGAGTAAGTTCTTGTCATGAGTATATCTTTACAAGAATATCGAAATTTTCGAATGGAGAATTTCCTTTTATGTGTGTGACCTGCTATTTTTTCACGCTCCATTAGGCACAACAGCGATCCCTTTCTCCAAACCACACGTTTGAAAATGGAGAACGGGAAGCAAATCCTGCGTAACGACGCCGATTTTTTCCCAAGGAACAATGTGTGCCCTGCGTAATGGCTATAATTTTTCACGCTGAGTGGTAAGCCCTTTGAATAATGAAATGCGGATGGAAAATGCTACTTACTTAAAGAAGCTTCCTGTTTGATATTTGATGCACTTTATTTTATATGTTACTTTAATGTTTTGTATCAATAAAAGTTGAATTCATAATATCATAATATTATTCGAATACTTTATTACATCCAGTGCAAATTGGAGCGAACAGGGGTGGTTTTTATCAGATTCTGGAGCCAGGACCAGTAAGATGAATCAAGTTTCAGAGACTGCAATGTAATGATGGTTATGTGAAAAATATAACTCATATCAAACTACACAGAAACAATGACTCCAACCTCCCACGGTAGTGTTACGTTTCATTTGTGTATTTATAGAAAAACTGCATAAAATCAGGGTTACAAAATATTTCCTATCGAAAATGTATTGTACAATTACCTCTGTCTGTACTGTCAGACGAGCGAGTCGATATGAGTATTATTTTGATTTTGTAATTTTAAAACGGTATCCATTGATAATTTTTATATTTATGCATCTATTTATACCGCAAAAAATGTGCGTTTCGAAACTACTATGTCTTGGAACACTAAACAAGAAAATTACTAGGAATAATCCACAAATGAGATGAGCAGGTGGCATACGTTTCCCTATTTTTAACCCAGTAAAGGGTTACGTATATAACACCCGATTGCTCTCTACACTTAGACCGCCAGGCTATACTGACGAGTCTAGGCTAAAGACGAAATATGCATGTCTATAGCAGGTCTAATGCATTGTGGAGTGTACACTTAACCATACAGAAAATTTGAAAAACGGGAAAATCCTGATTTTATCGATGCTTGGCAGTACAAGCCCCAAAAAATGTTTTTGCCAGCACGCCCTCACACGACGACGTATTTTCTACTTAGAACGAACACTTTTACTGACAAAAGGGATGGCATCCATTAATCACTCCATGTTGAAAAGCAGCAACAACGAATTAATTCCCACCGAAGCTAACCCACCAACGTTGGATATTGTAGCAATGTTGTCAAACTGGGCATTATTCATAAAATCTGAACGCAGATTGATTCATTTTACTTCTAAAGCTCATCCAATGGTTGTTGCACAGATATCGATGCTCAACTCTCATTTCCCACGTGCTGATACCACGCAACAACGCAAAGCGGAGGTACTTACCATTATTCTGTTATTGAGCATTGCTTTAATATTCTAGACTGTAGATAATTTCACTTGACGAAAGTCACAAAGATCTGGATGTTTTTTAAGGTTGACGTTATCCATAAATCTATCTTGAAACCAAGCCGCTAAGACCAGTTAAATCACTTCCTACTTCCGCTGTGTTGAAAAACTCATCCGACCAGTCTTAGATACTGTTTCCTATTTAAGTGTTGGTACTGCGCGACAACGCTAAGCGGAAATACCGGGTCGCTTCAATGACAAAGTGGAGTGCTCTTTGGAATTGAATGCGTTTGGAGTGGACACGATAGAGATGGATGGTTGGATAGAACGTATTTCAATAGGTACCTTTTATATGGTCACCGCGCTGCGGTAACTCGTTGAAGACATGGATTTAGGTCCTGTCCAGACCAAAACAGAAATGAATTTTTCTCGCTCCAATTTGTGTCTTCAATTACCCTGTCCTGTAGTTACTCAGTTACGGAGGCTACCGAGGCAGACGAAATGTTAGAAAAGTTCGTTCAGCTATCATATGCGATTTTGATGAACATTGAAGAAAGAAAAAACAACAGAATAACTCACAGAAGATACATGAATATAACTGCAATATTATTAACTATCTGAGAGGTGCCTAAGTTTCTTTGTTTTACCTCTTTGAGCAACTTCAGCGAACATTTCTGCTCGGCTAAGTTCCTCCACTCTCTCTCTCTCTCTCTTATGCAAACCGTAGAACATCCATTGTAAATCCCAACTTCACGGATGCATGCAGAAGCTTCGTAGGCGTACGTCGAAACCGCTTTAAATTATGCATGGAGGTGGAAATTCTCCGGTGTATAGGAACTGTATACACAACTGGGCCATCTCGGGCTATGATTGACGTACTAGCATCACATGCATTATGCACTTTCAACGAACTTCGACCCTACGTGACCCTTTAATGGATTCGTAAAGGTAAGTGGATCGTGTACGGTGTCATAACTTTTCGCACTAATAGGAAGGGTATATCTTGAATTTTAGCCTGCATCCTTAGAAATGAGATTCATTTTCAATCGTTGTGAAGTGTGAATTTTACCGTATGTGACTTGTTTAGATATAATCAATTGTGTTATAATATGATTATTTCATTCAGACATACATCCGAGATGTACTCGCATCGCTACTGCCATTCGTGGAGATGCTCACGCATCGACCGCTAAAGTCTTCCTTCCTCAGTCGCTTAGCAATGGAAACACATGGGATAAAATGGCAGTTGTCATGACGACGATGAAGAAATCTCGAACGTTGAAGAACTAGTCATTGCACTGAGAATGTATCCGAGATTTCCCATATAGATTTATTCGAATCGTAACTGCCTATAGCGGAAGATGCTTACTCATAAACCGCTGAAATGCTTGTTTATTTTTCAGTCGCTCATCGAATGACGGCCATCCGGTAACGTGGCGGTTATTATGACGATGATGAGGAGAGCCTGAACGTTCGGCCACATCGCACATCAATGAAATAGGATTCATCAAAAGTCGTGTGTTTCAGTGTGTAGTTTGTTCAAAAGGGGCTGATGTATTCCGTTTCTGTTCTACTACTACAACAGATTACTGCATCCTGATATACAGAAATCAAACCGCTGTGCGAGCTGGTATTCCATAATTTTTCAAGATATTCGGGAAAAAATTAGGAACATGATTTTCAACACCTTGTACTTTCATCAGGAGACATATTTTAACATATGTTTTCCATGGAGTCACCTAAGGAATCACGCGTTTGACTACCTTAGATTGCCCAGGATCCGATCGCCTACCTCCATTCCATTCCATTCACATAGATCTTAGCATAGAGGCAAAACTCACAATAGCTGCCAAAGGCTGTCAATACGTCTACAGTATTAAAGAGGTCCCACGTAACATAAACAGCCAGACCGATCAACGATTTTCTTGTATCGTATCCATTCAATTATGCCAAACTAAATAGAAAAACGTGAAAAAATACATGCGCAACCGGCAACACCGGCTATGACTGCCAGTAACTGGGGAAATGGGGAGGAATTGAGAGCAGCATGCTGGTTTTTTACGTAGGTGGCCGCGCGTTAGGGCGGTATCAAGGAATCCGCGAGGGGCGATTCAATACGCCGTCATCAGAAATATAGACCAAGCATGTACGAAATTACTATTTATGAATACTGGGTTCTTTTTTATAAATAACTTCTCGCAAAGGCGGGAAGCCCATTTCGCTCTAAAAGCACGACGAAAGGATGCATGTCTCAGAATACCAAGAATTTTAACCATCAGTTCAAACTCCCCAGCAACCCATTCTACAATGCTGAGGTTCCCCAATAAAATGACGTTTTTGTTGGACCGATAACTCTTCACTGGCTTGACAAATGCGAGGATAGAGTGAAACCCAGCAGTTGAGGGATTTAGGACAGAGGGCAGTGCTTCCGAAGGCGTTTCGGAAATGTTACATTTTATCAATATTTTCAACTTTTGACTATGTTATATACCAGGTGTCTAGTAGGGTTCATGTAAAAAAAATTACCCACCTCAATTCGATGTTCCACACTGATGACATAAGGTCCCTTGCTATGGTAATGATTTACCTGATGAGACATGTAGGAAATAAGGGTGCTGTCACCTGCGAAGCTGTATATTGGACAAGATATTATTTACAACAGTTCGTTGATGCACAGCAGGATGACCGTTGGAGAAAGGACACATTCGAACCGTCCTTCTGAGTACACTAGCAGAACGTCGCAAGAAGCGGCAACACTGCGTTCCATTTCTCTTTCTGCTGTCTCACCTACTCCTATACTCTTAGCGTTCCGCCCCATATAGCCTCAATCCCACTTTGACAGCTGCTGTTTTTCGTGAACAATATTCCACAGTGTGATTGTGCGGTTCAAGGGTCGATTTTGGAAAAGGAAAATTGCGGAAAAAAAAGTGCTCCAGAGGGGGCACAGCGTTGCTACAGTTTGTAGTAATACCAAAAATGGTCTACTTTCTCTTTCGTTTAGAAAAAAATAATCATGTATATTGACTTCGCTCTAACGCGTGTAAGTTTAGTCACGTGTTCTTTTAGATAAAATTGGTTTTGGTGCAATAAATGGTTCAGTGCATGAGCTATCACGAAAAAACGCTTTACTTTGGTGAGCGTTCAGATTAAGACTAATTTTCTAAGCAAACAACTGTGGTGTACAAAATGAGGGATTTTGCTCACTCAGTTTATTGTCATAATAAATAAATCTGATGCCAATCTATGGGAAATGGGTTTCACGGATTAACCACCTTAAAATAATTGCAGTTTGATCTTCTTCTGCTTGGACTATGATAGACGTCGGGCGGAGTAAGCGTAGGATGATTCGGCAGCGCTGTCATCGCTCGGAATCAGCGATAATAGATTGTTAAACACGTCGCGTATCAAGCGTGGGCGGATGACAGGGGAAAACTGGGTCACTTTACCGCCAACCTTCATATTTCGCGCGACCTTCAACCACTTTACGACCAGTTCGGGGAAAAAGATGCAGTAATGGCACCCTATAAACACGTCTCGTCAACCTAATACTGACGTGTTTTATGTCATACTCATCATTATGGAATAAGCAATTTAACAGGTTTCAATCAACAGCCGGTGGAACGATCTGGTATAGATTGAAGATAACAAATCTGGCAACGAATTAATCTTAGCAAGATCTGAAGGGCAGCACTGCCTGAAGATTTTAGAGTACGATGCAGTTCAACGTTTCACTCAATACTGAATTATGCGGGAAATTATGTCAAATAAGATGTACCAAAGCGACCATTCAATTCTGTTAAGTGATCAAGCTCTGCCAAAATCGAGGGCGTCAGTAATGATTTGGCACTAGAAAACTAAAAGAACTTCTCACCACCCCCTCTCCTTACATTTCTCCAGGTAAGACTAAAAGGCTTTGTAATTTTCGAAAATCGGATGGTGGCGGAGATCGTCAAGAAACAAAATTGTAAGAAACTCAAACTTCATTTTTAGACACTCATCAAGCATTGCGCACGATGGCGCTGCCCATTCCGACTTGCTCCTCTTCTGTTTCCACCTCCACTACTACAGATTATTGCATTTTAACTGAACAATGAGCATGAATAATTACGAAAGTGCCATTCAGCCTCTATAAAAAATACGTCAAGTAGATTGAATCCTTGTTTAACGTGTATAAGTCCATTGAAGATTTTCATCGAATTGTAGAAGTGTTGATTAACTTGAGATTTTGGGAATATTCTAAATGTTATACACTTTGAAAAATGTAGATTAAATATCAAAATTATTAACGACTCAAAGTTTCGATTACTTTATACATAAAATTCCAAAAAAAAAAACTGTCGCTAAATCCGATCTTCCTTCATTCCAAAACTTATACCACTGCAGAAAGCGTCAACCTACTTGGAACCATTTTTCAAATTCGGTAGGCCACTCATATTCATATCCAGAAATTAATATAAGGCTTTTCAATATTCATTGTGCTGAGTAAAGATATACGAGTTTTAAATGGCTAGATTTCCAAGTTCTGTCGTATGGAAATCAATTGTTGTTGTGAGCGAGTTATTAGTCATAATTTTATAACAATGACCTCGATCGGATAAAAAAAACGCCATAAAATGATAGGAACCGAATATTTCCTGTTTGGTTGCAACTGTTGTTTTATCATAAACGTATTTTTTTCAAATGATAAATTAATAGTAATTATTCGCCAACAATTGGATAATTATCATCAAACGAATAACCTGTATCGTGTAACGTCTTCATGTCATTATCGACTGTCTTTAACCTCAACTATATATTTTACAAATGAAATTCTAAATAAATTTAATTAGTAATAAGAAAATTAAAAATCAGGCCGAAGCATAGGTTTATAAAAATGTTGAATATGACATTAAATCAGTCCATTCCGGTAGCTTGTTAAGGGAATTTTGAAATTTCCAACCTTCAATCATTCAAATTATAAGTAAATATAAGTATAAATCCAATGACGATACAACACTGATAGACCTCGTATGTTTACAAAAACTTTCGTTAGACGTTGGTGCACAGTTGCCCGAATTCACCAAAGGACTACAATAACATTAATGTTTCTGCATAGCTAGTTCACAAGATCTCATGAATATGTTCTACAATGAATATCTTAGCCATTAAATAGAAAGGAAAATTGAAAATAACTTCATAATTTAGAACAAACCTGCAATGTTAATCACACCTCACACACTAGCTGGCAACATGGCTTTATAGTAAATTCTGACTGCTACTAGCCGCTACGTATCATTTTCATTCATATTTTGCAAATTTGACGTCTGTCGGCATTTGAACAGAACCGAACCGTCAACCGTCTACGTCAGGTCACTGTCAACCGTTTTGAATTTTGACGTGATCGTTCGAATCAGACATCGTATTTTTGTTCATTTTCTCTGTTTGATCCGGTTTGAATTTTGCTTATTGTTGCCAAAATGATGATATATTGTTATGTGTGTAAGCTGTTCAGCACCCAGGCTGAAGCTGCAGGTGTAACCTTCCATCAGTAAGTATAATTGTGTACTTTTTCAAATTCCCGCCATGTCAAATTTCGTGATTCATCCAAATGTCATCGATGTTTACAAACACAAATTACGGTCCCCATCAAGCGGCCATCTTGCCATCTTTCCCTCTCCCCGCTGGTCCTCTCGCCCAAAGTCATGTTTGACTATAGGCATAAATGAATTTATGAATGAGATGCCAGGTCTTCAGTTGTTCTATCATCGTTGTATAAATGCTATGATTTAACCCAAAAATAACATTCTTATTTTCGCGTGTTTCTACTCTAGTCAATATCAGTCTCTCCTATGGAAAACTTTGCTCTCCACTCGAGATCGTGTCAGCTCTCAAGAAGTATATTGCTTTTACGGAACCAAAGGTGCGAAGAGGGCAGACGGTTCGAAAGCTTTGTGTACCGTGAAAGCCCATCGGCCAGCATGCTGGGATCAAGCTGCCGTATTGGAAGCTGAAAAGTTCAATACACGTGAAAAGCTTATATTCTCAGATTGCAAAGGGGAACATGTGCAGATAGATTATCTTACGAGTTACATGAAATCCTACTAACCGCTGACTGCGATGGAACTCATTCAGTTAGAGTGGAATAGTTGACTGGTATTAAAGCAAAATGCCGTCAAGTAGGTTTACGCTGTACTTTCCACGCAATGGGTTCAGTTTTAAAATGAGTTCAATATTTTGAGCGGATTTTGATAGTTGGGTTTGAACTTTTTATGCAAAACTTACTTCCAGGTCGATCAACCGTTGTTCTAAAAACCGTTCAAAATCTTCAATCAACTGATACAACGGCTCGTCAAATTCAGAGTTAGTCTACCTGAAGCCATATCTTTTTTCAAGAGGCTAGATGTCACTTTTGACATTATTCGTGATCCTTATTCAGTATAAGGCGCTAAAATATAAACGAAACAATTAACCCCCACTAGCGAACTGCGCCATCAAATGCCGATGGAGAATTTCAGTTTTTTTTAGATTCCTCCGCCGTCTGGGGCAATCGAAAAAACAATTCATGCACTTTCAAACACTTTGCATAATTTAAGAATTATTCGACCGAACGTGCCATATCATAACACATCTAGTCTCGTATAAATGAATATGAATGTCCTAACAAGCGTAATATATAGTTTTCAAGCAACAATTTTTCCCATCAGTTTGTTGTTTGTTATTATCAAATCCAATTACGATTCTTATTTAATTTTTAATTTAATTTATTGCTTTATTGCATATAATCATCCTATCTCAGGTACGAATTCCTGAAGACGCCTTGTTAAATCATAAAATGACGTTACTGTCAAGCTGACACTTCACTTGGCTATTTGTATTTGCGGAATTTGTATTCGATTTGTTTTGTAAAATTTTTGAGGGGCACTTATGACAACAATTATCCACATATGGCGCCAAACAAGAAAGTTGTATTCATCTTCTTCTTCAATAAATAATTCTCGGCTTCTGCTTTTCTGAGCACATTGGATGATGGAATGCCAACTTAGTCTGATTCTAGGTCATCTTGAACATCCCAACAGGAGGTTATATAAAAGGAAGTCCGCATTACAATACACATACACACTGTGAAATGAATTTAGAAGCATATATTTTAGATATGTGATACTGCATCCTTTGGCACCGCAACTACAAAACTACACAGCTTACCAACCACTTTTTTTAAACTCGACACGTGTTTCGCTAACTATGATAGCATCTTCAGGGGAAGATTAAAACGTTTATAAACGAGACTCGGCTGGCGATGAGAAATAAGTCGATGAATTTCTTCGAGCGAATCACAAGGTGGTCGTATCCTTGCTTGAAATAAAAGAGGTTCCGTTGGAAAATATGATATCCTCACAAAAAAATTTTTTGGAATACTTGTTAGAATAGTAGTGAGTATATCTTTACAAGAATATTGAAATTCTTAAATGGAAATTTCGTTATATGTGTCTAGATTGTAGGTATGTATAGTATCACTATGTCTGTCCATCAATATAACGGAATGTTTCAATTATTCTTTTTTGAATTTTTTTAATTCCCTGTAACGAGTTCTCGGCTGGATCTCGTACTGAGGCGTATTCTCCACATCTATGCGTGGTTGGAGTAAATGATAACGGGAGTGTACCTTACAAAGAACCTTGGATTGTCTGGTCAGCAAGCAAGCAACATAAGAAAACCATAACAAAATCATGTTTTGCCAATTTTTACGTTTCAAATTTAAATGAACTCCAAATTTCACAGCATTTATAAAAAAGAACAATAACTTTTTACAAGTTTACTGCTATACTAAAGCAGAAATACTTTTAAAACTTGCTCCGGAAAAAAATGATCATCTACTATTGTGATAAAGCTTGTTAAAAGTTACACAAAAAATTGTATATAAGTACTTACTCTCATCGCTCTGTGGTGCAGATAGGATAGCACTATGCTTTTTCTTCACTTCCTCAACGTTGGCTTGTATCTTGTCTATCATATCCCGAATTTCTTCCACCTGTTGACAAATATTACGTAATGAAATACGTATAGTAAGTACCTTATGTCTGTATAACTACTACCAAGTGATATACATGCGCACCAAAAAATTGTGGCAAGTAGATTGACGCTGTTAACCCAAGCCATATATATGTTTAACAAGTCCGAAGTATGACCGTGGTCAACATTTGATTGATGATATATCGTATTATACCAAAACCTAATTTTTTACATTTCCCCCCCCCCCAGCCTCACCGCCAATTTTTGACATCCCCAAAAATTATTGGAAAATGATCAGGGACGAAACGTCCAAAAACGAAGTATTGCGTTTTTTTCCGTTTTTTGACAATCATTCCGCCGCCACTGAAGCTTTTCTGCCATCGTCAATGTGATAATCTAATGTCGATGTTTCCGATTAGTACTCTCCGAGTACAGAGACAGACAGATAGTCAGACCCACGAAAATTAGACTCGAATTTTCGTGGTGTCGTACCATGTATCATGAAGAAGATACAATATTTCAAATTCAAACATTTCTGCAATTAAAATACCTAGCCATTGGCGAGGAAAGTAAAAGCTTTGGACATAATGGATTCTATAATATTCGCTCAGTACTTTTGCAGTTCCGTTCAAAAATATCATTCTCTGGCACAATAAAGTTATTTATAATTTTATAAAAGCTCCTATCAGAAATTGAGTTATAAAGGAATACAGTTTTGTATTTTGAGCTTTTTGAACAAGGCTGCACTTGGGCAATGTACATTAGGAAACAGGTATGAGTTACCATCTTTTGATTGCGGTAATGTTTGACTAACAAATTTGAAGAATCTTAGTTACTCAGTAAGGGGGCACGTTTTGAGGATAACCCTTTCGAGACCCACCCAAATCCTTCCTTATGTACTATCTGGAAAAGGAGGCAGAAGGTGGTTTGTTCGTTAGTGGATATCGCACTGTTGTTTCCTTTTATTTCATAGGACAGGCATTATGACATTTTGTTTTGGGCTTATCAACAAAGCAAATACAACTAGCTTATATTCTAGCTTTTCACAGTAATTTATAGTAAGCGCTTGTTTGAAAACAAAACTATTACCCTAGCAGCAGTCAAAAATATCTATGTCATTATAATTTCAAAATATTTTTTCCATTTTGTACTTCCGAGGCAGCCGAAACGTTAGTAAACATTTGAAACAACCACAGGGTTACGAGGCCATGGACACATTTTGGTGCTTGTACTCCTGAAAATGCATTCGACGGCTTCAGAGGCTTTTTTACTGCTCGTATTTGGATTCAGCGCCCCCTAAATACATAATTGTACCGAATTTCACTTGCTCAAGATTTGCAACTTGAACTTGACACTGACCAATGAAATCACAGCATGCGCCACTTTCGACGTTTTCATCTTTCCATACTCTCCATCCCACGCTAAGATGAAACAGTTCCATTTGACCAAAGTCGCTAATTGCCAAGATATACTTTTTGGTCGCCATTACCGGCGGAATCGCCACTTTACCAGAAAATGGTGATAAACAGGCTTTAGTTCACATAATATATTTGGCAATATATCCGTCACTTGTAAGTGCTATATAAAAATGCCTTTAGTTATCAAAGATAATACTGTAGAATGTAGATATAGCGTTGCAAAATACAGGTTCAGCGGACTGTGATGTTTGAAAATAGAAATATTTAATCAAATGCAGGAGGCGTGACAGGCGTGACTAATAACAGTACAGTACCACCGTATACAAAGTAATAAGATTAATAATTGTATTAATATAGTCAAACAAGGTTGTATCTCGCGAAAATAAAATAAATGCATATCATTACTTTGATCTGTAAAAATGAATGATTTAAATCTTACAATCAATTCCTCAATCTAGCAAGGTCAAAAAGTTTACTAGTAGTTTAGAAAGTCACAGGCTCAAGTTGGAGTCTTTATATGGAGGTTGTTAAAGCAAAGTTGCAAAAATCATTATCATGATTACTTCAAAATACGGTATCTTCCAAAGATTCCAATTTCTTAGAGACTTGTAAGGGTATTTTCTCAATCGCAGAAATCCAAGGTAAGAATTTGGTCAGAAATCATGAGGCATGAGCAAGAAGCATTGAAATCACAGTAATATTAAAGATAAAGATTTCTGGATGTGTTATGGTGTCTATATCTCAATATTACCTCAGCCTGCCTGTCTATTGTTGAACAATCTGTTACAAAGTCTGAGCTGCTGTTCTGTGAACTTCCTTATCTTATCAAAAGTTTGATTTCGGACTTCAATTGTCTATAAAATTTTGAGTATCACGACGTTTCGATTGAAGATAGCACATCATATTCATTAGATCCTTTTGATCCCAGTAACTACTTTTATATTTTTAATGAACTTTATAAAGATGCACTTATATTAAATAATGATGCCTCTGCATTGACAACAATCTTTTTGAATGTAGTCTAAATCTAAAACATCTCTAGAATATCAAAATTTAAAAAAATGTCATATAAACTAAGAATTTTGTAGTGTTGCACAACTTTAATGTTTCTCAAGCTACTCAATACCTCAGGGCAGGGGTCAACAAATGGCTGACTGCCAACCTATTTTCGGCGAATTTCAATAATAATTAATATGTACAGGTTTCTTTTCATCTTATTTCTCCATTGATATGTATAATCATATATTTCCATATTTATGTTAGGTATATATTTGGGTTATAACTTGATCTAATGGGGGGGAGGGTACTAGGTGGTTTTTCACTCCTCATCTGATGAAAAAAGTATAAACAGGCTGCAACAGTCATATTATTCAAAAAAAACAGACCCCAAATTGAACTTATTGATGCCCCTGCTTTAGGGCATTGTTAAGAGAATTTCTTGATAGTCCAAAAATTAAGAATATGAGTATTCTTACTATCATCAAATTCTTTCATGTATTGATATACACTTTTCATTTGTTTGTTTTTTATCATTATAGTTAAAACATCTTTTATAACTTGAATTAGGAAACTCCATGAGTGAAATGAAAATCTGTTTAGAAAATTATGTATATTTTGAATTTGATTTTATTTGAGTGCAATTCATTTTTCAAAGAATCCACGTTTATATCCATCATAATAGTTGCTCATAATTTCTTGTTCATAATATATATTGAGTCATCATTCATAGCACCTTTGAGAATTATAAAAAAATTGACTACTGGAGAATAAGCAATGGATTTTCCTCAATGAGCAGACAATAACAGGTGTCTAATATCACATTACTCATGCAGGCAAACATGCAAAAGTGTAACAAGGCTTTATAAATAGACTGATTGCTACATTGTTATCTTGCTTTTATCTAGATTAGCTTTCAATGTTTAATTATACGTACTCAATTTTGTATGAAAATATGCAAATACTAAATGTGTTTAGAAATGGACAGTACTTATTTTGTGAAACAGAACACATGACAAATTCTTTTAATATCTCTGCAAAAAAATTGTGATTTTGACCAAGATAAAAAAAATTTATTACTGTTTTACTAATTGCATGAGAAAATCAACGAGGTATTCTACAACTGAAATATTTTCATTTTAGAAGGATTGGTTTGAAGGCATGTAGTGATCATCATTATCCCTTCCAATAAATCCAATGAATGAGGAACAAAGCATTAATATATATATATATATTTAAAAACATGAAAATTAATTGAAATGAGTACTTGTACTGGTGGCTATAAGTAGTATAAGATGCTGATTGAAAAAAGCCATTAATGAGTGTGAAATAATAATAATACAGATAATAATTTGCTCCATTCATACATGTGATAAGTTGGCACACTTATTTCTGATTTTAAATAAAATATGAGTTTCAGATGTCACATCAAACTTTTTATTGGTTTAAATCCACCTGTTCCAAATTTGTAAATATTCATCAGTTGACAAACTAATAGCTCCTCGAAAAATATTAGATCAGCTGACTCTCTTAGTTGTAGTAGAAATTTTTTGTTCATCTAATTATGTAGTGAAAATTACTATGAATATTTGTAATCCTTGTACCACAAATCCTGAGCTAATAATAATAATGAAACACCTGTTATTATCATCAGGAGGTAAATCAAAATATGATGAGTCAGAGCCTACCTCTTGGAAGAAGACATCCATGAATCCATCTCTGCCTTCGACATTGACAGCAACGTCGTCGGGGCCAACGTCGTCATCATCACTTTGGGCCTGCAAATCGAAAAATTTGTTTATAGGGGGGCCCTCACAACTTTAGCACAAGGGGTGGGGCTAATTTTGACATTTAGCAGATTATTTTTTACCTAACCTAATTATTCATTTTGACAATAGTAGGCCTAGCAACAGTTTAGAAAACAAATAGAATGTAACCGGATAACCTAATTTCCACAGATATCCAGCTGTCACTTGCTAGAAACAGCAACAACATCCAATTTTATCCGTGAATTCATATAGAAATGACACAAAAAAACTGATTACCCTACCTAAAGTGTGTAATAGAATGAATTGAAACTTACGGCAACGAGTGCTGCTAATCTATCCTTTGTCATCTTGACCACTGGGTTTTAATCACACACCAATTAAAACAGTATTTGTACAAAATAATCCCATTCAAATGAGTTAAATTCGACACCAACTAGACCGAACACCCGACAAAACTTGAACGAACAACCACCAGTCCTTCACACAAAAATCGATAGAGTTCTGCAGTGCCGTCACATGAAAGCGCATGTGCTATCTGACCTGTGACGTCGTGTTTTTCTCGTGACGTCATTTGACAATTTCTGAAATTAGTGGGTTCTTATCCAAATGTCTCTGAACAAGTTGGTATTTGAGCCGCCTCGACACTATTTCCATATTTTGTGTCACGTACTAGAAGCATTGTTTTGAATAAGTTCCTTGATTTCCTAACGTACCAAAGGGCGCCAAGTCCATGATCACACTTCTTTTTCATCGACGTTGCCAGATGTTTCATCCTATTACGGGATATATTAAAATTGAATTAATCATTATTATTTTTTATCAAAAATACTCCACTGTGGTGTTCGATATGAAAATTATTTCTCATCTTTTCTCTTTAGAATGTATATTACTTACATTGTACAACCACTCAGATAATCATTGGGTTTAACATGAAGATTCACAAGTTAAGCTTCCTCCTTCGGTAACGCGTTTCGATTTATATTTAAATCATGTTTGAAACGGATCACTGAAAGAGTTTTATTTGTGTTGGATACAAAATTTTCATCAAAATGATGGAAGGATTAACCAAGAACATCAACATTTTATCACGAAATTTTGGAATTTTAAAAATTATTTTTTATATTAAACATCAATGAATGCTTCACGTAAAGGATACTGATTTGCCGTCAGGCTGAAAGCTGTATTTTTCTTACAGATGAAAAGCTCGTGTACTCATAACACATTTTCACAAATCATCGGACTTTTTAATCTGCATGATGGAATAATTTTAACAAGTAATTGCGTCTACAATCTATATGTATTTTTCTAATTTGTTAACGAAAGAACTGAATCATGATAATCTGAAAAATTGAAAATTTTATTAAAATTCACTATTTTCAACATTTTTCAAACGCACGACAGAAACGTACAAAAACAGACAATGAATTGCCCATTAAAAAAGAAAACAAATGAACACAAACTGAAAATAACGGAAGTCTGTCAACTCTAATATATAAGTCCATTTGATGCGACTTGAGCTGCTTACTTTTTTTTTAATTTGAGCCTTACATATTATATAATACTGCATTTATTATATTGCAGATCATAACATATATATATATATATATATATATATATATATATATATATATATATATATATATATATATATATATATATATATATCTAGCATTTAAAAAAGTCCGTGGTACAGCTCAACGAAACTGCCTTTGTTGTCCTTAAATTTCATTTCTCCAGTTATCCAGAAATAAATCCGATATTCTGACAAACATTATAATTGTATTGTGGCAACGTCGCGTTGCATATTGCGAACGCCATTGTGAACTTTACGTGCTTGTGAATCTACTAAGAGTAATCCCTGAATTTTTATTCCATCGGTGCTTATAAACAGGTATTTTTGCTGCAGTAAATATTATTTATTATGTACTTTTGATCTGTGTTGTTATTTTCGTCATTAGGTTCTTATTCATATAGATATTGCTGAACAAAGTCGGTAAGCCGATACCAAATTCCTATGTAACCGTTGTAAAGCGCCATTTCCCACTAAAATCAAAAATATTCGAAATGCACTCACTGGATTGTCATTGTATATTTTGATTTAAATTTCAAATGTCCTTGTCAAATAATTTGCGATAAAACTATTCCAAAACCGTCAAACATAGTGAATCTCCATATCTAACCTCTAGAAAGTTCCATCAACCATATTTTTGAATTTCAGGTATTCTGAACCATGGCTGCAGAACAAGAAATGCCCACATTCAAATGTGTATTGGTAGGTGACGGTGGTACTGGAAAAACTACATTCGTGAAGCGCCATTTAACAGGTGAATTCGAAAAAAAGTACGTAGCTACTCTTGGTGTGGAAGTGCACCCTTTGGTATTCCACACGAATAGAGGCGCCATTCGTTTCAACGTTTGGGATACTGCGGGTCAAGAGAAATTCGGAGGACTTCGTGATGGATATTATATTCAGGGGCAATGTGCCATCATCATGTTTGATGTTACCTCTCGTGTCACCTACAAAAATGTACCCAACTGGCATAGAGATCTCGTCAGGGTATGCGAGAATATACCAATCGTACTTTGTGGTAACAAAGTAGATATTAAGGATAGGAAAGTTAAAGCCAAGAGCATCGTGTTTCATAGAAAGAAGAACTTACAGGTATGTTAGTGTTTCAAGTTTAGAGAGTACTGTATCTTTTAGGTTAGAATGTAATTATTTTTTGCATCTGATGTCTATAAATACATATGATGCCAATATTATTGAATATAGTTGCAATCTGAATACCAGAATGTAATATAGTTACTGAGGGTTTTTGTTTATCATTGTAGAGCTTATTGACAGTATTTGGTAGCATCAGAATATAAAGATATACATACTGCTGTTTGAATAAACTGCATTTACACTAATGAATCTGATACTGTATTGAAAATGTACTACTTTGTTTATTATGAATATCTTTCTCATTTTATAGTGAAATGATTCTACTTCAGCTTATTTGGTCTCATCAGGGAAGGATCTTCTAATGTTGTTTAATTTCCCTCCAAATTTAAACCATGAGTATCTTTCATTCACTATTATGTATATTTTCATATAGTTGTTGTTAAAATTGAGTCATAGTCATATTTGCTAAATAATAATGATATCATTGTTTTATATGGGTATATTCCTTATAAATTATATATATATACTATTTAATCTGGCTACATATTTGAATGATGTGAATAAATAATTATAACTGCTTTTTCATCTTTCACTAAAGCATTGATTATTACTTTCAGTTTTAACATTTGTTATATGCTGCAAAGCAAGCCAATGTTACCAAACATTATATTATCAATCATTTCATATTTTTTGACCTTTTATTAAATTCATATAATAATATGTGTTTAATGAAATTGCCTTACTTTCACATATGCTCATACTGATTATTTCAAAAATGGTGTTTCAATGTTTGCAAGTTAATTATTTATATTTAAAATGAATACTTTGCCTTTACAGTATTATGATATCTCTGCCAAATCAAACTACAACTTTGAGAAACCTTTCCTGTGGCTGGCTAGGAAGTTAATTGGTGATCCTAACCTAGAATTTGTTGCCATGCCTGCCCTCGTCCCACCAGAAGTACAGATGGATCCACAATGGCAGCAACAGATTGAAAGCGAGCTCAAGAAGGCCCAAGAGACTGCCCTACCTGAGGATGATGAGGACTTTTAATAAACCTCTTGTTGCTGTATCATAATACTTATTTACACTAAGACAGACCATAGAAAAGGTCAGACAGTTTACATATGTTGAAAATACTAGTGGTTTCCATTACTTAGTCAAACATCCTAGTATGACACAATGAAGAAAATTTTGGTTTGTTATAATCAGTGGTACTTCAAATACCAGGAACTATAATGTTTCACTCAATTGGATAGTCATTAGTATCTCAAAATACAACTTTGTAGTGGACAAAAAGTTGTGTAGTGACTAAATTATTGTAAAATATAAGATTATAATGTATTTAGTTCAAACACATATATCAATTATCCTTGTATTGTTCCTAGCTAAGTATGTCTCAAAAAACTAATGAAATCATTGCAACGATTGAAATACTTCCTTTAATTTCCATGTGTAGTTTACCATATAACACAATGAGAAAATAAATGTTATCAGATGCCAAAGAGCCTAAATAATTTTAAAAAGCCTGGTTCAAAGAATTCAAATGATATGTTCATATGTTAGAAGCTTTTATAAAATCATTCAATATTATTTATTACAAGTGCTGGGACCATATCATGAAGGAGGAGTTAAGTAAAGTAAAAAATGTGATTATATTGTTGGCATCACTGACACAATTGATTTGTCTGGACAGTTTCAATTAGTTGTAATTATGTGGTATGTTGTCAATTGAAATCCTGTAAGAAGATTTAGGAATTCTGTAAATCCACCCTATCATGATGCTGCTTCTATATCACTGCATTTTGAAACAAATTGAACCTTTATAAATACACCAAATAAACCAGCATCTCAGAGCTATGATTGGGTATCTGCTATGAGTGGAGGTTTGCATAGTGTTCAAAAAATAAAAAATAAATATCTTTTGTCCGATTATGTAACTTTTATACTCATCAAATGAATCTAATCATGAGCAACATAGCATCCATCAATTAAAAGAAGTTTTTTTGTACAACTAAGTGGACTGTTCTATTGTTCCTATGTTTTCTGGATAAATAAATGATTCATGAAATTGTTAATTGATGATTGCTATGGTCATCACAATCTAGATGGAATTTTCATTCTAGAGGAGTTAACACAGTTTATCAAAACAGAAATGTCTTTATAACTGTTATGGATAACTTTTAGATAAGTGAATGGTTTGAACGAACTGTTGCCTATGAACTTAGATTGCAAAATGAAGATTGGTTATTTCAGTCGTCTGTTTTCCAAACAGCTTATGTCAAAATTATTTTCAAGCATTAAAGGACAAAAATATACTTAAATTTAAACAAGATTTGTAAAATGTCGATAATGAAATGCAACAATATGTGATAAAATATCATTGTAGGTGTCCATTCAGTGGTTCTGGAATCACCATGTAATAATACTCTCATGAGTCTCCAATGAGTGTGTATACAAGGAAACCATCCAGGTAGTTTGAATTTTTATGTTCCACAACTGTCTTACTTTTTCTATAGTCTAACACTAAGACTATTAAGTTAAATTGGATTGTGAAAATCCGGTGACCCCACTGCGATATTTTTTATATAAAAGTATGTTGTCAAAATTTGGGATGATTCCAACTGAATTAGTATGATTGCGAGAGGGTTGATCTGAAAAAATGTGCTTAACCCAAATAAGCTGTAGCTTTTCCATCAATAAGGGTTTTCATATGTATGTAATGTATGCATTAAAAATGTGTGAAAATAAAAAACTGTTATTTTAATTACTTGATATGTGTAACTGCCTTTTCCCCAACATTTGGCTTTCTAGGGTTAAGGATATAAGATTTTTTTTGTACCTACTTTCTGTTTAATTTGTAATGTCAAATAAACAATATTTATCAATAAAATTTTTAACGTCCAATCCTTTTCTGTGTGTTACTCCTTTCCCATTGTTTTGCTAGATTGTTGTTTAATGAATTGATCACCAAGGCTTAGTCCTATTGTCTTGAAAGCTCACTTCACATTTTTGATGGGAAGCAACTATATTTTTGGATCTTTATATTCGTTTAAATAATAAATTTTTATGATATGCTTGAAAATTCATAGCTTTCTCTGGCTTCGGAATACATACTGTCTGTCAATGTGCTGTACTTTCCAAAGTATTTAAAGTGTCCAGTGGATACACTTGTTGATTACAAATTGCAGAGCTATAGATCTATAATTAGATAGATTTTTGAGCCATCTATATTTGCAGAACAGTGAAATTTTCGGATTTTTCGGAAAAATTGACAAAATGGCGGGAATCAGTTGTGACCAGAAGCCTCATTAGCAAGTTCCGACTAAGCACCCTCAGTCTTAGTTTTGGATGTTACACTCAACAATGCTCATAGTTTGATTGGGCCCCGATGAGTCTAAGTTACAGAATAGGCACTTGGATAAATTATCAAAACACCTAGCTCTTGGCTGCCTGGTAGAGCAGTATATAGACGTCAGCAAGGCCAATAATGTCCTATCCAAGGCAAAATTGCGTTATCCAGGGATGACGCACCATAGGCAGAAGAACGTTGCAAAACCTGAGAGTGATTCGGATGCAATTCCAACCAACTTTTCAAATTAAAAATAGCCATAATGGTCCTCGACCTTCGACTTGGAAAAGACTAAGAGTGAATGCAGATGTTGGCAGAACGCTTGTTATTTTAATACACGTAAGGCCCGCGAAAGACTCAAATTATCTATTCTGTGAATTTTGGCTGGATATTAGAAATCGGGAGAGACATTGCTTGTAGAATTGGCCACAAAGGTATTTATGTATTATTTTAAATTGGAAAAAAAACAGTCAAAAGTCATTGAAGGGGGGGGGGGGGGGGGCAAAGCACCCATTGCCCCACCCCTGTATCAGCTCCTGTTTTTCAGGTGGTCTGATAAAAAAGGCTGCATTCTACAAAGTAAACTGTATTCAGATACTTGCAGCCAACTTGAATAAATGTCGGAATTCACTCAATTCAAATCCTCCATGAAATCTATAAATGTAGAAAATATTTTATTTTGAAGGATCGTACAACTAAACTACTTCAGTAGAAATCACTTTTATTAAAACAAAATGCAATAAAATCGCCATAATTATCCTTAATATATAGTACATAATAAAATAGCCTACTAATTACATCATATTTCAAATGTGCTTGAAATTTGCGTTTTGCAAGGCCATTTGAAAAACTGTCTAAATAAGGTAACAACTTTTTAAGAAACAACTTTTTAAGATAGTACAGACTGGAGCCAAAAGTACATTTTCAGTATCAAATTTTGCAAACGAGCAACAATGTATTACAAACCACAAACCTATCCAAGATTTACTTCGCCTGCGCCTTCTTCTTTTCTCTTGCTTTCTTTCCTTCAGTCAAGTCTATCCTGTCTTGTTCAGACAGCATTGGCAATGTCTTTGTTACAACACCAGTACCTAGTGTTTGAGCGCCATCTCTTAGGGTGAATCTCTGGCCTTCTTCTAGAACCATTGGCCTCAACATCTTCAAAATCAACCTGAAATGAAAATAACATCACACTTAATTATATGATTTTTATGCATTCATTTACTTTGCATCTTTTTCATTATTCAGTTATTTTACTAAGTAGAAACTAGAATAGTAACCAGATACTGAAATGCAGAAAAATTGGTAGCTTCTGGGCCAAATGCTGCTATGAAGGAGTCAGAAAAATTCATTAATAGGAGGTTTCAACTGATTTATAATTAATGTCATCAAACACTAACTTTTGAAATAGGTGTAATTTATTATTATCCAGAAGTACTGCCATTTACACAATCCAATTTCATGATCATTTTATATTTGATTGAACATACTTAGAGTCTTCTCCAGGCATGACCATCTCCTTGCCAGGCATGTGGACTTGAACAGGACAATCCCAGGTTCTGCTGAACATCTGCAACTGAATGAACGAGGTGAATGGTTTTGGTCGCCCTCCCTCTTCTTTGCTCAGAATATACACTTGAGACTCTATGTGGTCATAGCTCTTTACTGTACCTGGTTTTGCCATCACCATACCTAGAAACAGAGATAGAATGGTCACATACTGCAGCAATTCATAATTTATTCATCAATAAAACTAGTAGCAAGATTGGTGGTATTACAAAATGTTGGATTACATTTCAGTCACAGCTCTTTCAAAACCTTTTTTATGTATCAGTTATAAGAATAACAGTAAGTAATAATAATTTTGGATTTTAACTAACAAATAATCTAATTAACTAACCTCTCTTAACATCATCTCTCTTGAGACCCCTCACAAGTGCACCTATCTGATCTCCTGCTTGTGCTTCGTCCAAAATCTGATGGAACATCTCGACTCCAGTAACAGTGCTCTTCAATGTTTTGTTGTAACCTACAAACTCGCATTCTGCACCCTTCTTCAATACACCTCTTTCCAATCGTCCTGTAACTACAGTTCCTCTACCAGGAATAGAATAGGTGTGTTCCACTGGCAGTAAAAATGGTTTATCAAGCTCCCTCACAGGTGTGGGAATAAAGCTATCTACCTCTTTCAATAGTTTCAAGATGGCCTCAGATCCTATTTCAGGGCTCTTACCCTCTAGAGCGCACAGTGCAGATCCAGCAACAATTGGTATTTTGTCCCCATCAAATCCCATTTCAGTGAGTAGTTCGCGGATTTCCATTTCAACCAATTCTACCATTTCCTTGTCAGCTGCATCCACTTTGTTGATGAACACCACAACATGTTTCACACCAATTTGTTTAGCAAGCAATAAATGTTCACGTGTTTGAGGCATCACCCCATCTGTGGCTGCTACGACTAATATAGCTCCATCCATCTGCAATTAGATCATTCAAGTAAAACACTATTAAACAATCATTAACAGTTATGATGGAAACAGACATAGAAAAAACTAAGTTGAAAGTTTTAACTTTCAGAGATTCATCCTCTTTTTATCTTGTACCATGCTGTTGGAACAGAACTTATTTTTGTGACATGCCTTTTTTGTGTACATCGTATATATGTGGGAACACCCATAAGCAGGATGGAATTCTGACTAATCTTATGTCCTTATATGATGAAGCTCTTCTACTGTAGTTGGACAATATCAAAACTATAAAAAATTACACATAACAAATATCCTTGTGATTCATTTTCATCAGTTTTTAACTCTGAACAAAAAACCTATTTCCACTTGATATCAAACAATATCATTTGGTAGCGAGCATATTGAGAATTATTTTTGATTATAAAAAATGCTGTACTGACCTGTGCTGCCCCAGTGATCATGTTCTTGATGTAATCAGCATGTCCAGGACAATCAGTGTGACCGTAATGCCTGCTTTCAGTTTGGTACTCAATATGAGCAACATTGATGGTGATGCCTCTAGCCTTCTCTTCAGGTGCATTGTCAATATCTGTATACTGTCGTAATTTGGCAAGCTTTTGATCAGCGAGAACCTTTGTAATAGCTGCAGTTAGGGTCGTTTTACCGTGATCCACATGACCGATTGTGCCTACATTGCAATGAGGCTTATTACGTTCAAAAACCTTTTTTTCAGAGTACAAGCGTCGCTGATGTTGGTGTGCGGCCACCGGTATCACTTTGACATAATTGTGAAACTTTGAAATTGTCCCATTTTTTATCAATTGCCTTAGAGACCTATGGATAGCTGTGAACATTTACAGGGTTAAGTATTCTAGTGAAAACGGAATTAATATGTCTACCTTACCTGGAGCCAGAGCTCGGGCAACTAACACTGATGTCATTGTACCTCAATTTCTGATATGTTTTGAAGTAATAATTTTGTAAACCTTAATTTCGGCAATTGAGGTCCAACTAGGAGCATGGGAGTCTCACTTTACTTTTTTCACTTTTCAGTGTTCTGTGTTCTGGAACTCAAAAGTCACCTTGCTCTAGTCTGAGGTATTATTCTGACTCAGGAGTTCATTTTTATTGCTGCGTTGCCAAATAGAAGCATTTAGTCCCCTCACAGCTGGAATTAAGTTTGGTCGTTGAACTTGTCTATAGATATTAAAACCTTATTATTGGGCATGTATGATTGTTAGTATACTGCCCAGGTTATGGAGCTTGCATTTAGTAAGGGCAAAAGTACATATCGTGGAATTGCGGAATTTTTTATTCATAGTGTGAAATGAAACACTTTTGTGAAATGTTTGAAGGAAGCTCCTGTATTCGACTTCAAGTCGACTTCAGATTGAATCGACGAGAGCATCTGATTAGTCAGTGACTTTAGCTAGTGTTTAACCAGACTGTTCTTGCAGGCCAGGTCTCGCGGTATGGCTTATGGGATTATTATAGTGAAGCCGATTATGTGGGTGCTCCGACACCAACAGAAATTTATGAAAAAAATGGAATAAAATATGATAAAGATGCCATTGGTAGCCAATTAATAACGCCTTTATTTATTTATGCTTAAGAAGCACATACAAGGCGAAGCTTAGCACCTATAGCTATTATTATACTTAACCGTTGAGTCTGCGTCACCAGTAGTCAATCGCCGAGATACACTTTTTGGTCCAGAATTATAAACTCTGAAATCACCACTTTCGCGGAAAATATTAACACCTGGCAACGCTATTTAGAAGTCAGAGTTCTATTTTGTCGGATGTAATTTTTGACTGAGGACTGAGAAAGTCATTTCTCTCACGACGTCAGGGTTGCCAGATTATCCAGGAGCAATTATCCTGGGAATGCTGAAAAAATTGCTTTCTTGGATGAAAATTATGGCACACAAATGAATTCCCTGCTTTTTAATGAAAAGACAGTTTCATATGAAACATAAGTAACACTCATGTATAAAACTTACAAGTAAAGCTTATATATGGTTTTTATTGCTCTTAGAAGAGATGCGTGACGTGTACTGTAACGAATGACACATGCAGCACTTATATTATGACATATATATGCTTTTTCTCGATTTTTTTTCTAATAGTTGACGAAGCTACATAGAGAAGGTATAATGATAAAAATCCTTTAGATATTTTTGTAATCAATTTCAATGCAGCGATAAAATGTATAATTTGGAGTTAGCTTATCTCACACTTTAAGCGTAAGCAGTCCTGAAATAGTAGAGAACGTCTTGCTGTACGATTAGAGATAAGTGTTCTGGAAAATATTCGGCGTTGTGGCTACGTTATTCAAGTTAAATAGAAATGATCAAAACCTTCAATAACACGAATATGCAACAATATTTGAAATTTCTGATTGTTTTGGAAATATGGCTGAAAACATAGCACTTGTGACATGTCGAAATTATCACACAAAACTATTACGATATTAGATTGATGTCGTTTACCTTAACCGACCCGAAATTATCGTACACCTGGCAACCCTGTTGCCATTTAGTGGTTTCCCATAGACTATCTGTAATAGAATTTGCAACTTTATGCTATTGTCAATTCTGTGCTGCTATTATTGTACATATGGCAAATTAAAATCATCAAAGCTGAGTAATTAATTCAAAAAACAAGAAAGGTATTTTCAAGAATCTCTACAGTTGTTCTACTCGCAATCTTACAGAGGCTTAGGCGTGGATTTTAGGTGCCCCTTTCCTAGGTATCGAAATTGCACTATATCGCCGCTTTTCGACATGAATTTGCACACTCCATTTCACTCTTCTCTTCCTTTTTGCACCCCCCCCCCCTCCACGAAACAGACAATGAACGCCGCAAACAGTATCCAGGATACAACCACAAAAGGTGTTCACTTTCAGACAAATGCTGGATCCGCGCCTGCTGGTGGTTAATATCATACATACGATACCTTCAAGTAGGAAGCAATTACTATAGGGAAAATGTGTGATAATTTTCCTACCATTTTTCTGTCAGGAGCAGCGCTTATATATTCTTCAAACTCATATTTATATGTATGTAATTTCATACCGGCTTGCTTGAGCGGTAAACCTAATTTCAGCATTCCGTTCACTGAAACAGCGGTTATAGATGAACTGAGAAGCATATCATTATGAACGTACAAACTTGTGAATCTAGTGCTGGCTTGTCTTGAATGGCATGCATGTACTCGTAGTTTGTCTATTTTATAATCATCGACATGCTTTTGCCCCTAAGAACGATGATTGGAATTGAGTATTTGTAAAATGTAGAGGATAGCACATAACGAGCGTACAATGTGGGTGCAATACTGTTTTAATTGTTTTGTATAATCTTGACTCCTTGATCGTGAGTTTTAAAATGGAGAAAACACGGAAGGTAATAATGATAGCGATGAAGATATGCCTATTCTTCGACTTATTTCGCAGGAGTTATTGAAATATTTCACATAAATATGTTTCTGGAAATATTATAACACTAATCAAATATGTTGCATACTTTTTTTTATGAAACCTAACCATCGAAGATAAGCAAACAATTTCTGAAGTATGAGACGACCATGGCCGTGGCACTTGTCGGCTTGCTGCTTCATTTCACCTGACATTTTCAAATTTCTTATTGAGAATTTAATTCGAAATCGTTGCGTGAAACATCGTAAACCACAGCCGCTTCTTGCATCGCATTTTTCTCCTGCATTATTGCTTAACAATGTGCTTTTGAATCCATTTATTAGTTCGGGAAATGTAGACCGAAATAGTAAGATCATGTGCTATATACATATGGTTCTACAACCAGTCTTTTAAGCGCATCCAGATAACAAAATATGCTGTATGAAATAGTTGCATAGCAAATTTGTTATCATGCTTGTTGTTTGTTGTTATTTAACTTTGCGTATTATAAGGAGCGTTCAAGGTAAATAAAGAACATTCAAGATGCACACACTTCTTCAGTTCAACATTGAAAATTAATTGAGCTAGTCATCAGTACAGAGGTTATTCTAAAAAGCGCACCTGTGTCCGCATTATTATCCTGTTTTTTGTTCTAAAATTTGTATATTCCGACTTTTACGACCAGACCATATATTGAAAATAATCTATCTTATAAATAGTATATCTAATCCACCTGGAAATTTGACCAAGCACAACACTAATTCAAGTACTCTTTTCCATTTCGTAGTCTGAAGGGTGAAAATAGAGAAGATATTGATGATTCCATTCTAAATCTAATTAAATATTTTATGAGCATCTTTTATCACTACAATCAAATGTTTACTAAACATTTTGAGACATTACGTTGTATGTGAATCGTTGTAAAACAGCTAAAATCAGTTTGGCCAAAGCAACTTTGAAATTTATCCACGTATAAGTCTATGCTTACTGGACTATATGAATTTTGTACAGCTATACTGTTCCAGATGGGCAAAATAATGCAAAAACCAATTATTGTATTGGTACGAGGTATACATCAGTTTGGAAAAAATCCTTGGCTAGACTTGTTACGTGAAGTACTTTTAGATATTTGTTCTTGACTAATTGAGAGCAATAGGTTTCTCAGTTTTTAACTTCACCACTTACGTAAACAGATCTGTGTAGGTGTTAGTTGTGGAATTGAAATTGTAGGAGAATTTGTCTAAGCAGGTCGATTTACAGAAATATTTAGAAGAACATTTTTCATGAATATGAAATTCCTCGGGTTTGTTTATTGTTCAAGATCACCAAATGAGATCATCATTTTTTTGTCAGGTTCTAGAATATTCCAAACATCGTTTGTTCGGCAGATATTGTCGAAATGAACTTCGATCTCAAGTATTACACACACTATCATTTATTTATTTTGTTTCAGATCAAACCTGAGGTTTAGTCTCTTATTTCAAGACTTTGTACGATTTAGCCTCTTCGATACCTGTAACTGTGAGAGGTGTATAGGAAAGGAAACAAATATTTCTGGGACACCGACCTAGCGGGGCCCGCAACATGATCGTGCCATAACATATTATTGTTGATGTCTCTTCCCAAAAGCTTGGTGCTTGAAACTTTTGCAGTACCTAAGTGTTGAAAGTATTTTCCGGCGTTGATCATGTAACTGAAACTTACACCTAGATACCGAAAATGAATCCAGCTTAGTGTGTGTCTTTGAATTACTCTAACGTCTCTTTTGAAGGTACTCGTTACACTTCTATTCTAATTATATCTTTGTGACTTTATAGTAGGAATGAGGTTAAGCGGTTGCCGTTTTAACCTGTACCCAATGAACTAGATGTTTACACAATTGACTGCATAAAAATATTTTCCCATATACCACATCTAAGTGAGAGAATGCCGTTTCCCGCAGAGACAACGGTCTTGTGGTAAAAACGGTTTCGTTCTTCGCGACTACTGGCATTTTATTGTGCCTGTCTAGTGTCTCTTGCGAGGCTGCAACTTGCTGGTATCCGGCTTCATTCATTCCCAACGAATAAGTGTGTCTCAGAACAAGATGTAAAAGTTTTGAATGAATGAATGAAGCTTGTTTTAATTATATACTAATAGTATATAATAATGGAAAATTCCTGGAGGCTCTGAAGAATCTCAATAATCACTTTTACAACTATGGCAAGATCAAAAATGCCTAATAGTTTTTTTAAATCTCTGCAATAGCAGCGACGGTCGAAGTTTCAGAGACCTTGTAAACGTCCAAACTCATTTTTTCACGTTTTAAAGGTCATTGGAAATCTTAGAATTGTTTTTTTGAAGGGGAATGTGAAAAATTGAGTGCTGTGAGTACTCGATACAAATTTTTATAAAGAGGATTTATTCATATCACGTGTTTTAGCAACTATTACTACAGATGAGAGCATTCTAAATGGATAAGAACCCTAAATAATTACGTCATGTGAGCCTATTTGTATCAAGTAGGTTTACTTTGTATTTAACGTGCAGTGGTTCAAATAAATTTTGGAATTTATAGTCATTCGATATTTTTTCAAGTTTACCCCAAAACATCAACGGTAATCAAAATCTCCATTTCTAAAACGCTACCAGTATTGCCTGGAAAGAAAAGCGTCATACTACTCGGTGCAATTTTTAAATACTAATTCTTATATATGTATTACATTCAATGTAATAACATTGTTCACCACGTTTGAAGAATATGATGTTGACATCTTTAGAGGGCCCATAACGTCCGTGAATCATCTTCCCTAAAATAATCGAGTAACCTTGGCACCCCGTGCGTTGCGTTGTCCGACGTTTGAGATTCAGGGAGTCAATCGATTGCCGCCGACGACGCGACGCGGCGTTTTCCGTTTCACATTCAATTGGCAGGAATGCATCGAAGAGTGGAGACGAAATGCCCGTTTTGGTTTTGCATCCATGGGCGTTTTCGAGAAGGAGGGGGCGGAGGAAACCTGAACGGGAAAATTAGCCTTCCACGTACGACCATTAAATAAGTGGCCACTAATTCAAACTACATCCGATTAACTGAATCGCGTTACTAACCTCGGAAGCTTTTATCAAAGTATAAAATATGAAAATTTATATTCTAATAATGAAGACAAACAAAAAATCATTCAAACTTCAAATTAGTGATTACAGATAGAAATTCTATATAGAGAGTTAATGATAGAACATAGCAATCTGGGAAACACAGAAATGCGCACAGCGCACAGTACTGAAGGGCACAGTACAACCCAATCACAGAAATACAGATCCTCAAATGACACACTCAAAACGAGAACAATTTAGAGACAATTAGAAATTTTGAAGTTTCTTGTTACCATTTTCTGCGAACTTTTACTACGCCACATCTCACACAAATATTGAAATTCTATGGAAATCGTAGATTTCTACGCCGATCACAAAACTTGATATTAGCTGAACTATACCAATTTATTCACTTCTTTATTTGGTGAGTAGATTATTTTCGGATTTTGCGCTGTTGACTTGCTCCAATTGTCGAAAAAAAATCTGAATCATTTTGTTTTTACATTGTCTAGCTATGATATTTGTTAACAGGATCATAAAGAGACTTGATGTATGGAATCTATCCACAATACTGAATATCAAATCAAAACTACCTAAAAAAGAAGCATGATGATGACCATACGATAGACTATGCTTGAGCATGCTCGATACTGAGTTTATTGTATATAAATTAAAAGAGCATTTCAAAAAAATAATAATATTATTTATATATAATTAAATAATTTCATCTAAATGCGCAAAAAAGAAAAAAATAAACTTCACCTTTAAAACC
Organism: Bruchidius siliquastri; assembly: GCA_949316355.1. Classification (NCBI taxonomy): domain Eukaryota; kingdom Metazoa; phylum Arthropoda; class Insecta; order Coleoptera; family Chrysomelidae; genus Bruchidius; species Bruchidius siliquastri. Next base: position 30,352,187 of record OX438534.1, read on the forward strand.
TCTTCTATCAACTTATAACGTCATTACACCATTAATATGATATATGTAGAAGTTTGTCGAGAAATTTAAGTACCTACCCGTATTTACTTAGTTTGAAAATTTTAAAAATTAAAATCAATCAGATCAAGTTATTTAAGTTACCTGTTTATATACACAGGTTAATCTCTCGACAAGGTTGTATATAATATATTTTATGTAATCACGCTAGAAGTTGATAATAAAAGTTTTAAAGGAAAATTTTATTTCAGTGGGCTTATATAAAAACTGGTTTTTAAAAGTTTTTTTAATTTTTGTTGATTTATTACATCTTAGGTATTGCTGGACAGGTCTGCAAAAACCTCAGTACACCATTTTGTTTGCTCTGATCCGTATTCTCAGCAAGTCCTTTCATTTGATACCAATATTGTAGAAGTGCATTAAATATAACTAGTTCGCCATCTTCGGTGTTCAAACTAAACGTGTATCTATACCTACAAAATTTCAGCTGAATCGGTTCAAGATATCAACTTTAAAATTGAGTTGTAAGTTTTCACCGAACATACATAGTTACAAAATTACATACATAGATACATACATTGCACGTTACATAAAAGTTTGTAAAATCTGACCATATTGCGACGATCATTTCCATACAATTCAAAAATTATGGTAACTAGCCGTAAAAATTCAGAAAATCTAATTTCATGTGTCGGCTACATTGACGTAAGACAGTGCTCAAGATTTCGGCTTGATAACGCTCATTTTTATATACTTTATGTTACGTCTCTTTTTATTTTCATGCATTTGTGAAAATAGCAGTAGCGTTTATTCACATTTTAGTTGCATTTGTTGGGCAGTAAAATTACCAAATATTTTATGCTTGTAATATTTGTTTCGTTTGCTTTCCCACTCGTTCGATTTTCCCATGACGTCATGAAGCAATGTTATCCAAGCGGAGATAATTACAAAATATGAAAAATATTTTTTTGTCATTGTAATGATTTTGACATGTTTGGCCAGGTGAATAGTTTTGTTTTTAAACAAGACCGTAGTTGTGAGTTATTATGGAAGGATAGTATAAATCCAAAACAATAGACATAATTTTATTCACTGCCACAATAGAAACACAATGCTGGCGTTGCCTGTCTTATGAGAAGAGAAATGAGAAGAAACGTACAGCAGTTCAACAAAATAATATACCTTAAGACACTAAAGCTATTCAGTCAATCGTGGATAGTTGTGGTCAGCGGCAAGTGATAAAATATAGAATGAATCGGAGGAACAAGCACAGGATAAGTTTTAGCAGTTACACCAAAATTCGTAAAATGTGTAATCTGTCGTATGGTGAAATTAATTTCAGCAACATTACTAACTAAATTTTCCTTTAAAGAAGAAAAAAAACACCTACTCAAGAAATATTAGCCGAGGGAGACTTTCACCGGATACACTTTTTCATCCAATTTATAACAGCGACAAAGAACTCTTTGAAGTAGTAAAGAGCCCGTAAAAAATAATCGCCTTACCAGGCAACACTCACCTTGCGTGAACGAAGTCATAATACTTCAATTTAGTCCAGTCATTATAGCATTTAGCCTTCAGCTTCCCATCACAGCTGTTGGACGTGGTAAGATTAGAACAGCGCAGTTCATCTTACTGCCTTTAAATCCGTGTGGTTTTTTTAATTATCAGTTAGGATAAGTAAAATGATCTAGACATACCAACACAGATTAGTGTCAGAAGCTCTATTGGAACAGCCTATTTAGAAAGCTCAAGTCGTTAAAGCCTTTTTAAGGAGTTCTTGATTACTTTCGATATACGTATACTCTCCACAATACACCGAAATGCTTTAGACACGTGTGTGTTTCGGTTCTAGATTAGACGCTTGTCAGTGCAGCTCGTGACCAAAAGTCTCTACTTTCCCAATACTTCTATTTACACCTCTCATGCATAAAAAATCTTAGCTTATCTATGGTTTACAAAGCTTAGCCAGTGGTTTTTCAACATGGAGTGATACTTATAAAGCTTGAGCTAAAATTGTGCTTACTACTAAGCTAGCTAACTAAGCCCTATCATATGTTGTGAAACTAGGGCTCTCAAATCCACGATTCTAATTATCCTGTCTAGCAATTGTTCTATTAAATTCATAAATCAAGACGATGCTTCTAAGATTAAAGCGAAGCGCGTCACAATGAAAGACTTATTTGTGAATCCGTGTGCGTAAATAATAGAAAAGTTTGACCAAACAAGAGCATCTGCAATCTACTATGGAGCTTCGCGTAGATATGCACAATAAAACATATCATAGTTGAATAAATCGCATCGGATCAAATGATGATGGAGGTGTCTTTTAAGGTATGTTCTTCTTCACACCTTCTATATCTCTGAGTCGCTCTCATTCTGGAGAACACATCGCCCAGTGAGATGGAGGACACGAACGAGAATGTACCTTATAAGACACCTGGAGATGCGGGTTTGAGTCCAGCTAGAGTCGCCTCTGCATAAAACTTTTTCCTGAACTTTTCCCACTCCAATTTATGTCTTAAATCATTACTCTTTCCTATATGTTTTAAGTACTGCATTCGTGAAAGCTTAGTGCTACAAACTGGGACATCATACGTATATAGTGATATACTCGATTTGCGCATAGAAGGATTTGGAATTATAAAATTACCGTACTAACACGCGTCTGTCGGCGACAGATCCCTACTGCTTTCCGCTTTCTTTCCCTTTCGCTTACTTCTTTTTCCCCTCGATTCAGCAAACGCAAGCTATTCAAGCGTTTTCCACGGAAAAGTCATAAAAGTCACAGCGAGACTTGGGAATGTATTTCTTACGTTTCTTTTTAATCGTCTGTTGTGATTTCTTGCACGTATATTTTCAATGCTATAGCATGGCCTCTGGTTGACATGTGCTGTTGAAGCCCATTATCTCGTATTTTATTGATTTAATTGTTTTTTTTACAAATATACGATGGTACTTTTTGTAGGCAATCTCTCAGAGAGGGTAAATACTAATTCAAATTTGAACGCAGTAAATTTTAACCATTATGGAATAAACTTCCAGATTGTGCATTCTACAAGGGCAAATTTCTCCAAACAGATTTCTGTTGGAAGGGGTTCGTACGAGGTGTCAGAAGTTCGACCTGGTGAAGATCACATGTACATCACGAAAAACTATGTCACTCATTTCCGTCGGTCTGTCTATGTCTGTACTTTGCCCAGTAATTTCTATCCATCCATTCGGGAAGTTTTGGATATTGATGAAGTTTTGACATTGAATTATTACTACAAGGATAAAAAAGATTTTCGATTCTTTAAAATCTATTCAGTAGTGGTCGAGTTATCGTCAAAATAAAAGGAATAATAAAATACGTCCAGACTTGGTTTTTGGATGTTACTGAGGCACCTGATTATTTTTGGGATTTATTTGATGTGGTGGTGGGCGATTGGTCGGAGGGGGAGACCTAAACACTTTTTGGCGTTAGTAAAAGTCGTTCTCTCATCTATATAGGAATAATTCTCCCTGCTTATAATTTAATAACAAAACAATTTTCAACGACTCCACGTCTCTCTTTTGCAACATAAAGCCAAAAAATGAAACCGAGGATTCAAATAAATCAATATATCAAATAACTATGTGAGTGGCTAATTTTAATTTTTTAAGTTTTCTAGACCTATAAAGTGTCGAACCAAAGGGCAGCTTTGAAATCATACTGCTTCGTTTCAGTTCATAGGACAGTTTCTTGTACAGCGGTGCATTATGTGCCTTGTCTTGGGTTTATAAACAATGCAAAGGCATTATCTGTACTCATAGTATAAGTTTTAGAAGTTACATTAAATAAACGATAGGTAGAATTAGTTAGAATTTCACGATACATCTGACTCAAGAACATAGTACATACTTATTCCTTGCGTGAATAAATTGTACAACTTTGAAGACTGTAGGCTGTACTTTGAGCGATGAGTTTGAGTTGCCAAATAACTACAAGGGGGCTGATTTGTTCCACTTGTTTTAGGAACTACTACTGCATTTGATTTGGATAAGAATGATCAATGATTTTCGAATTGCATTTTAGGCTCTCCAAAAGTGGGGCCAAGAGGCTTAACCCAATGTTTTTAGAATATTTTGGTCGTATTTTAGGACTGTTGATCCAGTCCGACCATTGAGGTATGAGGTATGGTATAATTTTTAGTAACAGTAAAATTTTCTGATTTAAAAAAAATGTAACTAGAAAAATTTTGTGCAATATTTGTTATACGGAGGTCAGTTATGTGATTAATTATGCTGGGAAGGAGTTTATTAATGCGCAACAGACACTATTAGACCCCACGACCAATCATTGTAGAACCCCTTAGTTGATGTTGCGGAAAGGAAACGAATTCCTATCCACCACCACGGATGTTTTATGACCAGAAATGTAGTCCTCTGCTCAGCCTTCAAGGATTCTTTGTAAAATGCAGTAAAATGTACCAGTGTTCAGCTACTACTGAACAGAGAAGCAGAACTAATTAAGCCCCTTTAGAAAAATCTCAACTACGCCCAAAAAGGGTTTAGGTCTTGAATAAAATAATATTCTTTAAATATGTTTGCAGCATTCATAATAAATCGAAAATTCACGATGTTCCTGTCAGAAGTATAATACAGTTCTGGCTTTGAAAATAAATCTGTCAGTCATGTATTTTAAAGGAAAATGTGTGTACAATCAACTAAGAATCACACGAACGGAGTTAATACATTACAGATGATAGCGTACCAACACCAAATGCGATCTTCCCCCCCCTATTACACTCAAAGCATAGTTACATTTCAGATTCAATCGTGGGCTACAAATTCTTGAATAAATAAAATAAAATAGTAATTAAATGTTGAGTAAATCGAAACTTAATAGTAGGGTGAGATAATGAATACATAAATAAATCAATACATGATAAATCGATTAATGAATAAATGGGTAAATGAGTACATGTATAAATGGATGAATGGATAAATAAATAATTGGATAAATAGATAAACAGATAAACGGGTAAATGAATAAATAGATACATGGATAAATGGATAAATATAAATGGATAAATTGATAAATGAATAAATTGATAAATGGATGAATTGATAAGTGAAAAAATCGGGTAAACGAATTGGATAAAATAATAAACGAATAAATGGAAAAATAAATGATTGCCGTGGATCAGTCCACCCGGTACGATATGATTTGTGCTGTTCGTCGTCTTCCGGTTCACGACAATTCTGCGACGCTGCCGCCGCCGGCACCCCCAGCGTCGGCGTCGCGCGTTACTGGCTTTGGCGTCCGTGGCGAAGGCGGCCAACCTCCGCATCGGATAGCACGTCTTCTTCGGCTTCGCCATCCGTGGTGATCATTCAACGTGCGCACGTTCGTAGCACAAGAACGCAACACGCGCGACCTAAACAGCTCTGAACACACGCGCGACGCCTCAACGCGCGACGGCGCGGGTAGTAAAGGACTTTAGTACAGCAATTTCGGTACCGTAGTGGTGCATGTAGTGCACTAAGTGGAGAAATTCGGCAAGAAATTGGTGGCACCGGTATAGGACGCCAACATGAATTTAGGGGTGTACCTGTTAGGGACCGCATTTATGGTAAGTTTTTTCTAGCGTGGTTATTAGAAAAATTGCATGAACCGTAGCGCAACTACATATGTGATTTTCACAGAAAGAAGTTGTATGCAAATATTTTTTTTTTGTAAATACTTTGATTTCTAGGAACTCTGAATAAAAGTCAAAAATGGTTAAGATGTCTCTCATGATACTCTAAAATGATAATTGGAGCATATTAGGAAAAATGATGCATGGTTAGCAACGACAGTTCGCTTGTGATTCTGAAGGAAGAAGGGGTGGAAAAATCAGAAACATTGAGCTTCAGATTAGACCATCATTGGAGTACCGCTCATATTTGTGGGTATTTTCTGTGAAGCACTTACTGTGAACCGTTGTAGAATAAGTTGCTGCAGTGCTTATTTTCCGATCGTGAGAAAATGTGGACCTACGAGAAAATCTGAAATCTTACACCCCTCCTTGAAGACCGGAAAAGCAAAAAAACATGCCCAGTTCTAGGCCTCGAAAAAAGTATACATCACAGTGTGAAAAGTTGAAAGTTTTGATAGAGAGTGTGTTTCCGGTCCCTGCCCGGGGGAAAAACCCCTCCTGCGTTGCCCTGTCCTCGAAAGTTAACGGTCCATGTAAAGAGACATTTATTTCTCCCAGCGCTTCTTGAGCGTAGAGGTTATCTATAAAAAAATAGACCAGCGATAACTGGTGTCATGGCTTTTCATACGTAAACATCAGAGAACATCCAAAAAACCTACAACCGCAATACCCTATATTTATAGCGGTTACATTCAACTGTCAACTGAACACTTGATCAAGTTTATGATTTGAATAAATGAATCATCAAATTCTATAAAGCTTGTGTTAATTAAAGCTTTATGATTAGGCAGAAAGCATATAGGTTTTGAGAAGCGCGGCAAGATGATAAATGTCTATTCTCATCCATAATTATCCCAAAATGCTGTAAATCATCAGACAATGATACATTTTACAACGCAAAATAATAACATTTGGAAGAGGCAGGGTCCTGCTTTAGAGCCAAATTATTCGAAATGTATGCGCGATAGCAGTGGGTTAGCCACCTCACACAGAGCTTCGCCTTTGAGGCTTTGGTATCGGCATAAATAAATGAATGATTGTTACAAATCTTTATCCAGTCCTGCTGAAGTCAGAAGAAATATTTTGAGGCGTATGTGATCTTTTTAGTTTAACCTCCTCATTGAGGTTCTCTAGTCATCAGTGTAACTATTACGTAACTACTGCTCAGTCTTACGCAGTTTTGCAGGAGGTACAAGCAAATGTTCCAAAATCTTGCAGTCCAATAATGGGCATTCAGAATCATATTTGCATTGTTTTCAAGTTCTTTGTGACTTACATAATAATAGTAATAGTAATACTGAGCGCAGCAAAACACCTTAATTCCACCACAGTTTATATCAAGCGTAAGAATAAGCAGTCCATTACAGAGCTATCTCCTGCAAGGCTACTTTCTGGAATCAATTTCCTTTTGAGGCTTCACAAACATTGGGAAGGTACGTATTGTCTAAACAGTGAAAATAAACTTTTCGCTTTCTTAAGTATGGATGTTACACTTGGACTTCTCTACTCTACACTCCAAGGGATATTGAGTCCGTCCCAGAAAACGAGATACGCTGGACTTAGTTAAACTGTTGTGCAAGAAAATAAGCACACAGTCCTCGACCAATAAAAAGGCGATGCTCCTTATTGAATTCAACTCCGGCTGAACTGAAGTAGTAGAAGAAGAAATGCAGTTAAAAGCTCCTCAGTCAGGCTCGCAGACTTTGCTCAAACTTCAGTATTATTTGTGCTAAAATTCATAACGCCAATCATCTGAGGTTGATCGATTTGCTGATCCAGTAATTGATTATTTGACGGTGTAGAGAACAGTCGTTGGGAAACAAAGTAGTGCAGCGACTCGATGAACTGAAGCCGCAGCTGCGCAACTTTTTTCCCTCCATAATAATAGTATTAATCAGAGGGTCATTTCCTCATCTCATCCAATAAAATCGTACTTCTTATTACGTCGATTCCCACCTGGGGTAATTTTCAGGTTTAGCAAAAACACGGTTTTTCTAGCTCGTTTCCTTGGGAGTAAATTATATGTAAAGCTTTTTGTTTAGTCCGCATATATATTGTATTGGAGGCATACATGCTGGTTCCAGATTGATCACATGCAGACGAATATAATTGATTTTTTCAGACATGTAGGGGCGTAAAATACAAGGCATACAATTACCCAATTAGCTAAAGGGGTGCAAGAGTTTATTGAGGAAATATGAATTATTGTAACTGAAAAAATAATATGCATTGTTTCCTCCGGAATTTTTATTTCCGACCAAAATTTGCAAATTTCTAATAATCCCTAGTGATTAAAGGTATTGAAGTATGGCGTCAAGTAGATTGACTTATTTCTCATGCCGTAATGTCGGTTCAAAAATGACAAGGAATATGACGTATGGTAGCTTTACAGAATTTTTGAGTTCCGTGATGTGAAAAAGCCTCAGCTTTTGATAATCTTTAGAGTTCCATATTAATGTCGTTCGCGATCAGAGATAATATTTTTATAATTTTATGATAATTACACCACAAATACGCGTTATTGGTTCGTTTTTTAAATCGGTATTTTAGCAATGGAGCAATAAGAAAAAATCAACCATCTATCGTATTTCTATAAGACTAATTTATTCATGTTTTCCAAGTTCCCTAACATTTTTTGAAATTGCGACAAAAAGTTTTTTGAGTGGTCAGAGGTCCTAAGTGTTGAAACTTTATTATTACCTGTTCCAAATGTTTCTGATCAATCCGTATTCGTATTTAAAAAGAATAACCGTTTTTCAATTCTAATTAAATTTCTGTAGCTGTTATGTTCAAACTAGTAATATGAATTAGGGCTAGCAGCGGCAAATTTCATCCGCATATTTTCCGTCTTATGCGTTGATTCGCAAATTCAACATATTTTACTTCACATAACAGTCATGATCAACTTTAGGAGAGAGTAAATGTACACTAAATACTACTGCTATTAATAGGAAGAATCTAGCTCCTACAGAAGTGGAGAAACCTAAAATAAAATAATCTATCATTTTCAGTTTCATAAAAATTCTGATTACGTTTTGCCAAGCAATGCTGTTTGCAAATTGAGAACGGTTGCCATTATAATAATTTGATTCTTCCGAATTAAAAATTACGAGCCTTGTTCGCACTCAGAACCATAGCCTCAGATTTTTGTAATATCAAATATCGGATAAGCATGTGAATAAGTATGCAGGTTTTAATGCATTTTAATCGTTAAACTTTGCTTTCTCATTGATACAACTCAATCTTAAGAATTAAAAGAATCCCATCACTAGAGAGATACTACGATCATTATCTGATTGGTTTGATACATGGAGAGGCATATAAAAGGGAGGGGGACAACAGGGGTGATTACCCCCCAAGGTTTCCTGACCAAAAATTTGGTTCAGTGGTTTTCCCAAGGGTCAAATGTCATATTTTAATTTGACTAATCTTCATAGAAACGTATTGGTAATTCGGTATCTATTATTGTGGCTCAAATAAAAATAGCAAATCAGAACATAAAGTATTTCTTTTCCAGCTTATTTTGTGCACTGATTGCTGTTTTTTCCGTATCTTTGAATAACTCTGATTTGCGCAATAATCATTGAAATCAAAATAAAATTTCACAAACCTCACAAAAACTCAAAATCAATTGCATAAGTCTTGGGCGCATTTGTACGTATCAGAGAGACGGGACCAACAAAAAGCAGTTTTTGCCCTCTTCTGAATGAGCTAAAACAAATTGTATTTATCTTCCTAACCTCATTCGAGAAAACATCACGATGCCTCTAGTGTGGCAGCCCAGTACAAATGCAACCTTACCTTCAGCCGGTTGTTAATTAGTGCATCAATCGATCCTTTATTGCTTTATTTAATTTCCCTGTAATACCAAAGGCTCCACTGTTCGACTTGATGTTTCGTTTCTCCTTCCTAATTATAATACTATTGACATACCCATTTCTGTTGCCTTAACTTCGACGAAGGTATTACAAAAATGGTGAAAGCATTCTCAAACTTCATGCCCTGCTTGGCCTCCTCCAGATAAAGGTCTAGATATGCCCTTAGAATCATGGTATAACTATTTCAAACGACACCATTTTGATTTGACAACCTAAATTTTTTCAAATATCTAATATAAGAATGAGTTCTGGTAACTGGCCTTCACCTTCATCTTCTCACCATGGCGATGCTCTTGTCAATCTGTATTCAGACGCACGCACATACGCACGCAACAATTCTTTGAAATCTTCCCAGCATGCTACCATTCCGTATTCGAGTGCAGTTATCCAGGGCCTCATTATTTATTCTTGATGGTAAGCTTTGATGTTAATGAGGTTGAAGTTAGGCATAAATTGTGGAAGAGCCTTGGGAAGTCGGTCACCAAATAACAATAGTTCGTTCGGACTGAACCATAAAACGTAAAATTTAAGGTTGACATTTGCGTGCTTCTACGGTGTGATTGCTAATTGGAACTGCCTAAGGTAGATGCGACTGTAAAATAATATCAGAAGTCAAGCTAGGTGACATGAGAATCATTGGCATCTATTTTGTTCAAGCGATAGGAAGGAATATAAAATATTGACTCAATAATAGACTTCACTACCGTTTGGTCAAAATGATATCAGTAAAAAATCTGTTATTTTTAATGCGCAAAGATACTAGCAATTATGAGACATAAGTCATTGTATAACTTTGAAGATTTGATGAGGATAATTACGAATGACAGAAGCTTTTTAAGAGCTCTGTGGATCATTTTCATTTGTAAGTAATGGTTTGGCAAGTGGGAAGATTCAAGGCCTGCGTTAATTTTGAATGAACTAAAGCTTAAGCGAAAGTTAAAATGCAAAGCTAAAGATACAAGCATATCAACATTTATCATAACACGATAATTCAAAATACACATACAATTTTTAGATAATTTAGAATCTTGTTGGCACAATTACATAGATGAACAAACATTGGACAGAGTTTAAACTGCTACCTAGAAGACTGAATCCTAACAGTTTCCGTAGATTTGCAATAATTTTCTTAAGACAATAAGTTGAGAGTGGAACAAGTCTACAAAATCTCAAATCTACTCATAGCCCAGCTTTTTAGAAAATTATAATCCATTTTAAGTACACTGAATATAGACACCATAAGCGAATTTTATATAAAAGAATATACGAGCAAATTTTTACCGTTAGTCAAAAGTCATTTTACAGCACCATTTTATTTCTATCCAAAGAGAAATTAGACCATTTTTGGGTACATTACGAAATGTGGCAATGCCATGCCCCCTTTGTTGTTCCTGCCGGGTGCGGCGATAGCAACTAATTCTGACAGTTGATAGAATAGCATCAATCAACCAGGATTGAGGCTATGCTGGTCTGAACGCTAAGAGTATAGCAGTTAGTGATACAGCAAGAAAGAGAAAGGGAACGCAAGGCTTCAATAGTTATTTATAAGTCCCTTGCTGGTTTGTCCTGATTGGTTCTGGTTGCGTTCCGGTTGAGTGGCGTTGCTTAAACAGAAAATCATACAAAATATAAGTGTTGAAAATTCCTGGATAATGTAGATGTTTCACAACATTGCGTTGAACTCCCATTGTCTTGGGAATTTTCCATAACGTTTCGACTGATGTGGATTTTTAATGTGTGTTATTGATAATAAAATTTAGTCCGTCCATTAATATCCAACACGTACGTTTTCGCAGCTTCACAATACTGAGAACGACATAATCTGGATATCCTTTTATTCTGATTATGCACGCGAGAAAGGCGTTTCTGCCATCACAGAAGTAATTCATCAATTCGTTTCAACATCAGTGTAATATTTCTATTTTCCACACTACGGAGCGTGGTAAAATGATGAGATTTCGTGGAAAAATAAACGAAGCAGGAGCTTTAAAGGTGTGAACCTTTTTTGTGACTCTACGCGCTAGTCTGTGTGGATAGCGGTAAGGTCGTAAATAAACAAACTTGTCAAACACGGCGACATACCACCGAGTGCGTGAACGAAGAATTTATGTTGTAGCTGTGGTTGCAGTGTATTCTCCAAAAGGCGCTTCCAATGTACATTGAGTACCATTTTTCTTCATTTTTGTTTATAATTTTGTCGCAGTTATGTTGAATAAACAGTTATTTGTTATTATTATTATCAATCATACGAACAGCAGCTGGTAAAAGACGGTACACTGTCATTACTAGAATCAAATAAATTAAGATCATGATGTTCATCATGTAGATTGTAGACGCTCCTATTTGGTGAAATTCATCCATCATGTAGATAAAAAGCTATGTAGTTTTCACACAGTTTCACAAATAAAACTTTTTCTTATAGTGACGCGTTTCGATTTTTATCAAAATCATCGTCGGACTGTCAAATTTGACTTCTAACAAAGTTACCCAGATTACTTGCCAAATAACTAAATAGTCCTATCATGGATACAAAACTAGAGCTCTCAAAACTAGCATACTATCTATCCTGTCTAGTTATTTTTCTATTAAATTATGTTTAAGGTTTTGTAGGGATTTCCCTTAACCTAGTGTAAATGCAATCGCCAAAAAAATATGTCGCCTAAGAAAGACACAAAAAATGAAAACATAATTTAATAGAAAAATAACTTGACAGGATAGATAGTATGCTAGTTTTGAGAGCTCTAGTTTTGTATCCATGATAGGACTAGTTAATTATTTGGCAAGTAATCTGGGTAGCCTTGTTAGAAGTCAAATCTGACAGTCCGACGATGATTTCAATGAAAATCAAAACGCGTCACTAAATGGAAGTTTTATTTGTGAAACTGTGTGAAAACTACACAACTTTTTATCTACATGATGTTTATATCATGCAGATTCCGGAACTAGTGACAAGATTTTTCCTTGTCGCCTACCCAATATACAGTATTAGATTGATATTTGTGGTTTTAATAGTGTGCAAAAGAAGCAGGATGAATCATGAAGGGAAAACAGTCTGATAAGTTGGATAATCGTAATGAACACCTATTACTTAGCAATCTATGTATAGATTTTTGTCTTACTTTCTCTAAAAGTAGGTGCCATTAAAACGAGAGAAAAAATGATCATATGCTACCACTCGCCAAATATTACGTAAGGAAATATCATTTATATAAAACGATACTGAAAATCAAATATCACGGTCATTACTCCCGTCGAACACAAAAAATATATATTTTGGTAATATGTCCAGCGTTGTTAACTTTCTTTTGATACAAAAACCTAGAAACCTACGCAAGAATAAATTCCTGTCGCAAATCTAATTCGCGACGCCTTCGCAATTCGACGTGGAGTCAAAGTTACTAATCCAGTAGCTAACAAAATACTGATAATGCTTGATTCATCATGAGATTTATAAGAGTTGAAATAAGACATATACAGTTGAACGGAATTATTGCAATTTCATTTTGAACCGGAATCTTTACCATTTATTTATCTATTTGGTTCGAATGTTGGCCGCAAATTAGCCCCACGTAGTCCATTTTAGAATTTTATATTTTTGACCACTTCCACTGGCTGTGCTGCTTCCAAGGCGTCAATAGATTCAGATTTGAGCGGTTGTGGGTTGTGGGAGGGGAACAGGCAAATAATCTGCCTTCCTGGATTTTGAAACATCGTTTTTGCTATTCGAGGTCCCCTAGTGACTGAGACCATCACTGACCTAAGCAAATACTGTTCTGATAATACTGAGGTACTGAGGGCGACTAGACATGGAGGCACCAACAGGGAGTGATAGCTTAAAACAAAAACTATGTTGAATTTAAATCTGCATTAGGAGGTCAGAAACATTCCAGTGCCAATGAGGATCGAACCCACGCCTGCAGGTTTCCAGTCTCACATGTAAATCCAACAGACCACAGTATCTATCCTGTGAGCAAATACGTCAAAGTGCCGATATAAGCAAATACTGCTCTGATAATACTGAGGTTTGGGGAGGGCGACTAGACATGGAAGCACCAGCAGGGAGTGATAGTTTGAAACAAAGATTATCTTGAATTTAAATCTGCATTAGGAGGTCAGAAACATTCTAGTGCCAATGAGGATCGAACCCACGCCCCCAGGTTTCCATTCTCACGTGTAAATCCAATAGGCCACAGTATATATTCTGTGAGCAAATACGTCAAAGTGCCGGTATAAGCAAATACTGCTCTGAAAATACTGAAGCTTGGGGAGGGCGACTAGGCATTGAGGCACCAACAGGGGGTGATAGCTTGAAACAAATAATATCTTGAATTTAAATCTGCATTAGGAGGTCAGCAACATTCTAGTGCCAATGAGGATCGAACCCACGCGTCCAGGTTTCCATTCTCACGTGTAAATCCAATACCACAGTATCTATCCTGTGAGCAAGTACGTAAAGTGCCGATATAAGCAAATACTGCTCTGATAATACTGAGGTTTGGGGAGGGCGACTAGACATGGAAGCACCAGCAGGGAGTGATAGTTTGAAACAAAGATTATCTTGAATTTAAATCTGCATTAGGAGGTCAGAAACATTCTAGTGCCAATGAGGATCGAACCCACGCCCCCAGGTTTCCAGTCTCACATGTAAATCCAACAGACCACAGTATCTATCCTGTGAGCAAATACGTCAAAGTGCCGATATAAGCAAATACTGCTCTGATAATACTGAGGTTTGGGGAGGGCGACTAGACATGGAAGCACCAGCAGGGAGTGATAGTTTGAAACAAAGATTATCTTGAATTTAAATCTGCATTAGGAGGTCAGAAACATTCCAGTGCCAATGAGGATCGAACCCACGCCTGCAGGTTTCCAGTCTCACATGTAAATCCAACAGACCACAGTATCTATCCTGTGAGCAAATACGTCAAAGTGCCGATATAAGCAAATACTGCTCTGATAATACTGAGGTTTGGGGAGGGCGACTAGACATGGAAGCACCAGCAGGGAGTGATAGTTTGAAACAAAGATTATCTTGAATTTAAATCTGCATTAGGAGGTCAGAAACATTCTAGTGCCAATGAGGATCGAACCCACGCCCCCAGGTTTCCATTCTCACGTGTAAATCCAATAGGCCACAGTATATATTCTGTGAGCAAATACGTCAAAGTGCCGGTATAAGCAAATACTGCTCTGAAAATACTGAAGCTTGGGGAGGGCGACTAGGCATTGAGGCACCAACAGGGGGTGATAGCTTGAAACAAATAATATCTTGAATTTAAATCTGCATTAGGAGGTCAGCAACATTCTAGTGCCAATGAGGATCGAACCCACGCGTCCAGGTTTCCATTCTCACGTGTAAATCCAATACCACAGTATCTATCCTGTGAGCAAGTACGTAAAGTGCCGATATAAGCAAATACTGCTCTGATAATACTGAGGTTTGGGGAGGGCGACTAGACATGGAAGCACCAGCAGGGAGTGATAGTTTGAAACAAAGATTATCTTGAATTTAAATCTGCATTAGGAGGTCAGAAACATTCTAGTGCCAATGAGGATCGAACCCACGCCCCCAGGTTTCCATTCTCACGTGTAAATCCAATAGGCCACAGTATATATTCTGTGAGCAAATACGTCAAAGTGCCGGTATAAGCAAATACTGCTCTGAAAATACTGAAGCTTGGGGAGGGCGACTAGGCATTGAGGCACCAACAGGGGGTGATAGCTTGAAACAAATAATATCTTGAATTTAAATCTGCATTAGGAGGTCAGCAACATTCTAGTGCCAATGAGGATCGAACCCACGCGTCCAGGTTTCCATTCTCACGTGTAAATCCAATACCACAGTATCTATCCTGTGAGCAAGTACGTAAAGTGCCGATATAAGCAAATACTGCTCTGATAATACTGAGGTTTGGGGAGGGCGACTAGACATGGAAGCACCAGCAGGGAGTGATAGTTTGAAACAAAGATTATCTTGAATTTAAATCTGCATTAGGAGGTCAGAAACATTCTAGTGCCAATGAGGATCGAACCCACGCCCCCAGGTTTCCAGTCTCACATGTAAATCCAACAGACCACAGTATCTATCCTGTGAGCAAATACGTCAAAGTGCCGATATAAGCAAATACTGCTCTGATAATACTGAGGTTTGGGGAGGGCGACTAGACATGGAAGCACCAGCAGGGAGTGATAGTTTGAAACAAAGATTATCTTGAATTTAAATCTGCATTAGGAGGTCAGAAACATTCCAGTGCCAATGAGGATCGAACCCACGCCTGCAGGTTTCCAGTCTCACATGTAAATCCAACAGACCACAGTATCTATCCTGTGAGCAAATACGTCAAAGTGCCGATATAAGCAAATACTGCTCTGATAATACTGAGGTTTGGGGAGGGCGACTAGACATGGAAGCACCAGCAGGGAGTGATAGTTTGAAACAAAGATTATCTTGAATTTAAATCTGCATTAGGAGGTCAGAAACATTCTAGTGCCAATGAGGATCGAACCCACGCCCCCAGGTTTCCATTCTCACGTGTAAATCCAATAGGCCACAGTATATATTCTGTGAGCAAATACGTCAAAGTGCCGGTATAAGCAAATACTGCTCTGAAAATACTGGAGCTTGGGGAGGGCCACTAGGCATTGAGGCACCAACAGGGGGTGATAGCTTGAAACAAATAATATCTTGAATTTAAATCTGCATTAGGAGGTCAGCAACATTCTAGTGCCAATGAGGATCGAACCCACGCGTCCAGGTTTCCATTCTCACGTGTAAATCCAATACCACAGTATCTATCCTGTGAGCAAGTACGTAAAGTGCCGATATAAGCAAATACTGCTCTGATAATACTGAGCTTTGGGGAGGGCGACTAGACATGGAAGCACCAGCAGGGAGTGATAGTTTGAAACAAAGATTATCTTGAATTTAAATCTGCATTAGGAGGTCAGAAACATTCTAGTGCCAATGAGGATCGAACCCACGCCCCCAGGTTTCCAGTCTCACATGTAAATCCAACAGACCACAGTATCTATCCTGTGAGCAAATACGTCAAAGTGCCGATATAAGCAAATACTGCTCTGATAATACTGAGGTTTGGGGAGGGCGACTAGACATGGAAGCACCAGCAGGGAGTGATAGTTTGAAACAAAGATTATCTTGAATTTAAATCTGCATTAGGAGGTCAGAAACATTCTAGTGCCAATGAGGATCGAACCCACGCCCCCAGGTTTTCATTCTCACGTGTAAATCCAATAGGCCACAGTATATATTCTGTGAGCAAATACATCAAAGTGCCGGTATAAGCAAATACTGCTCTGAAAATACTGAAGCTTGGGGAGGGCGACTAGGCCTGGAGGCACCAACAGGGGGTGATAGCTTAAAACAAATAATATCTTGAATTTAAATCTGCATTAGGAGGTCAGCAACATTCTAGTGCCAATGAGGATCGAACCCACGCTTCCAGGTTTCCATTTTCGCGTGTAAATCCAATAGCCACAGTATCTATCCTGTAAGCACATACTTCAAAGTGCCAATATAAGCAAATACTGCTCTGATAATACTGAGGTTTGGGGAGGGCGACTAGACATGGAGGCACCAATAGGGAGTGATAGTTTGAAACAAAGACTTGAATCTTGAATTTAAATCTGCATCAGGAGGTCAGAAACATTCCAGTGTCAATGAAGAACCCACGCCTCCAGGTTTCCATTCTCACGTGTAAACCCAATAGGCCACAGTACCTATTCTGTGAGCAAATACTTCAAAGTGCCGATATAAGGTAGAGAACTTAGCCAGTCAGATTATGTCTTTCAATATGAAAAGTTTTCGTTTCATCTACCCACAATCTATGTATAATAGAACACCAGTAGGAGTACAACTGTCAAATTCAGAAGAACTATTCACTCTTTGGACTTCTAGTGCCTTGAGAATTTTGAATTTCATAACGTTTCGATACAATACACCACATCTTCATTCTCAACTAATTTCCCACAACGACTATATATATTTAGAGATAATTAAATTAATATATTTCATATAATCATTCAGAAAAGAAAGGATTTGGCTGGTCTACTTTAGGTTAAGTGGAAGAATAGCCGTGCTAAACTTCGTCTATTGTAGATGGAGAACAAATAAAGACGATTTATTATTATTATTATTAAAATAATACATTCCTTAATTCCTAAGGCATCCCTCCTTTCTTTACGATATTATATAATATTTATAGTTATCGTAACTATACTTCGTTCGATGAAGTGAAAATGTAGTTTGACTGATGCTCCATTCGAGGATATCAGCGTCCGAAAATACCCAATCATATGTCACCATAATGCTCTACGGATATAAACGCCAGGAAAGCTTTTTGGATACATCAATATTTTGAATAATGCATGTGCTGAACGCCATGGGTCGATTTTTATAAATAATTCTCGGCTAGTGCCGAATATTTATGGCCAAAATGTAGGTAGTTTAATTATGTACACGTCCGCAAATATGGCTGCCGTGCTATATTCTGTACCAATCGATAGGGATTTTGAGTCACATTCCCAAATGCCGCATACATTTCTCTACTTATATATTGTGTAGAACTATTATCGCTCAAAAGTTTGATTCCGGACTTCCATTGTCTATAAAATTTTGAGTATCACGACGTTTCGATTGATGTGCTATCTTCAATCGTCTTCAGGTGAACTGACGACGATTGAAGATAGCACATCAATCGAAACGTCGTGATACTAAAAATTTTATAGACAATGGAAGTCCGAAATCAAACTTTTGATAAATCCACCTTGTCTACAAGTTTCAAACTATTATCGCTGCAAAAAGTATTTCCAAATAATTTGAAAAATAATCGTAAGCCGTAGCTGTAGGATCGCTTCTTAAGTGACCTCAAAATGAGTTTCCACCGTCACCTGCTATACGTTTTGGTATTATTTATTATTAATTTTAAAGTTTATATAGCGAGAGAGAACCTTAGCTTGCACTTATTTGTCGTTCGCAAAGATTATAATGCGTTTTTTTGTCATTTTTGCTTTGCATGTTACTTAATACAGCTGTGTACACAAAAATATAAAAAAATCAAGCAACTAAGTCAAAAATTAAAACAAAAAATACTTATAATTTGTCTGCTTCCTTCTTAGGATTTTTTTGTAAATATGTAAGAAATAATTTAAATAACTTATTACCATTTTGATATTTAAAATTAGGAAAAAATAGATTTATATCTCAAAACATTTTCACATAAAGAATTCAAAAAAACATTTATCGAATATTCAGCAGCAAAACTGGGTTGAACATCAAATAAATCCAATGTTCAGGTAGAACAATAATTTTCTAGTTATTATATCATCATAAAGGAATAATACAAGTTTATTACGTACGCCACTGACTAATCACAAATCAGTATAACCTGACATATAAACTTAAATTTACTTACTCATGAAATGATAAATTCAGGAGAGCTGATTTCCCTCAAAACTGGCATTGGCGACCCGTATTATATGTTTTACTATAACACTGCTTGAATATTCATTCAAAAACACAATCACAGAACTAGTCTAAGGACGGGACAAACCAAAAAATATCTTAGAATCATGAAGTAATCCATTAAGAACAAAAATTAATCTATCGATGGATTCATAGTTCAGTATTGTTGACCTGAGTAACCGATATAATCAAAAATAACGGAACTGAAGGCTTCTGTTTGCGCATTATTTTCATTCATTTTTAACGGCATCTTGAAATATTTTACGCGCATTTGGTTTCACTAATATGGAAACATACTAGCTTCATTATCAAGTACAGACATGCGAAGAACATAAGAACGGATTTTCGTAGATAACCTTGAAGTCCGTGCTAATATTTCGTCGCTCAAATCACCGAACATAAACGGTAGTCTCTGTGTATGTTCGGTGCTCAAATCTTCGAAATGCCAAAAATAAGGCAAGATATGAAGGTATCTTGAAAAGTCCGTTGGAGATCGTAAAAAACACATCCAGTGACTATCAGTACGTGTACTTTTCGATTCCGTAGAGGCGAGTCAGGCCAAATAATTCTGTACGCTGGGCATATAGATACTTCAGTGTTTGACTGCTTGGCTGTAGTTTTTTTTGTGGACGGCATACTTGTAGAAGGTATATTATACCAGGATTGTGCAGTAAAACACAGCGCAATATTTCATTAGATTGAATTGCGAATTTGAAAGTTTTTGAGTACTCCACAAAGTCTTGTGTGAATCATGGCTGTTCGATAACCTTCAATTGAAGTAATACTAGTGTTATAATGTAGTTACTTTCTAATGGTATTCCAAACATGAACGATGAGATCGCTAGTTTCAGAGTACTCGATCTTATCAATCGGCTAGGAGGGAAGGGCAATACAGTGTTGAGAAAATTCGGATTGTAGACAAGTAGATATTGTGTTTCCGTTTTTAGCTTTTCAATCTAATTCGGCTTTGAGTCAATATTGAATACCTAATGAAAACTAAATGAGCAGGTTCGTTTTTGCAAGAAACATTTTTGATGATGCTGACGCCAGGTCAGAAATATGACAATGTGTAAAAATATAAAATTGGGTTGCCGACTTTCGGAATTCTTGAAAGATCGATTTTGAAGATGAAAAATTCAAATTTCATTTTTTGTGTATCAGATTGTAGATACTTAAAAACATGAAACGAAAAAAGCATGAACTATCAAATACATAGATTGGTTTGTTATGAGAGGAATGCATATTAAAATAAAATAAAGGTGTATTGCTCAACGTGGCTAAACGGGTGAAATTAAACTTTTTAGTGGAGGTGCAATAAATCAGTTATTTTATTAGATCGTTATATACGTTTATCCCAACCATCTATGTCAAATCTGGAATTTATTACAGTCATGATTGTTTTTTGTATAATTGCCTTCTAGGCAACTTATTCGAGTTTTTCTTAATCTGATTTTGCAGGTGCAGATAACTTTCCTATTTAACGTATAAATTTAATGATTATTAATTCATTCTTTATGTCGCTTCCTTTGTCCGATATTTGTAGCTAAGTGACAGCACCAATATCAGAAAACGTGAATATTTTATCGACAGAAGTTTCGGATCTATTACCAGTTAATTTTATTATTAATTAATGAATAATCAGTATGCTGTATGCCCACTCAGTAATTCTCTGATCAACTGCTTAGCCACATTCATCACTAAAGCTGATTTCTATTATATTTTAACATACGGTATACAGATCCTTCTTTGAGTTTAGTTTCTGTTAAATATGAATTAAAAATATATATTTTGTTGTAATCCGTTGCACAAGCTAAAATCAGATTTTGAGCTTCACTGAAAATTGTAATTTAAGAAATATCAAAAGGTGTGCATCGTATATTTCAAATAACATGTTACTGACATTTGAATATATTACAATTCTACATTTAAAATTTTATACACCCCTGCAAAAAACGCAAAAAGTTGCGATATCGATAATATCATCCCAATTCCTCCGTAAATAGATGTTGAATAGTTGTGGTCAATTTGAGAGCGGATCATATTTTCGCTATTGCGCATGCTCAGTATAACAATAATTGCAACGGAATGGCAGAAACTGTATATTGACAGATCGCTACATGGATCATCACTGTAGGCTGTGCCTGGATGTCAGTGAAACATGTTTAGTGATGCTTTCAAAAGGCACTGACATTGTGTCTCCAGATACAAACAACGCCTTTACTTGAAATTGTGTATAAGGATGATTGCCGAGTCTAAATAACATTCTCACTGGAACTAGTTGAGAGACGTGCCTACGTAGCTCAAATGGCAGTGGAGTGTTTGTCCGGCAAACAGATGGTGCGTGTTCTTACCGGATTTTATGATTTGTGTTCTTTAACTCACGCTTAACCTTCAAATAGTCATCGACATTAATTACAAAATCAACATTCTAACTTCAAGCTGCAGACAGGAGAAGGAATCATTTATCTTACTCATAAGCTCAATTCTCATATTCGTGTTTACAGGGAAATACCATTAGGATAAAAGTCCCTTTCTCTTATTTCCTACTCAGCCAACAAGGAAGAATGCCTCACATTAGTACCATTTATCCGTAATTCATAATGCAGGCGCAGAGAAGCGTTGTGAAAATGAAAAACGCTTTCTGTTTCCTTCGAAGTATACAACGAGGAGGAAGTAAAGCACATAAATTAAAACTGAATGATAGTCATTTATATAACTGAATTCTTAGAACGGATTGTGAGGCAAGTCGGGCTATTGAGGCTTCATCAGGCGGTAATTACTATTTAGGCGGTGGATTTTCCGACAATCGTTTGAACAATATTGAGACTGCCGTAGATTAAGAATAGATTGATCATCCTATCAATATTTGCTTGATTGTCCAGCTGGAATATATTTTCGAGCAAAACTCTGATGTTTAGCTATTGGGTACTGGAATAAACGTAAGAGAAATGATGAATATCCGGAAGCATTTTACGTTATTTGAAAGACATTTAGTACTTCAGGTTCGACGACTTTTGTCACAATATATACAAGAGAAAACATTTTTTAGTTACTTCCTCAAATATATATCCAATAGACTTTTACATTGAAAGATGCTTACATTTGCAAGGAAATCACAAAACCTCCTTTGAATAAATTCCATTCATAGTCATCATACAGGTTTGAAAATAATTGACATGAAAATTGCCGCATATTGTTTTTGGGCTCACTCAGTGTGTTTTTATATAGACTTAACACACAAGATTCGCAACTACTCATATTTTGCATAAAAAAATAATTATACCATGAAATAAAGTTTTGAAACCAATTACTTCAGAGATAGTTTGGAAACTATTTTGTATTCTTACTAGGATTTGTATGTTAATATCAAGTCCTTTCATGTATTTTTTTATTGTAAACCAAACAACCTAATAATAATAATGATATTTTTGCAAAATTTAAGTCTGTCCCACTATTTGGTGTTAGATGTATGTACAAAAAAAACGTGTCTTGAAAGGAACTATATGCGCAATTGATAAAAAACGCACTGTTGATTTGTTTACAACAAACTACCTGCAAAACTATTCGATTAACAAGATCTACATACTAAATATCATAATGAATATTAATCTTCAATCTTGATATACTGAGTCAATAATTACCCAGTATATGGCGATCACTGAAACATTAAACTTAAATTATTTTCAATAACCTTTTTTCCTGACTTATTGACCAAATGGTATGGTACTAAACAGTGTTTCAACTTCTTTCAGCAGTCACACCTATCGGCAAACATGGAAACTATACATGTTAGGCTCTCATACAAGGAGAGAACCACTGCCACTGTGACATCGGTCCCATTTGCCCTATTAAAATTTTTAGATGTGTTATAATGCGAAAAACCTATTGCTTGGCTCGCCGTATAAACTCGAAAAGACGCTGGTGTTGTGTATTTTATGAACAGGCGCTAGTAGAAAACTAAGAGGCCAGGAAAATGACGCCAACGTGCTAAGCCGTATGGGATTATAATCTGCTGTCTCTTCTGATGCTGTGCCTTTGATAGAAGCGATCATTAAATGGACACCTTATCTTAACATATGCAGAAGTGCTTCAAGGGTCATATTTATAGTCGTAGCTCAAGGCCTTCTCGCATCTTGAAGAAGCTTGATTGATGCACACAATTGATTGTCATCCAAGGTCTCCTTAGAATCTCCGGAAGGATAAGGGAGCTTTGATCTTACCTTGAGGTGGCCTTAACATTAATTTATTTGTCAATTGATAGGCTGTTAACTGTTTAATGTGGTTAGCACGGACGGTGTTTCACAGTTTTTTTGCTATAATATGATAATTTTTGGACTTATTTATTTATGTACATCAGAATAATTTGCCTTGGTATGACTCCCCCTATGAATATATAGAATATGAAGATTTTATACATCGAGGTAGTAGTACTGATCGAATACCAAAAAGCGATGAAGAATCATTTTGAGATATGCAGGAAAAATAATTGCTATGTCGATGTAGATCTTCTAAGCATACCTAGTCCGTATCATATTGCCTTCTACAGAAAAGTAGTCGAAAATCGACAGCAAGAAGTTTACTTGTGGTTTCATCAATGGACATTGTTTTGACAGATACATTGTTAGAGATGGCGAATTTTGATATTCCGAGCTTTCTTTATGTAATCCTTTCTATGTTGGCAGATTTCTTTGCTTCCTAATATAAGGAATCCTCAATGTTTGACTATAAAGCAGGACTTGTAAGATATATATATATATATATATATATATATATACTACACGCCATGTTGATTTACTGAAGATTTTTCTCTAGTTCCATCAGTCATGCTTGACCTTTCCCGTCTTGTATTCCATACCAAGACTATCTTGTTTCATTGTTTGTTTGAAATGACATGTAATTTGCATACAGTATGATAATTAGTCATATGACAAATTGAAGGTAAATATAAGCGCATGAACCTCAGCAAACTAAATAAAATGCTCATGCGACTACAAATATAGGAATGAGCTCCGCCAGGATCTGTGATGTATTACGCAGATACCAAATTAAGATTATCCTAATGTCTTAGATAATGATAGTGATTACTCTTGAACTAGTTCTGTGTCCAAAGGTTTTTTCTATAGAAAACCTCACGCAAAGGCAGTTGGCCCATCGCGCTTCATAAGCACGACGCGTGGATTAATGTCCCTTCACATTAACCTTGAAACACTGTTGATTGTAACCATCGGGGAATAAAGTTCCCGGTAGCTCACTCCACAACGCCGAGGTTCCCCAAAGGAATCACCTTTCGAACAGGCTTATTCGAGGCTCTGTAATCTCGACCTGGTGGGGATTCGCCAGATGAGCTCCTCCAGTATTTGGAGTTACAATGCGAGTCACCTCGGTCGAACATCTGCCATGATAATATTTATATATATAAGGGCAAATCAGCCACCCTTCTTCAATGTTCTAGACTGTATAGGTCGTTTGTGAGGTCGGGCGCGTCCACAAGACGTATTGTTCGCTTCTGGATTGTGTCCAGAAGTTTCAGGGAGTGCTAAATTCTATGTCCTACAGCTATTGAAAATATGCATCATTTACCTATTTTGAAGATAAATGTTTGAATAATTATATGCGATTACTAGTGTCTAAAAATATATAGATGATCGAGGTTCTTTTACCAATATCAGAAAAATGTTGAGATCTCTCCCTTCCCAATCCCCCACTCCAAATTTTTGAGACCTATAACAATTCATTCAAAAATATTTGTGTTCCAAGAACGTGAAAAGACAAAGCTTGAGGATGTTTTTTTTTTGTTATTTGACGATGCCTTCTCCGCTACTGAGACCATTTTTTAAGACTACAAAGCTTTTTTCTCCTTACCATAGTCGTAATATAATGTCAAACTTTGAGTGGTATTTTCTTACTGGACAGACAGATCGGCGGAAATGAGTGACATAGTTTTTTCGTGATTCATATATCATGAATCATCAAGAAACCACAATACTCTTGATTCGAATCTTTCGCGATTACAATCCTTCCCATTGGCGTGAGAAGTAAATTGATAATATTTAATATCATTTCATTATGAAGAATTAGCTTCATAAATCAGGTTTTTTGAATTTCCAAAATATTTGGGGAAAATACCTCATGTATGAATATTATAAGTAAAACCGGTCAGTGTGAAGTTTGGTTCGGACAAGCTTTTGAGTCACACCCCATTTCAATCAAACATGTACAGTAGAAAAATTGTTTAATTACAGTAATGCGAGAAAAAATCCACATTCCACCTCACAAACGGAAATATATATTACGGCTACAACAGATATCAAATAACCGTAAAAAAAACAATGCCACTGCTTCATAGCATGCAATTTTTCGCCACATGAATTAAACATGGTATCAAAACGCTAGCTGTAGCTGAACCGCCCTACAAAGTAATTGCTGTTAACAGTCCAGTAGCAGGATTCATAACTAATAGCACGCCTGGAACTTTATGCGTGTGTAATACCTCAGTTATTATTTGCATCACATGCGTCTAAGAACACTTCAATTTCGAATAACTGTTCAGCAATTACTACTTGAATCTTAATTTTTTCAAGTACAGTTGCGATTTGTGAGCAACGCATCGACGATATCGGACTGCCCATTCTGATTACTTACCGGGCAATGCTGTTAAGTGAAACAAATTGGTTGATAAAAATGCCGCTGTACTTACTAAGATTGATATCAACCTAAAAATAAGGATTTAGGATAGGAATGTGGACCTGTAGATCTTCCAGAATTAAATTTGATCATGTAGACTGTAGAGACTTTCCCATCATCCATGTTTTTATTGGGTGCTATAATTTATTGAAACCACATGAATTTTGCCAGGTAGCTGAAAGACAAATATTGGCGAAAAATTCGATATACAAGATAGACTGTGTAGAGCAAATACTAAATAGGTAAGTATTCGAACACAAAAAATATTATATAACTAAATTGTAATACATGTTTGTGGGTTTATTTTTATCTCATAAGGTAGGTAGGGTTGTATTTGTGATGTTCGAGTGGATCAAGTCTCTTGTTTCATATTTATTAACAATGCAAATACATCGTCAGCATTTGAGCGTTCATACTAATTTGTTGTTTGAAGACAAAGTTGTTCCCCACGTGGCAGTCAAATTATATCAACCCCATAACAATATGAAATTTTAATTTTCCATATAATTGTATATCAAACGTTATTAAATAATTCATTGAATCGCATACTGATTTAATTAGCAGCCAGTCAAACATATAAGATGAACCAATGACAACCACGGTGTAAGTTTCAGGAGTATATTAAAACATCTACCGTTAATTACCCGTTTCAATGAGTAACTTCATTAGACAACGACTAACAGAATTATATATTCTACAGTGTGTCTACACTCTCTGAAAGCAGCAGCATCTCTGTCAAATATAGATATCACCAGACTGTTCGCGCTCATAGCAAATTGGCTCTGAAAGCAGCCACTTTCTCCCCATCCCAGGACCGGCGTCAGAAATTCATAGCATGCATCAATTCTGCTTTTTACAAGCTTTTATTTAACGTACGTATCTATGTAACTATGTTTGTTCGGTGGAATCTTTCAACTAAATTGTGGAGCAGATTCAATCGATCGAGCTGAAATATTGTGTACCTACACGTTTAGTTGCGATGACAATGCATGGTTAGCTGTATGACGCCATTCTAAATTCAACATGGTGGAACATCCAAGATGACGGACGGAAGTTATTTTTAATGCACCCCTACAATATGGTATCAAATGAAAGGGCGTGCTGAGAATAACTCGATAAATCAAGTGACGTCATTCTAAATTCAATATGGCGGACTTCTAAAGATGGCGGACTAAGGTTTTTATACTTTTCTAGTTGCTGAAAATATGGATGAGAGTAAAAACAAAGATGGTGATCATAAACTCTGTTGCTCCACTACGTCTGATATTTTGGTGTACTGGGGTTTTTGCAGACCTGTCCAGCGATAACTAATGAGCGAAAAATAAATTAAAAGTGAAAAAAATCTTTTTTCAAAATAATCTATGATTTAAATGCGCTAAAAATAATAAAATAAACTAGACGCCAGAAGCGTCGAAAATAACTCGTTAATTATAGGTGGCTGAAGCTAAATATTTTAATTTTTCACATATTTTTTAGAGAACCCTTTGTTTTGCTCTCAGGTACCACAGGCCATCTCATGATTATGTGGCATCTAAAGAGAAAGGTTTGCTTTAAGGGATTTTTTGGCTTTTCAGATTTTTTGAGCGAAAGTTTCAATGTTTCTATGTCGAGGCAGACTCAATTCACGTAATCTAACGTCCAAAAATATTCTATATCTATTTTGAAATCTATATATTTTCAGAATGCTTTCCATCACTTATGGAAAACTCATGATGATGGCAGTTGTAGCATTTACCTGTACAATTTTGATTAAGTGCTTATAAAGTAGTGTAGCCAAAGAAAGTAAATCTGCATCCATAAAACTTTGTACTTACTGTCATTAGAATCTTCGTAATAGATATCCTGAGCTAAAGTCACCAGATAGCCAATTATTTAGTTACTAATCCAGAAGGTAGAAGCCGATATCGAAATTCGCATTTATAAACTCGGAAAGACTACCGCTCACTTAGCTTATAGGTAAAGCGTCTGACCGGCAATCAGAAGGGGTCGGTTCGAATCCTACGGTGAGCAAAGTTTTATTTCGAGTTTCTGAATGCGAATTTTTATATCACCAGATAGACGTACAGCATAAGAAACGATGAAAATAATGTGAAAATGTTGACTGCACAGTGTTCAAAAAGCGAAGGCAAATGTATAGCGATTCAACCGACACTTAGGTATATAATGAAATGCAAGGTCCCACACTAGGAAATCTATATTCAGCATTCTTCTTCTCGTTAGAAGAGCTTTTTTCCTTAACTAACAAATAATTATCATTACAATTAACAACAAAGTGATATCGTTGATGATTCAGCAAGTTGGACCAAATATGGAAGTAGTAAGAAGTGCTTCATGAGAAATTTGTTGGTGTTAGTTGAGCATGTAACGTCTAAATCATATCTAAACGAATATTATCATAATATACATTGCTGGAGTCTATTTCATTAGTATTATTACTTTGAAAGTAACTCTATACAGAAGAAGATGTTGTGCATTGGATGTAAATGGCCGGGTACGCACGCACGGCTAAACCGCCCCTGGACTACTTTCGAAAAGAGGGAATTTAATTTACTTTTTTCTGGCAGCAATGCTATCCATCTTGCTGCGTTTATTCAAATTGAAGCTGAAGACAAGACAATTGTCGCTAAAAGGGGATCTTAGCAGGATTTAGGAAAAGACAGGGTGTGTTAGGGGAGCAGATTTCCCCGGTACACATTTTACGTACGTTGTGTAAATAAGGAGTTTGATATCGAGCTCCAACCAAACCCATTGGAAAGCGTTGACGACATTCAACTAT
Source organism: Bruchidius siliquastri (assembly GCA_949316355.1). Classification (NCBI taxonomy): domain Eukaryota; kingdom Metazoa; phylum Arthropoda; class Insecta; order Coleoptera; family Chrysomelidae; genus Bruchidius; species Bruchidius siliquastri. Next base: position 30,380,666 of record OX438534.1, read on the forward strand.
ATTTTAGCATAGGATCGTCGGTATACAAAGTGATGTAGGCGGAGAACATCACGGATTCGAACGTTTTATGTATGTTTACTTGATGAAACTTTTCCTTAATTCAGATGAAAGTTGTTTATTTTGGATACGTTCAATGTCTCATGTCTCTTTTTCGGTGAAAAGGAGAATTTTATTTGTGAGAATTTCTGTACAAATTCACCAGGTGCTTTGTGATTGTGGCAGCATATACTTCGGAGACACAAAAAGGCCCCGACAGAGAGCCACATTGGAATCGCCGAAAGCTTTAGGAGGTAGCTTTCACTGCTAGCAACTACAGTGTTTAAGCAGACTTAGTGAGTAAATCTAACCAATGATGAACAACATCGATGATTCAGCAGCGCTCACTCATCAAGCAGCGTGAGTCACCGCGATCGGCAACACTGCCGGTTATTAGTCAGGAATCGATGGGGTGATTTGCCCGACTATGGGGAGAAAGTATAAAAGCAGCATCGGAACAAACCGTTCATCCTATCACCTGAAGACAATTGAGCAAAACACGTATAGAAATATAGTATAAGAAACGCAAAAATGGTAGTCTGAAGTAGTGATACTAGAGCAGTTACATTGTTTACAAGTATCAAACAACAATCTTTCCGAGAAACGCAAAAATTTTTCTCCCAAACATACAGTTAGTATCATTATGCCGTTTGCAGATGTTTTCGAAAATCGACAGCAAGACTTTTGCTTCTACTTCTACTTGTTCTTCTTAGTAACGTAAAACCACATCACAAATTACCATCCATTCAAAGAATGACGAAACAGCAAAGTTGAATGATGAATGTGAATATAATGCAAACCACAAAACAAATTCATATATACGGCTAAAATATAGAAGCTGTTTTCATAGAGACAGCTAATTTTGCTCTTCCAATCTTTCATTCCATTTCATTGCCTATGATTCCAGACTCTTATCGCCTCCTTGTACATATTGCGAAAAAAATAAGGTCGCCTAAAGAATTAATAAAATGAACTGAATGGCAACGTCGCACTGCTGGGAGATAGATAAATGGAATCCACCTCAGGCCGTGGAACAATAGACCATACTAACCTTTTATCTGCGCTCCAGGCAGTACGACGTTTCGGTTTCGTGTAGCTCAGAAATTCTACTAGCGAACCTTATTTTTTCTCAATGTATGCAAGGGAACCTCAAACTTCGAGCATAAGTCAGAAGGTGTCTTTATCCTGATCGTTATCAGAAGGGGGAAACTATACATAAATGACCCGCGCCCACTTACGATTTCAAGCCGCCGCCTTTGATATGTAATTTAATGAACCTGATGTGTTGGGCCAGCAGGCTCAATAGCTAACGCATGAGGAAACCTCGGCACGGCGGTACCACCGGTTACAGATTAGATTGAACTTGGAAACAAGTACCGGGACATGAGCGGTTATTCATGAATACATGCGGAAAAAGGACAGAAGCGAGTTCGACGGTGGCTACGGTAGCACCAACTAAGACGCGGCAGTCGCGGCATTATAATGAATGTGGGAATTATTATAATTATTTTATACGCGGAACTGCAGGGCCCTTTGCATACTCCGGTTGATAGAGGGGGTATGCCGTACCTCCTATGAGTTAATGAGATTTTATGGGGGTTGGCAGGATATAAAGCTACCACAAAATCTCAAAATGGACTGAATTATTCCAAGAATTATTTCAACTGGGTGAACAGTCCTGAAATCCGATAAGAATATTTAATAAACTGATACCACTGCATGTGAAATCAGACTCAAGCTACTTGATGCTATGTTTCTATAAGAAATACTGCTTTTGTAATTTACTGAGACGCAATTTGGTTGAGAATACTTCAGAGAAGGATCTAGTCAATGATCTCTTTACCTATAGACCATACGATTTTCTTCAGGTTTCCGTGAGGTTTGTTCTTGGATCCCAAATTTGAAGATATTGTATTGATGTGTTGGAATCGCATCCATAATTTCAAAATTATTTTTTCCTTCTTAATGATTTCAGAATCAAGTTCCATGATTTTCTACTTTGAAAGGGGCTGCCGATGCAGCCGAAACGTTAGTGAATATATTTTAGTCAATGGTTTCAATTAGCGGCCATAAAAGATATAATGAACGCTGCATTCTTGCTTTTGAAAATGATATTTTGTTACACAGTCCCCGAGTGCTATTTTGAGATACGTTGATTCCGGTTTCGTTTGGATCGTTGTGACATCAAGGTTTGAGACCTCTACTGATAATATGGCTTGGCAAACTCCTCATTTTACTCATCATAATCTGAAGTACTTCATGTGCTGAGACTATTAGAATAATTGTCATTTTAACTTCAACCACCTGACTGCACATCCTATCAAAAAAATAAAGGAAATATAATTCGTTGTCTTTAACTCATCGCTTTTTGTTACCACGCAATAGTTTCGGAAACAGCTGAAGCACGGTTCTTCGCTATACAGATGTCACATGAAGGGAACAAAAGAAATACGAATTAATACTTATTGTTTCAGAGAAGAATAGTGAGCGGATAGCCATAAAATCTGAACAAAATGGGTTATAAAGTCCAAGCGTAACCGTCTGGAAAATAAAACATATTTCGAAATCGGTACTGGTTTATATCACCTCAAACTATCAATTTTGAGACCTTGCTTTGTATTCAAAGGCGATTCTTATACAGAATTGTAAACCTGTGATTTCATATACTGATAAGAATACTTTCTTGCGGCTCAGGTACACAATAAAAATAAATACGTCGTCATGTGCAAATGTTACTAGAGCAGAGAGAGAGAGAATATATATATATATATATATATATATATATATATATAAATTGTAACCATCGGGAAACAAATTCCCTGGCAGTCCATTCCACAACGCTGAGGTTCTTTGAAGGAATTAATTTTGGAAGAGGCCAGATATATGTGAATGAAATTTGTGGAAATAGTTCAAATTTAGCTATAAGTTACTTCTTTGCTTATTCTGATTAAATATGTCTTTGCACATATTCCATTTCCCACAGCCAATTTAGAAAATTAAACGGTTCTTAATATTCGGAATATCTAAATGATTAAAATCAACTAAATATATATTATGTTTGTCTGCATTAATGACATCCAATTGAGGCCAATCACTTCTGCGCATTTCATATGAAACAGCGCTCTATACTATTTGATAAATCGATCTTAAAAGGTGACATTGGATCTGGATAGCCAGCGAGCTATAAAAAAACCCACACAATACCGTTATTCAACAAGAATTTAGGCCACAACAATGAAGACTCAGTGTACATGTTTTAATCAACTAACTAGCTAACTCAGGAAAATGCCATTCGGTCATACCTATTCGCAAACTAAGCTAAAAGATCTAATAATCTCTGAATCCATCTTCTCTTCCTGCTTGTATCCATTCTTCCATCAAAATCACCCATCCATCTACACTTTATTTATATCCCCCTATCTGCGGCCGCTGCTGGCCAGTATACATCCGATTTTCAATTAAAACAAGCCTTAAGCCATCTCGGTTGTTTATCGGCCAATAGAATGTCCTTATTTGAGCATTATTACACCTGGTGGCTGGCTTATTGTTTCAAATTTGCCATACGAAGCCGGAGGAATGGAAACTGGACGCGTACTGTTAGGGAAGATCATACTGATAGGCTTCAGATACACAGTTAGTCCAGTTGAATTGGTATTTTCTTATAGCGTCATATCCTCAGTGGATTTTAACGATATTACTTTGTTGACTGCCGATCTCAATAATTCTGCTGGAGTAAAATCTGTCCCCTGTCTTAAGTTCTTTAGTCATGGATCATGGATTGCATTATTAACTGTAAGGTCTGGTATTCTTTGCCTCTAAGAATAAGTCCAGTGTGATCTATCACCTCCACTAGAGTTGAAATGCTTGAACCGCATTGTTGTGTTGTATGTTAACATCCATGCTTCTGTGCCATAATAAAGTATAGAGAAAATATAACAAACACGTACTCAAAGCTGTAAGTTAAAAAATAAATTACATATAATTTTTTAAGCTTTCTACTCGTTGAAATGCTGCTGGTTATCATTGTTTTGACCTATTTAGAATTTAGATCAAGCCCATACTCCTTGCTAGTACTGGTTACGCCATTTATGAGCATTTTTTGATATAAATCATTCTGTAGCTCATTAAGCTTCACAGCCATACGTTTGTTCATAGAAAAGGCTCGTTCGTTAATATGCGAGATAGCATTTACCATAGTAGAATTTATAGAATAGGGATAGATCAGGCACATTTCTTCGATATTTCAAACTTGTAGAAGTTCGCCCCGAAATATTAGAAGTATAGCAATTTTTGGATGGAGTCTATAAGCTTCAGATAGTGTTTGGGAGAAGAATTTGGATAAAATGGGCTTGTAAGATGAAAATAGTTAAACATGACTAAGTCAGTATGACCACGTTTTATAAATTTCAGCAGAGCAAGGAAGTATTTCTCACCATCCGACCTTTCTGAATGACGTGAAATTCAGAAAAGGTCTGTAATAAGATCTTGATAATAGTGCTGTTAAGTCTGGGAAGCTGGTGCATACTCGATATTCATATTACTCTTGGCAAAATTCATAGTAGAACCTTTAACTCGACGACCCACCGAATGTTTTTAGCTTAGTAATTGAACTTCAACTTTGTGGCTGCTCTGATATAAGAAGTATATAAACCATATGACAAAAAGTGTGTTGAGACTGTATTATAGAGGTGTGAAGTTAATGTAGCCGGTAGTTGCGCTTCAACCACGTTTAATGGAGTCATAATAATAAGAGAATTACATTAATGCCCCGCTGATCTGAGAACGGCAAAACAAAAAACTTTCAAGGAAGGAGCCTACGAATACTTGTACTGCTGCATAAAAAGCATCTGTGCTCATCGAGCTGTGTAAATGGAATCGATATTTTAAAGGATGTCATACACAATCTTATATTTGATGAAGGCTGTTGAGGCAGCCGAAACGTTTGTAATGATATTCAAGTGAATTTAATTTGTGGCCAGTAGAAAGTCTAACAAACTAGAGAGACAAGTATGTTTCACTCGTTCACTCTTTGACGAATCTTGATTATATATGTTCGAATTTGTACATGAACATGTATGTATATATGAATGAAGAAATAATCTGAATAACATTTTCTTCACGTATCTGAGAGCAACGGTACAGAAAAATCAACAGGAATCGTCACCAGCAGCAACTGCTAAACTAGCCGCTAGATGTCGAACCTAGAATAGAGGGTTTCGCTTTTATAATAAAGGGTTCTAAGGCGATCAACCAATCATAATTGGTCGTAATTGTTCATTACCAAATACGTTCAAGGAGATTATGAATAAATTGGTTAAGGGAAATTACATCATAAATAAAAGCTGACACGTCATGGATTTGAATCTAGGTCAAGCCTATGTTTCAATTTCCCTTAATGGGGAGTTACAATAATTATATCAAGGGTCACAGTGGTGTTAGGCTTTTGGACCATTTCCTTACTATACTCTAAATGTTAATGATTTAAACCGACTGTTGGATATATGATATCGATTCTCATCACAAAAATATTTTTCCAGTTTTTTCTATTCATGAATTAGTCTTTATTCAAGCTGTGTTTAAACTATGTTAATCTTGCGAATTCCCATGGCTAGATTTGTGTGTATGGTGTCCTTTATTCCACACACAGGCAGTGCCATGGTAAGGCACCCCATTTCGCGTCATACGATCATTCATAAAATCAAATCATTGCAGCGTATAGAAAGTATTGATCACGGGGGGCGTCATAGTGCCAAATCGTAGCTCGATGAGATTTATCATCTCATCTGGTACGGCAGAGTGGAGCATCGGGGGCCGAGCCTGAGTGACGATTGGCGATATTGCATTGCGATGTTTGCCTACCGCCTCGGGGTCCTGTTGGAAACATCACAGGCGGCGGCGGTGTCAGCTCCAGGGGCATCTGTGGAGTTCACTTGAATACTAGTCAGAAAGATTAGCTAAAAAAGGTTCATTTGTATACTGAACCAAAATCTGACGCTGTGTTTTTGAATGCGATCAACATGCGTTATTTAATTAGTTCGGGGTTTCTTACGTCGACGATTAGTTGAACTGAGCGTTATAGCAATGTACTTCAACTGAGATTGGTTTTGGGAATAAGGTAGATGTTTCAAAAACACTGTACCGTTTTTCCATTGTCCGTAGATTTTGTGTCGTTTTGCACAACGTTTCGATTCATTATATTCAGTTCTCTTCAGGTTATTTGGCTTTTCCTGATGCCATTTTTCCTTCCTCCGTTTGTTATGCATCCCCTCCTACGTTTAGCCTCTGATTAGTGTGTAGTTGGTGGTGATGACGCACACCGTTGAAATGGTGTATCGTATAAGCGGCTGAAACTATAGCATCTAAACGATGTTAATTGATGTTGATGTTATTGACCGCTAAATGGTTCCAGTTTCAGGCTAGATCTGCTATACACGTTGTTGTGCCTAGATACAAAAGCTGAACCTGGACCTTTGAACGATATCAATCCCTCTTTGTATTCGTTCCAAGCTATTTTGTGGCATACAGGCATGACCCGCTATTTGTTTGTATTTTCGAAGTATATGCTACTGCTTTCACAAGGTAGATTATGTAGATAAACTTATTAATTTGTTTGGTATAATTGTGGAAAATAGTCTTTTCGGTCTGAAAAATCAACTAGAAATCGAGGAACAACTAGAATTGATCTGGTCTTAGCAACCTCAAATTTATATCACTAGTTTGGATACCGTGTTGACAAAAATTGTTAAGAAATATGTTCCTCCCTCAACGACCTCTTTTTGTTATGCCCAGCATGACCGATAACTCAAGAAATAAGAAATTAATTGTGGGGAGGACCTGACTGCAATTTTTCGCGCTCCACAACAAATGCTCGTTTCACAAACTAATTTAGGATGGTCTAACAAGAGTCTCCAAGTAGTCTTCTCTAGCCTATGTCGTGGAAACCAGAAAGTCTGATTGCAGAAACGCTATGTATCGGTACAGTCCACGAACATTAATAAATTGTATATCAAATTTCCGGATAGCAAGCGAAAATGGTCCTCTCCCGAATTCATTACAGTTTTCATCAAGCTAAAACGTATCCACACAAAACAAGCGGTAATGATCAATTTTGACAGCATGCATTTTTAAGAGCCAATTCAGCAAGTGGCTAATCTGTCTCCGGAAATATATCACCGGTCGTGACAGCTAAGATGGGTCCTTGGGGAGGGCGCGGGAAGTCCACAACTGCTACGTTTTGCTCATAATTCGGTTTAGAAACAGCACCGCTTGTTCGTTGGCGGCTGCCTCATTTTATTTCCTTTTATTTCCGAATTTGTGGGGGTGGACAAAGCCTTGCGGCCGGTGAGGATTACGAGTAGTGGTAAATTCGGGTAATGAACATTTCGAGCGAGGGTAGCAGTAATTCTCTAACTTAAGGAGGTTATGCCATGAAGGGTTGCCTATACCTATGTCAATTTGCTCTCCTTTGACTAACTCACTATTCGTCATATCTTGTCAGGGCGATCCGTGGGACCTTTGCCATTGTAGTCGGTCAACCTTTGAAGAATAGTCTCCAAAACACATTAATCGCCATACCTTATTGCGCATACATATGTTTAATGTCAAAACGAAAATGCCGGAGTTATGTCCACAGAACAACTTTTGACAGATCAATACATACATTTTCTCAGTTTCTGGGGCCATCTTTATTCAAGATATGCAAATACCTCTCCTCCAATGGTGATTTTGAAAAGCTTGAAAGGAATTTTGTTTTAGGGCAATGGCCAATTTTCACAAAACACCAAAACAAAACAGACTGTGGGGGAGAATGTTGTGAACACAACGGTTGTTGTTAAGTTGCGACACAAAGCAGATACGGTTCCGGAGCACAAAAACTCGCCGCGACAAGTGAACCAACCTCGGTATACTTATATGAGGGGGGGTTTGGGGATTCCATTTCGAGGGAGAGAAATCCCATCTCCTCAAGCCCCCCTAAGTCCACACTGAAGATGTCTATTCGTGATAAACGCCGTCCATCTGGGAAATGAACGAAACATCTTTTTTATGGTATGTACCTATCTCTCATTGACATTCTTTGATGGCCTCTCTTCGTGCTTCTGTTTCCGCAAAAATCATGTTTCTTTGAAAATTACTAAAACGTATCTCCTGGATAACTCTGGGGCATTCAGTCTAACGGACCATTTTGGTGCTGACATCAATAACCCTTTAGGATTCTCAATGCTCGTTTTCAAATTCAACCCTCTCAAATAGACATATAAGCGTACGGAGCTTTGTTCGCACAGAACTTATGACTTGTAATTAACACTGACCGATGAAATCGCAGCATATACAGTGTTTAACTTCTTTTTAAGCACACCATGTTATTCTATGTTCAAACATTCCCTTGCCAAACATTTGTCATTTCATCAGTGATAGAAACAAAACCAATTACGGAATAATATTTGGCGGACACGACGGGCTAGTAAAAGCCAATTTATACCATATTACATGATTTTGTCAACGTATTTTCGCTTTTATAAACGTTTTTTTTTATGATTCTGTGGTTTTTGGGATTCAAATCATTTGAAAAGTATCCCATCACATTTTTGAATACTTGCTGTGACTGATCGCTTTAGGTTTCAAATGATGTTTTATATACACCAAGCTTCATTTTAATACTGTTTTCAAGTAGTGGATCAGCTTATACGGGCCACCAAACATTTTGAGTCATACATTTTTTCTTGAAATTGCTTCCCTATCGTTAACCACCAAATTTTTATGAAATTTGGGAAGGTATATGCTATGACCTAGGAATCATCTTATATTGAACAACAAAGCCATGCAGTTTGAAACTATACAAAATATCAACAATAAACGACAAAATCGTGTGCAATTTTTACTCGCTCTCTTATGTGATGAATGGCAGTTATGCTACGAGGTGACCTCATAAAATTCTAAATACGAATATCCACTATAACGAACAATGATTATCAACCAGCAAAATACGGTATCGCTACCAACAGGTAGCTGTATATCGATACAGAAACATAAATACGTGCATAGTACCTACTGCGTAGATCTATTCGACTCTATTTTTTGTTCAGTGTGTGACTTTAACCAGAAGCATAATTCTACTCCTGACTGAATCAATTCCGAGATAATGGCGCTGTTAATGAATAAATCAAATTAACGTCACTGTACATCCAGCAACAAGCTGAATAAGCCACAGATCGGGTATAATACAGTTTTGTTTGTAATGCAGACAATACGGCACCCCTCCATTAATCTTGGAATATGGATGAACGGTATTCGAACAGAATGTTCGAGCAACCATTGCCATTATGATCGTATTCTGGGGTGCTTTTGCGGAGTAGCGCCTGTTTACGCACCAAGCTGTCGTCGTTAAGGGGTGGGAGAATACGGGGGAGAAGGGAGATGCGATATCTGGAGTGGTCGAGTCATAACTCATAACACATCAGGTACAGGATGTTTGTCTAATGTAACTTCTGTACATTATCTTGCGGTTGTCTAACTGGTCGGTGGCTAAAACCATATATGATTTTATCAAAGCACAGAATATAAAAAATTCAATTTTGCAATTATAATGACATTGACATTTTTGACAGCTCTATTTTGGTTACATGCTGACGTTGACGTATGGGATTAGAAATCTGTTGCAAACTCACCTTTGCTTATGCTAAGAAGGTAGAAATGTGTATGACTCCTCTGATATCACAACACTGAACCTTTTTATATTTGTATCAGCTCATCGTAAGTATCACAGTGAAATGCTTCGGAAAGGTCACATATTTTCTGGGGAAACATTGCATGACGTACTCGCAGTTGGTCTTTCTTCCAGCGGTTTCTATTCTCGTTACCACGTCCTAAACAAATCTCCGTAATGGAAGGAGACTGATTCAACTCTTGTAGCTTCATTTTCTGATAACCATCATAACAGATCTGGTAATTATTTTTGTTTGAAGATATAATGTTCCCACCAAGTGCGCGCAGCAGGAATTTTCCCAAGATCATTTACTAGCATTGTTCCGCCAAGATTATTTCCTATAGTGTGCGAAGTTCATTACTTCATTCTAGCTTTTAAGGAACTGTTGCTTTGATGTAAATGTAGTTGATGACGTTAGAAATTGATTTGAGTTTGATCAGAGCTATATATCTATGTAGAATTTTTTTAAATAGGAGGGACGAAAATCCAAGAATATATGATATTTTATTGTAAAAAAGTGGGTTGTTTGATATACATTACTATAGGCACTGCATTGGTTGCTATTTTCAAAATACGCGTTAGTATAAAAATATAGTGAAAAGGACCTCACGGTATTATTTTATAATAAAGAATTTAAGACTCTTTGGATGGATCAGTGTGTGTGTGCCCGTCTGAATACAGGAAAGAGATTGAAGTCAATTTTGGAGTATGAACAATCCAGGAAACTTTTAAATAAGGATCGGACTCGAACCCGTGTCTCCAGATTTCCGTGCTGACGTCTTAGAACGCTCGGTCAGCGTAGAGCATATGACAGCACGGAAAACCCGCACCATTTTTTTCATGTTGTTTGAAACTTGTAGACAAGGCGGATTTATCAAAAGTTTGATTTCGGACTTCCATTGTCTATAAAATTTTGAGTATCACGACGTTTCGATTGATGTGCTATCTTCAATCTTCGATCTTGAATCGATGACGATTGAAGATAGCACATCAATCGAAACGTCGTGATACTCAAAATTTTATAGACAATGGAAGTCCGAAATCAAACTTCATTTTTTTCATGATTTTACTCCTAAATCTGTGTCTTTAATCTTTCCTTCCTATACTAAAATTTATTTTTCTACGTTTATGAAGATCCAATAAAATTATAAGACGCGGAAAAAAATATCTTAGAACTCAAGGATTTTGAAACCGCTCGAAAACTTAGGAATGAAAAATTCTTGAAAATAAATGCATGAGATATCTCGGGTAAAGCTTCTACGTTCAATTTTTTTGTAAGACACGATATGATATATATAAGCCGAGAAACTCTTATTTCAATATGCTGTAACATGCATTTCGTCACACAATTTAGACCTCTCTTAACGGTATAGTATGAAAGCCTACTGATAAATAAGCATGTAATATGCAGTCTCAGCTGACTGATCAATAAAATATATTTATACTGGGAAGATTTATCTAAAACACGGAAAGAATCCTCAGTCGATGTATTCCATACTTCACACTGTCACAGCTCGTCGTTGAATTCATAACTAACGTCCATGGCATAGGCATTTGAAAGATATAGTATGGGTGAATTGAGTACCGTCTCTATAATTAATGGTACTGGAGCATATCTAGATCTTAAATGAATGAATGATAATATAAGAATGGTATTTGAGCAAATATAGATCATAATTATGTAGATTGTAGATGCTCTTACTAGGCGAAACTCTTCCATCATGTAGATAAAGAGTTGTGTAATCATCACACAGTTTCACAAATATAACTCTTTCTTTCATTAAAATAGATAAAATCTAAAAGTTTTTGGATAATTTGGAAATGATCATTTTTTATGATTTAAGAATATACCTATATTTTTTTCTTATAAAATTTCCATTACATACCAATATAACCAAATATTATTTCATATGGTTAGACAGCTCTCAAATTTCATCAGAATCGTCAATAAGCTGTCAGTCAACAAACTGATGCCATATTTAAAGGCGAAATAGTACTTTCGTAATTATTCATAATCTTTATTCAGGTGGAATGCAGTAATCGGTAATTGTAGCAGCTGTAATTGTTGGAAAAGATCAATCAGTCAAATGATTAAGCTTCAGTGGGTTTAGCAATTTCTAAAAACACTAATGCTTTTCTTTCCGTGCCCAAAAAATAAAAATCCTAATGATATGAGATTGGCACTTTCCATGTTTTGGTGGTGCTGTTTCTTGATGATTACTCCGCTGACACTTGCTCTTTTCCAAAGCAAATATGTCTGCATATTATCGTGAAAATGCCAAAAGCTGTATAATTCACCTTAATTATTACGATCAGATCATTCAGAATCATAAGACGTTCCTAATGATAATTTTTTCTATAGGTTGATGAAAAATGTCACTATCTTAACTGAACTACGCATTTTAGTAGTGATACACAAGAATACCAGTTCTGGTACACATTAAGCTCACTAATGGAATTTTCAAGAAGCGTGTTTCAGGAGGACAAGAAGAAATTAATGTCATACTCCATATGTTGTCATAAAATATCACTAGATAATTTACCCTCAGCCCACGGCTCTGTAATTATCGTCATATTTTTTACTATTTTTGATATATGTAAACTATCTCAACAGCAATTATACAATCAAGAACGAATTTCAGTGGAAAAAGAACGTTAAGAAGAAGAAAATCGCCTGGAATGTCACAATTACATGCCACATTTAATGAATGGCTTTTTTGACGTTGCTAACTATATCATTTTATAGTCAACTGCAAAAGTGGTGGTTTGAGTTATGTAATCGTTTTATAGGCACATCATGAGAGTCTTAATGATAGTTATCAGTGTTATCAAGACTAGAGAAAGATTTTTACAATTGGGAGGCTTACTTGTGGTGCTTCTATTAAGTTATATAGGGTATGCAAATATAAGGGCAGGTATTAAGAGAAAATTTTGAGATTGAAAACCACTAATGCTGCATCATATATATTAGAGTTTCAGCACTATGAAATTGGAATTATATGGGACAGGAGCACTCAATCATTTTCGGAAACATTTGAGTATTATTAATGCAACTTGTGACAGAATAAATAACTTCAATAACGTTTTCACTGCCTTGGCAAGTGCAAAGGATGAAAAATCCATTTCCGATGACTAACTAAAGACGAGACCAATCAGACAGCATCAAAAACACTACAGATTGCAGATTTCTTAGAAGTGCTGACTATCAACTAAACTAGACTGATTTCCTTATATTTTCACTTGCTTGACTTGCTTCAGTTGTCGAAAAACAACCTGCTCCGTTATTTTTGCACTGTATGAAAACTAGTTTTGTTAACATCCGATCATGAGCCATGTCGATGTATGAAATTAACTGGTTATCAAATCAACACTACCTAAACAAAGAGCATAATGATGTATAGCTTAAAAAGGTTCGATACCGATTTACTGTTGAAAATCTGACAACATTGCGACGATCTATTTCATTCATTCCGTAAGTCGTAGTAACTGGTTGTAAAAATTCGGAGAATTTAATTTCATCTATTGGCGAGACTGATGTAAGTTAGCATTGGAATTGTATAACTGATAATGCCCGTTTTGATTTATTGTTTCATCAGGAGAATATTGAAGATAACCACGTTGATTGTCGTGAAGCGGAAATATTCCAAATGAAAAATATACACTGCAAGATACGATCTGAGCATTACATGAGCTGACTATTCTCCGAAAAGTCTTATATTGAATATTCAATTCCAAAAAGGAAACTATACAAAACAGATGTATCGATAACATATTATGCAAAAATGCTTATAGGTTGGCTCCGCATTTCATGTAAGATAAATTATAGTTAAGAACTAAAAAACACGCTTTTGTGGTGAATCGAAATATAAAGTAAGAAATAATGACGTTTTGAAGTGGGTAAAAATAGCGTTCAAAAATTCCGTTACAAGCGTACATACATACAGGTAAAGCTAAAGAAAGGCGTGTTAGAGGGTTAACGACACGTGGTTTCCTCAAGCGGTCAGGGGCTAACAAATATTCTCTGTGGAATCAAGCCCAGACCCGATTTGACCCGCAGAGTTGCCTGGTGGTGGGCTAATTGATACATATGTCTAGTTAAAATTGTTCTATTCTAAATATTCCGTCATCTCCTAAAAAATAACTTAATAAGAGAGCTAGCGTTCTCAGTGTGTGTCTCAGACAGAAGTTGGAAATGAAAAGCAATAATGGGACAAGCTATTGTAGGTATCGCCATTGGTCCTCGATAATAATTGTGGAAAATTCTAAATTAATCTGACGTTTTGAAGTGGGTTAGAAAACTACCACATGCATACATACACGTGAAGCTAAAAAACAAGATCAATCGTTAACGTAACGAATTGGATTTTAATAACTGTCCAGACGGAACGCGACAAATTCAAGTCATATTGGCAGCCACGAGTCGCCTCTGGGAGATACCTGAGGTGTTTTATGATCATAGCTTCATTTCCTTTGTCGTTTAGATACGCCGCGTTGGTCCGCAACGACACACACGGACGTCGTCGCAGCCGTCGAATACAAATATGTACGAGTATGTGGTTTGTCTTCGCAGTCAGCCATCTATGACCAGTGGCTCAGTTTAAAACAACATCATATGGACAAACCGGCAACACCAAGGTCAAATTCTCCAGACAAGATTTAGATAACATCCTTAAAATCGTAGGGATATATGCAGCTTTGGTGATGGAACTGTATTAAAGATACTAGTACGTCATCTATCACTAAAAAGAAATATTGCCTAAAGGCGAGCACAAAACAAATATAGGTTAATTTGCTCGACTGTCTGTAATCATCATATTACTAATGAAGAATGCTCAGTCCCTCTTAGATATTATGTTCATAGTTATTTCTGGTATTCTGGCGGGATGTTCTTGCAATAATTCTATCCCGTAGAACAATCAATTTTACCTTTTTTATAGTGTTTCAATATGACTATACGCTTTCCTATTCTATTGTAATATAAACTGCAGTCGTGGCTTGTAGTAGTATTAGAGGTTGCTGTCAGAACCCAACATCTGATCAACCCCCTCTTCATTGCTGTAATTAAATTTACGTTTTTTTTCTAGTAGTCCTGTTCTTCTAATCTTATGATTAACATGTGTCTGTTATATGAGTAAAATGCAATTATTACTAATATTGTCTAGAATATAGTTTTGAAAAAAATCTCCAATAGCTTTGAACTCGCTTTTCTAGTATCAAATTTAATTAATTCTAAACAGCGCGAATGAGAAATTTCAAAACATCGATAACCCAAATTACACCTCAAAACTTACAAACAATGCTACAAACTATATGGGCTTTCCGAAATTTAAGAGAAATATACTTATGATCCCGCTTGCAACAAAACAGGAAGCATAAAGAGTTTGAAGTGTATGCTCTCCACTATGCATCAGACCTCCTATGCATGTCTATGCATGTTCCGATTTTAGTCTAGATTCGTCAGTATAGTCTGGCGGTCTAGCTGTAGAGAGCAATCGGTTGGTAGATCGTAACCCAGTCAGGGGTGTGATAGCAACAAGCAAGGACCTTTGACCCCGTAAGTTGCCAATGGGCAGGACCATAGTGCGCATAAAAATCGGAAAGGGGGATTAAAGCAACAAGCATGGGAATAGTAAAAATATCTTTTGGTCTAGACGGAGCACAAATCTAAGTCTCTAACATTTCAAGCTATAGCAGTAGCTACTGGGACACCACTATGATGATTGTGGCCTATAATTTACATTCTAATATTATACTTCAATGGCCAGATGAT
Source organism: Bruchidius siliquastri (assembly GCA_949316355.1). Lineage (NCBI taxonomy): Eukaryota > Metazoa > Arthropoda > Insecta > Coleoptera > Chrysomelidae > Bruchidius > Bruchidius siliquastri. The sequence continues at coordinate 30,396,175 of OX438534.1, forward strand.
TAATGGTCTGAGCGGTATACTCGCCAGTTCGGTGGGCGTTCGGAGTGGGAGCGATTCAGATACTTGAATGGCGTGGACGATAACGTACCTTACGAGACACCTTAGATCGTTTGACAACCGTGATCTGCTAGTCTAACGGCTACGGCACTTGCACGAAATGCTGAAGATACGGTTACAAGACTTCATCACTTCTGTTCATGATTTTCATCTCGTTATTGACACACTTTTAACATCTTGGCCAATAGCATCCATTACAATGACCCTGTACATGGATATGAAGACAGATCGATAATCGCTATAGCATGCTTATTGGACGTGTGAGTGCTAAGGCTACGCCTATGCCGTGAACGGAACCTCTCGAGTTGTTCACCTGAAAAAGGCAATATGCGTGCAAGTGTGCAAACTTGTTTACAGTTGTCTGTGCACTTCGGGACTTTTTCACAAAACTAGCTGTGCTGTTATTTATGGACAAGTAATTGATAGCATCGATGACTCGGCAACAGATTGAGTGTCATTACCATATTAAGCTATCGGATATAAGAAGGCAATTCTCTTAATGAGAAACATTCATTGACATCTAGTATCGACTTCCTCAACATGTAAACAATTCTCAGTCGCAATATCCAACATACTCAAATCAAGGCTTTGAATCATTGGCCTCAAAACCACGGTACCGGTTGGTTTGTTTGCAGTTAGAATTAGCATTGATGTTATGATTGGAAGCTTAAGTAGTATATCACAAAATGAAAAAATCATCACAGTTACACTTATTAGAATGGAAAAAACTAGAAAACAAAACGGGGCGAGATTTGAGTTCAATATCATTATTGTCCTCGTAAACACTAATAGCTTCAAATATAAGAAGTGCCATTGTACGAGATGAAGGGACGAGGTAATAGGGATATGGATATGTTGCGAATCCCTCTTTTAATAATTTTTAGGACCAATGTAAGATATAAATTCAACATTATACGATATTTTAAGGCATAGAAATTTCTTTTCATCTGTTTCAGCGGATTTTACTACACATTACTGCATTTAACTGTATAATGTAATGTAATTTCTGAAACTCATCATACTTGTACAAACTGACCGTAACCAACCACATATGACAAGACAGGTACTAAAAATAATTCCTTCATGAGTGAGTATTAGTTCATTCATCATTATTCATTCTGTGCCGGATTTGCGAAACTCCATTATACAAGTAAGATGGTGCGTACTATTATAAATGTTTAAAATGCTCTATGCGCGCTTCAAGTAGTACTTGTACCATTTAGAATCACAAATGAGGACAGCAAAATGCCCAGTGGTGACTCGTCAAAATAGTCCATTAGGCCTTATTCCGCAATCAACTTGTTTTCTTCAAGCAAACATTATATAAAATTACGGTGATTGCGGTAGGCTGATTACATCTAGAACAGTTTTTTATCGGTCTTCGCTCGACAGTAGTTTTTCTTACAGTTGGAATTAATGTACATTTTGAACTTGCACAAAAATGAAACAACAATGAGCAGAAACGAATAAAAATACCATTTTTGTTAATTTTGTGTTGATATAGAAATCTATCTGCCTGATTTGATATTGATCGAAAGTACATATAGTGAGCTGAAAATACCCCATACATTTTACAAGAATTTATGAAACGAGCGTTGGTCTGAAATAATAAAAAAAAAACAAATAAATCTAAAACTAATTTTGCTTTTATAAGTTTTTTGACTTCAATAAGGTATTTAGCTCAGACAATATTCATGAGGGCAAACTTTTTCTAAAACACAACATTCCCAATCTCAATATTTTGGGTTTCCAGTGAATTTAGAATAGGTATAGTATCAAACATTTCTAGGCATTGTAAATACAGGTAATTACGTTTTTTTCATTAACGACGAAACTGATTTTTTGGTTGTTCCTCACTTGTTCCAACTGTGAGAATTGCATGAATAACATAATCATACGTATTCCCTGAGTTATAAAAGCGCCAAGGGTTACTGCACAAGCAGATCGAAAATCATACAGATAAACAGACCAACAAAATTGAGTGACATGGTTTTTCTGTACTCATTCATCTATATTCTTACATGTAAAGTAACAGCAGTTGAAGGCTGCATTGAGATTGAAGGGCTCATCCTATACCTATGTACCTTGAAAGCGTATAAACACTATCGCTAATGATGAAAACTTTATGATGCGTTAAGCAATTTATGCTACATGCTAACATATATTTTGAACTGACGTATATAAGTGCATTTAGCGCATATTTGTCATAATTGCATAGCCAATTAAATACCAATCATGAGTCTCGTGACATTGATGAAGGGTACATCACAATCAGCAGCTGCAAATTATGTTTTATTTCTCTTAACGATATACAGAGCTATTATATTTTGATGAAAGCCAGCAAATCAAATCCCAGTGGATATGACATGATCTCTTGCTGATGAAAATAGGGGTGAAATATATTTTCTTGGCGTTTGTTAGATTATCAGTATAATATCTATTACGGTTCACTTGTACTATTGAAACATATACAAGCTTTCACACATTTGCAGTCGAAACATAGAAATGATTTAAATATAAATCCGAAAGAGTAACAGCTATGCGTTCCAAATCTTTATTTCAGATCCCATTGCGTGGAAAGCACAGCGTTAAACCTATCATTTTGCTCCAAAAAATTATAGCAATACAGAACACAATAAATAGACACAGACTAGAAAAGTGCGTAGAACAATAGAAGAAATTTTACTTCATTCAACAGATGTTGTTGTTTGGATAGGTCTGAATATTTTTTTTTCTGTTATCGGTGCTTTGTTTTACATGACGCTTTTATTTTTAATCAGCATGCAGGGCGTGTAAAAAATCAATCAGCGGTATGACAATTATTATGAGCTATATAAAATGATAATAATAATAATAAGTGAGAAAAGAGACTATACAATCTCTTACAGTTGACTTCGTTATTAATTTCTTCGTCTATTTCCTCCGTCTTGCCAGATCAATAAATTAGACTGTTTCTGAGAGCTGGGAGCACAAACAAGTGAACTTTTTTCATTGTAGCGCGAGAGTAACGTATTTTACTTTTAATAAATGTTTCAATTTATCCAATATCGAACGTTTACTTGGCTTCTACCGTCTAGACAGTTAAGCCGGAGTGGATAATTTATCGAGAACTGTACAGTGTTATCAGAATTCATTCACCAGCTTAAATCATGAGAACTAAAGTAACAAAAAAAATCGAAAAAATTATAATATACAAAACAAAATTGTTATATTCACTTTGAAGTTGCAAGTAAGTTGTTCAAGTTGCAGTCTTGTAAGCTTATTTGGGCATGTATATACTTGTAAGTTGAGTTAGACCTGTGAATTATAAGCCTCAATGAACGGTAGTTCATCAATTATCAGTAATTAAATTTAAATATTTTTTGATCTTATTGCAGAGGTTTTAGACTAGCTATTCATTACTTTTTGATTTAGTTTAGTTTCTTTTCAAGTCCTACGTTAGAAAGATCCAGGTTGTGTTTTTTATGTTTGATTAATATTATCCATTTCAAACTTGTTCATTTTTATTGTTTTCTTATACCCCTGAAATTAAAAAACCTATACACATCATACGCACCTTCAGCTCAACCCATGCATGTTTTACACCTAATGTCATTTTATGTAATCAACTATGTTTACTCTAATCATTCCAGCCTATCTAAATACCAAAACAAAGTTGCTGGTTATTTTACCATAGATAAAATGTCACTATAATCTTCAAGATCCACACGTATTGATGGTAGGGAATAACAAATGAGTGCTTTAGTGCTTAAAAATATAAATAAACTTACAAGATTCACAAAATCCAGATAAGCGAAACTGAGGATATACTAAATAAGATTATGAGAACATTGTAATAATCAAATTTAATGCCAGCTATTTGACACAGATCAAACACAACATAATCTTTTCATTGACGATTACACAGTTGTAGGAGGAGACAATCAGCGACGACCGTATTTTGCATTATTTATGCATCGTACAATTTCGCTGCTCAAATACAGGGATTAACGAGAGAATACCGTCCTTGTTATTGACCCGATTTAGCCTCATTGAATATGCAAAATCACTCTATCAGACCTTTAAGAAATAGCTATAGGGGTTAACCAACATGTAAGGCCAAGTGCATGTCCTATGCTTCTCACGACGATGGGCGGTAAATTGTTTTTATAGTTCAAATTTCAGATACCTTATATTATGTTTTCATGATGCCCATATTAGGGTTGGCCGCAACCACAGACGGCTTATTATGAGAAGACAATAAGCCATGGCTCACCTAAAAAATTGAAGAAAACGTCTGTTTCAAATATTTCAATTATGTTTTCATATACAGGGTGAGCCATTCCAAGCAGGAAAGCCTCGTAGTAGAGCTATTTGGAATACGAAAGATATGGCATTTTAAAAACAAATCTGGATTTTTTCCACGTTACTAGACATTTCTGCAAACCATAGCTACAAATAAATAGAATCTCATTTTTTGTATGACACTATTTTACATGAAGTTTATCAACGGATATGCGGTGAATAGTGTGAGTATTTGCTGCAGTTTTTTGGAAAAAAATCCTAGTCTCAAGTGTCTTGAGAATTTATGAAAATGTATGAAAACCTCAGTGACTAATAATTTCTAAAAATAGGTGTTCACTAGAGATTCATAAATGGTACAATACTCCTTTGTATCTCGTGTAAGTACGACGTTATTGCAGTTAATGCATAGGAGTAAATTTGAATTAATATTACAAAATTGATGTTGATAGAATCCATGTAGAATATTGTAATATATTTATATTTTGAGTGCCCGATAGCTCTACCGCCAGGTGTTTCATCTTTATCCATTCTTTACGGGATGCTCAGTATATTTCCTAGGGTATCTATTGAACATTTGAAACAGTCAACCAGAAGACACATAACATTAATCAGTTCAAAATTCATTTCTATACACTCTCCTACGTAACTTTTTCAGCAGACATGGTACTCCGGAATTTTGGATTCACCTTAGAGGCTACTTCAGAACACGAAATGATTTCAAGTAGGTTTGGACTTCTTCCACAGTGGTATCAACTTATTTTGAGCATTTTTATCATTGTAGTGTTTTATCATTTTTTTCCACCAGTGAACCAATTTGTAAAAACTAGAAAGCTTCTTCGTCCTTTCGCTAGTGGTGAGCTACTGTGAAAATTTATTTCATCTCTTATAGAAGGGCAAGGTATTACTAATTTTTTGAGTATTATTCTGCCACCACTGAAGATACTTTCGAAAATTATGAAGCTTTTTTGTCCCTGTCCAAATAACCTTCTCGAAAATTTCATCAAGATTAGATCAGTATCTTCCGATTCATATAGGATCAAGGATGACCTGACAGGCGACAGAAAGGTAACAAGAAATGAGTTAAAAGTAAAAAACATTTTTAAAAACAACTTTCCATTTAAATGCGCTACAAAGAATATAATAAACTTTGAAGACTTTCAATATCAACTTATAACACGCATTTAAGTAGAAGCTTTATTTTGAACTTTTTAGTTATTGCTGAACAGGTCTGCAAATATCCTAGTACACCAAAAATTCAGACGGATTGGAGCAACGGAGCTTATGATCACCATCTTTTTTTGCTCTCATTCGTATTTTCAGGAAACTCTTTCATTGGACACCCATATTGTAGATATACAAAATTTCAGCTCAATCGGGCTTCAAAATTGAGTTGCAAAATTCCACCGACCAAACATAGTTACATAAATAGTTACATAGATAGGTACATACATACATTGCAAGTTAAATAAAAGCTTGTTAAAATCGATGAAACTAAATGACATGCAATTTCGGGTTATGAACACCAATAAAAATTTAAGTAAATACATCCCATTTATTGAGGACACGATTTTCTCACCAGCGACTCTCATCTGATACCCCCGTAACATTCAGTTCACATTCTGACCTGAAGTATCTTGATACGGTCAAAGTACAGTGTATCTAATTCACGAATGGCACGAATATACAGCACGAAACTCAAATTTCACTATTCTAACTTGGTCCAATGCATTTCTAGCTTAGAAGACGGCATTCTCACGATGTCTTTGCGAAAAATATGTCATCTGTTCGCCATTTAGCATTGTTAAGGTATGAATAAGGTAATTCAATTATGTTTAGAGGTCGAAATGAAGAAAAAGAGGTTGATGAGTGTGTGAATGTCAAACGTTGATTGTATCAGATTCTGGAACTAGAATGATAGATTATGGTATCTGATCTGATTTATGACAGCTTGATCTCGTTTATTCGACTAGGGAAATTTCATTTGATGGAGCTGGTAAAATACTTTCTAATACTTACTGTGATCCTTAAAAATTGAAATAAACTCGTCCAAAGTATTTGAAAGCATTGACTTTTCATTCTGAGGCCTGGAACTTTTCAACAAGCAGTCTTGATTTTCAGAAAGGTAAAGAAATCGTTTTGACTTAGGGACGGAACTGTACGTTGGATGGTCTAAAAACTCGACGTTTTGTGCGTAAACAATTGAATTATTGAATAGTGTGTGTCAAGTCTAGCGATAACTTCCGGCAAACAAATGAATGAGTACTAATCGGCACTTCGAAATAGATGAATTTTGGTTTTTCTTCACCTTGAGACACCTAAACAGATGACTGGTATTTACTTTCATGGTCATATGAGTACTCGTATCCGTCAAAGAGTTTTGACACCAATTGAACCTAGTTTTTCCTAACTTTGGTCAACACAGGCGGTATAACCAACAGGATTCGACAATGCTTAATGGATTTTTTTGAAATAATTGTGGTCTGTAAAATCAGCATCAACGTATTCTTGGGTGACTACCGTTTTTTGGTGCTGGTGTACCTACCCTTAAATCTTTACCAAAACAACCAGGCAAAAACATTCTTATTGAGATGATTATATTGAAAAGTATTAATAAAATATTATGGGAACATTTTCTCGGTTTAATTCGATTGTTCGACTAACTTATAATATTTGGAAATTTACTCTATCTATAAAACTGTATAACATTTTCGTGGATACTTCGGTTCGATTTGACAGCAAGGGCTTATTAGCTAGTATGTCTGGAATTCATTGTCTGCCAAAAACGCAACAAATCCAAATCAAATGAAAGGTTGTTCGTTAAGTAAGCTTCCACATTATGTTTATTCGTTAATACAAAAATCAGGTTTTTATCATATTAACTCAAAAGTGTTACCTGCTATTCAGCTATTGCTGATTATACATGAAAATATACGTAACGCCCTAAAACCTAGGATTTAGGTTAACTAATGATGGAAGTTAAGATCTTGTACTGAAATTTGATCCTTGCAGAACCTAAAAGTTAGTCTTCGTATGATATGCAAGCATACCATTCAGATTGCTGCTGGATGAAATGTGGCCTCTGAAAATCTGAAATTCATACTTACCTGTGGTGGCGATATAACTTTTGAGAAGCAGTATATCTTGACCGCTACTGTTATAACGGCTTAACAAATCACTAACATGAATAATTACGATAGCTGGATTATTATCAGACATGTGTGAGCACATACATGGGACTGACTGATCTAAGTGTAACATCAACTGGTCATATCTGCACCCAGATGAGGCAGGCATTAATCAAACCGACACGTCAAGCAATTATTATGGAGATCGATATAAGATTGCAGTATCGTCGATGTGGCACAAAAACTCATGCATTCTCACTTTGACTACTATTTCCTTTGCTAATCCACATGATGAAGCCGATATACAGGTTCGCATGTAGAAACTCGGAAAAAACCTGGCCTACTGCGGGATTCAAAGCAGACATCTTCTAATTATCGCTAAGTTGCTGTACGTCTAAGCTTAGTAGAAACTCTATCCTCTCGATTCATATCCATAGTGGTACAAAGACTGTTCGATGCAGATGTCTGTTGTCAGTAACCGCGATTCGAGATCTTTACCGACCCCAACAACGACGTTGCTGTACCTCGAGATACGAACAAGGCGCAATTTTTCGACCAGCAAAGTAGATCGATTTAGCTTAGATGCAGAGTATACGACTGGTGATCAGAAGGTGTGTGCTTGGAATCCAGCAGCAGACCACAATCTTTTCCGTGTTTCTAAATGCAAATTTGTACACTTTTACTTCTCAGGCATATGCGATGGAAGTATTGCAAAAAAATTGAATTTCAGACACGCGTATTTTAGCAGTTTTATTTTTCAATCACAATTTTTCACAAAATGTTCAGGTGGCTTGGAAGTGCCCAAAAATTTTCAAATATTATAGCTCTTCCGTCCATATTACACTAGAGAGACCTAGTCTCAAAGTTTAGTCAACATTCAAAGAGTTCCTTCCGAGTTATAGAGAGATAAAGGATTTCCGGACAGGGTAAGAGAGAGAGAGAGAGAGAGAGAGAGAGAGACAGATAGGCAGACCAACAGAAATTAGTGACATATGTGAAGAAAAGTTTTTGGCGACAGCCTCTCTTGCTGACAGTCGACTCTAGAGTGGAGTCGACAAAAGTAGCACAACTTTAAAATTTTATAAGGTGGATAAGCTGAAATGGAAAGAGTCATTTTTCTTTCTAATTTTTCTAAATATCATTAGTTGTCCACTTACGGATTGCAGTGTAATCCGATAAAATTCTGTAATAGTATTTTCTGAAGGCGGCAGATTTCCGCACTTGGCTCAAATCAACTTGATGGACTCTGCTAGTTATCGACCGAAGATAGTATCGGTCTCTGGCACTAGATGTCTAATCAAAGATCGAGCTGTATAGGTTAGAAAATTAGGAAGAATTGCACAGGAGGGATGTACCTTCCATAGCGCATTTGCCGTTCTACCTCACCAGTTCGTCATGGTCTAACGGTAAAGGCGCCTGCCTAGAATGCAGGAGGTTGTGGGTTCGATCCCCACTGGCGACAAATTTTTCTTTCTAATTTTTCTTTCTAATTTTTCTTTCTAATTTTTCTAAATATCATTATGGAAAGAGTCCTTTATGTGGCATAATAGTGACTGTTTAACCTTGAATTATTTCATTGTTCCATTGTTATTCCGAAATCTTAATTCACAGTGTATTAAGACACATTCTAAATAATTGTAAACCTATTTTCTTCGGCTTGAGCTACATTACTCGATACAATGACTGCGCTATTAGTAGAACTCGGAATCTCGTTCTGGAAATGAGAAAAAGAAAACCATATTAGCAAGATGTTGACTGCTCCTCAGAAAATAATATGTTCTAGATCATCAGATTAAAGTAATGGGTATCTAGTTCAAACATTCCACTGGCTTTACAACTTGTTTTAGGAATATGTGTTAGAATTTACTTTGTATAAAAACAAAAAGATCTTGTGATAATATAATCAATATTCATCTTGTTGATTGTAGATGCTCTTACTTGGTGAAACTCTTCCATCATGTAGATAAAAAGTTGTGTAATTATCACAGAGTTTCACAAATAAAACTCTTTCATCTAGTGACGCGTTTCGATTTTTATTAAAATCATCGTCGGACTTTCAGATTTGTTGTTTGTCTCTCTTAGAGGAAATATTTTTTTAGCGACTGCATTTACACTAGTGTTAAGGGAAACCTCTACAAAACCTTAACCATCGTCGTCAAAATGTCCTTAAGATATTTCATGTGATAAACTGTTTTGTTTCATAAGATTGTTCACGTTTTAAGATATTTCATTCCTTAAGCTATTTCATTCTTCCTAATACATTCTATAACTTAAGATATTTCAGGACTTTATCTATTTGTATTCTCGGTAAACTTACTCCTGAAATATCAATGTATTAAGAAGAATTGAAATGAAGGAATGAAATATCTTAAAACGTGTAATATCTTAAGGAATATAATAGTCTATCACATGAAATATCTTAAGGACATTTTGACGGTGATGGTTAAGTTTTTGTAGAGGTTTCCCTCAAAATTAGTGTAAATGCAGTCGCCAAAGAAATATTTCCCCAGACAGACACAACAAATGAAAAAAAATTAATAGAAAAATAGCTCGACAGGATAGATAGTATGCTAGATTTGAGAGCACTAGTTTTATATCCATGATAGGGTATCTTTGAAACTTAAACAGTATACCTCTCAAACAAAAATATGTTTTCGAAATACATTGAATACTCGTGCTTCGGTCAGTGTTCTTCATACGAGTATATTGTTTTCATTCATTCCTTCCACATTTAATATGGACAATCTGCTTGTTCCATTAATGTTCCATCAAACTACTGTATATATCATTTCTGAATACAAGTCCTTATTGTTAATTCAAGGGCACTAATAACTCAAACTTTGAAAAGCCATATTGTTATAGTTCCGACTGGAGGATATATTTTTAGCTTTAGCTAATTAGAAGGATCGATTTGTCCTTGCCCCTAAACCACCAATTAAGATAAATACAGTCTGCCAGCAATCCGACCTCACCCTTAAGGATCTGCAAGTTAAAACGTGGTTGGTGGTAGTGGCTATAGCACCTATGATAAACCGACATCTCTTTACCATCAGTAAGTCATTTGAACATCTTGGGCCATGTAATTGTTTTCGACCCCTGGATGTTGTATTCATCTAAACAACTACTTGTGCTCGACCAGGCCGCCTAAGGATCTAGAATTTCTTTTGTTGCGTATAAAACTTTGATAACCATACAATTATTGGTCAATGCGGCGCAAACATCAAAATGATTCATATAACAGATCTTTGTTTAACACAGAAGCTTAAGAAATGAACCTCTTTTAATTTCAGTGACGCGATTATATTTAAAACATCGTTGGATAGTCAGGCGATGATTTAAAGATGAATCAAAAGGCGTCAGTAAAAGAAATAGATTTCTATTTGTGAAACTTTTATGTTAAACATACAATTTTTTTTCTGAATGATGGAAGGGTTTTACCAAGTAAGAGCATCTACAAACTACATGGAAATACTATATATAGTATATAGAAATTTAACTGGCCCATTGGGGATCGGGAATTGAAAAAATCGAGTATAGTTCGACACAGATAACTAACTACCTTGAAATGGCACATGCTGGTCTTCCATCCATGCACATAGAGGCACACCCAATACTCGAGTATTGAAGGTGGGGGTTCTCCTCCGCTCAATAAGATTGTATTCACCGAAACACCTACTACTAATGATTGGAATGATCCAGAAGACTCAGATCAGACCATTGCTTGACATGTATATGGGGATGAGCTCCGAAGTTTACTTCTGAACAGAAAAGAGCAATACGTCTAGTGGATGCACCAAGAGTCATCAGTGCAACGAGTAGAAGAGGAGGTCAGCGACCAGATCAAACTTCCAACACCTAGAATGAACCTCTCTCAAATGATATTCGTTTCGAAAATCTCAGCGCTGTGGACTGTTCTGTCTGGGAGATTTAAGACAAAATGCGGAGAGCTTCTGGAACAAGATAGGCTTTCTGCTAAGGTGTATGCTCTCCACTATGCAGCAGACATGCATGTTTCGTATTTAGCCTAGACTTGTCAGTATAGCCTGGCGGTCTAACTGTAGAGAGCAATCGGTTGATAACCCAGTCAAGGTGATTTTGATTTCTGTCATCTCTACTCGTCGCGCACAGTGGCGTTGCCCATTCTTTCTTCACGAAGCCGAAGTTATTAAAGATACCCCATACGACATCTGTTAACAAGGTCGAACTGGTTTACTGTGACATCCCTTGTTCTTTATGAACACTTTTTACGATATACCATTATCCCGACATCATTTACGTCAGAAGGTGATGACTGCTTTTCACTATACATAGAACTTTTAGATATTCATGTTTCGCCTTTAACCTAGACTCGTTGGTATAGGCTGGCGGTCTGTCCATAGAGACAGGGTGGTATATATATTGACGGGAAGTGTTTACAGATAAAGGATGTCGCTGTAAGTCAGTTCACCCTTTTCGTCAGATGTCGTAATGAATATGTACACCGCTTCAAGGAAGCCCAACTGTTAGGGCAATGACTTCTAAAGATTCGAATTGGCAGCGCCTCTGTGCGCGACAATTGGAGATTGATGTTGATGCTGCTATGAGTTTGATGCACTCAATCTTGAGTAAGATTCAAACCACTGAATGATCAATGCGAGGTAACCAGAGAATAAGTGATTGAATTAATCAGAAATATCGTACACACATGTACACTTTATTTCGCTTGGTTGGCGTCGTAGTCACTCCCGGGCAAAGCGCATCCCCAACGAACGCCTCGTAATCTCGCCATCTGCTTGGAGTGGCGTCAAGACGGATCGTGGCGCTAACTATATAATCACAATCAACGAGTGGTTATGTAAATTGGATGAGGAGTGAGGATAGATCGAGATAGAGAGATAGAGAAAGAGGGAGAGAGAGGCGAGCTCATCATCTCGCACACTCCCTGCAGCTCCTCAGGAAATTAAAAGTACTGTCGTGATTAACAGCTCGTGCTGTGCTGCAGGATTCAGCTGCAGTGTACGCCTGCTACTTCACGCAAAGAGATGGCGACAAAGTATACGTAGGGGAGCGCAGGGAGGCAGTTTCCCTGCGACTTACTCCAAAATAGTAAATAATTGATATTCATTCATCAATTATTTACTATTTTGGAGAACGCCCAAGACTCGACTCAGCTTCTATCAAGATTCTAGGGATTAACATCAACAGTAACATGTATTATCTTGTTTATAGTCCGGCTTCCAAGAATCTGGGTGTTCTTTTCCGCTCCAGAATGCTGTATTCATCGGTAATTTGCAGATCAGACCATCTCTAGAATATTGCTCGTATACATGTTACTCCCATGTTGCTGGCCTCGCTAGGTTGGCATCCAAGAAACTGGGGGTCCACTTCCGCTCCAGGAAATCATATTCTCTAGAACAGCTACTGCTGCCATACAAGGCCCAGATCAGACAATCGGTGGAGTACCGCTTACATGTGTGGGGATGCACCCCAAGCACTCCCTGAAGCTTCATTCGAGAACATCAGATAAGGGGAGAGATCTGTCCCTATTCTGAACATTCTACCATAGAAAACGTCAAACCAAGCTTTTTACAACAAACACTATAGGCTACCGGGAGTTTATTCTCCAATGATTGCAAATTTCAGCGTTATTAGGTCAATATCAGTAGACATACATACAGAGGCAGCGCTTTTGGAGTGCAATAGATTTTCTGCCTTTTTAGAAAATAAATAAATCTGGAACAATAGTTGATCTTATGTCAAACAGGTGCTAGATTGCATCGAGAAACCTTAGATATATGATGTTTTGAAGTACAGACGCTTTGTAGAGCTTTGTGTATTTTTTGGTCGAGACGGATCAAATGGAAATGATTTGGTCCTTTAGGTTTGATATTTCTTATCATCAGCATCATATTCTAGCGAGTCAGAAATTTTAATGATTCTATGTATTTATCATATCATATTTATTGTTATAAATAAGCCATTACGTTAACCATACATAACATACATGCCATAAAAGTTAGATCTGTAACACTAAGCAGAAAACTGATTTCAATTAGTTGAGGTTATATGGATACTATATACTATATATATTTTCGAAAAGCATAAACAAAGTGGAAGAAACTCGGGAGTTACTTCAAATACATTTACTTTTATATAAATACATGCAACTAATTCCGCAATTTAGTTACAGAAAAAGGCGGACAAACTGATACCATCTAGTCTACTTAGTAACTTTAATTCAAATATTTATATGATACGCTGGTATCATCATTCCGATCTCTATATTGACATAGCAAACAATAATCTTTATTAAAAGTATAAACTATTGTTATTTACATATTTTACAATAGAAGTATGTATCACAGTTCGCCATAAATAGAACGAAAGTGAACAAAGCATTTTCTTTCTAATATGGATCATTAACTATTGTGATTTATGGTATAAAATAGAATCTGAGCGAAAGTTCCTATGGATATTGTGTGGAAAATAATCGACTATTAGGAATCGAAATTATCAACCTGTCATAGAATAACAGCTCTAGATGCATGTAAATTTAACCTGTCTAAATACAAATAACATATTCCAGAGAGGGAGGCTAAGCTGCCCGAATTAAGTAGCTAACAATATCTTAAGTCATATAATGTATTAAGAAGAATTAAATAGTTTAAGGAATAAAATACTTTAAAAAAATGTTTTGAGTCACAATTAAAGTATTCTGAGTATAACTAAATCATTCCCTACTGCTACCTTTGTTTTTGAATTTTCTTGTGTTGAGTTGTGATAGGTAGTATCTATACTTTGAATCGATTAATCTTGATACAGGTTGTAGGTTATGAAGTGGAGAAAGCTTATTTAAATAATAAATAAAAGTAGTAAAAATCTTGATTCTGAACAAATCATTACCAATGCAATGTTTTACTGTATTCAAATGTTCAGAGCTGCGATACCATCATCATTGATTAAGGACTACTAGTACACTTTGAAGTGATTAATCTCGACGCACGTTGTATTTTATGAAACGAAGGAAGCTCTCCGCAATTTCGTTTCACATAATAGGTAGTTAATTATATTTATATGATGGTAGGAGCTTATGCTATTCCTTATGAGGCATCCTTAACCGTTAGAGACATATCCTATGGCGTCTTTATTGGTCAGTTCGTTCAACCTAAGAGCGGAATAAATTGCACTGTTTGCAGTCACACAATCAATCGAAATTGCACTTTGGTTATTACTGCCTAAGCAGAATTTGTTACATACATTCCACGTAGGAAATCATCTACCAGAGCTAATACAGTTGTACGAATTTGATGTAGGTAATATTTTCATTTTGCCCTAAGGCTAAATTTCCATTAACAATTTAGCTGTTCTTGTACCATGTCAAGTAGGTTGACTGAACTTCTTCGTACAGTGATACGAGTTAAAAAATTAACGTAATGATTGCAGGTTACATTCATTCTTGACTTTATATGGAGTAACCTTTCACACATGATTTTTAATATGTTCAAAAGTTACTTATTTTCAACTGTGCTGAAAGTTGAGAGTTGATTTAGATGATACCACTTTTTATTTAATCTAAAAAATCCGTAGTTGCTTTTAACCGCTGGAATTTTATTCATGAACATGGTGTATGAGTGGAAGGTTGTCATCAAATACAACCATCTGCAATCGGCATTCTTATTTATTATAATATATATTATATTGTTTCGTATCCGATATTAATTTAATAGTTTATGTAATATTAAATTAACGGTAGTGACTGTAACAAATGTTATATAGGCCAAAGCAGGATATCCATTAGGACTAGATTAAATTCAGCACATTTAAGAATAGAAATGTCTAGTGTGGTACAACATATATTCAGTAAGGAAAAGGTAGATTTAACCGATAATTATTGTGGGGGCGAAGAAACTCTTAATAATAATATAATTAATAGGAACAAGGGTTTTAACATCTTGAAGTTTGCCCTATATTCTTGAATGTGACGCGTTTTTCAACATGTAATAAACGTTAACATCACGTGAATCCTTCATTTCTATGGCTGATAGATTAGCGTGTAATGTTCTTGGCAGGATATAGTCTTCTATACGCTGATAAGAACTTCATTTGTATTATCAAATTGGGGCATGAACGACAATTTCAATGTTAATGTTATTTGAAACAATATCATACTTAGTTAAAATTAGGTTTTTTTAGGACAGAAGAAATAATAAAGTAAATAAATTTATTTTTTTTCAAAAACTCATGGGGAGGCTGAGCCTGCTCTGACCGGCCGCTACTGAAATACTAAACTTTTAATGCTGTTCCATCAACAAATGAATTAAAATCCAAACGCTTTTGCATTTTCAGTATCTGGTTGGAATTCATGGTTCTAATCACATTGACAACTGACCTAATTTATTCTTTTTAGTTTTTAATGGAAATCCGACTTTTTAAGGGTTTGCAAGCAAAAAAATCGTGAACGATATTGTTGAAAAAATTCAATAAGCAATATACTTGCGATATGCATATGATATGCCTGAATATAGCAATATAACTTGTAATGTATATTATTACATCTACCATTTTGCCCAAAAGTTATTGTTAAAAGTTACTTTCACTATCACGTATTAGATCAGGCTGTTGGTTCCGCGACCGCTCAGAGCGTTGTACTGAAGACGAACGGTGATTAATAAGGTAATATTACTTTCGTATATTAGTCGGAAAAAACTCTTACGCTCTTCCGAGTTCAGCGACCCGTGATAGTGCAGGTGGATTCAGTGAAAACAACTACCGTTAGCTTGAAGAATTTTTTAACATTGTTACAAGTACAAAGCGTTTATGTGTGATATATTGTTCGGTATCTGAGACGCCGTAATTTACATACCTGCTGAAAATCTGGAAGATGTCCAGCGGCGGAAAGTTCAGGAAAAGGGTGAGAGATAGTTTTTTGATTGCGACATTTTTCTAAAGTGAATACCAATCGATATGGGTTCATGCCTATTCACATTAATGTTCGTTCGAATATTTGTCATGGTAGAATCTATAGAATAGGGACAACCCAGCGACCTTCCATGAATATTCCAGACTGTGGAGACCATCGCTAAAGTCAGGCGCATTCATTAGACTCATTGTTGTTTTCTGAATTGTCCTAGAAGTTCCAGAGCTTGCCTTGGAGTCCACCTCCACACATGTGAGCAGAGAGATCGTCTGGTCCGAGCCTTGTACATACAATTTCCTGGTGCGGCTATTTTGATGGAATCATGGAGCAAGATGTTTAGACGGGTCACAGGAATTTGGAAAATCACATCTTCCAAACATTGTTCCTAGTTATATAACTCAAAATTTTTGGAAGTGATCAAGATGGATGCAAATTATTCCTTAGATCATGTTTCCCACAACGAGCCATCAAAAAATTGAAGCTAAGATCACAATGATTATATTTTGGGCTTAGCTTTCAACTTAACTACCCGCTTCGCAGGTGATAGCACCCGTACATCTTGCATTGAACTACTTACTATCGAGATCAATGTAGATATTGAAAAGAAAGTTTTATGAAAATACACAAATAGAGTTCAATTCAACATACAGGAGGATAGTCAGTTGACTACCCTAACACGTAAATCACACGCTGATGGTCTGCCACCAATAAAGATGGAGAGACGAGTCTTCTCGATCGATCGAGGTTCTGGGGGCTAAAATCGACAATACGGCGTTGCTATGTTGGCATCTCAGAAGCTGTGGGTTCTCTCCCGCTCCAGAAAATTGTATTTACTGAAACAGCTATACTGCTATCTTTGGGATACTGCATGTGAGCAGATGCGCTTCAGGCCCTCTTTGAAGCTTTGGGACCCATTCGGCAGTAGAACAGTACGTTTAACGGATGCACCATGCATTACAAAGAATCTATACTGTCTGCAACATCCGAGAAAATTGATAAATCTGTATTTATTCTATAGATTACAAGATAGATTACAAAGAAAATTAGAAAAGATCAACGGAGCCATCTTCATCAGGTTGAACTTCCAACACTTCAAAAGAGCTGTTTCTTTCAGGAGTTATTTGAATCAATGTAAAAATAGACTCCTATCCACTCACAGCGCTCCTGGAGCCTTTGAAAAATGTTATCTATGAAAAAATATTTATACGTTCTCTTTAGATGTAACTTTGCATAACCTATGAAAGCAACAATTAAAGCAATCATTTGATCATGAACGTCATATATAACAGTATACCGAATGAATTAGCAAATAAACAAATAGACTGTTCTCTCGGCATATTTTTTTCTAATACATCGAAAAATTACCTAACGGGATTTTTGCGTTAATGGCAAGTAACCAAGCTAAGATTTATTTTTGAGGAATTAAGTTTATCACACTATGTCTCAGGAGCCAGAATTAAAGCAGATAAGTTCTAAAAATAAATCTTTTTGAAAAGCTCTTTTTTGTGCTCTGTGAATTTTTTTATGAAAGCATTAGATTCCCTAGTTCCCCTTCTTTGATCCGCCATTGAATCTAACGGAAGCCTACTGGTTTCTTCGTACATAAGAACCGAAAGTGATAACTAGCCTAACTAGCAGTGACCATACATGGAGCAAATGGCAGAGAACAATATTATGTTCATCGTCCAATCATGCAGCCAGCCCATCAGGATGTTTCTTCTTTCCCAGCTTTTCGCATGATTATTAATTTTAAACTGGGCATATCAACTTTCCACTTATTTGTATAGGTCAGTGGCCTATGGTCAGTTGCACATAATAATCCGGTAACTTCTCAAACTTATCCTGTGGTTTATTGTTATATGTCTATTTCTACGGTGATTTTGACAGTCCGACGATGATTTAAATATAAATCGAAACGCGTCACTGAAAGAGTTTTATTTGTGTTAAGTACACAATCTTGTTATCTACATGATGGAAGAGTTTCATCAAGTAAGAGCACCTACAATCTACATGAACAATGAAGGGAATTTTTCTGATGAAAGAACATATTTGAAATAAGATGGCAGTTGGGCGTATATTGTTGCATTTAAAATTAACCACTTTTGCAGCGTTGCCAAGCAATTTCGATTTCAATAAAAGATTCGGAAACTAGTCATTTATAATTTTGGCAGAAAATTATTTGTCGGCATGTATCAATGGTATATATATATATATATATATATATATATATATATATACTATTTTTGAACAGCTAGGATTGTGCAATGATTGTGTAATAAAAAATGGCCACAAATCATAAGGGTTGTTCTGTAACATATCTTTTATATAAATTTTTCTTATGGAAGAATCTATATGTTGCCGAACCATGTTATTGAGTATCTTTTCAAGTCATTTTTGAATGTCAGAGCTGTCCATGGGATCTTCGCTTTTGAGTTATAATATCTGTTAGTAAGTCTGTCAAGCCTGGCAAACCAGAAGCCAAAAAAACCTCAGGGAAAGAAGCTGATAATTTTGTTGACGGTCGCAGGCTTGTCAGCTTGCGAAGTCGACTGTCCTTTAATCTTGACTGTTCGACGTCTGAAGACCGACTGAGCGTTGTTCCCAGAGTATAATTATACAAAATCGACCATCTTGAAAGTTCCATAACCAAAAATATTTCAATCTGAAAGGATCACGACGTTCTGGACGTCTCTTTGGCTCACATGCAGAATATACAGGGCGATCTTTTCCTAGCTGCCAACGCTGATCTCTTTGCTTTTGCATCTAACGCTTGATTTCAACTGAATAATGTCTATGCACTTGAGTGTAACAAAAATCGTCCTGAAAGCTTAAGCAAATGGAGTTCATGTATAATTAATTTTAGTTTTTACTTTTAGTGTCTGCAAATTTCTGATGTTACATTTATACGATTCAAATGTTCCAGTGCGTTATGTCGCCATCTGATGACGTATAATTCTTCCACGTATCTCAGTTTCCCTTGTAGATGGAACATGTCTTTGGCAAAAATTGAGCATGTGAATTGGGACAATCTTTCTAAGGCCACAGTTTTCAATAGCAATGCTCAAGGCAGACAATTCGTGGCGATGTTATCATATAAATTTATCAAGGTATACCAGGAATGTATGTAGAGGAATTCGCATCATTGAGTTACTGATAAATAGCTTTCTTTCGTGTTTGCATGCCTACTTGCCTGCTTACGATACTCAAGGAGCTGGATGAATCGTGTTATCAGGACCGGTCTTTAAGAAAATTTCATCCTAGGCGTCCTAATCTTTTTATTAATTTGTTTGACGTATGGCATATAAACACATTTGAAAAAATATAATAAACCTAAATAAATTAGCAAGTGTCAAAACTTTCTATATAATCTATTGCTCATGGCATTGCAATGGGGGAATCATCAGGGCGGCCTTCGCTTCGAATACTGTTTTCCCATAAAAATAGCAGTTCAGTGCAATGGAAGAGCATCACCAAGATCCAAGAAAACCTGAAAAAAATATTCTCACTCTGAAGATTTCGAGAGCATTTATTAGATTTTTTTTTAAACATACTCAACTAAACTAGGTCACAGTCTACTGAAGCGCTAGAATGCCCATCATACTATGTGCGGTTTCCCAAATATGTTCGCTGGCCGCTGGTGGATGTTGATATGTCCCTCTATCTAAGAACATGACAATTTCAAGAGGAATGTCAAAGTATCTGCTTATATTATATTGAATCATAATTATCGTATTTCTAGGTTTTTAATACAATCTATACTACTGTACTAAATATGGCTAGATAGACTTAAGGCTTTCCTCATCAAAAGTGACATATTATGACAAAGATAAAAAACTGTTCAAATTATACAAAATATGGAACGAAAACTTGCATCAAAACTAGAAACCAAAATTTTGTCCAATGTCTACGAACGCGTCCTAGAATTCAATCCTCTACTGGACCCGAGACTGAACCCGAAGGTGCATTATGGAACGAATCCGCATCTTCTGGAGATGAGACATGAGATGTTCAACGTGGCATTTTTGAGGCTGAAGGAGAGGAGGCAAAAATTGTTCGACTTGTTTATCCAGGACTTTTTGCAAGAAGAAAGGGAACTGAGGTCAGTGGATTTGGCGTACATCAACACACAACCGTAAGGAGAGAGCTTTTTATGTCCATTCTATCATACATTTATTATACAACACAAATATACAGTTAAGTAAATGATCCACCTATTTGTTGGTTTTTATATAGTAATTAAGTCATATTAATAATATTTCACTCCTGAGATTGATTTTTGACCATTGGTCCATCACAATGGGTATTTTGGTTTTTATAGCACTTTAATCAATTTGAAATTAGAGAAACAATGTTATATAGGAAATATACCACCAACTCAAGAGAAGTAACTGAACCGCCTTCGATATTTTTAAGAATGAAATATTTTTCGTTTGACTCCTACTAACTTGAGATAAACTAGACTAAAAATTACTAAGAATTATGAGCTTGTGATTCCCACATTTAAAGCACCTTTGATTTTCCTATATCGTGTGTCGGGAAGCTGCAAGCTTGAATGCTTACATAGCATTTCAGAAATTTATATTCACATTTTCATTAAAAAGCTGTATACTTACCAGCCGGCATTAATGCCAGAGTGCAATCGAGCACCTGCTTTTTATAGACAACCCCTTTCCTACGTGGCCACGACTAGTCTACTGGAATTAGTTCGATATCTGCGTAATAAGACACCCAACCAATTAACGCTTATAGTATCAACATGTCATATTAAAAGTGTGTTTTAATTATTTGTTCACTATTCCAGAGTATGTAGACTTAAACTTCCTTGAGTGAGAAATCTAGCTGCATAGGAATGTTTCCACGGAAATTGTCGTTATTCCTCCTGATCATTGACCCCTTTAGTAAAAATTGACAGTTTAATGTGTCAACCAAGTGATGTAAAACATGGATACAATGGCATCCAAAGTGGAGACTAATGTTTTATCCGGTGTTTATGAAAGCGTAATAGAATTCAATCCAAGTTTGAACCCTAACACGCATAATGGGGTAAACGCTCATCTTTTGGAGATGCGACATGAAATCTTCAACGTGGGCGTGCTGAAACTAAAAGAGAGAAGGCAATACTATTTACCTTGTTTATCCAGGACTTTTTGCAAGAAGAAATGAAACTACGTTCTGTGGACGTATCTTATATAAACACGCAACCATGAGAAAATAAAGATCACTCTAATGCATAGTTCTTCATATACCATTAACATACAAGATAATGGCTCAATCATACGGGGTTTTGAAAAATACTGAAGTAGCTTTGGTATTGTTGCAACTAAAGCTAGTTTCATTCTTCATTGAAATACCTTAATCGTAGTAGAAACCAAAATAAATACATGGATACAATGGCATCCAAAGTGGAGACTAATGTTTTATCCGGTGTTTATGAAAGCGTAATAGAATTCAATCCAAGTTTGAACCCTAACACGCATAATGGGGTAAACGCTCATCTTTTGGAGATGCGACATGAAATCTTCAACGTGGGCGTGCTGAAACTAAAAGAGAGAAGGCAATACTATTTACCTTGTTTATCCAGGACTTTTTGCAAGAAGAAATGAAACTACGTTCTGTGGACGTATCTTATATAAACACGCAACCATGAGAAAATAAAGATCACTCTAATGCATAGTTCTTCATATACCATTAACATACAAGATAATGGCTCAATCATACGGGGTTTTGAAAAATACTGAAGTAGCTTTGGTATTGTTGCAACTAAAGCTAGTTTCATTCTTCATTGAAATACCTTAATCGTAGTAGAAACCAAAATAAAAAAGTTAGACTATTCAACTCATTCAAAATGATTTTCCGCCTGTGGAACGAGCGGAAAAGCTAACATCGCCAACATGTTAGACAGCCGTGTTACAAGGACAAGGATAACAAATTTGGGAATATTACAGCAAGACCATTTCATAAAAAAAAGTAAATAGTTGAATGAGCACTACTGTTAACATGTAGATTTGCCCTTACTTGTTGAAACTCTTCCATCATGCAGATAAAAGGATTGCATATTTAACAACAAATATCTCAAAACATGAAATATCCCAAGGACAGTTTGACGACGATGGTTAAGGGCTTTTTTCACTTGAGCTAATGTTGGTCTTATCCTACAAACTTCTGTAGCTTTCTGATTTACAACATTGAAATAGTATGCCCCCCATTTCGTTATTTGCTACTGCGTTTCATTCGAACGGTGGACACATTAAATGATGTACATACAGTGTTGTAACTAGCATTATTGAATTTCCTTAGTTCAGTTCTTTAATGCTCCCTACGATAATAATTTGAGGATCCTGATGTGGCCATCGTTTCTAAGCAAAGTACGCGACCACCTGGCACTGTCGGTCATATAATTTTCGAATTAACTTCCGAATTAATGCATAAATTAGAATTTATTATGAAGAACGTGAGGAGAGACCCGTTGCAGTGCAGGGCTATTTAGCATATATGTTTTGCTACTGCTACTGCCAGAAGGCCAGAGGCAGCTTCCGATGCACCTGGCGTGAAGTGTGGTTTTTGCTTAAAGCTACTTCGAAACACTGTGCTGATTTATATCCTGAAATATGTCCTACGTATATTGAGGTTAACAACAATTTCACAACAAAAAATATTCGTAATAATACAGTCAGGATTTTGCAGATATTTTTGGATCTTTGTTATGTTTCTAGTTTAAATCATGTATTTTATCATAATTTGAAGGACACAGTCTATTTTTGTTGTTTATTTTAATTGTGAAACTTTTTGTTTAAATACAGAATTTTTATTAGAATGAAGAGTTTCACAAAGTAAGCTATTACTAAATCTTTCCATCAATTTGTCTTAAGAGTTACAATGTACTCTAGAATTAAACCACGTACGTTTAGCTTCAAGATAACATCTAACCTTTGATCGAGAGGCACTTTATCCATCAAATAACAGTTAACTTTCAAATAAAATATGTGAAGAGGTGTTCGGTATCAACGTTCGAAACAACCTGTTTATATATAGCGGGTAAAAGGTTAAATACATATATTAAAGTTGAATATATATTTGAAAGTATCGCAGTTCACGCAAAGCAAACAATTCAGTCACCCTGCATACGCAAATATGGTAGATCTTTCGTGCAATATGCACAATAATGTAATGCTGCTTCTTAAGAACAGCGAAATCACAGAAGTATGCGGCTCATTATACGGATTCGATTGACCGGTAATCTTCAGGCAAATAACCAGGAAGTGAATATTTCTGTTTCTCTTCATCATGCAGACAATATGGTTACCATGCTGATTAGTTTTCCTTAATATAATATAGTCTGTGGCTACGCAGCTGCACTGGACAGCAGAATCGATGCAAATAATTTCACTAGTTTCTGTACATGGATAACATTAACAATTTTACATATTTAAGGTTACTAAGTCAATATTTGATGCAAATCAGATTCAAGCAAAAATAAACGGAATCTTGACTGAACAAATAGCTGCGGGCCGTGGTATTCGACAAGAGGATTCCCTGAGCCCTCTTCTCTTCAACATCATTATGGATGAGATAATAAAAGGTGTGCACTCCCTGAAAGGATACCGAATGGGCAACCAAGAAATAACTATGCTACGCCGATGATGCTGTACTGGTGGCAAAAAATGAAGACGATCTACAACGACTTTTACATCAATTTAGCTGCATTGCCAAATCATTTAATATGAAGATAACCGCCCAGAAAACTAAATGCTTAACATCAAAAACACCTTTAAGATGCAAACTGGAAGTTGAAGGCCCAGTTATCCAGCAGGAGATGAAAATTAAATATTTAGGCATAGAAATAGCAGGTTATGGTGATGTTGAGGCGGAGGTAACAGAACAGACAACGGAGGCAACAAGAATAACGGGATGTTTAAATGACACAATATGGCGTAATAAAAATATTAAAGTAGAAACCAAGTCAAAAATCTACAAAGCAGTGGTATGACCAACTATGACACACTGCAAAAACTTGACCTGACAGCGAAAACTAAACAATTACTAGAGACAACCAAAATGAGAGTACTTCGCAGAATAACTGGAAAACGCTATTGAACAGAGAGAGAAGTGAGAATATAAGAAGAACATGCATGGTAGCAAATGTTAAGGAGTGGATACTAGGTAGAAAGGTGTCCACTAGACCTATTGATTTTTTCTGGATTGAGTCCAGAAGCTTCAGGGAGCGCTTTGTAGCCATCCCCACACATGCAGGCAGTACCTCGCAATGGTCTGATCTGAACCTTGTAGAATAGCAGTAGCTGCTCGTGTGAATATAATTTTCAGGAGCGGAAGAGGACCCCCAGCTTCTGCAATGCCGACCCAGCAAGACCGGCAACATGATCGTGCCAAGACACGTTATGGTTGATGTTAATCCCCAGACGCTTGACGAAAAACGACTCAAAATTGTGTTCTTTTTATAACAACAAACTATTTCAACTACCGCCGAAAATTATCGAATACTCGAGAAACAAAAAAATAAAATTTGACAAAGTTCTGAAAATTATTCCCCATCTTTTTTATAGAAATATACACATAATTACAGAAAGGTAATGCATAATTACCGTCTCATATCATAGCTTTCTCCTAGTTTCATTAAAATCAGTATAACGATTACTTAAATTACGCGATGACAAGACGTCTACAACAGTGGCAGCCAGTCAGAGGAGGCAAGGGACGGTCAGCCTCCCCATGAGTTTTTGAAAGACAATACATTTTTAGCTATATAATTCTTTCTATCTGAAATTAACATAATTTTAACTAAGTATGGTCTTATTTCAAGTAACATTCAGCTATGTTTTCGTATTAGTTACTTACCATCGTGGTAGCGCGCTTCTTTAGGCATTGGCAGCATGGCAATAGCAGCACGGTTTCACGTACGTAAAAGCATGCGGTAATACCCGCAAATTAGGCAACCCATTATGCATAGGTACAGATTAAACGTACCTATCCAGAGGTGACTACTTTCCTTGACCGATCAGAGACTCTGCTGTGGATTGGTTTTCGTTGTTCAGATATGTTTGAACTGAATCAGAAAGGAGGTTGAGGTTGGGTTAAGGAGTATTTATTGAATGAATTTTATTATCCATTTTTAGATTTTTGCTTGGCTTTATAGTGTATAGTGTATTTGTTGCATAATTAATTTTCGGTGTTCATTTTTGCAGCTAAATTGCATTCTGTAAGCCGTCCAGGTTTCAGTAGTTTCAGTAGAAAATTCACCGGCGGCTGCTGGCCAAAAAACATACCAAAATGAATGACATGCATTTCATGGTGATCAAATTAAAAGATAATTGATATACGCTGCGAAGTTTCTTTCACTATGGCTCCATGATCAAATAAATAATTTGCCGAACACTGCCAAACCGATTAATTCTGACATACCCGGTATAGAAATTGATAGCAGGTATCCATATAAAATACATGTTATTTTACAATTTTTAAAAATTTGAGTTACATGACCGACATTGACGTAAATAATACTGAGCCAGCTTCATGACTGTCATTTTGTTAACAACTTTGTAAGTGATCGCTTCGATGCTATTTACATTAATGTTGATACTCAATGCTATTTGCATCGAATCCGAGGTCGTGGAATACTTGTGCAAAAAGGTTTGAACCATTTAAAATTGTTCCAGCTGCTTTTAGATAAGGCATTCTGGTATATGAGTAGGCTTTGCTTCGATTATGGAAACGTTACATGCATTAAATGAATGCTAGAAAACATATGTGATCATCAGTCTATAACTTAATTTAAGAGCTCTCCTGCACATCTTAGAAAATTTAAATTTCTTCAATTTCAGTTGATATACTGATTTAATACAGCAAAATGACTGAAAAAGATATAATACATCTTTTTCTGAGTCCCCTATACGTCTTTTACCTTTATTTCAAATTATGAATTATTCCATATCTTCAGCTATATGTACGAGTACTGAATCTTCAATTCAAAATTGTCGTTTTAATACGGTGGGGTATAAGCATTAGAACTTTTCAGGTCTAAGTAACAATTTGCAAATAAAATAGACTTTGGATTACTGTTTAGTTTTGTTTAACATCCCATATGTAATCAATGACCCTTGAATTTGTTGCATATCCTTAGAATATTCTTGAGCTAAAAATTTTCGATCGACAAACTATATAGTTCATTTTAATTTTTGACGATCTTAAATTTTACTTTGCTTCATAATAACTAACACTAAGAACTCCTTGTTCTTGGTTTCAGGACAGATCCCGGTGGCTGAAAGTTTACGAACGCTATATTTGATCACACCTTGTTAGTTTTACATATCTAACCTCAGTTTTTTAGTTACCGGACTCTAAACACCCTGCCCAAACTTTTGTACTGTTTGGCAATTAGGCAAGCGATTTCTGTAATTGACTTGACATGACCATTAGGGGTAAGACTTGGCAGTATCTAAGGCTATATTCGGACATGGAATTTCTGGGGTGAAAAACATCCACCACCACCTAAAAACATCTCGTCGCCCGTGGTTTGATGTACTTCTTAAAATGTTTTAATCCGGCTTAAAGTTGGGAATATTATCTATGCTTCCACAGTAGTTATTATTTTGGTAAAAATTAGAACCAATAGTACAAAATTTATATAGAAAACGTTTTGAATATATTCAGATGAAAAATTATATATTTTAACACAAATAAAACTGCCTCTTTCTGTGAGCGTTTCGATTTATAATTGAATCTGCATTCATTGTCACATTTTACTGTTTACAAATGCTACTCAGGTTATTTAGTTAACTAGTTAACTAGGTCCTATCGTGAATACAGAACTAGATTTCTCAAATCTAATATTCTACACATCCTGTCTAACTATTGAATTCTTGTTTATTTTGTCTGTTTCGAGGAAATATTGTTTTGGCGACTGCATTTGTATAAGCGTTAAGATAAATCTAAATGTAAATCGTAACGCTTCACAGAAAAAGAGTCCTCGTGTCAAAATACACAAAATTCTTGTGAATGACGGAAGCACTTCATGAAGTGAGAGCATTTACAATATACATGTTTGAATATGTTTTCAATAATGAAATTTGTATATTATTTCCAGTTCTGCTTTCAATATATACTTAATGCAAGAGTGGATAAACGCAGACAATTGCATCTAAATATTGATGTACTATAATGTAATGTACTACTGTAAATTATTTAATATTATCATATTCCGTGAAGATCATCAATGATACTGAAAAGAGAGAACATAATATACTTTTAAAGTGGAGCCACAACTTAAATTACTGTGCAATTATATTACACACTCGGTTCAAAACCAAGGTGTAAAAGTAATCATAAAAACTGAATTAGAAACGTGAAGATTTATTGTTTCATGGGAAATGTGAATAACTTTTATTATTTTCCTTCAGATGGATACCTTTTTTATGTGAGGGTTGTGAGGCGTTAGCACAGCGCTAAGGGTTAATATGCTCACCTGGTCCATATCACATTGTTTTGTTGAGAAGTAGACTTTGGATATTTTCGAGTATTCCTTACTAGTTGTTACTCTGCTAGCTACAGAGTAATCATTCAGTAGGTTCGTTACTTAGATTACTTTACACAAATTGTGCATAGTCCTATCTAAGTTTTTGATACAATGCTGTTTCAATTTTAGTTTCAAGAAATTGATTAAAGTGACAGTTCGTTTGTGAGCAAAAAAAGTAATTTGTTAAATATTTTTGTTCAGATACCATTAATGAGACGTAATTTATATCTGGTTTCAGTTTCAATATACTATTTCCTCGAATAATAGAAATTAAGTAAATAGGTTTTACGCACAGAATATTAATTTTAATGGAATTTGAATTCAATTATCGTTTCCGTGGTGGACTTTTTGAATATAAAGTGAAACAATACCAAGAGGAAACACTTTTAAAAAGCGACCAAAAGCTGCCAATGTGAGAATGCAATTTTCCAAAATACAGACATGCTTTCTGAAAAATAAACAATAAGATTCAGAACTATTCCATTATATTCATATGATATCTGATAAGGGTTATTGAAAACACAATCTAAACTGAAACCTTTGCCTATATGCACACAAAATGAGATTTGATCATAGGAAATAAAAACGCCGCTCACGAACCACAGAGACATAAGACATGGTTATTGAAAGCCAAAATACAGGATACGGACAACAAAAATACCTACTACAACTTCTACCAAAGTAACGAATCAATAATCAAAAGCCTTGTTGCAACAGATGATCCTATCATCGTTCTCAAGCTATGAATTATTTAGAGTGCTTGATGGACAGCAAATTTTTTCTTACATTACACCTTTTACACGTAGCTACTTATGACCTAGAAAATTTGGGAGGTTTCTGCATGTAAAGAGACTCAGGCAATGTAGAGGGTTTTTATTCCAATAAGCATTGTAGGAACTCTTGTGCACCGGTATTAAATATCGGTCTGTTTAAAAGCATAACTCGTTCGCATGTTGTATTAAGTATAAATGATACAATTAAGATTTGAAATCCAAAATTACCGAAGCAATTAAACTGCTACAAACTGATAGTACCCACTAATATGAGTATAATCTTCATTTTTGATTCTAAGTGCACTCAAAAGTTCTATATCCTCATCACTAGATTCCGATATGCTGAACACTATTCTTCATTCTCCAACAAAAAATCTATGAATAATTCACTCACTTCAACTCTACAGAACTCTGTACAAATTATCGCAATCTAAATATTTTGATGGAAGTGACTTGACAGGAAGACAACGTAATCTGAAATACACAGCGAAGAATTGATTTCACAGTCGTAAAATCGGTTAGGAACTAATTCTATTCCTGTAGGAACGATCATAGCTAATTCTACTTTTGTTTTTAATGGTGGTTTCGATTTGCGCATACTTCGAACTTGTTCTGGAGTGAATCCAGCTTTCTTGGAACAAACTTGGAGTAACCATTTTTATCTTGCATCGGTACTCATTCCTTCGAGTATCGAATAGTTACTTTTTCAACACCTGTACTGGTTTATAACGTATTGACATTTTATGTTCTTTGCAGATATTCGGGCACCCGACGAGGGCGCACGAACTCGGCGACGAATGCAACAGCGACTGGGAATGCAAGGACGCCATCTCGGGGGCGATCTGTCAACGGGGGCGCTGCACATGCCAACCTTTCTACGCCAGGGTCAATCAGACTACGTGTCTGCAGTGTGAGTGACGAACTAATTCCGTAATCTCGGATTGCGCGGGGGAATTTAATAGGAACTGGGGTCAGTTTTACGTCCATCCCTAGTAGTTTTTGTGGGGTATTAAGGAAAGGCGGCTTAAGGGTGCTAGGAGCATCAGGGGGATTTATTTTAATGAATGATGACTCTCTCTACGAAAGATGCATCTCAGATACAGAGTTTATATGATTTTCTGGTGCAATAATTCACATTTCATTGTTGTGCTCTAAAATCATACAAGTTACTCTGAAAATAGATTTTTAACACCTGTTAAAGTGGTTTCTTAGTAGTTGGCTCAATGGTATTGGAATATTTTTTATAACGAACTCAAATCGAAACATAAAAGCTCTGTTGTCTTTAATGAGAAGTTTTGACCAATATGCATTGCCAATGTTATAATGTTAATCACAGGAAAACTCAAACACAAGTAAACAGATTTTTTTGGTATGTAAACTAAAACTGATAGTACTAAGACTAGGTACCATTAAGGACGATATCCATACATATTCTCGGTAACTCTTCATACAGTTATTTTTTAAGCGGATTTAGTTTGAGTCTGGCGGTAATAGCAGTTTAACCTATGTACTATACTTCCCACATAATAGTTTTGCTATGGTCGCTATTATAACAATGAGTACTTAGATTTCATGATGTCCGAAGATAACTAAATGTTACTCGAGACGTCGCATTAAAAAAATGCCTTCCACATCTTTACTATTTCGATGAATTACTGTTCTGAACAGATCAAGAGACACTCTAAGTAATATAGATGAGGATAAAACTGTCTCATACCAGTAAATTGTTTTGATGAGGCAGTGTTGGGTCGGTAAATATCTCTGACCGCAGACTGATAAACCCCGGTGGGGCAGCTTTATACAGTGTCTTGCATTTTAGCCCTATCATTATCGTTATATTGGGAGTCGACTCAATAACTGATTTTAGTCGATAGATTTTGCAAGTATTTACTATCGACTTTCAAACCAGCGCTTAGATCGTATCCTACAGAGGCCCTTCGCCTTCGACTCCAGCATGGAATGCTAGAGAGACGGGTTCGAGTCCCGTCCACATCAAATGTTTTATACACTGTTTTCACTGCAATTTGTTTCATTATCCCTTTCATGTGTTGCTTTTAACGATCGGTCTTTGCTATTGGTTACATGTTGCGCTAAAAGAAATTATCATATCTAAGTTTTCGATGCAGTCAAGTCATGAATATAATTATTATTAAACGTTATCAAGATTACTCCGATATTGATATGTGCAACACCACAGGAGCAGCATTCCGAAATATTTTTTTGTGGCCGATAATAAAGATTCATTATGAGAGAGTCATTAATAGCTTCGAGTAATTACGTTCAACCTGCTCAGCTCTTATTGTTGTAGATACTGTCTAGTTCAGCAGCGTCATTACAACAAAGCTCAGTGAACCTAGTAATCACTCATATGGCTTGTTAAAGTTTTACTTGCCATAATTCTAATTCTTATGGCCTCTGTTATTTTTGATTTGTATGTTTGCCATGTTGGATTTAGAATGACGTTTTATGCAGAATTTCAGCGTGACTGGTTGAGGCGAAGAGACCGGTTATAAATTTTAGTCACAGGATTTGACCATATATCCTATAAGCAGAAGTTACGTTGGGAGCTTTCAATACATTAGAATTCGATTATCTTATCTCCCGCAGCCTACACCTTATATAAAATTATAAGTTTATATAATAAATTGAAGTTATCATACCATCGATTCCACAAAAATAAGTACCGTTCACGACCGACTGGCGTTTTGCCTCATCTAGAGCAGATTCTTTTCTTTTGTTTGGAAGTAAAGCATCGTGAGAGTAGAACAATTGTTGCTGTAGGATGATACCTATACTATAATTACTGTCAAAACTGATTACTATCTTCCTAGCTTTCAGACAATAACGCGGTTTCACTTCCTGAAATTCGATGTAAATCTGCTCGGCTTACGGATCACCATCTATCCGGGGATATAACCTTTGAACTAAAATCACCCGAGAAAAGCCTTAATATTTTTTTTGCTGGAATTTTAATGCAATGAAAGTAAAGCACGAAATGAACCACTGTACAAAGTGGGATAGCTTATTCAACTTTACAACATAATTGTACCAATATTTTTTGAATTCAAACGAAACAATATTAATTTAATATTAGAAACTCACAACTACTGAGATTTGAAAAGTTAAGAACTATGATATTTATCAGAAGTACTTCATCGGTCCAAAAATTTCTAGGAACGTCCATCATATTTAAGGAAAAAGACTTCATCTGGATTTTTTGGATGAATTATCGAGAAAGAAGAAAGATTACATTGATCAAATCGTTTCGTATCTCTTACAGTCCTCAAAATCCAGTCTCTCAATTAAAAATTTATCTCCTAAATTAAATTATAAAACTAAACCGCTTTCTTGGTACACTGTTAAGTGTGTCTGTGGTCATGCAAAACTTTTAAGCAATTGGTTTTCACTTCCTGCGCCAATTGGAGAAGGAGGTATTATAATGGCTGGCGAATTTTACTATGATATGGACTTGAAAGTTTTAGAAAAAACAGTTCACTGGCAGCGGAGCTATCGTCAAAATAAGAAATAAATAAACACTCAAACTGGCTTTTGAGAGGGCGGGAGGGTGCTGCGTTTCAAAATTGAGGATGTGGTGGGTAGGATTCTTTTCACATTTGATCCCTGTGATTGTCATTATTTCTGAAACGTATGCAACTTTTTACGCTGAAAAGATGACATGGATCCATTAAGATTCGAGATTGAGCTGTTTTTTCGGCAACGTTCCAAGTGGATGACCGCCGCAGTGAAATGCGGTGATGCCAGGTCTTATACTTTTTCTGAGGTCATGTTGACTGTATTCCACGTGCATTTGTATCAGTTTATTGAATATTGTGATGAGAATTTACAGCTGCTGATCCACTCGAACAAAACTTAGGAAATATGAAAATATATGAAAACCTGAAAGTTTTGGAGATTTAGGAGGTTTTATTAGATTTTGTTTTTCAATATTCTTAAAATTCAATTCTCTTCTCAACTGTCAATAGTTCTAAAATTGTAACCAAATCCTGATTTCTAGACTGATACCATTATTATTAACTCTCATTTGTTCCAAAAAGTCTGATGATATGAATTCGTTATGTATTTTTCCTGGTGATAAATCTCATAATCTCACTGAATTCGAGATGTTTCACACTGCATTTATTTCCAGCGACTCTCCTGGGCTACGACTGCATCGTAGCTGACCAGTGTTCCCTGAAGGTCGCGAACAGTAGCTGCCTGGATGGAGTTTGTCGATGCGTTGATGGTTTCCTGCAGTTCCGGAAGCATACCTGTCTGGGACGTGAGTAGCTAGATAATTCTTAACAAAACATATACAGTATGATTCATTCGTAAGTTAAAACCAGTTGGTATTAGGACTGCAGGCATGAGTCGTTGGCGTAGATATCTTTTTGCGTTTGGGGGTGAGGGGATTTTCCTATAAAGTTATATTTCTCACATTCGTTGGGAATTGATCCTCTTGATCCCCCGATATCTACGCCACTGGTATAAGCTATTGAAGCCAGGATTTTGTTCATGAGTGGGGAGAGCGAGAAACACTTCAAGAACTAACACTGACCAACATAGTCAAAGTTTACAGTGATGAATTATAGGTAATAATTGGTTGGATGACTTCCAATCAGGAGGAAAAACTGCCTGCCAAGTGAGCAGTGCTGGTGACACCTTCTGGAGAGGACGTACGAGTTTGTAAATCTGAATTTTGACGACTTACAGCTTCCAGATGGAGGATCACAGATAAATACGTGATAAATTTTGTATGCGTTTCATTTATGCGTTTGAAAACTTAGTGGGCAAATACACCACAAAATGGTTTCATTACTTAATGTTACTTCCAAAACCTGTGAACATGTCACAACTGATATCCGACTTACGTTTCGGTTGCTTCTGCAGCCTTTATAAGAGTACAAAGAAATACTTGAATCCTAGAAGACCAACACCGTTGGTCGTGCATAATGTGTATTAGATTTTTAGTATCTACATAGTTTTTTTGGTGATACTTGTATGGCTAAATTCATAAATCCGACATTTTTGATTTATCAACTACATAAATTCATCACTATTAATACAAAAAGAGGTGTTTTTCCTGAAGACAATCAATATCAGTATGGATTTCATATTTTGCACAAATGTTAATTCATTTTTTTGTACTTTGATGAAGGCTAACTAGGCAGATCAAACTTTCAGCAGTCATACAAGGTTTAAATCAGTAGCCAGTACAAGATGGGTTTACTAAGATAAATAATTATGTTAGATAAATCGATAAATCCTAGCTTTAAACCAGCAAAAAGCAAATCATTCTCAAGCGTCTTCATTAGAAAAGCAGCGTCGTTATAGCAGGCAGCAAAAAAGCTGATAGGTAGGAGATTGTACATTTCGCTTTCAGTCACAGTCGCTAGATAAACATAGAGCAATTTTCTATGATTTCTGTTTTCGCTGATAGCTGAAAAACTAGTGAAATGAATTGAGTTCGCCATAATTGCCAGTTAACAACTTGTGGGCGGACGCGTTGGTTCGCGGAATTGGAAGACGCTTTAATCTCTCAAGGAAACCGTAGACTATATCGCAAAAGAAAAAAAAAGGCTATTTGGAGCTTCGAGCTTCTACAACAATCAAATGGGTCATTAGTCACGTTCACGCAGTGTGGCATAGTCTTGGTACCAGAGGCTCTTGAAAATATAATATTGAGTTACCCGCATATTTTACTTCCCACACACTAACAAGTGAAGAATTGTAACTCTAAGATCATTAAAATTGAGATAATTCTTTGATCATGTAGATTGTAGATGCTCTTACTTGGATAAACTCTTCGATCATGCATATAAAAAGATTGTGTAAGTAATACAGAGTTTCACAAATAAAACTCTTTTTCATTCAGTGACGCGTTTCGATTTATATTTAAATCATGGCGTGACTGTCTGATTTGACTGCTAACAAGGCTACCCAGATTACTTGCCGACCAACTAACTAGTCCTATCATGGATACAAAACTAGAGCTCTCCAATCTAGCATACTATTTATCCTGTTTGGTTATCTTTCAATTCAATTATTTTTTCCTCTGTTGTGTCTGTCTTAGGGGAAATATTTTTTTGGCGACTACAGTTACACGTGTTAAGAGAAACCTCTACAAAACCTTAACCTTTTGGTGAATACATTTACACTCTTGTTAACAGAAACACCTACAAAATCTTAACCAAATAGTTTATCACATGAAATATCTTAAAGACATATTGACAGCGATGGTTAAGGTTTTGTAGGAGTTTCACTTAACACTAACGTAAGCAGAGTTAAATGTTGACTGAAAATAGTTTAGAAAAATGACATATATCGCCGCTGTTATTTTACGTGGTCCTAGTACCATAAAATAAATATTCAAAGTCGCCTTTCTACTCCATTTAAAACTCACGTAATGGCGGGCAACTACACGAAAATAGTGCTGTTAAAGGCATTCCGTGTCTGAATACAGTTAATTGAAAAACTCGCCAAGAATACCGAATCACCTGCATTTTTGCGTGGGTAACAGACCACACTTTATTTAAATGTATAGCCCATACAGTTACAGCTAACAGCTGACTCAAATTGAATTCTAAATAACAGCCATCCTTTGTACGTACATCCTAATGAACATCTTTGGCGATAATGATACAGCTATGCAGAAAAAATGCTTTTTCATATGGTAACGTTGGGCAAAACCTTCGAACTTCATATCTAAATGCCTATATGCGAAGGCAGTACCGTTGTCGTATTTACATTTGAATTAATACTTTTACGATTGCTAATCTTTATGCTATCGTATATCGGGCAGAGTAGCGCAGATTTCATTAGCATATCAGTCTCTACATCGAGCCGCGGCACTAACACGGTGTGGCGGGCTTGAAGCAATATTACGTCGTAAGTTGTTTCGCTGGACTAAATATTCAAGTCAAATAATAATACATAATAATGTACACGGCTTTTAGCCGTCCATCCCTATTTAGTATTTATTAATCCATCACCACCAAAAAGCTCATAACATAATTTATATCAGAAAATACATGGTAATTATTATAAATTTTTTCAACGCTTTACGATGTCGACATCAAGAAAATCTATAATACTAATTTTTTTCCAGTCTGTCCCATTTGCCCCAATGAATAGCCTCGACGATATCTATCAAAAAGGTTTAACTGATTTATAGTGATTTATAGTGATATCGCTTGTCCTTCTTTTACAATCGGAAACATTCACGTCAGAAGCTGATGACTGACGTGCACGTTTCGTCTATTGTATAGACTCGTCAGAATAGCTCGGCGGCCGACAGTAGAAAGCAAATGTGTTTTACATATACCCCATGCTAAATTCTGTGTAAGGGTAGAATAGCAACATTTTACAAGCATCGCCATTGACAAGTTAATATTTGAAACATCTCATCTGCTATGGAATCTAATTATTAAGATACCAGTTAGTAATGTGGAAGCAGACGGAGCTTTGAGGTGAAATAAAATCTACTAGAAGTATGTCAAATCAATGTTTTAACAACTTAGTCCATCCAATTGATGGTGTTGTACCAGATTTTTTATGAATCAGTCACCGATAAAGCTAAAGAAAAAAGATGAAAAAAAGCTTATTAGTTGGTGAGTATTCACCAATGCTCTGGTATAATTTTATGAAAAATTTGGACTCGTAAGGTTTATTAAGATAATGAACCTCCTTTCTGAACACCCACTAGCCTCCACTGACCGTTACCGAATACTATCTTATAGGTTACCTCAGAGCGCTATTGCTGTATACTGCTTATAGCCGTTAAACCCAAATACGTGTATCTCGAGTTCCATTCGGACTATCTGGTGCAAGGATTTCAGTTATTTGAGTGACGTTTAATCTAATAGTGTCGAACGGTAGTTCTTGTACGCGCGATCATCCATCTGTCTACAGCATCTCTGCAAATTCAAACCACATTTCTCACTGAATTGCTGGTGGCTTAACGATGACGACCAGTGCCGTGCATGGTATCTACTGAGAGTGATATTCACCTCGTTAATTTTTTTTACAATGAGCTTTGCGCTGTTGAGAAAAAGACCTGATGTTTATCGTGGTTGTCACCATTATTACATCACATTTTAATGAAACCCAGATAACATATACTATGCCGAAATACTATAATGTTGTCTGTGGAGCTGTTGCAGTAACCACTCTCTCCTTACATAGGACGTTCATTCGATTTTTTATAGATGACTTTTAACAAATGCAGAAAGCCTATTGTGCTTCAGAAGCGCTGCGAAATGATAAATTTTAAAACCTCCGGGGAATAAACTCTCCGGCAGCCCCTTCCACAACGCTGAGGTTCTCCATACGAATTCTCTTTGAAATAGATTGACTTAGCAATTTCCATTCCATTTTCTGTATGAAATTCATCTTTTGATGTAATAAAAGTTCATTAGAATTTCATGAGGCCTCACGCAAAATTGATGTAGATGGATGTACAGCTAGAGCTTGTGAAATTTTTGCGCGTTACTATATTTGAGAGTCATACATTTAAAACGTGAGAAGGAAGTAGCCATTCAGGTAAGTTGGAATTGGAATGTGAGCGAAACAGTTAGGTATGATTCAGGATTTTATTGTCTAATATATTGTATAGATCCAGTAGGTCCGTGCAAAAATCATAAGAACTGATATGTGACCTAAGCAAGAGGCAGAAGTCTAATATAGTGATATACAATCAAGCTCAATCTGATCAGTTACAATCAAGTAATTGCAATACACTGTTTCATCTCAGTAGTCACTTGAAAACCTTTTTTGACGTAGAAACAAAAATAAAATAAAAATATATACGTTTCTTTTCATTTTGAAATATTTGCGATTAAACGAAAAAGAAAAGCTTTTCCATATCCTATAAATATTTTTCTTTTCAACCTAAAATCAACAACAAGTTGCGGGTTAGGATATTCCATGTATGATTGTGTCAAGCAATTAGGTTGATTTGGTGTAGGATTTATTATTAGATTTAGTTGACGTAGCGTCTTTACCTGAAGTATTTTGCAAGCGATACAATCAAGTTTAATGATCTATTCACTGTGAATAATTAAAATACTCGTCCTGCATTTTCATCAAATAACACAAAGGGATATAAGAGGAATTGACGACTGTCGTGCTTCCGTTAGGAAGTAACGACAAAAATATTAATCTTCTCATAATGACGTGTTCGCAGATATAGATATGTACTAATCCATGAAGTATTTCAAAAAAAGAACAACGTTCCATTTTATAGAACCATTGAGGTCAATGAATCATGGATTTACTAAAGATTCTATAAAATAGAATGTTGTTCGTCAAGGTTTTGAGTGATATATGCTTCAAAACTGATAGGTTTTTATTTTTTTAGTAGGTAACACCTCTCAAGGCTGTAGTGCTCCATAAGCGCCGTGAGAGGAACAATGTCATAGATATTGACTTTGTAGCGCTGTGAATTGTAACCATAAGGAACAAAATCCTTGGCAGTTGATTCTACTACGCCGCGATTTTCCAAAAGAACAACTTTTGGATGAGGCTCTTTCGAGGCTTTGAATACTCGACCTGGGAAGGATGCGATTGTTGGCCCCTTCTAGTATTTACTGATCGGTTGAACATATACCATAGAAGAATCTGTAGAACCTCCAGCTACTGGGACGCCGACTAGCAAGACCGGCAATATGGTTGTGCAAAGAAGCAAATTGAAGAGGATTACCATTAATATGAATAGAATCTATGGATTCTTTTTCCTGAATATATTGCAGATAAAATCAAATTAACTGATTATGGACGACACAACTTCTGCAAGCTGCTACAATGACAAACTATCAGACCGATGCAACTCACTTGGTTTTAGTTGATCATATAATACTAAGCTGTTTTTGTATGGAACGCGTCTTGAAGTAGAATTTTGTACAACATGGATTATATGCATTACACAACATACACAACATACCTCATCATCCATCCATCATTGTCTCTATTCTTGTCGATTGAAAATGTCTAAATGACAATTTGAGATTGAGATTCAAGATTTATCTTGTGGATAAGAGTCCGTTCAATTGAAATTTTCCAACGTTTTTCTTTAAGAAATCTACTTCTAATATCAAATATATATTGCTTCTCTCTGAATTATCACTATGCTCTGTTACAGCTGCCAGACCAGGAAACGTTTGCTACAGCAACGCCCACTGCAGACTATGGACAGCAGACAGCCATTGCGACTTCCTCATTCCCAACTTGTTCGGTAGATGTCAGTGCAATTCCCCTTTTAAGCAGGTCGGAGACTCTTGTGTGAGGTCAGCATTCCAGACCAAAGCTCCTCCCACGACTGTATCTAGCACCACGAGCACTACACCGTCTCCGACGAGTTCATCCCCAACATCCCTCAGCCCTCAGGTATAGATACATCATTTAGTTTAATACACAGCTATGATTTATGATATTATCAGTCATATCTAATCAGTATTATTCTATAACTTTCATCAGACAAGTGCCGGAGCGTCTGAGAAACCAACGGGAAGCACTAAACTGCCAAAACAGGTGCACACCACGCCTGCTACACTAGATGACGATATCAAATCCAATGAAATTTCCGAATCGAATGGAAAGCCTGTTCCCGCTGCTCAGGCTGATGAGAAGGAGAAAATAACCAAAGAGGTTAGTAAATAGTTGAGCAGTGATAAAACCACAAATGTAAGCTCAAATAATATTTCAATCTATTATTATATTGGCAGATTTAGTTCCAATCATTTTATCAGCATGATGGAAGTTTCACCAAGTATTTAGCATAAATATTTCCCCATGTTTCCGTAATGGCACATTTATACTCTCAACTGGCAACAACGCTTCGCACTCAGAAGTTGTATAGAGATACAGAGTGTTGAAATATGTTTAGAAAGTAGATATGTGGAGATGTACAGAAATATAGAGAAATATGGACTCCAATGTTTTGCAGTTGTGTGTACATATAATTGCTTCTTCATCGTACATAGAAAGTTTTTGTAACTGCTTCTTAAGTCTGTTATTCCATGAAGCCCATTATTTTAATGGTTCATTTTTCTCGATGTTTCGTGCTGGCTGGTGCAAAAACGAGTCTTATATAGAACGTGACTAAAGTTTTTTCGTGGTATTGGGCATCTGACATCAATTTTCAGGTATAGATCCCGAAGATTCAACTTCATTAGTTTAATAAAAGTGATTAGGAAATAAGAAAGAATAATGAGTAATTGGGTGAATTTCTTTGTTATGGAGCTAGAAAAGGGCTTCAACGCAACAAATGATGAAGATCTATAATAGTCAGAGTAGGTAGCTTAGACTTGGGGTAATGCTATCATACTGGCTTTTGAATATTCATTAGACTATTGGTTCTACTGTTACTATTAATAAATGTATCTTCTTTGTTAATATTAATATTAAGCACGTGTGGAAGTGAATGCTTCAAGCACACATTTAGGTTTAATTTAATACAAAATCGTACACCAATTTTTAAGTATACGTACATAAACCTGACCATTGACCTGTCAATTTATTAAAACCACATGTGTTCAAGGAACAAAGTTCACTTCAATCGCTTATATAGTAACTACACAAAATAATAAAATCCAACTACCTTGGAAACACTTCAGATTCCGTTCCTTATATTTGCACCAGTAGCGCATTCTTAAATCAATTATGAATGTTTCAACCCACTTTTGCCGAACAAATGAGCAGTAATAAAATCAAGTTACAGCTATGGGCAATGAAAGCTACTTTATGTCTCTATCAGTTAAAATCGAATTCCTGGACTACAAAGGAAATGCAATTCACTGGTTTTCTCTTTCTGACACTTTAATTATAGTCGATTTGAGAATTAACATAAAATATTTTATAGGTGGATTAAGCATAGTCGTAGTGGCAGCTGGAAATAAGGAAGGTTGAATTGTTATTATCTGACGTGATGCGGGGCTTAAAAACCAGCTTCTTGATGAACAATGTGAACAAAATATCAGGCATAAAAACAATTTAAAGAATAACTGTTGGGACTATATCAGCTTACTTTAACACTGCTAGAATAGTAGAAAACGTCAACATCTTTCTGGATGTTGGCTTTTGAACGCACTTATACCTTCTCTCTACCTTGTAAATGCAAATTTTGCCAAAAACTTACCAGATACTAATCATAAAGTTGGCAACTAACAACTACATACTTGAAATAAAATACGTGATCAAGGCTTGATGGAAACATAAGAGATTCAAAAATATCTACGAAACCCTGATTCCATTGTAGTTAATTAACAGATTGGTTTTTAGAGTCAATTTTTATTGATACACTACTATAGGTTTCCATCTATTTGTATTCTATGTTAACTTACTCTTCAAATATCTTTCATAGAATGTATTTAGAAGAATGAAATAGTTTAAGTAATAAAATATCTCAAAACGTAAAGTATCTTGAGAAATAAAATAGTTTATAACAAGAAATATCTCAAGGATATTTTGAGGGCGATAGTTATGGTTTTCAAGGGATTTTCCTTAACACTAGTACAAATGCAGTTGCCAAATAATATTCCCCTAAGACAAATAAAAGAGAGAAAGAAATGATTTAATATAAAATTAGACAGAATAAATAGTGTGTTATATTTGAGAACACTAGTTTTGTATCCGACAGTCCGACAATTATTTTAAATATAAATCGAAACGCGTCACTGGAAGGAAAAGATTTTTATTTGTGAATTACGTAGGCTGTGGTGAAACTGTGTTTTAAGTACAAAACTATTTTATCTGCATGATGGAAGATTTTCACCAAGTAAGAGCATCTACAATCGGCATGAAAATATTATATATAGCATATAGAAATTTAACTGGCCCATTTTATTTTTCACAGTGGTACCTACATAGAATAAATCAGAGTAATTTGTTATTAAATTAATTTTTTTGTATCTAGTGATCGATGTCGGAAAACAAACTTACTCTGATGATCTTGGAGTTGACCAAGAAAATGGGAATAACACACTAGTAGTAGAGTCAGAGCTGAAATGAGTATGGAATAAAACGAATAATTTTATTATGGTTATTATGGTCATTGATTCTCGTAAGTTAATAAAAGATATATA
The DNA here is from genome assembly GCA_949316355.1 of Bruchidius siliquastri. NCBI lineage: Eukaryota > Metazoa > Arthropoda > Insecta > Coleoptera > Chrysomelidae > Bruchidius > Bruchidius siliquastri. The sequence continues at coordinate 30,437,913 of OX438534.1, forward strand.
TTATTGCAAAGACGGTGGTTCAGGAAAAATAGGATTAAAATGATCTGAACATATTTCTGCATGTTTGAGAAAATTATTAAGATCTTCCATTCCAAATATCAATCCTTCTCTCGGGGTTCTTTGGAAATCTAAAATAAAAATTTATTATTATTACCTAGAAAACTCATATCTTATTTTTACGCAAGTGGAAAATCAACTCCTATCCTATCTACTCGCACCACACCCATGTTTACCAGACTAGTAAAGAACCATCCTGATAACAGTAAACTGTGTCTGCGAAACTTAGTCTGCTTATGTCTCCATACCTAAGCAGCCTGCTTTGCCTTTTATATATGACCCTGGGCATACTTTGTTATTACTAAACAGGTCTTAACTGCAATTCGGCCGACAGTTATGATCTATGCAAAAGTACATTGAAAATGGAATGCATTTCAAGCAGTTGCGCCTGAAACCGTATACCGGGCGAGTTTTCGAAAATCTGTCATTGACGTAGTCACAACCGTTCTGCTTATATGGTAATAGTAAATAAAAAGTTAATGCGTAAGACCGCAATATGGTAATATTTTATTCAATTTTTTATCATATAATAGTTACCTCATAACTCTTGAGATTATCTTATGGCAGGTTTCAACAAACTTACCATCGTTCAATATGTGAGATGTTTTGATATTTGAACTTTGATTTTTCAAGTCATTATGTACAGGCGAGACATTTGAAATTTGAAAAAAAATATCAATCATAGATGGATTTCCAGGAATAGGTTTTTAAACTAACATGGCCATAAAGAAACATTTTATAGGCGTTATTTATATAGTTGAGATGGAGCCTTAGTTGCAAAAGCAGACGCTTTGTGTACGCTGTTTGTTGATTAAGATCAGACTTTAGTTTATCTTCATACATACACTCAGCAAACGCATTGGGAATATCTTTTTAGAATTAAATGCAGTCGAATTTTAAGGCTTATTTACAAAAATTCCAAAGTTCGTAAATAATCGGATAGGCATAAAAATAGGCTTCCAAAGACAGCTTTATTGAATCAATAATACTATTTCGGTATTCTTATGTATGTACATTATACGAATACCTGTAGGTGTCAATAACTGTTGCCTCGCCAAATATTTTTTATTTAAATTAACTTTAATGGATAGGCCAAAGAATAGATCGTACCGTTCTTTACCGTTCACGTCTGGTTGAAATAGCTGATAGCATAATAAATAGCACTGAAATTCGTTGTCATTGCCATCCACAACTTAGATTTTTTGTTACAAGTAGTAAATTTTTCAACGACATATTCAAATTGAATGTTTTTTCGCAAAACTGTTAAGACTGTTCTGGGTATACTTACCTGAAAATATTAGCAATGTGGAACATCTTTATTCTGACGTTATCCGGGTCTTATGAAGCAGCTTCTTGGTAAATTATTAATGATAATAATTTGGACAAACTCAGCAGCTTCTGCAGTACTTATCGAAGTTAAGAATACATAGAAATATTGGAGTAGTTTAGCAAAAAAAGGACACGATTCAAAGCTCTCCAGACTTCAATTTGTTTCAATATAAGAAATATACCAAAATATCCCGAACAATAACATTTAAAATTGGATTAGTAGACCTTGCATTGATTATTCAAAACATACAAATTTCAATGTATTCCACCAAGAAACAGCATCTGTAATATACGTGACAGCAAAATCTCAGCTAGCTTATACATCAACCACAGAGAAAAAAGAAATATTGTAGAGAACTGTATATTTTGTTCACAACTATATGAGTATAATCTCAAAAAGAAATCAATTTTATGATGACTGCTTACACATAATATCCAAAAGTAGGCTTGAATTACTGTAAATGTTTATCAAAGCTTGACATGCGACATAAACTTGGAGCTAAGCCTCATTACATAAAAAAAGTCGTGATCAAACTTCATATCCAAAATTTTGTACATGCACAGATAATATGCACAATTTTTATTCTTGACGATTAAGGTTCCAGTTTCATCAACACCAGTGACCACACAGCTGCCACTGGTGAAAGAAGGTACAACGCAGTATCCTCCAGATATCACTACTAGATTAACAGTGTCCACCAGATCTACTACAATGGAACCATTGTCATCAATCTCACTAGAAATCATCACTCTTGCTACTACTACCGGTAAGTCATTTATCTCATATATGAATTATAACGGCCGTTCTTTTGAATCTTACCAGACTAAAATCTAACTCATATACCAATTTTTGTTGTTCATTTGGCCTTGTTAGTAGAACGGGTTAGATGTCCAGGTATTGATTTTCTCAAAATCCACCGGTTGGATTTTCTGTTCTCTGACTGATCTACAAGGATCTCATTGCTCCTTCGAAATAGTACAGACTTTGATACATATGGGGCATGTAGATTTTTTGAAAGGGAACTGAGCATTTTAAAGGGGGTTATTCAAACTTTAGATCTTTTCAGTGGTACGTGCCATCTCCTGTTTCTCAAAAGCTTTCTTCTTGAAATCTTCAGGTGTTCAAGGGAACTCAAATCCCAGATGATATTTCGAAGGGCATGCGATAAGCCCCATTTTTTGATTCTGCCTCCTCTTGACAAACGTGGGGGCAGCAGAAACGTTGGTGAAACTCTTTTACCAGATGATCCATATGTTTTCAAATTTTTTACTACCTTTTTCCTCCCGACCCGAATTGCCGAGGAAGAATTGTAGTGGCGAAACATTTTCAATGCGACATATTGCGTGTTTTTTATCTTTCATGATATATTCATTACGTAAAACAATGTCACTTATTTATGTCGATCTGTCTGTCTATCTATACTCTGTTCGGTAAATATTATTAATTTAGTCTATTAAAATGTTGAGGATTTTTGACCTTATAAAAGATTCACTTTCTCCATATTTTTTCCAACTACCAAATCTTCTAAATTGCTATACAGATATTATTCTGAATTTGAAAAATTATGGAAGCTGCGCAGCTTGTTAGTGCAGTTTCCCAACTTTTTGCGGTGGACCTACATATCAGTTATTACTTTATTATACACCTAATGATGTTATACAAGTCCCTATGGAGACGTCAACCCCAGTAAAAGTTTATAGCTCCAATAATCGTGAAATGCGAACCAAGTTTCTTTCCCATGGTGCCTGTTCGTATAATTTCGGGACATTATGCATGCTTACTCGTACATTCATGCCATACGGTGTATGAATGCATTGCGTCTATTGAGACCAGGTTAATACAATGTTTCACTTATGCAGTTCTGGAAACTAATAAATCGAGGGATAAGAGTTGCTACATGCTTAAGCACAGTTCAAAGGAGTACGGAGATATATTTTTAACTGAAATTATAACTAAATTTCGAGACCATAAGGCAAGGAAACCAAGTTAACATAATAATACCTTAAGAAATCTATAATAATGTTAATCTATATAATGTTTTAAGGCTATGTTCCAGTGTTTTAACAATAACTTGTATACACACTAAATTATCTGAAAAGTATCCTGATTTAGTGAAATTTCCCTACATCTGGCAATAATGACTGTTAGATACTTTCATAATTGGCATGTTTTATGGTCAGCTAGATTAATTTTACTTTTCTAAAATCACTGTTCCAACGTTTCTGCATGGGAAGATGATACTGATATTTATCGTTTATCAAAGTGGGAAAATTATATTTATTATTATTTAATATACCTAGTATTGATTTAGTACAACCTGCTTTGTATTTTATCAGAATTTGTGATACATAGCAGTATTTGATACAAAATGACTTGAACACAAACGCAATTCGGATAATACTACCATCTATAAGAGGAATATAAATATTAACTCGCAATGAAAAGTTAGAGAAAACAGATATTGGTGGGATTGGAACCATATCTCCAGTTCTTTGGGCCAGTTAGGCCATATTAGACATAGATAATATAGATTGATTGCACCCAGTGAAAAATTGACTAAAAAACCACCGGAATTTGTTGTAAATAGATAAAAATTAGGAATTCTCATCAAACAATTTATACTAAAAGATCTTACAATATTCTTATAACTAATAAATTGTGGCGCGGGATTGTGCCTGGAAGGCAGAGGCGTGGAGGAAAGCGTAGCGCTAGGACCCCACACGTCAGTTTTTCAGGCGAAGATATTTGCCATCCTGATGGTGGCATATTCAGCGGAAGTACAATAGTGCATGGAGCAGGACATCTATATATGCTCCGATAGTCAGGCAGCTTTGAGAGCGGTAGCATCTCCTAGGATCAGATTACCACTGATCCAGGAATGATGTGCCGCCCTCCCATGCTTAGCCCAATCCAAGAACGTGACCCTCATGTGGGTCCCTAGTCACAGCGGAGTGCCAGGTAAAGAGAAAGCAGACTGTCTGGCGAGGATTGGAGCATGCAATAGCCCCGAACCTTTGCTGGGCATTAGCAGAGGCCAGATTACTAATGCCCTGGGTGCCTGGGCATATAACGAAAGCATGGTTGGAGAGAGACGACTGCAGGCAGTCCAAGAGTTTCATAGCAAGCCCCAACAAACGTTGGAAGCTATGGCTACTGAACTAACATAGGAGTAATCAAAGATCCAATCTGTCAGAAGTGCTGGGAGAAGGACGTAGACCTCGTTCCACTTCCTGGGCGAGTGTGCCGCGGCCTTAGGGCTGAGGTGTTCGGCACAGCAGAGTTTGACAGAGAAGAGTGCTACTGAGCGGAATGGTCGGACATCATGACCTTTGTTAGAAGGTCTGGAAGGTTCGCCACTAGGGAGTTACCAGGTCTGCCATAGTTTTAGTGATGGCCTTCGGGGTCGGCAAGAAGGGCCAATGGTTGCCTACTTGCCAGGCTTTGCCTCCTCATTACTACTACTACTACTACTACTACTTCTTATAATTACTTCAATACACATTACGAGGCAAATGTTGAAAGTTGTTTTTTTCACTCCACCTTACAGACATGATCAATCGGAGTTTATTTTTTGGAAGATAAAAATATAGCACAGTCTTTAGATACATTTTCAATACTTACCTGTTACCTTGTAGTCGCACCACAAACTCCTACAGGCATACGAACCAGAGTGGAGAAGAGTGACGAGGGTGTAAGCCTAGGTCTGCCATGTGTAACTGATCTTCAATGTCGATTAGCTGACGCTGGATCCAAATGCATCGAGGGAGTCTGTGATTGCATCGTCAGAACAAATGAGACCAAAGCATGTTCTGCAAGAAGTACGGGATGCATACCAGGTACTTTTCAAGTAAGTGATGATACGTTCGCCACAGGTTTTTTATTGTTTGCTTAGTCACTAGAGGAGTTGGAGTATCTCGTGTGCAACAAATTCATAATTATTTATTCCTAGTTATGCATACAACTATGTCGACAAACAATAAATCAGTTTAAACAGAATCAAGCCAATTTATAGGTTAGTGTTGTTATATATAATAGATTATCACTAGCATAATTTGCAGACATGTTCAATCGATTCTGAATTGAGTTTGAGTTTGCAAGGTAAAACAAATCGACTTTTGCGACTTGACGAACAAGTGCTTTTATCGGGAAGTACCAATGGGTACATGAAATTGTTTTAAATGAGTCTACAATCTAATTTGTCTCGTATTTATTTTGAAAAATACTTCTACTTTCTGAATTCATTAGAAGAGCTTTTCTCATTTCCTAACAGACGACGGAAAAGTGTTTTCTATTCAGCTCATCTGTCATGAAATTTACCAAATTATAGTTTACTGATTTTGGTTGAGAATTCATGGAGATCAAACTTTTCTTAAATGTTTTGTTGTTTGACACATCATCTCCAACCACCTACCTTTGTGAGATTAGACTCACTACAATACTCAATGTTGCAAATATATAGCGAAATATGCTCAGTGTTGACTCAAATTTGCACATCAAATTAACTACAATTGAACCCAACATATCTTCGCCTATTGCTGTTCTGCAGACCTATCATTCATTTTGAGATAAGATGTATCAAAATATTTGTAACCATTTTGTTATTTAATAAAGACTAAGACTTTAAAATCCATAGTTACTATAACAATATGCAGTTATTAAATTACGTTAATCAGCTGATTTGTACTACCTTCTGAGATGTTAGTTTGTGTTTTAGGTTCTGTGAATTAGGTTATCTGAATTTAATATTTGCTACAACAAACTGTGACAAAATTAATAAGTGTGCGTTTTGTGGAAAAATGCATTTCAAAAGATTGAGATTTTTATGATTTCTTTTGTGGAAATCGGTAAAGTTGCTTGTTCATATTTTTTTTACTTTTTATTCATTTATATTTTCTAATTTTATCAGACAGTGATTATGGAGAACTTTATTTTAAAAAAATCTGCAAAGTTCAACTTTTTCAACTGTACGTTGAGGGATTAAAAAAACATGTGGTATGTTTCTTCAAACCGTCAGATTCTAAAAATCCCTCCAAATAATGGTCAGCTTACGGATCACAATGGACAGGCCATCTTTATGGAAATCTGACAAGCCCGTCTATTTCAAATTTGAGATTTTCATGCATTTCGAAAAAGCCTTCGCAAGCTTGCGTCGCATCCGAATGGTCATTTTTTTTAATGGGACTTTCATTTGGATTTACCTAATATCCGCTAAGAATATTTGGCGCTCTGGGGTAAATATATTTCTCATCTCTTCATCATCGGGGACTTCCACAAAATCATACTATCAATAACTGATGTTTTTTTTTAAATTTTTGTAAGCCCTACCGGTAAAAAGGTAAACACCATATAACCTCTCTTTCTTTATACCACCTACTTATCTAATTTTCAAAATCCGCTAAGTCCCCACGACGGCGGTGCTGTAGTAAATCTCAATGTAGCATCGTGGACTTCCTTGCAATATGTACTTCTCAGGAAACAATGCAACATAGAACAGTGTAATCTGATGATTACATGTTCTATTTCTGCTAGAAGTACCTGCAATGCAAAGCTAAAAGCATCCTCGGCCTGGACACTGGCGTCTATTTATGTGATTTCACTTCAATACATAAATCCATAGAAAATCAATCGCCATTAAACAACTAATTGAATAGGTGACGGCCAGTGTTTTTAATGAAAGCGGGCATTCGATTACGAATGATTACGGTCATTTGCATTTAAATGTTTATGGAACTTCCAGACATTTAAATTATTTAACTGTTTACACAAAACCACCAAAACAACAACGTGACATGGATGCCAGCCTAACCTGCTCTGACTCGAAAAGCAATCAGTTTACCTTTTAGAAATCTAACTATAGAAAAATATTAGCTGGAACACTATAAAGTGGAGTTTGACTTTGCCTCTACTCGAAGTTATTACTAATGTCCTTTATTATTATAAGGTCCAGTTCCACAATATAAACTTAAACTTGAATTTAGTTAAATCTGGTTTGATGTAGATTCAGTTTCCAGTTTTCCTTACCGGTTGTTCAAATGGAAGTTAAACCTCGCTTTGTACGAGTTAGTTTCAGTTAAAATAACCTTAAACGAAATACAATTTTAGAGAAATTGGCAAAGTGCAATATTTCCGAAAATCTTATGTTTTGTTTGCGTATGATGTAAGGAGATTAGAAAACAGGCCCCGTTCTACAAAGTCTGACATAATGTTTCAATTCGTATACTATATTAAAATATCTTCATCTCTATTTCAAAACGATTTGAACTCTTTCTGTATTGGAGGCATCGTCTTCTTCCTTCTTGAATTATGATTAAGATTTCCATCAAGTATTTATCATCAGTCAAGTCGTTATGGAATGGTGGAGGAATATTAATATTCATTTAGACAGTGTTTAAAGTGAAAGTCCTAATTTAATCCTCTTGAACATTTTGAAACTAGGTACTTCATTTAAAATTGTTGGAAGATGCTTCCATCTTCTTTCTTATCTATAGTATAGATAGAAAACTATAAGTAAGCAAACAATACTGTAGAAATTGATAAACTGACTATATTCTGAATTCACAAAGCGCAAAGATATATTCAATTCAAGCATATTTGTATTAATAATGTAATTATTTTCAGTGCCGCAATACAGGTACCTGCATAAGCTGGTTCTTTGTTTGCGATGGAAGAAAAGACTGTAGCGATGCTTCCGACGAAGACTGCAAACCTTTCAATTGTCCACCAGAAGCCTTTATGTAAGTAAAATTTGTAACATAAACAATTCGAAAAGAATTAGTTCAAGCAAGGTTTGTGGAATAATTTTTGAAAATTGCTTCATTTTCCTAGAGACAAAGACCTTATTCCTTAAGCTCTTCAACCTCTGAAATTATTTTTAATAATAATAATATGGGCTTCAGTACGTCCTTTCATTGTCATGGGTATCATAGTGTTGATGGACTATTCCAAATAAGACCAAAGGACATTCATTGACAACCCGAACAATCTTATGAGCATGTTGTAGACCAAAATCACTAGAGCTCCCAGACAAACGTCATTTTAGCAAAGCTAATGAAACATAAACGCTGTTTTTATATGTATTCACAGAATATAGTTAAATGCCACATTTCATTAATGCCAGATACTCTCTGTGGTATATTTGCTACAGATTGAATGAACACTCTTTAGCTATTTTCAAGAAAGAGTCAATCGATTCAGTTAATATTAGGTTCAGATTACTTCTACAAAAACAATTCTGTCGATAAAATCAAGATCACTCACAACCAACACAATGTCATGGTATTGTGACTAAATCAGTCTCATTGTCTTTATCCAATTCAGAATTTCGAACGATTATTCTGACCTGTAACATCACAAAGTAAGAAAATACGTATCATTGAAAGTAGTTAGTTTCACTATATTCTTACCTATCATATTTGTAGGGTAAGCATATTTTTCTCTGTTCTTTCAAAACATCATTTTTTCGCGAAAGCCAGAATCGGAAAATCATTAGTTTCTGGTATCATCTCTGTAGATTTTTATGTGAGTTTTAACAGACTTCAAAAAAGGAGGTTTTCAATTCAGTTGTATTCTTTAATGTTTGTTGCCTCACAACTCCTGTTTTGATGATGGCATCGCTGTGGAATAGACAAAATTTCTTAATTTTTCTAGGCACACATATAGCAAATTTTATATTTTCAGTAACATGTCAAACAAACTGCCTCAAGATTTATTCCACAAAAGGGTACTTTAAAGTAAATGTTAAAGGTGTTTTTTTTCTTTTGGTTGGTACCGGCACCAAAAATTATTAATTTTTAGTGGTTTTTTCAGTTGGTTTTTTTAAGTAAGAAGTTTTTACTTTTTTGTGGTTTTTTAGTTGGGTTTTTATGTGGGTTTTTGCAATGTTTCCATTGAAATAAAAAAGCAGGTACATGAGGCAACTTGTCAAATTTATTCAGGATCTAGAGCTGCGACCAAATCCTGGTTCAGGAGATCGTAGGAATATTCTAACAATGTATAGGTATTATCTGCAGATTCAATCACAAAATATTCCAGGTGTCACAAATCAGGAAAGTGCATCTCTAGAGCCGGCCGCTGTGATGGCCCCATCGACTGCCCGGACGGCGAAGACGAGGCCGGTTGTCAAAGTGACAGTAGGCATGGATGTCCCCCGCACACCTTCCGCTGCGCGGACGGCAAGTGTCTGCCCGAGTACGAGTTCTGCAACGCGATCGTGGGGTGCAGCGACGGCAGTGACGAGCCCCCGCATGTCTGCAAGGGTCGCGCGAGGCGCCGGAGGGCTGAGTACTGTCCGCTTAGGTGCGGAAATGGGAGGTGAGTCGGTTTGCTTTATACACCGTGTTCATTATACTGGGTGTTTCTGAATAAACGCCCGATATTTCATAGGGCGATGCATCGGGTATTTTTAAGGTGAAGAGTTTCTACCATCGAGATACAGGGTGTCAAAGCTTAATTTTTTTCCATGATTACCTCAATGCCGATTGTTGTTTGAAACTTGTAGACAAGGTGGATTTCTCAAAAGTTTGATTTCGGACTTGTCCATTGTCTATAAAATTTTGCGTATCAAAAAATTTTATAGAAATGGAAGTCCGAAATCAAACTTCTTAATGCCGATGTTATATTAGATTTTTCGTGGAAAAATTAATTCCTCAATTATACTTACTTCAAAGAGCTCTACTTAATCGTCATAATCGTGCAGAGCAACTGGTATCAAGATATTTGTATTTTAAATAATAATCAATGAAATGCCTCTTTGGATATTGACAATATTTCCAAAATCATTCCAACAACTCAAAATTAATTCGGAAACATTGAGCAAACCATTCTGTTTCCGAGATAAAAAGGTTTTTCTCCAATATCTTGGTTTTAGTGATCCAAATGTGTTATAATTCAATAATATGTACATAAACACTCCCGCCTATTTTGTTAAAAATTTTGATGTTCTGTATTTTTCTCGTTTTTGTCAGCCTTTTAGTAAAAATCCAGTTTTATATTGTTTGCTTTTCTGTATTATTGTATGTTGTTTATTATTTAAGATTTTATCTGCAACTTTTTTATGATAATTAAAATAATTGTTACTTTATAATGTTGCTTCATAACAATTTTCATATTAATCATAATTTGCGAAAAACAGAAGATTTTATTGAGAATAATTTTTTCACGTACAATGATTTAGAAAATCATTTTTTTGACCAAAAATGTAAATCAGTGGTGTACAAAAAACATTTGAAAGTGAAAGCAGACATGTAGATGGCGCCCCTAGATGTAGGAGCTAAATTAAGATCAAATTCAAACTTACAGAATCAAAAAACTCCAGGTGGAAATTTCCATTCATATGTTGGAATTATCTGAGGAATTATGTAGAAAAAACAAAAATAAAATAGAACTTGGAACTTTACATTAACTTTTAGCCCTAAAAATTCCTCCTCAATTTTTTACTATGAACTTATCGATGTAACATCATGCGATAGATATATAGCAACTTAATTTCATTATAAATGTATTATCTATCCATAAACATTAATATCGAATAGAACCAGGGGTCTGGAAACTCGACCACAGGTGTGCCATGTTTGTAGTAAAGTCGCCGCACCAGGTTCGAATATGTTAACAGACTAGAAAAAGTCCTTTTCGAATCGTCCCTCATATTTTCCATTCTATCCATTGAATAGTTTTACGCTTAATACAATATTTTATGAAAGGGTGTAGATCCAGGGGAGAGTAAAATTTTTCTTCATTAAAACAGGACAAGACATTTGGGTAATTTGCCAATACCGCATCCGTTTCCAAACCGAACCCAATAGAGCTCGTGATGTCAATTTGATGCTTGTCACCTCTAAATGGGTACCCCGCGAATCAAATACTGATACATTGATACTTCGAAAATTGATTTTTTTTGTAATTTTGTACTGAAAAGGCGAAACGTTAACAGAGTTTATCGTAATATGTATATGGTTTTAATCGATAGAGCTTTCCCTATATGTTATGTATATGTTAGACTCAGTTATGACTTATCGCTCTAAACAATATTTTTTTTGTTTCAGATGCCGGTCTAGTGCAATAGCTTGTTCAGGAAGAGATGGATGTGGGGATGGTACAGATGAAAATCATTGTTCAGTTTGTAGTAAGTGAAACTGCTATTTATTGGAAGACCCAGAAATATGTTTTGCAAAAAACTATTCCTCGTAAAGAAAACAATACATGAATTCCACTCACGTGTAAGATATTATTAGATTCATTGTATACTCAGAAGTTTTCTCTGTTTCAGGGTGTCCAGTTGTGCAAGGTCGAAACTTATAGTCATCCTCGTGCAACTCCGAATTTTGTACAATGCCAAAAATTTTGTAAATTGTTTTTATATAAAAAACCTTCGGTTTGTCACATTATGAAAAGACCTTAGTATTGTACCTATTTATAATATCTAGGATTCGTTAAGTTAGTTTTTGTAATGCTCAAAGGTATTTTAAAATAGTTTATTTATTTAATTTAAGGAAATATTTATATGATCAATGTAAAAATAAATGTCCTAGTTTAAGGTGTATGAATGTGTTTTGAGTATCACAGCGATAATTATTGACTGAAACATAGTGAGGATGCTGAGGAATTGTTGGAACACAATCTCAAAATTGCGTTGATACCTATGACAAATAAGTAAGATCACCCAGAATATTCTAGATACTGCGCGAAATGCTATCAGTTCATATTAGAATCATTCAGATAATATACAAAATTCAGAAAAGGGGAATACAAGTTTTTTTTAAATGGACTGGAATGAAAACCATGTCTCCAGCTCTGTTCTGATGCTGTAGCCGCTTTGCCACCTCGTTCATCTACCTGAGTCTCTCTCATCCTCCAAACAGTGCACCGATCCACACTGGTTGGAACAGGTGGTCAAAAGTTGAATAATTAAGTTTTTTAAAGCTTATGCATACGGTTTAGTGATATGCGTAATTTCAAAATCTGATATACGAAACGCTAATGTAAGACACAGAGAATTAGAAGAGAGCCTAGGAGCTAGAAAAATGGCCAGCATATGCTTAGTTGGCCCGAGCGAGGAGGAGCTAGACGAGACAGCGGTACGGTTTCCTAAATCGAACCCATGTCTCTAGCATTCCATGCTACTCGATCTAAGGCATCTGGTAAGGTACGTTCTCATTCAGACTTCCAGGCTAAAAATAGTTGATGTTTTTATGACTGTAAACTATACCTTCAGACAAGTGATTTTTGCAGCACTACTAGTAAGGAAAACAGACTCATGTTTACTACCCCGATTCGAGCTATAGAAACTAACCCAAAAAGAAATTCTGTTTGAGTAATGGCTGCTTAGAGTACCATGAAAAACTTAAGCCGTAATGCCATAATCTGGGAATAGCCACTGTAGGCAGGTCGAAGAAGGTTCAAATACTTGTCCAATGGCATTTGTAATCAGGAGAATGGAACTTTTATAAATGGCTTTAATGTAAGCTTTTTGGTGACCAGCTTAAATACTACTCATAACATTTTATTTTTTGCTTCGTGGCATAGTTTGTTCACTACAGTGCGAAATGTGTTCAATGAATACATAAGGTATATGTTCCTCAACAGGATAATACAGTAGTTGTGTTCATTCTTAAATCTAGTTCCGTTTATACTGATATATTTGTGCCAATCTTACGACTTCCAAAGGTTCGAGGTTTATTAAGAATAGCGTTTGGTATGCTTTTCCAAAAATAGTTTCAAAAGCTAGCAACAAATAGTTCTGCCCATTCACGCCTTTAAGTATGGCTGATGTTAGGATTCTATTATTAATCATTTGTTTCTCGGCATCCATTGAATTCGTAACCTCCATCATGTCTCTATCCCCAACGTACATCAATGCATGCTTAGAAGCCTCTTGTAGAAATTGTGGACTGATTTCATCATCCTTTGTCCTTTCGAAGTTCCCCAGACATGCGCACCAGACGTCAGGTACTCCAGCTTCTTGACAACTGCGAACCTCCGGTATTTCATCAAAGAACGAACTGCAACCTGGACATGCCTTGCTGCTCTTCACTTGGTAGTTCGTTGACATTGCTAGCACATCTTGCAAAGTCATATAGAAGTCGTAGGTACTTGTCAGCTTTCTCGAGTTTCTCTTTAGGTTCTCGTATTTTTCCGGATGTGCTTGTCGAAACCATGATGGTACAGATATGAAGTTGACCGGTAACCTTTCTTCATACCAACCTTGGATAGTGGATCTAATGGGTCCAAACCTCATTCCGTGGTCAGCGAGAAGCACTACTATATTGTCGTCCAATATTCCGTCATTCTTGATGTCGCCGAAGAATTTCTCGAAAACTCCATCCATTCGTGAGGGAGAGCTGATGTTTTCATGACTGAAGGTGTTCATCCAGAAGATGCCGAACTTTGGTTGATTCTTGAACGTGTTGGCAAAGTCTCTTGCAAGATTCAAGACTCTCTCACCTGTAATAGGGAGCACACATTAAGGATACTGGATAAGGGACCATTGGTATTACAGTACTAATTTAATGTCAGCCAGAGTAAGCATAGCTCCTACGCACCCTACTATCTATCAAATCTTTTTTATGCACAACTAATCTAGCAATAGTTCAATAAATCGGGTCAACCGTCCACATCAAAATAGTCTTACAAATTACCTTCTGTTTCAGGACCACAATAAAAAGGCATATTGTCAATAATGGTATTGTATAGAACAGCTCTGCAAGCATCAAAATATGGCTTGAAATAGTAGTCGGTGGGTGGTTGTAAAAAGCCTTTTTTCTCGTAGTTATACGTTGAAAGGTCAGCCCAGTCTTCTGCATAGGCGGTTACATAACCATTATCTCTATAGTCATACCTGGAAGTAATCAAAGTTTACAGGATATTCATCTTACTGGCCAGCCAAACAGGTGTTTGTTCTCGTCCTTCACCCTGCCAGAGTAAGGCAAAGGAGCTAAGCTGCCTAGCAACATGACTATCTTTGCGTGGCCGCTTTTGATGACGGCGTCACCATATCGACATAAATAATTTAAAAAATATATCAATATTCTATGGCTTTTTTAAACTTTAGGTAAGTAATTCAGTCGGGATATCCTCAACATAAGATTCTAGGAAATTACTTATTTTGGTACCAATATTTGGCCTTACGACCGAAAAAATGCACTTTTCCTTATGCTGATTAGACAATAAGTGAAACGCTATTAATTAGCAGCTATTAAAGACACGAATGCAAAAGATCATTATGTATTTGAATCAGTATTGACCAGGGGATTTATAATTTATTTTAATTACTTCTCTGTCTCAACAAGCCATATGACATAACTGAATCAATGCTACTGATATTTTCGCAAGGTTTATCACCATTTAACTCCACATGCGAACGAATGAGTTATCGTCATCGCGAACAAAATTTAATTTGATTTTTTGTTTGTTTTCCTGAACTTTCTTGACATATACAGCACTAAAAACTATTTCGCTTATTTGTGTCGGTCTATCATTCTGTCTGATAATCCTTGATCGCTCTATAACTCAGAATGTATCATTTTTATTTTGATAAAACTTACGCAATAGGAAAAAGGTTTTGTAGATTTTGAAAATCGGTTCAGTAGTGGGAAAGTAATCATCAAAAACTGAAAAAATTAAAGACGCGTAAACTTCGTTCTTGGACGTTTCTGAGATGTCTGATTCTTCATTAGTTCTCTTTTTGGAGGAGGAGGGTTATTAAGTACGGGGATATACTAAACAAAATTGCGTTAGAAATGTCCTGCTATCATCTATACAACTTTTATCCGGTAATCCTCAGTATCTGTTAGATAGAATTAACTATTCACACGTTTCCCTTCAGACAGGCAGAATTGTATCAGTAGCTGTACACCAACTGAATTATTCGACAATATGTGAATTTTGGTATATAAGAGGTTGGTTATAAAATATATGAGATTCAGTTTCCATATTATATATATATTTTCCAATTTAATTCGCATTTAAAACAAAGCTAAAACTATCCAAATTATTGTTTCCAAAACTGATATCATTGCTTAGGAAGTGCAGCGTCAATTTGCTTGACGCAACTTTGATAGCGAACAGATCCTTGAAAGCATTAGCGCCATCTATAGACCCAAAAATCAGTTAATCGAGTATCACAAGATACAACCCACTATACGGGCGTCCTTATCCACTGTATAGTTGAAGTAAGAGTCTTACCATATCATAGGGCACTTATCCAGCCCTCCTATTGTGTATGGCTGACATATGGAGTTGGACATCTTCAAATCAAGCCCGGTAAGGAGCGCGTTGAAATTAGGAAATGTGTTGTCATCTATTTTGTTATAACCTAGGTACTCCTCAAATCCATTTTCGACCAGGAACTGCTTCGTTCTAGGCATCGTTCTTTCCACGTTCAATCTAGCAACACTGTCTATGACTATAAACAATACGCTGAGAGGCTTGGAGCTTTTCCCAGTAGTTTTCTGAAGTCTTTCTTTCAAGTGGGCTGGAACAGTGATGGGGTTGTGGATATTCATATATATTGTGTAGTGGCCATAGAGGGAGCATTTAGTCAGGACTGTGTTTTCACTGAGTTCAACCGTTCGACTGAAGGGTATCCAACGTGAGAAGCTGAAAATTGAATTAGTAATTTATGAACGTAACTGAACAGTAGGCAAATCATTTATGAAATAACCAGAATCTGAAAGTAACAAGTAATTCAACAATTTACATAAGGTGGCCATTATAAATGGAATTCCTTTTAGCTTTTTTTACATGACCCTGAAGAAAAAATGTTTCATTCGAAGCTGTAGGGGAAAATACGAAGTTTCTTATGGGATTTTTTACGTATACAGGGTGTTTCACAAAAGTGCGACAGAATAAAATTATAATAACTTAGGCAGAAACATACATATCATGTAATAATAATTTATTTTGATTACTTTGTAAGGGCAGCTGTGGATATACAATGACATACTTTTATTGTGATGTTTTGTTTAACATGTTTGAAGTTGACTGCTTCGATAATATAATGTATTTGCTGCAAGAAGATTATGATTGTGTTTTCAGGGTAGTAGTAGGCGCGCATCATCTAAACATATATTTAAGCACATATATGAAAATATAATAAGCCTAAAGGCTGCCGTATTATAGGATATTACGTCGGACGACTCCTAGTAAAGGAATCGCATTGTCATTGTTGCAGTTGATCGGGTGGCGCCTTTCATTTCTAGACGATGGAAAACAAACATTCTTCAATGTAATTTTCGGCGTTATGATTGCACCATTATCAATATCGATACCAAAAAGGTGTTTACCTTTCGGCATAATAGTATATCTGGGCATATAAGCGATTTCTAAGCTGACGGCATTGCCGATCCTGGACGTGAAAATTTGATATTTTACTCTCTCTCTAACTTTCATTTCCTTGTTTAAGAGTACGTTCTGTATTACTATCCATGTGCATAGACTATAGCTTCGTTCGTATGTCACTATTGGTTTGACAATGGCAGTTTGTGACAGAGATTTTGGATACAAACCTCACTCCAACGTCCGGTTCATCTTCACTCCCATTCCTTCTGACGTAACTATAGTAACAATTTAGGTTCGACTTTTCCCACCTTTGGTTGAATATCTCATGAATGGCGGTTGAATTGAGATGCAAGTAAGCCTTGTTTTCATGGACTGTCGTATAAGTCAGGATGTTAGAATCCGGTATTTTTGGATACGGCAATGGTAAATAAGTTGCATTTGTCTCCTCTGTGAAAGCTGCGAAATTTGGCAGCTTACATTTTGGTGTGTTGATCAGAAAATCTGGATCTGGAAGTAGAACAACAATTAATTGTTTAGAGACGATCTTTTGCTTTAAATGCAATGAGGCAGTATGATTCAAATTTCAATCATATTTCATTATTTTACCTTATATGATTTTTTTCATCAAAAACATTCAGGTTTATTAAGCATTGTCCTTAAAGCGTGGAGGCTTTTCGTAAATTTTTATGAAATCATATTTTCCAATGGGAAAAAAATGTAAGTAATGACTTTCAATCAAATATGGTTTTCCAGGTATGAATTCAAGTTACGAACCGATAATAATGTATCATTTTTTGCGTGTAATTTGTCTGAGTGCATAAAATTTTCTACTGACAATCCTTGAATTTACGCCCTCTACTGCAGAAATAAGGTGGAGGTAGAGAGAAAATGCTGCGTTTACCGAAGTACCGAATGACAAAAAATGCCGAGGCAGCCGAAACGATAGTAAAGATCAGCTGGTAGCCAGATTTTGTTCTAATCAACAACGAGGAGGATTAAGAAAGATCAAAATGGGAATACAGGGTAAGTTTCGTAAGTTACATTGGACACACGCCTTTTTTAGTATAATTATTTTTTGTTGCTGAAATTGATCCTTCAACAATATTAACGACATGCGTAGTTTGAAGTTCAGGAAAATAGCCTCCGGTGGAGTGCTGATATCATTGGCGTTTTCGACCGAGTGAGCAGAGTTCCTGCTTAGATTGATTGGCTATCAGTGCGTCTTATCGGCAATCAGCAGGTGAGTGGCTTAAATACCGCTACAGACCACGTCTTTTTCCCAAATTTGTAAATGCAAATTTATATATCGACTTTCATAACACAAAAAAAATCGCAATTCAAGAAATACGATATTCTTGTGAAGATATACTCACTACAAAAAAATATGTTCTCATTCTGAGACAATTTACTTGATGAGAAAATTATGGTTGATTTGAACCTAGAACAGTATTATTTCGATTAAAATAGTAATTTTAAAGATATATACTCTTAAGGAAAAAATTATGTTATCATATTTTTCAACGGAGCCCGGTTAACTTCGATCAAGAATACAAACCTCTTGGCAATTGCGGACCCTCGATTAACAATATGTTAGTCTTGACTGGAAAATATACGCTACTTCCTCAGAACGCCTCATCGCTCCAAGTACTTAATACATTTATTAGAAACCTTTATTTCGGTTTTTATTTTTACTAACTTCCCTCAGGATAAATAGGCTGAAGACACTTTTTTACAGTTTGGACAATTCTTCAAGGTTAGGTTTTTGAACGCATTAGAATCAGTGATATATTCTTCACTAAATAACATTAATTCCTAATACACTTATATTCTTTTTCCAAGATAACAAAATTTTGTAACGTAAGGTAAACTATTTTCGTCAAGATTATGAAATGCTTCAGTCAACATTATGGTATTCTTGTAGGTGAGTTATTGTTTTTTTGTGTTAAGATATACACTCACTTGCAGATTTTGGCATTCTTACATCCAGTTATGAATTACAAATTATTCTTTACTCAAGTTAATCCTATATGGTCAAAAGAATAATATTCTTACTTTAAGATTCGTCCATATCAACATATGGAATACTTGAATGAAGTCACATATCCTACCCGTGAATTTAATTTAAAATTTGTCTTGTGGATAACCAAGTTAATAATTATCCGAAGTCAACCTAGCGAAAGAATATTGAATGTAGCAGCTAGATGTACGATAACATAGAAAATATGAAGTCAAATTACTTCATTGCATCTTTGACTGATATCTGTTTCAGGACATAACTAATTAGAACATATTATATTCAAAATAGCTGGAGTAGTTCAGAGTGCTTTTAAACTATCGTAACGCTATAATATCTCAAAAAATGAAGTGTTTGATTTGTGGAATCTTCTATAGTAGTATAAATGGTTAAGATAAGTAGTTGAAAATTCATAAATATTTTTCAGTCTCACCTGCAATTACGCCAAACGCAATACTGAGGATCAAATTAACACTGAACAATATCATCCTAGTTCTGAGTGGGAAGAACAAAACAAAACTACTCGTACTGCTAGCGATTTTAAAAACATCTATAAACATCGATGTTGTCAAAAAATCGATAAACTTTGATCTTGATGCACAACCGAGTAGCTAAATGTGTGCCATCGTCTATAGATAGGTCGATAGCGTGACGATTACTGGAACAGCAAGGACATTGACCTTGATTTAAGACATCAACTTTGTTTTGGATTTACTAATGAATTTGAATCGGTAATGGAGAGAACAGAATATCTCCAAAATGAGGATTCCCGACACAAAATTTTGAGTTAGTGTTCTCCTTTTCCTTATTTAATGTCTCAATATTGGCCTTTTTTATTCGTACTATTTTTATGCAGTATAGGCCTAGTTTGCAGTGATCATCTGTCTTATGTTATATTCTTTTATAGGATCAATAATATTAATGTCTGTCTATAGGCTAAAAGATGCAAGCATTTGTGTACCTGATGATAGGACTATATAGATATATTAGACATGACATTCCATTATAGTTTATTATATTACCCAACAGTATTCAAAATAAACACGTGACACTTCTCACTCACATTACTCAAATTTAAAATTTATGGTAGGATGGTAAACTAGTATTGGTCTATTGTATCATACACGTACACATTATTTGTATTTATAGATAAATAATAATCTGTGAGACGTTGAAAAGCTCTTAAATAGTTACCTTGATCAAAATCCCATTTCCAGCTGTATTGATCGCACTACAGAAGCTGAGCTGAAAATGCTGCTAATAAGGTCTACGCTAAATACTGTCAGTAGCAAACCAAGTATCATCAGTTTGCTAGGTGGGCATCCCAAAAGCTGAGGGTTTCTTTTTGCTACAGAAAATTCTATCCACCAGAACAACTGATTTATATGGATAAATTTAGGGCATAGCTTACCTCTTTTCTCAAAGAGGGATTTCAGTTTCTATTTTCGCGGCTATTACTACTAATTTCTACATTTATGTGAAAAGGGATCATATTAAAATAGTAATTTATGAACCTATATACTCTTAAGGAAAAAATTATGTTATCATAATTAGGGTTATCGTGTTTATTGGTAAGTATTTATGTTACATATAAGTTGTGAATAAGGTTGATTATGAATGAGAGACTTATATATTCTGGCTTAAAAATTAGGGATATATTTTTTTATATTCTATGTTTATCTATACAGTACCATTCAAACTTTTGTAAAGACGCAGAAAAAAAGTAAGGGAGAAGTCAATTTTTTACAGTTTGGAGAGTTCTTTAAAGTTAGGAAAATTCTATTCACCAGAATAACTGACTTAGGCATTGGAGGGCATACCTTACCGATTTTTTCAAAGAGGAATTTTAGTTTCTATTTTCACAGCTATCACTACTAATTTCTGCATTTATGTGAATACGGATCATATTAACGAAGAAGGTGCAATCTAGCCTCTTAAAAAATTGCATTAACACTGTATTTTCGACGCAATTGTATCAGCTTAGATATAACGATTTGGATCGGAATTTGCATTGTTGATAGTTGAAATAAAAATTTGAAAAAATATTGAAGAGCGTTAGATCATTTATAACAAAAAAAATTAAAACCTGATCAAAATCTTCAATATACTGATACAACTGCATGTGAAATACAGAATGAAGCTACTTGACGCAATTTTTTAAGATGCTACATAGCGCTATCGTTATTATTTATAATCCCTATTCAACCAGAATGTGATATTTGTAGGGATTAGAGCTGGGCCTTTTTTGGAAAAATGCTTGAAATGCCATATAGGCATAACTATTAGGAGAAATTTATATAGTTTACTTTTGTTTGAAGCATTCGAAATGTATCAAGAACAAATAATGTTCATAATTCAGATGTTCTTGTCGTAAATTGTTTTTATAGGCAACGTCTCACAATGACAATTATCAGTCATGTGTTCGTTGACTCTTCAAATATAATATACCTTCAATTTCATTGCATAGAAGTATAGTATGTCAGAACTACTAAAACTAATACCTTCATTATATAATCATTTTGTAGTGGTTCCGCATTCAAACGTTATTGTTAGGAGATATCAGATTGCCCAACTTCAGCTAAAACATTGTGAATAAGGTATAGCATAGCTACTGTGAGGCTTCTGTCAAGCCTATTAAGCTAGATGGTTAGCTGGGAAAATATATGGAGGCTTTTCTTTTTGAAATAATTTACGGGAGAGGTAACGTCGCGAAACGATGTCTGGCAATTCAAATCAATTGCTTCTTAAATAACAGATATGACCCTAAGTGCCACTTACGATAAGATTCAAAGTTTGATATAATTTATCCTCGTTTGGTCTACACAGATAATAGATAGGTATATTATATTAAATAAGCACCTTGCGGTACGTACAAAAGGAACAAAATGTGCTGGTGTGCAGGGTCTGTTCTTATAGCGTACATGTACATGAGTCCAGTCCAATTCCCCTTTCAATTATGCAACAAGCATAATGATTACCACACACGCCAGCCATCCACGGCGACCAAGTATCCATGCTAACTGCATCATATGTATAATGCCCCGCATGATTGATACACGATAACGGCACATTCATTTTTTTTAATAGTTGTTCATGTCAGAAAAAACTCAATATACATTTTTATATTGCTGTTCTTATGGTGTAATCATGGGTACAAGTCCAATTCCCCTTTCAATTATATCTCGCTAACATGCTCAGCAGCAAGTGTAAATCAACGTCAACAAGCATTATGATTACTACACAAGCCGGCCATCCACGGCGACCAAGTATCCATGTTGACCGCATCATATGTATAATACCCCGAGAGATTGATACACAATAACGGCTCATTCATTTTTAAAAGATAGCTATTCATGTCAGAAAAATGTCAATCTACCTTTTTTATATTGTGTTATTAGGTACTTCTCATAAGGTGAATATACCATCCTGGTAAATATTATAATAGCTTAATTGTAATAATCATACATCATCTGAGCTTCTGAAGATGATGAAATTTTTTTCAACAATCATGACGACCTTCACGAGGTTATAATGGATTTGGTACCGGAATATAATGGTGTGTGAACAATTGGAATGAATAATTGCGATAATTACTAGCCGGAGAAGTGCGAACGTCCTTAAACTCGATTTGTAGCGTCTTTGGAACATTTTCTACGTTTACAAGTGATAATTTTGTGGCAAGTAAAAGTGAATGTTAACTCTGTACATACATTATGCTTGGAGTAGTTGCAGCCTGTGAAATTGAGAAATACATAAGTCTAACATAACCATATGGTTGCTGCATAGATAACAATTAATAGTGGGAGTCTTAAAATGTGGTAAGGGTTTTATCATGGGTACCACAAAAAAAATCAAAAAATCTGAGTTAAGTAGGTTGATGCTGTAGTTACGCAATGATATCACTTTGTAAATAAATATTTGAATCGGATTTTAGATCTGTTGATCCTTTGAATTTAAAAAAATCTGCTATACGATAAATATTATATGATGAATAAAGTTTTTCAAAATTTCTAAAACTTACTTCAACTGGATTAACTGTTCTGAAATATGATATGAATATTTATTAAACTGAGATCGCAGCACGTGGAATACAGAGCCGAGCTACTTGACACTATTTCATATTTCAAAGGCCTAATATCACGTTTGTAATTATTTATTGTCCTTACACAGGTAGAACGCAGTAACCTGTTGATAAGCAGTTGTTGCAACAGTTGCAGAAAAAACCAGGGTTAGAATTAACGTGCAGCCGTTTCTCAGTATCGTTTAAATGGTAGACTATGGATGTTAACCAATATATCGCGCGTTGTTATTTCAGTAGGTAGTAAAAGTATTAATCTGCTGTCACTCGTCCGATTTCTCAAAAAGTAGGAAACACTACGAGGGTCAAAATCTTAAGGATGGTAGAACGTCTACGTACACCTAATTTTTTTAAGATCTGTATCTCACCACGCTCGAAATACTTTCCGAGCTGTTGAACGCCAAGGATTACCAGACGATGAATAGACAGACAGATAAACAGACCAACGGAAATAAGTGCCTGCTTGACTCAGTTGGCTAGAGCACCTCACCGGCAATCAGAAGGTATGTTGTTCAAATACTGCAATAAGCCAGAATTCTTATGCGAATTTGTATATCAGCTTACATCTTGTGAATTTGCAAGTAAATGATTATCTAGGTTGTTTCTTACGCAGAGCTAAAATGCAGGGGTCTGCCAGTGAACGCGGTCGGCGATCTTTACGGCCCAATTCTGGATTGGATCATAGCCGTTCTGGATCGAGTGAGTGGAGTGCTTGACTAGCCAAGTTGGCTATTGCGTCTGACCGGAAATCAAGGTGTGTGATTCGACTTCCGCAGATCCTGGTATCTGGCTGTATAGCAAATAATTAATTGTCAGGGATCCGTTAGTAGCTATGGTCTAAGGTCTTTACTGGCCCAGTAGCAATGGTACGTAAGCCGAAATAATTCCCAAATCGACTGATCTAATAGAGGTACGCAAATAGAAATAGACGGGCATACACATCTATAAAAAAACACTATGACACCAGGCTATGTGGAACATGCTGTGTACACGTAATTTCAGAGGCAGCTGGCGACAGATTATTGCAATTACTGCAATATGAATTGATAAAGAACATACACAGCAGTCTGTTAAACCGCTTTATGCTAAACGGCTGCTTTCAAAGAGGTGTGCGTTTACTATTGTTCGTTGATTTGTATCGTTTCATTTTCTGGCCTGTAGTGGGATCCAACATGACGCAAAATGGTTGAGGTATGCATTCACTAGATATTTTGGCATAATCGTATGGAACATCTTTATGTTGACTTTTCATGTAAGATCCTATCGAGTCAACACTTCAACTTTAGTTTGTAACAATTTCGTATTAGAAGTACCACTTAAACCCTAACCTTGCCCTAGATCACAATTATTTGGCAGTATAGTATTGAATCAGATAGAAATGATATTGGACTGAATATGTATATAACTACATATATATATTTAGAAGTCAAGAACACTCCATAAATATTCCATACATAGTCCAATAACTTTTAGTAGCTATTTGTTTAATTCCGTCAGTCCAGTAAAACTTGTATGGTAATGGCTGTTAATATAATATTTAGATAAGTATCAAGTATGTTTATGCAGATAATCTATGTAAGCAGTTAGATCCTTTTTATGGTAAGTGTATACTAAAATTGTTGTAGTTTCTGATAAGGTAGTTTTCCCATTGTTCAAAGATTTCCTAGTAATTCGTTGGGGGCCCATACAAATTTAACTTTTTAAATCAAATTATGATTTAGTGTTGGATGATTTGATGTTATGCCACCATTTGGTGATCCTTCTTGCCTCATATCCTAATATCAAGTCATTTTCCTTGGCTCATGACGACTTTGTTATTATTTTTTTTTGCTGGGTTCAGATTGACCACACGTGAGGGGTGAGGTTAATTATGAAATTTCAACGGTGTTAGAAGAATATTTTAAAGCATCACAGCGAATAACTACAAGTCTAGTGATTCAAATGCCCCTAGATCAGTAACCAATGGTAATTCAGGTGAGAAAACTCTTGACGACCTGCAAGAGGAGTTGTTCGGCAAGCAATTTGATTCTTTCAACCACGATCTGAAGATATTCATGTTGGTAAATTTATACTAGTGTAAATATCCTAGGAGGTTAAAGAAATAAGGCGGTTTACTGCTACAAGGCCGTAGTACATATCTGAGCAAGGAAAACAAGACATTGAACTTTTAGGATTTCTAACAAGTCCTGGCAGCTATTTAGCAACATTTACCCGAAGATGGCGAAATAAAACGTCGAAATGACGTATTAACGAATAAAACTTTTGCTCACCGAGCCAAAGAATTCTGACTGGCATGAGAATGAGATAATCAATGGATCTGTTCATGTCCCTAGATGTAGAAAGAAATGCGCATCCTAGCTTCGAAAAGTTGATTTCGCACAGAGCTATAGAAAAGTCAAGCAATGAGGGAATAGTTGGATTTAATATAATAATGAAAATTCATTGATTCATCATGATAAATATCAGGCGTAATATTTATCAGAATATATTTCGAAATAAATGTTTGAAATAAACAATAATATGGGTGGTATTTGAGCTTCCGATTGTAGCGCCTACTATGTAAGTTCTAATTCGAAAACAAAACACTGTTGTCCTGGAGACAGCATATAATTAATGTCAATGTCATTGCGCATTTCTTTAAGCTAATTAATTCCTAAGGTAGCGATATGTTGTTTTAGCAAACACAAATAAGATAAATGGAATAGATACTTTGTTTCATTTATGTTGAACCGATTCTCGCTTATTAATGTTTGCTTTTGAATTAGAACTGTAATCTACAGCAAATATACATGTATTTGGAGGTGACTGTATGAATGCATTTGTATTAGAACGTGTTACGCATATCAATGACAAGTATATACCTAGGAAATTTTTCTTACATAGAAGTTATCATTTTATAATAATCAAGAGATATGAATTTGCTTGGATTATGACATACATATGTTTCAAATTTCGTTGCATGATTTACTTTAAAAGGTCGTAGTGTGTGTATGAAATGTGTTTCTGTGCTGAGGAATAAACAGCTTATGGTAATTATACTAGCAAGTTTTCATCAAGCTTTTGGGCCTCAACAGTGACTATGTCGCTAGCGTTGTCAATCCGGCGTTGCAGAAGCTTCGACTGCAGAAAATTATATTAACCGAAAACAGCTGCCACTTAGTCTACTAGGTCCAGAGCAGAATGTTTTTGGAATACTCGCATGTATGAGGATGGCTTCTTAGCACCCCCTCAAGCTTCTAAGCTCAATCCAGAAAAGAGCAATAAATCCTGTCTTGAATTATAGATGATTTTACTTAATCATAAATTATGTATTAGAACTCAAAGATTCAAAAATCAAACTATCTGATTCGGCGCACTATCAAATCTGACGATGGATCACTAAAGGAAAGACTGTTTTATTTGTGAGATCTTGTGTCTCATAGACAATTTTTAATCTGAATACGTCTAGTGGCTAAACTATCAGTATTCTATATATTCTACCATGACATATGGTTGACTTAGCTATCTCGGATAATAGCACAAGTAGCCATCAGTACAACAAACACTGAAAGGGTCCAATCGGGGCTTCCTTACCAGGTCGCGCTTCCAAAATCTCAAACAAGCCTCTAACAAAAGTAGTTCTTGTGTCTGTGTGTATTCATTTCCTATATATTATTGAGGATTATGGTTTGTCCTGATGTCTAGGTATATGTTTAGGGTTATGCGTGGTAAGTTAAAGAAAAGGCAATTTTGGTTACGCGGTTTGTGAGACAACCTGTATAATGTCTAAATGCAGCATGGTATTTCGAATACTTGTAGAAATTCCTCAGCGATAAAATTTTCTGGCAAGGCTTTTTGACGTGGTTAGCGCGGCTGTGCAGTATTTTGCATACATTTTCGACCCTACTAAAGCCATACTCCAGTAGACAGGGTAGTTTTAGTATCGCATATAAGCACACAGGCACTCATGTGTTTGATAGACTTGCCTGACAGTACAAAGGACCTCCACAGTCAGGAGCATTGAAGAAAACTAGATTATATCTACCTATTCTATAAATTTTACCATGATAAGTGTCCAACTGAGCCGTCTCGTACATCAAGAATAGTACAACGAACACTGGAAGAGCCGAACGGTTTCATCCCCACCAGTTGAACTTCCAACCACTCGAACTAACCTCTTCCGAAAGTCATTTTTTGGAGAAACTCAAGGAGCACAATATGAATATATATTGTTTATCCTCATATAGCCCCTATTTGATATCATCAGAAGTAGGATCGCTAGACGATCTTCCTTTAGGCATGTCGGATCAAAACTTTCCACACAGGAACCCACGATGCGCTTTGTTGATGTTGGGTTGACGTCACAGTTGTGTGATGGGTACGAAAACGTAATAACAAAGCAAAGGATAGCCGTATGAAAGCAAGAAATGTTGATTCAAACCTTTCAAGTATAAACAGTTCGTGCTGATGAGTAGGATTGAAAACTGCATGATGATTATATCAAGTGCCAGCGAAGGAAAATCCATTTAATTCACTTCCGTCTGACTGTAAGTCTATATGTCGCCTTCATTCCATCACGTAATCTGAATAATACTGATGCGACTATGATGAAAGCTGGGAAGGGGTAATGTGTGAGCCTGGATGAGGTAAAGATTCTCCATCTCTTATATCAGAACTGTTCCAAACTTCGTTTCATGTGTTTTGAGTGCTTGATCATTGGCGAGCGATTTCTAAAGATAATCTCAAGCTAGGGCAAAAAGACTGTCACGCTTCATAAGTGCTGCCAAAGTTCTCCACAAGAAAGGCTTGTTCGCAGCATTTTAAGCTCAACCTGGTAAGTATGCGCCCGTTGGGCTCCTCTAGTGTTTTATTTACTGGCGGTCCTTAATGTTATTATGCAATACAGCTCGGTCAAAACATCTGCTAAAATAATATCTAGAGAATAGAGACGAATTGTGTCCAGAAGCTTTAGGGAGTGCTTCAGATAGCATCCCCACACACGCGGGCAGCACTCCAGTGATGATCTCGTCGGGACCTTGTGAAGCAGCAGTAGCTCTCCCGGAGAATACAGTTTCTTGGAGCGGAAGATAAACTATAGCTTCTGAGACGGCGACTTAGCGGCAAAATGACCGTTCAATGACATGATATTATGATGTTAATTCCCAGAAGCTTCATGAAAAATGATAAACATATTGGCCTCCCTCCTGCTAGACCGCCATGCGACTCAGTATTTGAACGAAAATCTCGGATGCACAATAATTTTTATTTTTTGTTAATAGGAAATATTTTGGTTCTGTATCGAGTGCTGAAAAGCTTTTCGAGATTCAAAAAATATCCAAACCTTAAATGTACCATACTTCGCCATAGCCTAGGAAGTATGGTAAGAGCAAAAGTTTCCAACCCTTGGATGCCTTATTTGGATCCTCCATTATGTCTACAGCATAAAGACCTATTCCATCCGGTCGCCTGATTAATTTAAAACGTATTGTCAGATTTTACTGGTGTACTTATCATACGGAAATCGTTCGATGATTTATAACTTACTGATGAGACCAGCGGAAAATCTGGCCGCAAGGTGGCGGAAACATTGGACGCTATTTATAAATACACGAAAGGAAATAAGTAGGTCTGACAAAAGAGATAATAGATAGCAATTGTTTAGCTCATGCGGTCAACAGTGTGTGAACAGCTGATTGAACTGCAGTGTTTATTTAGTTGTTCCGCCAAGATGTTTCTTGAACTTGGGGCTAGTTAGCGTGATGGGAAATGTAAGTGATTTCATTCTACTTGCCTCACACGAAAAACGCAATGGTATCAGGTTGAGAATAAAGATTTTAATCGGGTTTTTCGAGTGTCGAGGTTTCGGAACTAAATTGAAAAAATACTGAACATTCGAAAACCAAAATATTTAATGATTTAATCCCTGAAAATTGTTTTTCGGGTTCATTAATTTGCTGCTTATATTGTTGTTTTACCAATATGCGTTTCGATTTTAGGCTAGCGTTGGAGGTAAATGTAAATAATTAGAATCTACTTGCTTCAGATCGAAAAAAAAATTCACCTGGACTGCAAAATTAATCGGACGGAAAAAGCTTTGTTTGTATTCAATCTCAAATAACTTTTAGGTCTTTTTACCAATTTTAATAATTTTTTGGCAAGTTGTATATGCGTTTGTCTACATCATGTCCTGATATCGATATTACGAACAGTATAGATTGGTATGTTGACATACAGGGTAGCACAAGAAATTTCATTTCACGCTTAACTTCTGAAAGTCCTGTGGGAAAATTTAATAATTATTGTATGACGTTTTTTTGTACGACATTTTCAAGCAGTATCTTTTCTGAATAATTTGCTTTTTGATTCATACCGATATTTGTATTCTTGAAGAAAAACGTTTAAATGAAATAAAACAATAATTCTTTGTCAACAAATAAAAAATAATAGTAATGATTTGTACCTTCTGAATGTCCTCGAAAAAACATTTATAAACAGAGGTTGTTTATCTGTGCAACATTTTGAGCCCCCTTTTTTTCGGAGAATTTTTCCTTTGATTTATACTGATATATGTAATCATAAAGAAAAAAACAGAAATTTACAAGAATGCCTTATTTACGTAAAACGTGTTTTAATGAAGTTTACTTTATCCTTCTGTTACGATGTTGTTAAAAATTGGAAGTTTACATAGCTCCATGAATTGCCTGATGTAGACGTGATAAAGACGAAAGCATAAATTGTCAGGCAGTTATTAAAATTGGTGAAAAACTTGAAAGAAAGATTGAATTCAACCGAATCTTCTTCTTTCTGTTCGGTTGATTTTGATCCGATGTAGTATTTAGTCGGTTGAGGCTGTACTCCCCACGCAATTTTATCAAATCAGAAATAAA
Source organism: Bruchidius siliquastri (assembly GCA_949316355.1). Lineage (NCBI taxonomy): Eukaryota > Metazoa > Arthropoda > Insecta > Coleoptera > Chrysomelidae > Bruchidius > Bruchidius siliquastri. Next base: position 30,467,531 of record OX438534.1, read on the forward strand.
GGTTTCTATCTGGTTTGAAGTGTTGGTCTATTGGAACTGAATTAAACAAATATTGAAAATATTGAAAACCTATATTATATTTTACTGACTGACTTTATGCTGCGATTCTGGTACCTCAATCTGCCGGGTTTATATACTTCTTCAGCCAACATATATTATAAACTTGAGACTAGTGAGCGTAAATTGCAGATGTGAATCGACTTGATTCACATCGAAAAAGATATAGCGTTAAGTAGGCTGCAAAACTAAATACTTCATAATTGAACTTCTGAAACTTATCATGTGGTTTTCTTTCTGCTAAACTTATATTTCATACTAGCCGCTGATTGAAAGTATATACGATTGACTAACGTTAAATATTAATTTCAATATAATTTAAATATTTAATTTCATTGTATTGTATAACCAGAACGTTAGTAAAGCGATTCTGGCAACTTTATGTAGTTTTAATTGGTGGCAAGTGAAAAATGTATGATGAATTCTATAATTTCAAAATATCCATAATTTGTAATACTTCGAAAACCTACATCTAGGATACTCTTTTTGGAGAGGCTTAATAGCTTGCACATTTAAAATGCAGTAATAGCAGCTGTTGAAGTAGAAACGAAATGAAAAGGTGCTTTTAGAACTTAATTAACTATACTCTAAGATGCCGTATGACTTAGAAAGGAATCTATGTTTTAAATTTGTCTGAAAGTTTCAAAATGCATTGAATATGATTACATAAGTTACATGTATTGTATGTAAGCCTGTAGCGAGTGGAAATAAATCATTCCTTCACTTTCAAAGCTAACCTATTAAGAATCATCTGTAAACAAGAACCATCATATTCTAACGAATACCCGTCTCCTGTTTGGTCTCCCCTTCCCTTGATATTCTCTCGTTTCTGGGTTGTCAGGCCTGACAGACTTGCGAATGGATACCATGACTCGAGATCTAAGGTCTCGCGGTGCTGATAATAATTGCAACACGATTATTAGGCTAACCCGCACTAAAAAAACCTCTCTATATTGTAGACCATCCTGTATATTATGATACTGATCACAAGCATCGATACCTCATTAATTTGACATTAAGTGACCATTACTCAAATTAACTGTCAATTCTACTACGTAGCTAATCTGCTATTCCGTTTATCATCTTGCGAAAAATGGCGCGAGCACAATTGAGCTCTAAATCTGCTAAAAAGGCACCAATCAAAAATAGGAGGAACATCAGAAAAACCGAGAAATATAACAAAAAGAGACAGATGAAATGTTTTGCGATTTATGTCTACAAGGTTCTTAAAAAAGTTCACCCAAATGCCAGTATATCAACCAAAGCAATGACCGTGATGAACGGTTTTGTGAATGATCTGTTCGAACGCGTTGCCGTTGAAGCTTCTCATCTGGCAAATCACAACAAGAGATCTGCGATAACTAGTGAAGATATCCAGACTGCAATTAGACTTCTACTGCCCCCAGAGCTTGCCAGGAATGCAGCTCATGAAGCCTATAAAGCAATCAGTAGGTACAGGAGATTTAAATGATCTAGTTGTTATCAGTCCTGTTCTGTATATTCTTCGGGAATTAAAACTTGATTTTAAATTTTAATGCTTCCTTATTTATTGTAATTTGAAATAGTGTCGGCTGGTCCATAAGCGCTGCAATGCTGCATAGTTTCACAAAATAAGACCATCTAGGATCTATCTTCTATTTTTAAAAATAAAGTGTTGTAATACTTCGCTTCGCGTCTTGCATTGTGATGATGATAAAGAACTAAAGAGGAATTAAAGGGTAAATAAGCTCATTTGAGGTACTTCATAGCTGCGCAATTTTTATTGTTCTATCTTAGGATATAAACAGAATGCCAGAAATCATATAGATCCATGCCATTAAATTTTGTATTCTAAGTTCTTGTAAGTTAAATGTAATCCAAACAAGTTTTGAGATACCGTCTCCTTCCATAACTCGAACTGTCCTGAAAGGTGTAAATATGATGACAATTGGAAATTCCTCCATCAAAAATTATATTTCCTCACATTAACATTACAACTCTGAAATATTTCACGATAATAAAAACTTTCATCATATTTTCATTATACTTTAGTACAAAAACCATTTTTCCCCAAAAAGTGAATAATTGCGTTTTGGTTTCTTCATAGCCACCTACGTTTTCTGTGGTTCATCCTACAGACGTTGTCCCTCACATTTTTGATTAATGAATTTTTTTGCCGTTTGCGAGATAAAGTAATTAAAAAAAAATGCATTATCCCCCTTCCGGATTTTTCTCCTTGCTCCTTGCTGAAAATTAAGGTTGACTGTACTATCACGCTCATTTCAAGAGATCAGATCTTTTATATGAGGTAGCTGGAAAAGTGTCAACTCCTTCCATTATACTGCAACAAAAATTAATTCTTGCTCTTCCAACATCGCAAAATTTTTCGATGTTTCAAGAATAAAATATCAGCACTTGAGTTTAATATATGTGACAGTTTTACACACATGCAGCTGCGATATGAAGAACGTAATATTTTATTGAACGTGGGTGTTCACAGACGGCGTCGTGTTACAACGCTGCATGGCATTATCTAATCTCTGAAACTTTTCAGAGCAGTTCAGCGGAAGTAGATAGCGTAAAGTAGATTGCGGTTTCATAAATACTTCTCTGGAAGTAGTCAAAGAGATAGCGTCCGTTTTTATGAGGTTATTTCTATTGAGCTAGACTTCACTTCAAACGTCAATAGGCGGGGAAGTTTTGTGGACGCAAATAATGTCGAATACGAGATGTTTCATGACGGAAGAAAATGGAGCCTTTAGATTGTGTAGGGGATAAAAAAAATATAAGATCATTCTGTGCAATAGTCATATAAACATTTAATAATGTAGTAATTCAATATGACTAACATAACTAATTAAGAATACATTGTAATTTTTATACAATGACTTACGAGTACTAATTTAACATAAAAAGAAGGTTGGGCGTGTATCAGGAAGGCGCTCGAGATGACACATCTGGAAATTAAATAAAAAGAACCTGAGTAACCAATTCATCATTCATCATCACTAACCAGTGATTGTAATAATTAAACAAATAAACATAAATAGATTACGCACCAAATAAATCTTCAAAAACCAAATAGGTAGGTGTAATAATATACTGTGCAGAGAACATATAACATAACTCATCTCTAGGGATGCAAAATAACATATACCAAGATAACGAGATCACCAGATAACCAGTTAAGCAGATAAGCAGATAACATGATAAGCAGATAACATAATAAGCAGATAAGCAGATAACATAACAAGCAGATAAGCAGATAACATAACAAGCAGATAAGCAGATAACATAACTCATCCCTAGGATCATCGGTATTAAGGGTCAACTCGCGAAATGCCTCACCAAGAGATCAAAACAACTAGGGCGGAGAGTTATCATGATAACTGTGAGGCCTACACTAAGATACTAGGGGTCAACTCGCAAAGTATCCACTCCTTTGAACTAGTTAAGTACGAAGGGTCAACTCGCGACGTACTTCGAGAATACGTTATCTGTTTTTATATCGCAAACATTCAAGAATTGAATTATCAATTATCTAGTGAACAGATCTCAAATAAATTAATAAAACAAATCATTATCTCAATAACTAACAATACAATTGGTAGAATTGTGTACTCTGTGAGATAAACTCACCTAGGCTATTGCAGATTGTTCTCTTAGCACAAACACAAGACAAATCACAACACGTCTTTACTGTACGTGGTACAACTTGAATATATTCAGATTTATATTTCGACAAAAAGGTACTGGGAACTGACGTAAGTTCGAGCTGGTATAAACAGATGTTATACGCAATTTTGGACCTTATTTCCAATATGACGAACAGCCTGAAATACTAAAGTCTACGCCCAAATAACCGTGAAGCCCTTCAGACTGTTTGTAAAATAGTATCGGCCGGGTGATGATTTATTTGTCTTAAACACGGTTGGATTTCAGCTTTCCCTTATCTATTCGCCTTTTTGGCATCGCTTTTGCGTTGCATGTTTAACTTCACTCTTGGATAATATTATTTTCGAATTATAAAATTTTCTTACCCTGACAATTGCCATAGTACAATTAGAAATTGTTTTTCGGTAAAGTATCTCAATCACAAAAATCAAATTAGTAATAGTAGGCGGAGAAGGCATATTAGTTTCAGTAATAGACGAGAAAGCTATATAGTATTTAAAACACGGTGCAGTCATGGTGAAGGTTAACAAGCGAAAGCAATAAGAACTGCTCACTACGTTATTAAAAAAATGATGTCAAAAATGGGAGTAGGATGGGCAGGGAATGGAAAATATTATTTCATATGAAATGAGGTTCCATGATCTTCAAGCATTTGAAGTAATCATCTATACTTCTTAGATATAGAGGATTGTTAAAACATTTTCCGTCAAAATACAGAATTGATTGATTTATTGTCAATGGCCGTGGACTGAAATTATACGATACATACAATATATGAAAATAGTATATTTCCGATACTCTTGAAACGTTTGGAACAAATTCAAACGATTCAACTTTTTGTGCGAATTAAAACGTCTTCTTTCTAATAGGACATTTGTTTAACTTCTGTTTTTGCGACTATTACTACTTATGACTGAGATTTAACTGAATAGTAATCGTAAGTCATTGCGAAAGTAATTCTATGACAAATGTGTTCTTTCTATGCTTGAACCACGAAAAAGTTATCTCCCCTACTCCAACTCAAATAATGCCTTTCCGCCTCTCCGCCTAATACAAGAACACTCCCATCAGCCCCCGTAGATGCTTATCGCGCTCGTCATCTGCGCGCAGACTCATCCGGATCGATACCCTCATCATCCCCCGGCCAACCGTCCTTCCCCTTCATATTCTCCTCGTAACCCCTCCACCCTCCTCCTCTAAAACACGGGCTAAAACGAAATTCGTGGCCGGCTCGCCGCCAGGAGCTCCACCGAAGATGATCTCACGAAGATGAAGAAAACAATTGAACGCTCGTGACGCGATTTCTCCCAAGGATTAATCATGGTAAGCAGTGATGACTACCTGTTAGATTCCTGGTGATTAGTATCCGTTTTGATGTGAGATATAGAAGTTTGGTATCATCGTATAAGATGCATTAAGTGTGGTTGGTCATGGTTAGCGGTTAACATGAATGGAGTGTTGATAGTGAACAGTATCATCAAGTTTTGTTCACAGATCTTGTGAGTACCCATATCACCCTTCCCTTAGAATACGGTTTAGTATGTAGTTTTTTCAGTTCTATAGATATGATATGACAGTCTCTTCTATCAATATCACACATTTATTCCATCATTCCCGAAAACTCATTCTGGTTTGTCTGGTCATATATTGTGTTCATGCAAAACATCACTAACGTTTTGGCTGCAACTGCTGCTTTTTATCAGTGCAATAGAAAAATTAACTGAATCCATTTTGTTCAGAGCCAGCTGGGACTATCCAGAAAAGACAATTAAGGGAAGCATGTAGACACAATAAGTAGAAGTAGAATTTCTCACAAGGAATTTTGAACATTAAAAGTAAGTTTGGGGAATTTCGAATACGTTTTTTCTTTACTTTACTTATTTACGCCAATTCACCGACTCCTTATTTCCCATAGTGAAAAATTATCCAATAATAGGTACAGACTCACTTATTTTCCTCCAGGATCATTCTTATAAAAATCTATACTGTAGCCATTCAAATCGAATAGGTAGCGATAGATGGACAAAGTGAAGAGAGTCATAAAACGTCAAAACGATATTATTCCTGATTTTGAACATCTATGTAATATTTTTAAAGACCCGTTTTAAGGATATTCGGGTCCCCCACCTTTTCACTCACCGGAAAATTATTCAGATAGTCATTCACAAAAAGAAATATGCTAAGTGTTTTTCATTAGGTTACGAAAATCCGCAATCTAGCTAAATACATTCGTTTCTATAGCTACTATTAAATCTAAAAGTATGCATATAGTAATCAACAATATGCCAAATAAAATAAAATTTATAAATAATTTATAAGCCAGTAACGATTGTTATCAAACATTTGTTTGAAAATTCGCAAGGAAAAGCACTACGTGCCTCTCGTAGAATATTGAGGTTTCTACTATAACAGGCAGAAAGGTTGAAGATATAAAACAATGTAGTAGTAAGCATATAATCCAAGGCAGTTAATGCTTCCAAGAAATGGAAGAATATAATTTTACGTATGTTAAATGCCGTATTTTAAGATATGCACAATGTAAGTACCACTATTTCATTCTGTTCAGGAAGTATCATAGTCACCGCTGGTTCCCTTTCATGTCTTCAGGAGTTTTAGTTTCATACGACTCATGGTCTAATATGACATGAACTTTCGCCGTTTTCTCTCACTGATCATGTAAAATAATATTTAAGGAAATTTTATTTTTTATTTCTTATGTTTATCAAGGTTTGTTCTCAGCTTAGACATGATTATTAGTATGAAATATTTAGGATTAATCTGTTTTAAGATGCTTCTCAAATTCCGATCACTTTTTAATAATAAACATATTTTTCTGTGAATTAATGATATTTATCTGCATGGACACTACAATGATGTTCTGTGAAATTTTAAGTAAGTGAAACGTGTAATTTCAACAATGATATTTGATAGTCTTTCCTGCATCTTTGAATTTGTTACTAAATTTTGTATACCTTCAAGTGTTAAAAAAGTGCATTTTACTGATGTAATTGTGGAAATTATTGTCAATACTAATTCACGCATCGATGTTAGCATTTTCCAGAGCCTTGTTTTCTTCATTTTTTCCCATTATTTATTCAGCGGTTTTTTAACTAATCATCAGTTTCATGAATAACTTTTGATTCAGATCGTAGTAACATTTGGTCATAGAACTGGCCATAATGTCGATTAAGATATAGACGCATCTTCTGGGAGGCTTTTTCCTACATCAGATTTGCAGAGCTTGAGGTCCAATCAGTTAATTTGGGAGTAACCCTTTAACAAAACTGATTTTAAGTATGCATGTCAAATAACCATTTCAAATTCAATTTAATATCGTAAATACATCTTCGTTCAGTAGGTTTTATGATGTGTGGTGCTATGCGATATCGTAATGACGAGCCAGGCCAAATATTTTCATGCGCTGGGCTTAAATATACACCAGTCTTCGACTCTCCAACTTTAGTTCATACCATGATTATTCAGCATAACACGTAGAGATTTATTTCATCGGAATGCATTCCGAAATTATACATTTTTTACTGTTTCCGTTAAATCGTGACAATTACATGTTCTTCATTTCGCTTTAGAAATACTATAAATATATGCAAAAAAGAAAAACGGGTGCACATTCTAAAAATAGCCTTGCATCTATAAAAGTACGCATTTAATCCACATTATTTTCAAGGACAAATAAACTATATCGTTTGAATTAATTCTATATAATCATTGTTGTTGATCATTATCAGAAACATTTTGGAGATTCACCTAGGTACTTGAATTTGCTTTTTTATGTTATTTTCAATCAAGTCATACCAAATGTATAAGATGCTAGCTGGATTTACACCGTTCAATTAACTTCCACTTTCCTATATCAATTAACATTGTACAGGTAACATTATTTATAATCATAAACGTGAGATTGTAATTAGTTTAATATCTATCCAGCTCGCGTGGGTATAATTTTATCTAAGCACTACTTCTCATCAAGAAACATATTGTTAAGTGCTTCAGTGGTGAAATCGGCATAGTTTCATAGTGTGATAACGTTCGTATGGCAAAATTTCAGTGATAGCAAATGAATGATTGTTCCTGTTTCAAGAAAATATGAGTAAGCGCTATGAGAAATGTGTATAGAATTTACGAATCAAAGACATAGGTAAGCCTGAGTAATAAAGAAAATATTATTCGGAATATTGTAGAGGATATATACTAATTAAGGATCTTGGGCAGTATATTCAGGTAGGAGCTGAGAAGGAAAGATGGAGGGAAATTGTTCATAGTGTCCTCCTCATAACGATGTATATGTCATTTAGATACTCTGGTCCGGACTTATCCTGGTTATCTCTCAAAGCACCCATGTCTAGTAAAGAACCGTGTGATATAGCGGTCTATCTGCATAACACTTTTGTTAATCCATTCCGTCTGGAATTACTATCCTGGTACAGGTATTACGGATCATTGCTTTCCATATTCTCCGCTATTTATCGAACAACTTCTCTATTTCATGTATCATTGCCTTCTCATCTTTTCTGTGAGCCTCACATGGAGCATGGTAGATTTCGTCACCTCTTCCAATATGGAATATCACAAAGAGGACCAACACAGATAATAAACTAAATTTTGGAGTGAAAACAATACAGAAACATATTTGGAGTGGAAGGTACTCGAACCTATGTTCCAGCATTCCATTTTTATCACTCCAACACTATGTCTCTAACTTCTGCCTATATTTTCCATGTCTCGCCATTGTGCCCTCCATTAGGCTGCATCCAGGATTCAGCAGTCCTGGTCGTCATTTTGAACTTTAAAAAATGAAGATAATTTATGTGGGGAATCCCATAAATCTTAAATTATCTGTATTTTATAACTTCGAGGTTTCGGATATCTTTATGGAGTAAGTATTTTGTCAAGACATTGGAAAACGCATCAAACTAATTCTCTTCATCAATATTGATTTTTTGTAGTCTCTAAAACCTTGATATGTTGTTGAGTACTGCAGCTATACTGATTTAAAAATGTGTTCATACTAATTTAGTGGAAAATATTCAGTCAATACTAGGCACAATCTTTTACAAAAATAATTATTATCCAATGGCTTATCATCATTTAATATTATTTCAAATTCACATTTAGCATTATTGCAGTAACACTCAAAATAGTCACATCTTAATATAATTAAGCGGATAACCAGGAAGCGCGATTACTCTCTGTATATTCGTGCCGTATGGTAATTAGCCATTTATAAATACTATCAATTACGGTGCTAGATTCGCTCGTTTCATCAACAATTAATTGTCGAAACCTCAAAGACCATTCAAGTTTCCATTTGGTTATAAATAGTCTTGTTGTTGGTTTTGATAAGCATACTTTCAAGTATACATCATTAATCGATCCCTAGAACCAACATTCATTACATCATACAATTCACTTCGCGTACGGTGATCGATACATTAATGAAACATACTCGTATATGTAGGTATTTCCTATGGAATCATTTTAGTTTAAATAAAAATTTGATTTAAATTTTAGAACCGTTGACAAATAGAATTGAGGTTAAAAAATAATGACATACGAAACCTGCAGTCTGTGAGCTCAAAAATTTCGGATTTTCGAAAATTTCCATAGTTTCTACTATTTTCGAAATGAATTAGTTAAAATAGCAAACTGTAGTGAAAGCCGTTTAAAATAGTAACGGAAAAAGGTAACCTGGACCCTGAAAATACTGTATACTTAAAAAAAAATCATATGGTAAACTTTTTTTGAAATACAAGAATTTTGAAAATAAGTTAATAGTAATCTGTGTCTAACAAGTAAGTAATATTACTGGGATTAAGAATTCATAAATTATCGTAACATCTTTTACCAACGCTAAGAAAATTGAGATCTCCCCTCTGCTAACCTCTCCAAAAAAAAAAATTTTTCATCAAAATCCGAATATCGCTCCAGCTTATACAGTATATAGGGGGGGGTGAAAAGCGGACGGATGACAAACAGACAGGTCTACGAAAATGAGTGATTTTGTGATGTAGATATATCTCAATAAAATGTCGAATCTCGAATTCGATATGTTTCGCGATTACAATACATCTCCGACCATTGAAGTAGGAAGCCAAATGAATTGAAACGTAAAAATAAATAAAAAAAGACATGTTTCTCGCCTAGGATTTGAATGACAGTACCTAGCTTTCAATATAGCAAATACCCATACGTTCTCAAACGTATATTAAACTATTTATGTTCATATTAAGCTCTTCAAAATGATGTAGGTTTGATTCCTGGAACTTGGTTCTTTCCGTATGTTATTCATACCACGTTTGCTATAACAGATTAGAAAGCATTGAAAGCAGCCTTAAATTTTGAATAGTATTTTACAATGGCCCACAGAATTACCTGCCACAATGTATCATTAAAATTCAAAATCGTTCCGATATGACTATATCATCATACTATAAAATATAAAAAATTATTGTAAACTTGACAAAACAATAAAAGTTGATAAGGATATAGTTGCTGAAGTTCGAGAGAACGCGGCAATATTATTTGTACAGTTATAAACTTTCACGAGGTTAATAACTGCTGAACAGATAATTTTTACTAATGGTCACGCCGTATCGTTATACCGTTTCTTATACGATTTTCACGTCTTTTGAGAATCTGCAATAGATCAATCATTTTTATCTGAGATTCTAACACATTATCACATGATCACAGTACATACGATATGTATACGTATCTCAATAAGGGCTCACCCTTTTCAATGCATCTTTACGTCAATGTGAATTAACAATATTTTTGAATATTTGCCATAATCACAGTATTATTTGCAAAAGCTAGTTAGCAGTTATTATCTAATTTATGGAAAATTTTGTAAATTTTCTAGCACTACAATATGGTTACTTATAGTTACCAAGTATACTTATCCAAAAAGCGTTGTTCCTACTTCCATTGAAGATATTTGCTAAGTTGCAGTTATAGCATGGCGTTGTCGTAAAACTTAGTAACTTAGTAGTGCTGGAGTGAACTAAATCGACAGCTAAAACTCACAGTCTGATTATTGTCTTTAATACAGCGAAGCCTATGTCACATAAATAAGATTTACTTTAATAATGATACAGTTTCCGTAAAAGGTGTAAATTATTCATGTTTCTGATACCAATGCTGATCAACAGCTGGGGTTTTAGTTCAATGGCCTCAGATAACTACCCTAAAAATATAACCATATGCTGGTCTGCAGCCGCGAAGGTGGACGTCCCATACTCGAGTGATCTTCTATCAAGCTTTTACATGTCCTGGCATGATCATGTCGCCTGTCTTGCCAGGTCAGCATCCCAGAATCTTCTAATCAGATCATCTCTGGAATATTGTTCGCATATGTGAAGTCTAAATCCAGATAATATAAATACGTCTGGTATATGCGCCTGGTCTTAAAATGGATATATACATTCTGGAACATGATAACTCCAGTAATCAGTACAACTAACACTATAGAGGGCGTTGTGTAATGGACTGTCGGAGAGTATATTTGGCGATGGTTACCATTTACAACGTTTGGAAAATACATCTTTAACCCTTTTCTGGACCATAGTAGGCTTCCTGCATTTTCCAGAAGTTATCTATGAAAAAATGTAAAGGAACTATAGCAACAAGTGTACTCAATAAATAAAAGTATTCGTTTTTAATAAATTGAACTGATTTTTTACAACGGTACTTTTTTCATTTACAGACGTGAGAATGCAACAGGTGGCGTTGAAAGGAAGTAAGTTAATTTTTGTCTTGTTTCTGGTTTGCTGTATAATGCTCACTCTGGTCTACAACGACTTCAATATCCTGAAATGCAACACAATATCAGCTCATCCGACAGAAATCATCATAAGTGAGGAAGAAGTACAAGGTGAGAGGCAAAAGTAATATATTTATGTAGCTTTCTCAGTTACCATCTGCAGCTATGGGATATTTGATTAGGTTGTCGTTATGTAAGTGGAATCAGATTTAATACCAGCATCCATGAATTTGCCTGGGTGAATCCAAATCAAGGTGAACCTAAGTGTAGAACTTTTATGCAACTATCAACTGTTAGTGGCTTACCGTGCTTTCGCTACAGACTAATATAAACCATATATCTAAGGGAGAATGCATTCTGCCTTACTAGAAAACCTTAATCATTCTGGGTACCTGATATTACCAGAAACACAAGTTAGTGAGTCAGGACGCTATGAAATAATCGTTATCAGTGACAATCTGGCAAGGAACATCAAAAAAATAAAGCGGCAGCGTTAAAAAATTCTATAAAAGTCGACTTTATTGTAAGTTTTTATCAAAGTAGCCCCATTCCACGGTATAAGTGGAGTAAGAGTAGCCTTTGGCTAAATTTCGCCCCAATAAAGACGTATTATTATTATATGTAATGCTTGTATGACGAATATCACTGACGTTTGCTGCATTTGACGTCTCCTACAAGGATTAGAAAGAAATATAATGCATTAATGAATCAGCACTGACTAAATTGTTTCGTACAATATAATAATTTTAAACTGTTAACATTTGTAGTTTGACGTAGGCTGCCAAAAGTTCAGTAACGTATTCATACCAGTATATGTATGTTGTTTCAGTTACTATCTAGCCAAAGTTTACTGAACCTAGAGAGAAAAAATAGGACAGGCTCCAGAAATTTTCCTATGTACAATGCTTATCAGTATCGTCATTACTTTAATTGATTCCACTTTAGATATGGCCTTATCGCATAAATCGGTACCAGGACGCTCAGATAGAGAATATTCTATTATTTTTAAATATCATGGCAACTTATCAGTAACAACAGACATCAATATCTACTGCATGAATACTGAATGAACAAAATATTTTGGATATACCAGCTGTTAAGAATATAACAAATAATTTTACTTTCAATTGACGACTCTGATTTGAAGTATTTATAGTGTGGAAATTCATATCGACTTAGCTGTAGATAGACATGGAACAGGATAAAAAATTGTAATATATCATACCTGTTAAACGGTTTTTGGAGATAAATAGTATTAATAGGATTTTACTTATTGATCTATTAAAAATGATCAAGCTCCTAGTGAAAGTTTTTCGAGTCATAAAATTACTTTTCAAACTTAATCTGAAGGTGGGATTTCAAGCAAGAGCCTATGAACTGTTAATATTTTTGCATTGTCTTCAAATTGGCACCTACCAACAGACAGTTCAGATGTCTGGAAGCATAACTTTGCAAAAAAAACCATAGACACCAAATCAGGAGAAAGTATCTGCTATAATAAATTAATGTTTTATATTACCAAAAATCATATAACCTCAAATTGTCCTCTGATGCAATTGAAACTCGACATCTTTGTACCCTCTTGAATGATAACAGGAATCATATGAAAAATGTATCAATAATAAGTAATTTTCTAGAAAGCATCAAATCATCCGAATTGGCACTACACTCAACAATCGTTTCTCTGACAGCTAGTAGTAGTACACCTTCAACTCCAACACAGAACGTCACAACTACCAGCAAAAAAATCACTTCCACACAACTGCATGAAAAAGGCAAAGGTAAACTTTTATATTATCATGGGAAATATGAAGAGCTTATTTAATGGTAACATCCTATGCTATCTGCTATATTGGCTTTGAAACTCTTGTCCAATTTACATAAGCTTGATATTTGTTATTAGTGGTTGTTAGCCTAGTCAATATTATTTTTGGAATCGATTAAGTTTTGTACCTAGCAGTACAGAACTATTATACTTACTTATAAAGGATCTATTGGCTTCAGACTCATTGGATCCAAAACGTTTTGTTATGAAATTAAACTTTTGGATTATAAGTCACTGCAAATCTTCGAAAAAATTCTATTTCAAGATCTTTCTGCAAGGAGGAAGTAATAATTGTAGAAGTTGCGCTAGAAATGCATTCAACTATTTTTCTTTCTCATCACTAAACAGCTAATCAACAAGTGCTAAGAACAGAAACCAAGTTTATATAAACAACGCCTTACAAGCTGCTAAGTCAAACTTGCTTTATATGACCGATAGTTAAAACCACCCATGCTTCAAGATAATGCACCTCCAACGTTTCCGCTGCTACTGCCGATATTGACTGATGTGATTGATTAACGGTCTTCAAAATAAGATTGTTCCAACACCATCTAAAAATCCCACGAGCTGAGAAATAATGCAAATGCATCTCTCTTTTCAATCGTAATAGATAGATATCAGTGAGGTAGGTGTCTTATTGCAAACAAACGTCTGTTATGATGGAGACAAGTGATCAGTTATTGGCAGTATAAAACTTATTCCGTAATTCAATTTGATTTTAAATTAAGTAATTTCCACGGACAACTGTCAGTGAACTATATTTATTTTCATTTTAGATGTGAAATTCCTGGTATCTAGTGATAAATGCAAGATAATCGACTTAGACCCTTTCAGCAGCGACGCCAAAAAATATTTCCATCCAGAAAAGTACAAGCCGTGTAGGAAACATGAGCTTTTGACATATGTTACTAAGAATGACAATATTGCCACCCTCCATATAGATAATGAGGTAGTTCCATCTTATTCATCCAAAGGCGTGAACTGTTGTTACTCCAACGTCACTAGAAAACACAATTTATCCAATCCTGATGCCGGTATAAGGTAAGGCGACTAATAAGGCTTTTGCACTAGACTAGACTATACAAATATAACTCCACTGTGCATAGATTAATCTTTTTATCACATCTAGTTTATTAAACTTACTTATACTAGCTTATGTTTAGTGGAGGCTTAAAAAATGGGGTAGAGGGTAGGTGTAGGATTGGTGAAGGGGAAATTTATTGGAAATTAGATATTGATAGAAAACGTGGCATCTATAAAATTTTGATCCCGTTGCGATAGTACCTACTTTGTACTTTTTGAGATATCGATCCAGTGGCAGCAGTGAGACAGAAACTACGTATCTATATAACAACGCACGATATATTTGTCGCAGTTCTAGTCTAAACATTATATAGATAGACGCTTAAGGCTTGCCAGGCTGCCATGTCTGCTGTAACACACTAGTTTGTGCTTATTCTATTTGGAGACCTGCTGATTCTACAGATTACTGCATTCTACAGGAATGATTATAATAAATAATTAAAAAATTGAGAAATAAATAGCGTCAAGTAAATTCACTGCGTATTTCATATTGCATATCAGTTTATTAAATATCCCTATCGCGTTTCAGAACTGCTAATCCAGTCCAACTAAGTCTTGGAAATCTGCTTATTGGAAGTCAAAAGATGAATTGGTTTAAAGTCCAACCAAAATCTTCATTTGCAAAGTGATACCATTACGTGGGATATGAAAGACTAACCTACTTGACGCCATCTCACAGTATTTGAAATAAATTCATACACTTCCTTTCAGTATCTCTTCGTGCCAACACTTCGAGAATAACGTAACTCTCCACCATGACCCAGTAATAGTGAAATGCACTGAACGATCTTCTCGCACCCAGGTTTACGAAAACGCACACGCGCCAATCACAATAACTGAAGACGTCCAGAAGAAAATAGATAACTTTGACAATAACACAAAACCCCTGAGCATTTTGTTCGTTGGAATAGACAGCATTTCACGTCTGAATTTCATTAGGAGTATGCCACAGACCTATAAGTTCGTAAGGGATAATGACTGGGTACCTCTGATGGGGTACAACAAGATGGATGATAATACTTTCCCGAATTTGATGGCCATCATGACAGGGTTCGACAGTCCGCTGGCCTACAATATCTGTGATCCGTTTACTGTCGGGAAGTTAGATGCTTGTCCTATGATGTGGTACGACTATAAGAAACTAGGTATGTAATACGTTTGTCCCATCCATTCGCTTGTCATTGCGACCATTGGAAAATGTTTACCTTGTTAGTTTTGTAGAGTTATTTGCATGACATCATCCTTAAAACTGATTGCAAGACACACAAACTCGAAAATTTCAGGTTTGATCATTTAGTGCAAAATAATTTTTCTCTCTATGTATTTTATAGGGCTTAAAAAAGTTTTGAATTCGATCACCTAAATGCACTTATAACTAGCAAAGCAACGCAAACAAATAGAGGTAGGAAAAAAATTACTTCATGCCAATGTAGATATCCAACACAAGGCAGCTAATCATTGACTTCACTTTTAATAATAAAATATCAAAAATATTCACTGCAATAATAAGGAATATGAAACTCGCAGCTATATTTCGTATTATCAAGTCATTTACAGTTTTTCAAGACCAATGTTTTTGTAAGGTCTCACAGTACTTCTGGATGAGCTTACTGTTAATTCCTTTCATTCTAGGCTACATCACGGGATACGCAGAAGATGAAATTGTCCTGAATACCTACAACTATAGAAAGAAGGGGTTCAAAATCCCACCCACCGATTATTACTTCCGACCCTACGTGATGGCCACTGAAAAACTGGCCATAGTGACCAAGGATCTTATGACCTACTGCTCGGGACCGGAAACAGCTGGTGAAAGGATAATGAATCTTGCCAAGGACTTCGCATTCACATTCAAAGGATATCCAAGTTTTGGTTTTTTTTGGTCGAACTCTTTCAGTCACAACCGTCTTAGTTCTCCTTCTGGTATGGATGGCAAAGTGAAGGGTTTGCTGCAAGAGCTTACGAATGGTGGGATCATCGAAAATAGTATTGTAATCCTTCTGAGTGACCATGGTATGAGGTTAGTATGTTTTTAACAGCTTGAGCTTTATGTATGCATCTACAGTGAGGGAAGCTTTGAACGAATTACACATTTTACCAGTGACCTAGATAGCTTTTTGCGGTAAGGGGGCGATCACTCAGTCAAGAGGGGATTGACCCCTATAATGTCCTCTGCGCAGCTGTGATGATCATGTTGTCGAAGTAAGTTTGCATTTTAGGATATTTGTTGACATTTATACCTACCTGCTAGGTCACCATACTAGAATTTGGTTTTTTTCCGGCTCTAGAGAATTGTATTCACTGGAACAGTCACTGCTTTCATTGTGGAGGAGCACTTCGAAGCAGAAAAGAGAAATAAATCTAGTGGATTAGCCTGACCTTGTAAAGGTCCTTCACACTCTGGAACAAGTTTTTCTTATTTGTCCCTATTCTATGGATTCTATCACGGCAATGTTCGACCCAGCTGTCTTGCATAATAACATGGAGAGTCGTCAGTAAATGCTAGAACAGACGCTCCAAGGTCAATGTGGATATGTATTATCTGACAGCGCGGTAGACTTTCTGCCTTTCCGATAGAAAAAACATGTATACCGTTATTTTCTTTTCAAAATGCCTAGATCCATAGGATAAGAATGTTTTATTATCTTTGAGGTTATTTCTCCTAAAATTCTTCTAATACTTGTAATTATTTACATTTTCCGAAACAGGTTTGGTGACATAAGGCTAACTCATACTGGGTGGCTTGAAGAAAGACTGCCATTCATATACATTTCGTTTCCGAGCTGGTTTCAAGAAAAATTTCACAACGAATACAACACCTTTAAGAACAATTCCTACAAACTAACTTCTCCATATGATCTTCATTTGACCTTGAAACATATACTGAAGATGCATGACAAGAACTACACCATCACTCCCAGTGTGAGCTGTCCTACGTGTAGGTTAGTGTAATACTAATATTAAGCTAGTAAATATTTAGTGTTTAATAGTAATGAAAACATAATAGCTTTTATCTTCAACTGCATTTTTCACTTCCGAAGAAATTATGAGATCTTTTCTGAATAAAAATGTTCAGGATGTCACAGTTTTCAGTAAAGAAAGTAGAAGAAAGAGATAGACTACTATATTTTATGGCTCTATCTCTAAGATTGAATAGATTCCGGATTCCAAAACATGTAACATAACATCTGTAAATTTTAGAATTTATACAGGTTCATGAAAGGCTAGTAACATATCTGAAAAATTGAAAGACGTAGTTACAATTTAACGTTGCCACTGCAATTATTAGACAACCAATAATAACTGTCAGAGGCGTAGCAACAATTGTATTAAATCAGCGAACAAATCCATGTTATATTTGATATATTTGAGTATTATTATATAGTCCGAAAGTTTATTTTCGAATATCACAAGTAAGTATACGAGATAATCGCTATAATATTAATCACTTTTTGACCCTTAACTCATCGTGTGAGACTTTTTGACGCAAAGCTCCATGTGGCGTCCGAGAGACTTCTAACAATAAGAATAGCAAACAATGTGTTTTCTACAAAATGTTTATTAAAAGTGTGGACACATGAAAAGTGAATATACTTTTTATACATAGCTGAAAAATTCTTTATATTTTTACACTGGCAATTATGTGCAGGCATTGATTGATTTTGACAAACAGTTCTTGCACTCGTTCAACCGCCATTATCAGATCTTTGATAAAAATATTATAAAGTTCAAAATTCAAATACATCATTGAATAAGTTCCATAGAGAACGAAATTATGTAACAATGTACTCAGAAAAATGTGTATTTTCACTTTGATGAGTATATTTGTGGTTACTTTCATGGTCACTATTGTCGTCTGGCGAGACTTCTGATGCTGATATTTTGATACTCTGTCTATCTATATCATTGGCAGTATCGTTGAGTTCACTGTACACTGTAAGAATAATTATTCCATGATCTTGATCACCAAATAGGAATCTCTTTGATTCACCGGCAATATTGAATTGAAAAAATCACTTAATGGTAAACTGAATAGCGCAATTGCAAATTTTATTAGCACGACAATAGCACCAATAGTAAAAAGACTAGATGGCTTGATTGGTCAAGCGGCATTACCATCCAAAAGATAGATACTGAACAATTTGTTTCTTGTTGAAATATGAATAAAGTGTTTTCTTATAAAGTCGCGATAGCGCCCTTCGTAATACAACATGATATAACGTTCTATTTTTTATTTCAGGTCTTTATTCGAAGAAATCCCGCAACATAGATCTTGTGCAGAAGCAGGAATAACTGGTCATTGGTGCACTTGCCTAGGATTCACCCCAGTAACCTTGGAGAAAGCCTTGGAGAGATCTGTAGTCAGTTTCGTCTTGGATGAAATCCAACATATACTAAAGAAGGGTAAAGGTACAAAACCATGTGCCAAATTCAAGTTGGATAGGGTGCTGAAAATCAGTCTGTCTCAGAAGCTTGCCTTTCAGAATGAAAGCCATTTGCTTGTTATGTTACAAACCAAGCCAAAGGCTGTCTTTGAGACTACTTTGAGTTTCACAGGTGATATTCATAGCCAAAATTTCACTCTGTCCGGTAGTATAAGTAGACTAGATAGTTATAACGATCATAGTAAATGTATTTCGGATGCCAATTTGAGGAAATATTGTTATTGCCATTGAAGTTGCCACAAAGTGCCTTGTTTAAGAAAACACGATTGTTTATCATGCGTTTTTATGTGATAGTTGTATTTAAGTACAAAAAGTGTAGATTGCAGGGCAGAGTGTTTGAATAGGGTGCTTTCGTGATACGATTTAGGAGAATGCCTGGTTATTATCTAGGTCCATTCATTGTTAATACATAAAGTATCGCAGGAAATAGTGCCAAGTGGAAATCCAGAGATAGAGGATCATTAGAGGTACTAGAATCACTCTTATATTTTACACATTTTGGAGACCTCGAATTTTTTTTATATCAGGGAAAAAAGTTTGTCACAATAGTTCCAACAACCATTCCAAACATGAATTGTTGAACTGATACCATTACTTAAGAAATACAGCGTCAAACTTCTTTTTTACAGCTAACAACCCGCTTCAAGGCCATTTCTAAATACTTGAATGTGTGAATCTCTTATTTACGAAACTTCAATGTAAGACGAGCTTTAGTAGGCTTACCAGGTCTTTACTCACAATGGTCAGCAAATTTTGGCATGGAAGTCTCAGCAAGTAACAAATCCAGAACAGAAGCCCCTTAGGAACATTTTAGGAACGTAGCATGTCTTGATTGAAACAATATTATTTTTCGTAAATCAGCACCTCACGACTTGTTAGGCTTTGCTGTAAAATTTAAACATCAAAGTCCTTCATCCGAAATCCGAAATTTGCAGACCTGTGTTATATTTTATACGGAATGGTGATCAGAAAACAATATATTTTATCATGGCACCCTACGAAAAATTGGAGACTGAGTTTGAGCTGACGAATTAATGTACTAACATTAGTTATTCTAAGTTTGTATGGAAAAGTGTGTATTCGTAGTATTTATTGACTTATTTGTGTACAGCGTTCAGATGTTGCATTTGTTGAATGGCCTGAATTTTCGAATCATATCGTTAGTTGCATTATTGTACTTCATATTTTTTATATACTTATATACCTTCGATCTCATTTCCCTTTAGGTTATGGTTTAAATTTTCAGAATATGTAAATATATGTAGTCAATGATGTTATTCTAGTCACTCCATAAAAATAAACTATCTCATCATTATGTCTGTTACTTCAGTAAATCTTTCCGCTCAAGCTGTTTTACTGCCAGTGTCAACTGTAAGAAATAGTGTACAAATGATCAAATTCAAGATAATCATCACGAAACATCTGAGTCATTCTCATTTGTCGGTCTGTCTGTTTATTTTTTCGACATCCCATAGCGACGGAGGTATAAGCAATAGACTCATTTCTGTCGGTCGGTCTGTCTGTCTATCTGTACTTCGTCCGGACCAGCTGAATTATAGATGTTAATATTGTAAGCTTAAAATTCATTTATTGAACAACTTAACTTCCATGCGATCTTAATTTGCTATAATAATTTCGTAGATAAAGAAATATAGTGAAAAATACTGATTGGGTGCAATGACTAGCAGCACATTAATCTGAAGTATTGCATGCCACGGAATTTTAATGTGCTCGTGTGACAGATAAGTGTAAAGGTACCGCTCAAAAACTACATGGTATTGTTATCAGTGTTGCTCAAACGACGTGTGGTGTATGTGCAAAACTTTACAGTCGCTGCATTAACAATTATTGTGGTACATGTAAGTGCAAACGGATATATACATTTTCGATTAAGTGTCGCTCACTCAAATTCTGGAGAAGATATGGAAAAAATGGTGCGAGTTGAATAAAAACGTATACATTTGACATATGTCACTTTTTAACGCGACACAACGGTTTCATCAATTTGAAACCTATTTCGCTTTCAGAGTCTCTTCCTGAAGGAGATTTTTTTTGGAATTGTGGCGTTCCAAATTTTCATCCTCATCCGTAACTATGTGAACACACATTAAATATACAATTTAAAAGTGATACAAATTCCACTATTCCACGCGATCCAAGGCGTCTTTTGTAAGGTACGCTCTTGATCTTAAGATTTCTCCCATTCCAAAAATATTTCTTGATGTTTTTCACTCCAAAATTGTGCCTTTGATCTGGATGTTGACTGATACCGACCAGTATTCGATAGTATTACACACGTAGTGAGACAATGCGACATCGCACAACAGAGGACCAGAGCATTACTGAGGTGGATGGCGTATTTTCGAGATCGTGCGCAGTTTGAACTAGGTGTAGGGTGACTATGAAGGGTAACACGAATTGGTGAAGCTATGACAAAACAACAAAATTCAGAAAATGTTTAGTGCAGACAGGATAATGGGGCAAAGCATTTTTGGACAAACAGACGGACTGACAGAAATGACGTCATGAAACATCAAGAAAACGCATAGTTTTCCGATATTTACAATATTTCCCCCACTCGTTGTGTGTGATGTAATAAAACAAACATTCCATTTTCTACAAATTTCGATGAACGAAACAGTCCCACTGTCTGTTTTATGATTTTTTTACGTATTTGCGAAAAATGTGCACAAAGTCGTCGATGATTTATCGAAAAGATAAGATAAAGTATTAAAATAATCTATGTGATTAAATTTGTTCACCCAGGTCTACTCAAAGCCATATCATTCATATCTATTTGATTCTACGGCATTCATTCAGTGAAGGTGTTCAAAATCAGGCATAAATTAATGAGATATATTTGCGATATAATCCGCTCTTTCGAACTGTGCTTACGCATGTTGGTTCGTATTGGCTTGAAAGTTTCCCCTTCACAGAGAATTAGCGTTGGACAATAACAGGTAAGTGGAACAAATCTACGAAATTGTTATGTAAACTTAATGCATGTCGTATGTCCGAAGCATATGGAGTAATAGTATTTTCATGAAGCACTTGGCAAAGAAATTATAGTGAATTCTCTTACTTCCTGCACCAATCGGCAATAGCATTGTAATTGTGAAATGATTTGTTCATGTGCCATGTCATATACATAACGAAAAATCATGTCACTAATTTCCATATGCTCTGCCAGGTAATCCTTAGATTGTTTATTTAAAAATTACCATTCTGATTTTGGTGAAATCTTGTCACCAGATCGCCATTATGGCGAGAACAAAAAAGAGTAGCTTTTGAAGATCAAAAATGCACAAATTTCGTTTCTGAAGGAGAGATGTAAATTTTTATTGACGTTGATAAAAGACGGTCGAACATCTATACATTTTTCTATTATATATATTAGTAGTTCTCTTGATGTGTCATGACCTCTGTGTCTGTCTGTCTGTACTCCGTCTGCTAATTTTTGGCCCCTCTATAACTCGAAAAGTACTTTTTGGATTTTGATCAGACTTTGAAACTAGGTTACCAGTGTGACAACGACAAAAAAGCTCTGCATATTTCGAAAATCAAATAAGTGGCGCTGGAGTAATTGTTAAAAAAAATAGATGCTCAAGCGTTGGACGTTTCCAAGGCCTTGATCATTTCCTTTTTTCCAAAAATGCTTGTGGGATAAAAAATTGGAGTGAGCGGGGGTCTTAAAAATTATGAGTTGGTAGAAGATATCTCATATCTATAAAATATTGGTCCAATTGCGGCAGAATAATGCTGAAGCTACGTATCTACGTGTATATAACAACCTCTACCGTTCAATCGATACTGATGAACGGTCATACTAGAAGCCTATAAATATAAACTCCCGACTTGTCCCAGGCTGACATGCTTAACCTAACACTCTTTTTTGAGCTGCTTCTGTTTCAACAACTGCTAATACTACATATTACTGCATTATACCTCGAGAAGTATATTAAATAACTACAGTAGTGATATTTAGCTGACTGACTCTGTATTATTCGTTATAGTTCACTAAATATCCTTATCGGATTTCAGCACTGTTAATCCAGTTGAATCAATTTTTGGAAATCTTGTAAGATCTTCTAAACTTTTGATTTTTTTAATGATAAAAGATTTAAGGCTTTTCATTAGTTACTATATTTTTTCATTAAAATTCAAAAGATCTTTATTTGTAAAGTGGTCTGCGTAAGCGTGACGCAAATTTAGCTGAAAATTGAGGAGGAATTTTACTTTACTATTTCAAGAATCTCAACTAATTCCTTTTATTTATCTCAAATTCCCAAAAACTTTAAGTCGTACAAAAAATCAATTTTTTGGCCCTCATGAATTTGTTCAAACCTCATGTTTACGTGTTTTGTAGGTGTCTGATCATTTTAGGATGTAGATAATATTCTGAAATGCACCAAATTTCATTTTTGAGTTTAATTCAAGTAGAGGATCGCTACCTTTCCTTCTTTTTAAATTTTTCAATTAATCGTTATTTGTCAAAATGTCAAACTCCAAATTCTCTTTTAGCTGTTCAAATATGATGATTATTTCCATATAGATATGTACCATCTGTTGTGGAGTGGTCCAAAAAGATAAGGAAAAAGCGAACGTATTGATCTTTTGAAAGATGGCTGTGTTTACCTATCCATATATATATATATATATATATATATATATATATATATATATATATATATATATATATATATATATATATATATATATATATATATATATATATATATATATATATATATATATATATATATATATATATATATATATATATATATATATATATATATATATATATATATATAAACACATAATTTTCAATAATTGCATCCAAATGAAAAATATATGTAAATACGGGAATCGTTTAGTATCTCAGTTCTTGGCTATTACCAAATTATGGAACAAACTGCACGACATTAAATTTAGTAATTCTACAATTCCGACTCTATCCCTTCAAATAGAAACAATGTGATTATCTTGCAGATCGCAGCACAAACCAAATAACAGAAATGCCCTGACGTGTTGGAAATTTTATAAGGATGGCTAGTTGGCCGCCGTCAAGGTCATATAGGAACGACCTGTAAAAGGAATGATGGTTTCCCAAGAGCAGTCAAGGACGAAGAAGTTCTTCATTTTGATAATCTTCATAGGTGCGGCTGTTATCGTGATCAAATATAATTCACTCACGCCAAGTTTTAGCGAAAGAGATTTTCATTCTTTATTGAAGACAGGTCTAACAACTCGCCACTTCTCACCAAGTATCAAGACTCCAAAAGGTAAGAAACATAAAACTTCCCGGTGACTAATTTTTGAACCTGGACGATGAGTAAAGTTAAAGCATTATATGGAATAGTACCTATACTCGCTAATCATTGATGATACATTTTTGCCACAGTGACAGCTGACGAAATTCATAGATTGATTCCAACAAGATGTTTCTGACAGAAGAAGCACCCATTACAGCAATCCAAGCAAGTTAATGAGATGAAGTTGCTGAACTACATATATACTAAATCAAGTTAGTCAGTCTAAAAATACAAAAGGTACTGTCAGAAACTGATTGTTGGACTTTATATCTACGAATAATGGAAATGGATTCATCAGTTCAGATGCATTTCAGATAATTAAGTCCACACGAGGATGGGTTGGATCGCAAACATATTTGTTGGTCTTAATTCAATTTTCTTTGATCAGTACTACGAGGCGTATATCGTGGTAGGTGCGGAAGGGTAATACTTGCGTGAACACGATTATGTTAAATTGAAATAGCTGATTCAACACCATATCGACACATGTTTGTGATGAATAGAATTTATTTGAAATTTAGAACGCAAAGATATTCAGTGGTATAGATTTTTAGAGTTAATTGAGAACTCGAATTGGCATGATTTACCGGGATCACTCAAAACGTTTAATTTCGCAATAAAATGTAATGAAATATTTCGCTACCTATTTTGCTGAAAAATGCTGGTATAATATGGAGGGTCGTCCATAAAATAAATAGTTTTCTGGTCAAACTTTATTTCCCTCGTATAGCATTAATTAGCCCGGTTAGCATCTACGGTATCCATAAGTCCACGTGACAAAGCCACTGGGAATTATAGGTTTCTACGATCTCCAATTTACTTTGGAGGAACCAAGTCTGATTATAGTGCCAATGAAACTAGCTGAATAGTTTTCAATGATTAAATACAGGAGTTTTGAAATGCTATCTTATAAGAAAAATCTTGAAAATCGCTTGCATTTTTTTCTAGAAAATCTATTCGATGCGTAATCGCGAGAATCAACCAAAATTTAAGAAAACGGTACTTCGGTGATAACTGAAACATGGAGACTCGTATTAAAAGGTTTTGCAAGAAAGATGAGCGCCAATAAAATGCTCATGAAATGGGAAATATATCGCTGTTACGATTTTTATATAAATTTATATAAGGAAATTCAAAACTACGCAAAACTTAAAAAATGCGTACTAATACTATTATGTATGTTTATAGGTGTTTAAACTTTGTAGATTGTGTGGCGTTTTATACTCATCGCCTATATTACTTTTAAGGGTATCTAGTCTCCAATTCAAAATGCAAAATAATCGACCTTGACCCATTCAACGATGAAGCAAAACAGTTCTACTCTGCCAGGCATTATGAGGCATGCACAGATAGAAAGCTTCTCACTTATGTTACGAAAAAGGACAATGTCGCCACCCTACATGTTAACACGTCACTGATGTCATCCTATAATCTAAAAAATGTGCAATGCTGCTATTCAAACATAACCAGAGATACAGAATCGAAATATCCCGATGACAGAATCAAGTGAGTATAACACTGAGACTGAAATAGAATACTCGTATGTAAATTGTAGATGCTCTTATTTGGTGAAGCTTTTCCATCATGCAGATGAATGGATTGTGTATTTAACACACAGTTTCACAAATGAAACTATTTTTCTTTCAGTGAAATATAAAAATGATCGAAATTATAAAAAAAGATTGATAACCACGTTATGTAATGTCATTTTGATCAACTGGCGCTATATTCCAGGACTAGCTAATGCTTGTTCAGTAAAAATTACAGTCATTACATTAAATGAGCTAAGACACATTTTAACCGATGCTATTCATCTGTTGCAGAATCTCCACGTGCCAAGACTTCACAAATAATGTAACTATTTACCAAGATCCTGTTCTGGTAAACTGTGCTAACGGTAAGGACAGCGTTTATAAAAATGTTCACGTTGCTATCACTATAACAAAAAACATCGAAAACAAGACCAAGAGAGCTGAAAACAAACAAAAACCTATCAGCGTCCTAATGATCGGCATTGATAGCATATCTCGTTTGAACTTCATTAGAACTCTACCTTCTACCTATAAGCATATTCAAAGCAATGAATGGATACCACTGTTGGGATACAACAAGATGGAAGACAACACTTTTCCGAATCTCATGGCTATACTGACAGGTTTTAACTTATCGATGTCGAACGAGGTATGCAACCCAGATGTATTAGGCAAGCTTGATACTTGTCCGATGATTTGGTACAACTACAGTAAGCTGGGATATGTTACGGCCTATGCAGAAGATGAAGCTGACATCAACACGTTCAACTATTTAAAAGCTGGCTTTAGAAATCCACCTACTGATTACTACTTCAGACCTTACGTTTTGGCAACGCACAAGCTACGAATCGTTACACGAGATAGAGTTTCTTATTGTACTGGCCCCGAGACATCTGGTGAAAGAATAATGAATCTTGCCAAGGATTTTTCGAATACTTTCAAAGGATATCCCAGTTTGGGATTGTTTTGGATGAGTAGCTTCAGCCACAACCTGATCAACTCCCCTTCACGCATGGACCTTAAAATCAAAGAGTTTTTGGAAAGTCTATCAAAAGAAGGAGTCACAGAGAACAGCATTATAGTGTTTTTCAGCGATCATGGTATCAGGTATGGTGACATACGGTTGTACAATACTGGATGGCTAGAAGAGAGGTTGCCTTTCATGTATTTCTCGTTTCCCACATGGTTTAAGAAAGAATATCCTATACTTATAGACAATTTCAAGGGGAACACGAATAGGCTAACATCTCCGTACGATGTTCATATGACGCTACAGCATGTTCTGTTATTAGAAGGAAGGATTTCCCAATACAAGCCAAGTGTCGGCTGCCCAACTTGCATATCGTTATTCGATCAGGTTCCGCATGAAAGAACCTGTGAGGAAGCTGGAATCGAGGTTCATTATTGTACTTGTTACGGGTATTTGGATGTAAGTCTTCCTCAAAGTGTAACGTTAAGTGCTGTACAGCTTGTTCTCGATGAGATACACAATCGCATCAAGTCTGAACCGCGGTGCTTGCATTACAAATTGGGTAGCGTACGAAGGACAGCTATTTCTCAAACCAGTCCGCATAATAATGAAACGTATTTACTAGTTTTATTAGAAACGATACCCGAAGCCTTCTTTGAAGCTACTTTGATTGTAGCTGGTGATATTTCTCTTGGGAACTTTTCGCTTACCCATAGTATTAGTCGGACAGATTTCTACAGTGGAAAGGATTGGTGTACAAACAAGCTTAAAAATTACTGCTACTGCCAGAGTAGAGGCAGAAAAATGTGAATTGAAAAGAGAAGCAGTGACAAAATTACAGATATAGGAGCATATCCTGGAAGGTTTAAAAATTAGAACAAAAACAAGTTTACTATGAAAACGTGACTGATAAAAATCAGAGGCAGGACAGAAGACGCGTTAAAAGATTTTATATTACACAGTTTATTTTACTCATTACTTTTATTACTTTGACTGCTACTATCATTAAGAATATAATCACATACGTTTATTGGTTTTAGAATTAGTTACATAAAATGTTATTATGTATAATATATTTCTGTACACTTTACCGTTTTCACTGTAGTTTTAAGAGACTGATTAAAGTGACAGTTGGTTTGTTAATAATAAATGTAAAAATGTTTATTCGCCGTTGGTTCCAGTTTCACTTTACTATTCTCTTGCTGCTTGTTAACTATTATATCTAGGGATCTTGATCAGTACTCATTCTGCATATGTTTAAACTAAACGATAATAGGAACGGAGAAATATCTTGTTTTTTCAAAAATTGTTAATTATAAAATCAAGCTGATTAAGCAAACTTGGGGTATTCAAGTATACCCTAAAGCAAAGCAATTCCAACAATAGCTCTCCTATGGACGAAAAATTAAGTCAAAACCCCTTGCCGTCAAGCTATAAGCAGATTATTGAACAGCCTAAATACAAACTAAATGGAAAACTGGAATACGATTTTCCCGAAGTAATCAAAGTAAGCATTTGGTTGGCTCGAATCGGTGCTCATTATTATGGATATCTTGGAGTAACGATTTCAATTCAGTTCAAGCTAGAATTGATGAGGGTCGGTGAGCTCCACCTATAATATTCTATTTCAAACGTATGTTATCTATACAATGTACAATTTACATTTGCTGATATATTATGTCCACTCCATATTAATGTATGATTTTAAATTTATCAATTTTTTTCATCTTCAGTACATAGATCAAGGCTACTGCTGTAGCCGAAACGTTAATAAAGTTATTTTCCAATCGCATGTTGATTTAACAGCGACCAGTAAAATTATAACATGAATCAAATAGCCAATAACAGAAGCTACATTGCACAATATTTGAACTTCAAAGTTGAATGAATAAAAAGCCGCTAATGTTGAATGCAGACAAATAAGAACTATAATTTAATTCATATTATAAAATTGGTGACTCCTAATTTCCATGCATGTTGCCTCTTTTGAATGTGGTCATTAAATTGGTTATTATTTACTAATTGGATGTTGTTAACTGATGTAGACCAATTTATTTACATTTTTGCTGGGTGATAGCGTATTTGTGACCTATGATTTATGTAACAAATAATATTTTTTTCTCCACGTCATAAAATGCCCTGCATTACTGCAAATAATTATTTAATTATTCAAAATTTCTCCATAGATAACATACGAATTATAATCCACATAACCATAGTTTCTCTCAAACTAGGAAAAACAATAAACAGAAATTCTCTTGTGTCATTAGGAACAGATTACAGTCTCACAACATATCCAAATCATCTGACGAAAAACTTTTCCTAAACCGAATTTTATTACACTTCGCCCAGGCTCTTAGAGTGGCACTCGAGTTCAGAATCAATTCTGAATCGGAGCAATATTTCACAAGATCCGCTTCCGAGTGACTAGTAGTTGATTTAGATTGTCTAACCAAACTGAGAGCCTTGCAGTTCCTGAATCCTTTTCTCAGTTCTCTGAGGATGTGTGTGGGATACTTCGGGAGGTTTTCCAGGATGAATCTTGGTGCACAGGATGTTGACGGCTCTGAAACCAGTAGTCATCATAAGTTCAAAACGGTTTGATGTTTTTGTTACCGCATAATTTCAATAAACACTACATCATGTGTGACTTATATGTTTCAGGCCTATTGTGTTGTATTTGAGTTTCATTTATAAAATTGTTGAGCTTCCAAAGGAAATGTTTTTAACTACGGCCGAAAAAGAACGGAATAGTCCTGCAACTTAGAAAAACTTTCCGAGTTCTCAGCAGGAGAGTTCTGATAATATTTTTTCTATTATGTTGATTACTCTGCAGCCAATGGCCACACTATATACAGAGCTCATATCAAACTTTCACAAATTCAAATATACCAACGAGGTGTGATCCTGCTCTATGGGAGATCGGTCTCGTGAAAACAACCCTTAAAAGGGACATAAAAAACATATCCATCAACTACAGACCTTTGAATCTTCTCTGTATTACGTCCAAGGTTATGAAGACTGCTATTAACGGGCAGCCTCTAAAGTACTTTGTTAAAAATAATATAAATTCTCGCAGTATGGCTTCCGAAGGCATAACTGTATGAGGGATCTTTTAGCCTAGGTCACCCACATTCGCGTCCGAGGTATTTCCCATCTGAGCCGGCGTTACCCAGGAATCTGCTTTCTTTTCAACGCTCTACAACCTAATATATAATACTCATAGAAACCTTACATGGGTGGTAAAACTATGCTATTCAGATCAAAGAAGGCATCGAAAAAATTATTAAATGGGGATCTATACATAGAATTCAGCTCAACCCACAGAATACTCAGACAACTACCGTGACATCGATATCACACTCTGGTCTTCTAACCGTGGAGGTGGCAAAACTTTAGTCATTCCATGAAGCTTCTGTATGTTAGCATTCCTGATACGATAATGTTGACTCCAAGGCACCTCTTGGAGATTCTGGATTCAGTCCAGTAAAGATCAATAAGTTCAGTCGATGCACTTGATTAGAACCTCCACAGTCTGGAACAGCTGACTACTCCGTAATAATTACAAAAAGAAAAATAAGGATCTGGTAATAGCGAGACTTGATTTTACATCTATTGCTTTTCAGGCCGTTGCCTTGCCAGTTATACCATAATGCCCTAGTACTATATGGATTCGAGGAGGATAATCTTCAAATTAAAGTAAGATCATCTTCATCACGCATCAGTATTTCTCTAAATTACGAAATTTCATACCCGGTTCCTCCGGTTGGTTTCTAGTGACCACATTGGAAAGATGTTCGTAGGAAGGTGGAGGTGAATTGGGTACCCTAACTGGTGTTGTTTGGCAACTCCTGCTCGTACTTGCATTGGAACTGAGCCTTTCAACATTCGACGCGGTTGGTACATCCATAGATGAACAAGCTTCTCTAAGCTGATCTGTCGATTTTGATATGTTGCACTGTAAGCATCTGGAAAAAAACTAGTAATAATATACGCAGGGAAGCATAAGGCGTAGGATTGAAAAAAAAATTTGCGAAATATGTATTTAATAACCAAATAAATGCAGCCTAGGATCTCTCCTGTCCCTTCTTAGCGACGCTCTTACAAGTTTTAAATATATTTACTTAAAGGTAGTCACTGAAGAACGTAATGGTATTTAAGTGGTGCCGAGGCCTAATATTTAATAATTTGAAAACGGTTCTTGTTTTTAACATGCCTTTATATTTTTTTGATTCTGTATTGTACTTTGAAAAAGGCTGCACGAGGCAGCCGAAACGTCGGCAAAGCATAAATTATATGTATGTGGTTTCGATTAGCAGCCAGCAGAAAAGAGTTAGTATAAAAATATAAAAGCGTTTCGATTTTTATAAAACGCGTCAGTAAAAGAAAGGGTTTTATTTGTGAAACTGTGTGATAACTACACAATTTTTTATCTACATGATGGATGAGTTTCACCAAGTAAGAGCATCTACAATCTACGTGATCCAGTTTCTTGTCGCCACGTACCAACGCCGTACATTGTCGCGGGGCGCCACCAAGGGGGAAACAATGCAAAAGATTATTCGTAAGGATTAGATTCCGTAAATGTCTCACTGGTATAGATGTATCATGGAATTGTACAAAAATTACCTCAAATAATGTGTATTAGGACAATTTGATCAAGAATTCTATATGACGATTGTTACAAACTTCCGGTCCAATTAGATGCGATGTTATGAAATCAAAAGTCAAGCGAAATTTTGCATCTACAGATGACATCCAACTACAAATTACTTCACTGAGATTAAATGGATTATAGTGAACTATCGATAAATATTAAAAAGTTTTCAGGCATAAGGAAGATTAAAAATTGATCACAAAATTTTAATAAAGCACTCTATCACAAAAAGTAATCCCCTCTATTTTGGAGAAAATCATTCGCAGTCCATCAAAGATTGCGACACAGCTAATTTGCTAACTGTAGAATACTACTTGACTATGTTCGAATTTTACTATTTGTCTTCAAAACTGTTAAGTGTCGTTTGATATACATTACTTATATGTTTCTTAGAATTTACTCAACTCTATGACGAACAATGTGAGATTACACTCCTTATCTCCTCATACTCTTATCATGTACTAACCTTTTTTCTTGCAAATTCCCTTCAGCTAAACTTTCATAGTACTTAATTTTCACCAGCTCACTATAGTCTGGTGGTGGTTCATAATCTGGTGGATCATCAGGAACTATTATTTCCTCTTCCACATCACCTACACTTTCTTCTGGAAAGATATTCACCAAATATCACTATATAACCACAGTTCACTTTAGCCATTTGAGGTACCCAAGAAATTAAGTTTTCAGCATGATCTACTTTGGTTCCCCAAATGTTAAATGGAATTTCCAAATAATTCATGAAGCACCATTTCCTTGTAAAATGAATATTCCTATCGTACTATCAACGTACTCCAGCACACGTTTTGGAAAAAAACTGATTTCCACACCCACCATATCCGAGGTGGTATCTAGAAATTCCCTTGTTGCTTGAATTCGTCATACATTTGCTCAAGAACAGTCTCCATGTCGTCCTCTGCATCGCTATCTCATAGTGGAACTTCCACAGGTACGGTTGCACTAGCCGAGAGCAATAAGCCAACCTTTTTGCATTCATATCCCTGACATGCTTCTTCAAATTTGCGACAATGATATACTTTAGATGCCACTGTAATCGTACAATGCAAAGAGGAAGCCTTCTCCAACTTCAGCAGTGATCTTCCCTTTATAGTAGGCTGGTTTTTCAACGTGTAATGAAATATTTTTTGTTGAAAACGCATATTGGTGTAGATGTATGTTGGTTTTACTTAAAGTGTATGAAATTTTCTCTACTTTCATTCATGACATAAGTATGCAAGCTGAGTCAGGGTTGAGATATTGTGAGAAAAACTACTTTTTGACATCATTTTTCCAAAATGACGATGCAGGTGCTCAAAATACGAGATGGCGAAGTGGAAATTCAAAAAGTGCTCGTCTAAATCTAGGGAAATATAATCTCCTTTTTAAGCACAAAATGACTGCACTAATAAGTAATGTCATCATTGTGTATTTTTGATTGTTAACAATTGTGTTTGTTTACAACAAACATAGCACGCACTGAGCGTATACATACCTAAAATCGCATGTATAGTTTCAATATGATCTTGAATCCGTCTTTGGTGCTTAGCTCTTATGTTCACCCTGTATAATAGAAGTGCCATGGCCAGTATCACCCCTATCAAGCCTGAAAGTACAGCGTCATGTATTGCATGATTCTGTACGTAGGTTGGATAACACTACTCTTTAATAGTATACGTAAATTTATAGCAGAATGTTGAATGGAACTTAATAGAAAACTGCTTGGCCTATCATATGCTGACAATTGTTTCTTTCTAGTAATAGTATTACGTTTAGCAGTGCTCCTCTAATAAGATACCACAACTTTGACACAGGGCTTCCCACATCGCGTCTCAGGATTTGTATTACAACATATTTAAAACCGCTGTCGCAGCATTCACAGTGGCTCCAGTTGCGCTGTGAGAGGATATATTTCTATTCACATTGACCTTCAAACGCTGTAAATTGTACTAGTGACTCGGTATGATTAGAAATATCAGCTCTGTCATGTATCATGGTAGAAGCTATAGAATATGGACAAATCATATGCTTTCCATCTTTTGTAGAGTCAGACGCATCCACTTGAAGTACTGCTCTGCTCTGGATTTTGTACAGCAGCTTAAGAAAGTATTTCAGATGGCACTCGACACATGGCAATATTCTAGAGATGGTCGGTCTGTGCCTTATAAAGTAGTAGTAACCGCTGTTTCGGTTTATAAAAT
Source organism: Bruchidius siliquastri (assembly GCA_949316355.1). Classification (NCBI taxonomy): domain Eukaryota; kingdom Metazoa; phylum Arthropoda; class Insecta; order Coleoptera; family Chrysomelidae; genus Bruchidius; species Bruchidius siliquastri. Next base: position 30,501,044 of record OX438534.1, read on the forward strand.
TTTCTGGAGCGGGTAGAATTCTCAGGGTCAGACCCCGACCAGGCAGGGGTCGCCCCAGGACATTTTGCTGTTGAATTCAGTCCCCAGAAGCTTTATGGAAGATGACTCGATTGTTGGATTTTCTTATCGGAGTTGTCGAAGGTTTAAGCCTATTATTGCTCTCACAGCTTTCCCTACTATACTTTGGTAGGTATCTCTTGAACAGTGACTTTCGTTCCACTATGAACTCATTCGCCCCAATCTTGGTTGGCTCTCTCATTTCAATGATATTCATAGTCCACTCATCTACGGACTGACTGATGTGCAACTTGGTCACTCCACATAAGGGTTTTGGAGTTTGTCCCCCTTTTCGTTTTCTTTCTGCCTATCGTTTGCATGTATTCAGACCAAAGATCTCTTATATCGGATTTAAAGAGAAAACGGCATAGTTTCAGTCGATCAATCTACGAATATAAATACCGAAACTACGAGTTGAAAAAACAAAAGAGCATGCGGTAGCGTCTAAGAATCTTTATAAAACGTTTTTATTTGATAATTTGGAATGATCTAACTTCCAATATATACCACCTTATTAAGGTTTTCATTATGGATTTCTTGCAGTAAGCATTTTGCTGCAATAATTCACAAATACTGTAAATTAGACTTCTTTAGATGCTTCAAAAGCTTTTGAAATTGGTTCACAGGCAATGCAAATTTAGTTGAATCCACGTTTCAACATAAATTGGCTACTGAGACAAGAATCATAGGTAATCAAACTGTCCAACTGTAATTCATGGCTAAAGCACAAATTCTCAATCACGTTTTTAACTAACTTTTTCCATTTTGCAAATGTTGAATGTCATTTCATAATGATGTACAATTTAGTCGAAAACAAGAACTGTTATCCAACCTACGTATGATATGTTTGTATACCGAAACTGCAAGTTAGGAAGACAAAAGTAGCCGTGGTAATGTCCGAGTACGGTTCTATCTTGGGGAATAGGAAGTTGGGAATCTTTGAGTAGTCTCGATGGTCCTTCGGATCTGAAAAAATGAAGTAATTGTTTATGCTAGTCATTGATCTGCTATCTACAGGAGTTACTTTTCAAGTTTTCAAAAAACTTGAGAATGATTATAATGGTAAATTGACTTATTGCTTTTGAAATTATCTTACGATATTTATGCAATGTCTTTGATATGACATCTATCTCATAATAATACTGACAACAAAGCCTACCTATACCTTGTGAGCAATTTGCTGACTCATCACTATTATCTCCACAATGGTCAAAGCCATCACAGTTCAGCAAAACAGGAATACATCTCATATTTTCGCAGAGAAAGTCGGACCCACCAAAGCAATCTATAATTGTATTAAAATATATTATTAGGATTGTACAGCAAAAATCTCTCAAAATTGGAGATCACAATATTTTTCATAGGTGAAACCGAAACCCGATTGATTGATTTATGATGGCTTCTAAGCTGATGAGCGAAAACGTTAGCCACCTAATTGAAACCATAAGGAATTTTATGGGTTTCCATTGAAATCCGTAAGCGAAGAAAATAAAAATTAGACGCCAGTGGGGATCGAGCCCATATCCTCCTGCTTTCTAGACAGATGCTTTACCGATCACTTATCTCGATAATGCCAAGCAAAACATCAAATACTCCACAGAAAGTACTTACCCCGCGCAAATCTTCATTCAAATTGTACAGTTCGATCTCGGTTAGAAACTTAGTGGAATTGCGCGGGGTTGCCTCCACACATTTGCCGTTCTTCTTGGTGGTCTCGCCATAGCTATTTGGTAAGGCGTCTGACTAAAATGAGGTTGTGGGTTCGACCCCCACCGACGACAAATCTTTCTATCTAATTTTTATATTTATTAACACAAACTTTGCATAATAACAACATCCAAAACGATGATAACCTTATGTACGAGGGTCACGCTGAATGTCTTTAGATATTCCTAATCTATACAAGTTTAAACAAGTTTGAGCACGCAGCTATGTTGTCTAACGTTGGAGGTGCACGCAAAGTCAGCGTTCAGTAAAACAAGCGGAATGTCACGAAAGTTTAGTGAGTTGCTTTGGGGACTCTGCCTCTTCTAGGGCTACAGTTTTTAATTGGTTTGTTGAGTTTAAGAGGCCGGGTCTCACTCGATGGTGAACCTCCCACTGCTGTTACTCCGGAAACTGTAGAAGCTGTGCAAAATATGGTAAAAAATAACGACATATAACTTACACCGAGATTGAGGCTTCTCTGGGGATTGGATCGGCAGCGGTCTGAACAATCATTCATGATCACCTTCGCCTAAGGAAGCGGTGTTCCAGATGGGTGCCACATTTGTTAACCAGTGAGTAAAAAGCAATGAGAGTCAATTCGGCTAAGTTTACGCTTGACAAATTTGATAATGAGCACAGTAAAAACACTTTTTAATATCGTAACCCGAAACTAAGCAGCAGTCATTAGTTTGGTGCTTTGAAAGTGAGCAGCCTCCAACGAAAATCCGTCGTTCCAAAAGTGTTAGAAAGAAAAGGGTCGCGTCTATTTTTTCTAAAAGTGGATAAATCACAACGATAGCCTTGGAAAATCAAAGGACAGTTGCTTCTGAATGGTATTTAACCAAATGTGTTCCTGTAGTCTTCCAACAACTATGCAAGAGCCGTCGAAAGACTGGTTTGCGGGGTATTCAATGGCACCATAACAACGCACCCACCCACAGCGCAACAAGAACACTCGATTTGTTTGCTGAATAGGGCATTAAACTGTTGCCTCACCCACCTTGTTCTCCGGACCTAGCTCCGTGCGACTACTTCTTATTCCCTAAGATCAAAGAAATTAGCAACCCTTCAAAAAAGAGTTGGTCACAAGAATTTGACAGGTGGTTGTACCGAATGCGTGAATGTATTGAGGTAGGGGGAGAATATGTTTAAATAACAGAATAAAGTTTTTTAAAAGAACCTTGTAGTTTTTCTGTATCTAAAAACTCTCAGCGTGACCCACGGACATCGGTTTGTTATCTGACGATTACCTTTATAATTGAAAGCTGCATAAACAATAGCTAAACGAGTTTGTGGCATGAAAACACCCCTAAGTCGTACATAAAATCCTTGAGTGATAGGTACCACATGCTCTTTTTGTCTGGAAGAGACGTAATGGGCCATGGGGTATTTTAAAACTTCCACGTATGGTTGACTAGAGGTCAAGCCTTGCCGTATTGTCAATTCTGTTGTACCTGCTGAAAAGGAACTGAATAAATATCATAACATAGAACTCTAAATGTTTCTGCATATCAGCTTTCATAATCTAAGCTGTGTTATTGTTGTATAAAAAAAATAAGAATGTGAATGTTATACGATGAATTATTCTATAAACGTGTTTATAACAGAACATGCAAACAAATTGAGTTGCATAACTGGAATAAATCCAATTTAGATTTGCGATACGACACCCTGGTGTCAGATAAATATTTTATATGAAGCTTACATCAAAGCAAATAATGTAAAAACTTACCAAAATCTAAAAATGTCGCTACTTTTACGTAAAGATGGGTTTTCCTGTGGAAATATACTTCGGGTGGTTTTATAATCCATACACAATCATAAAATTTTGTACCGTCCTCCACCATATTCATCATGGTAATACCACCACCCAAATTGTTCACATATCCTCCACAACCTTGAACACAAAATTGAAAAAGACGATTAAAGAGAATCAAAAAATAAATTATTCATTTTCACCATATACTAAATTAGAGGGGTGCATAAGGGAATAGTATTAATAGTTATTCAATGAGGTGAAACACAATCGTAACGTCTTTGTAGTTAATTGATTTGGCATTTGAAATTTCCTCCATATTATATATTTTCCAAATACCATAAGATAAAATCGTCGCTATCCGCTGATTAAAACCTAATGCGATTGACTGATCTGTCTTTACTAACGCTTCGGCTGCTTCAGCAGCCTTCATTAAAGTACAATATAAAACAATTATGATTTCCAGGTTCAATTTAATCATATTGTACTATGGTACAGCCTGACGATGCAGCCGAAACGTAAGTAAAGGTATCTCAGTCATTCGTACGTGGTTTTACTCCGCGGGCAGTAGAAAATATAAGATATAAAAATAATTTCATTCAACTGTTACCCATTGCGCTACAGTTTTCGAGATCTTCATATATGCAAAGTCAACTTGGGCCACTGTGTATCCATACGTTAAACTTGCCTATATTTGGCTTGAAAGCCAGATCATCCAACTGCCCCAATATGAAGGAATACGATGCTTTAAATCCGTAGTCAGATCCACCGTTTGCATAAAACTTTAGACTCATCGATGGACCATTGCTGATAATTACTGGTGGTCTGAACGTATTTCCGGACATTACGTACATCCTTTGACCGTTCCAGTCAAAAAACTAAAAACATAAGTAGTATTAATTGTATTTGTTTGTCTGCGTCTAAAAGCTAGTGTATTTCTTGTATTTTAATGTAACCGATATATGTATAATAATTTTATATGTTCAAATTATGGTGAAATTGGTGCGTCACTACAGGCAACAAGAATAATAAAATCTTCAGGTCTATCAGTGCCACCAAGCTTGACTTTCAGGCCCTTTATCCAGTTTAGCTAGTTTTAAGGACGACAGTAGTTTATGAAGAGTTTCTTTGACAAATGTGCATGCATTGCATACATACATACATACATTTTTTAAGTTGCTCATTCGTTTAAAAGCCCTGAGAGGCTAACATTCTTTTTTTGAAGTCGGTTAAAAATATACGACCAGGGTTAACATCAACCTAGAATATTTTACGTTACCCACACAGGTGCCGAATTTGAAAAAACTGCCTTGACTAACTCACCTCCATAATTGAAGAATCATCAACCAAGAAATCGGTGAATAGCAGACTTATTCTACATGGTTCAACAGACGTGCAGGTGATTATATACTCAACGGCTAGATCTATTGGATAGAGTTGCGGGAAAAATGCTGATTCTATGAACTGACTGGCATTGTTCATGTTCGATAAAGTTGGGTATCCAGCAACAGCCACCCTGTTACCTTGAACATATTTTTAAAATACAATTACATGATTTTAATCAGGTGTGTTGCCTCTGTCAAGGCAAAAAATCATTAGAAATGAGAAAAATGGTGAATGCGCTTCGAAATTTGGTGCACACAATCGGGGGCAATGCGATATAAATATGTTACAGTCAGGCACACAACATGGTATATTCATTATCATAAAAACTGAAACACCTGGTAAAAAGCTAGGTAGGCGATCCAGAGGCTCGGGTTATCTTTCGCTCCAGAAAAGTGTATTCTCCATAACAGCAGGTCGAGTTTACAACGCTCCGAACTAACCTCTCCCGAAAGTCGTTCTTTTGAAGAACCTTGGCATCCAGTCCAGTCTACATCAATTCAAGGTCAATGTAAATCGATATTTATAATCACGCAGCGCTTATGGAGCGCGATAGGCATTTGCATGGGGCTATCTCTGAAAAAGAGAAATGCCCTGAGAATGTACAAACCCGGCAGAGCGTCTGGGCATTCTTTCAATTGAATGATCGATGGCTGCTTAAGGAGCTGCATCTCAAGCAATTTGAATTTAATTCCTCAACTCTGAAAATTACTATGTTTTTCTAAATTGTTTACAGTATAGAATTTTATTTAAGGACGCCCTGAAAAGTTATAAGTTACATGAGAGAGATGGACCTCTGAAAGGTTTTCTCAATATTTTCCCAAGAATGACAAGAAAGCAGAAAACTCCTGAGAGCGTCATTATTAAACCTAAAGTACACTTACTTTTTGTGAAATAATCCAGTGTGAAAGCGTGTCCATATTCGTTATTGTAAATAAATGTTATCGCAACGTTCCTTGTTTGACTCACGTAGGACAGCTGAGAAGTGTTGCTTTTAATAAACCTGCCACAGAATTGCTCTCCAGATGTGTCTTCCACATGTGGTTCGTATATCCAGACGTAGTCGCAGCCGCAAGTGTCGATCACAGGGGACCGTCCACAATTCCGGGATATGTTTAAATATCTGCCAATAATAAATTAAATAGACTAATTTGATGATTCATCAACAAAGATTTCAATTAAACATGCATTTTATCATTACGGGAGTTTATTGATGCTGTACTTCACATGCAATGGTACTGAAAGACCTTAAATCTTATATGATTTGAAAATTGAAAATTCAAATTTCATCTAAATTTCCAAATATTCTCTTTCTTTCAATGACGGATTTCCATTAATATCTATAATATAAATCAGTATTTATAATATAGATCAGTACTTATAATGTAAATATAAACGTGTCGCTGAAAGAAAGATAGTTTTATTTGTGAAACTTCTTTATTAATCACAATTTTTCATCTGAGTTGATGGAAGAGTTTCCTCAAGTGAGCCTTTAGCAATCTACGATCTGCTTCATCACGAAAACCGTTATCTAAAGCTAACTATGATGATATGATGCAGCATGACTTAACAATCACTTCCATGACGTTTGGTAGTATAAGAATACTCTCATTGTGCAGATGTGTCTTAAAAAATAACTGCAACTTACCGAAACTGAATCTCAATTATACAAGAAGGACAAGTGACGAACTCAACTTTGCATCGACTGTACGTAGATGTACGGTTTCCATCCACCACATTGTCCTTGAAGTCAGCCACCATAGATCCGCCTTCGCCATGCTCCAAAAAGAATTTTTTGCCTTGGTGTAACCCACAAATGTCGTTGTACTGACATTCTACCAAATGCGATATTAACAGAAGGACAATTATGGGCAACATCTGATTATGTGCTGTTTATCGCCTCAGGTGTTTTCGAGAGAAACATGTTTGCAAGTCTATTAACGTCGGAAACCTTACAGTCTAGCGAAATCTTGTTAGCCGTATCGTAAAACGATGGTCTAATTTAATGTATCTGGTTATATAAGTGTGCATAACAATATACGAAATGCATGTAGGATCATGGTTTATTGAAGGGTCATGGGTCATCCGTGGGTTGCAATTATTGAGAGCGTTTGAAGCTTTTATCTTTTAATCAGTTATCTATTTAGGTACACCTAGCTACCTAAATCTATTGTTAATTTTCCGTAGATTTGCATCCAATTTGTTATTATAACAACAAACTGATAGAAAAACAAATCTGCAAAATCTCAATTTTGCAGCGCAGTTTTTTGTAAAAAATAATTTTACTCCGGTAAAACAACTTCAGTGGTTTATTTTTCATTTACCCGTAAATCATAGATTTGCACCAAAAACTAATTTTAAATAAAAGAATTCGTCGATAAATTTCACGGGCTTTGTGAAGTAAATTTACAGCACCGTATTTTTCTCTATCCAAAGAGAAAGTAGACCACTTTTGGGTGCCACTATGAACTATGGCAACGCTGTTCCCCTCGGTAGGTGCTGCCGCTAGCCACAATAGGAAATTTTGTCAGTTGATAAATGAAAGATGAAAAGAGAAAGGAAACGCAGTGTTGCCACTCGGTGTGACGTTTCGCCAATACATTAATAAGGACGGTCTATTAACGTGGCTAGTGAAAAAACTACGTTAAGTTTCTTTGTTAAGCTACCAATAAAAACTGACTTTACCAACGTTTTGGCAGCCTTTTTCAAAGTACAAAATGAGAAAATATAAGGTTTCGAAAGTACGATGACATGAGCATTATTTAATAATATCTAATCTCAATCTGTTTCCAAGATGACAGTGTTTTGTTATTAATTTAGAACTGGGTGCGCGTTCGCTTTTTAGCTATCATCGCAAATGACACACATGATATAAATTAGATAAGGCATGTTCGGTTTTCCAAGTGGGAGAAGAACAATAGAAACCCAATGGCGGCTTATCCACAACAGCAAAAAAGCACGTGAACCCCCAAACAGGGGCGGTGAGATATAAGAAACTGAGGCTATGGTCAAAAAAATAATATTGTTTGCTTAGGGGTCCGGACAGTTTTAATCCGATCCTGGCAAGAGGTTTCTTTTGCTTTTCAAGTTATTCGTCCGATATAGAGGAAGATGGTTACTATGAAGGTTTTCAATAAGGACCACTACAGTCAATTGAAAAGTACAAAACAGACCCCAAACTAAACGTATTGGTGACCCTTGATGCTCTACATCTAGATCACAGTTCACTAAATGGCGGACCGCCGACTGTTTTTTTGTTTACCATAATAATAAAACAATATTCAGGTTTATTTATTCATTCATGTTTATAATCATATTTTAACGTATTATTTGAATTACCTATATATCAATTTAAGGTTTAACAAAGTAAATAGACGTGATGACGGGCAGAAGTAGACTTGGACCTCTCTGTTGTCTGTTCTGTAAGAAAGTAGATACAGACCGCGACAGTTATATTTAAAAAAGCAGACTCAAAATGAAACTAATTGGTGATCCCTCCTCCATATCAATGAGGGTTCAATTACATAATTCAATGCGTGTCGTTGCGCCATCTGCTAGAACTTCGTGGAACCGAGTAAATGTCAAGTGATGAATCCAACGGTAACACACCGCGATAAAGAAATCACAATAGATGTCGCGAGGGGTTACGATCTGATATCCGACAACCTGTAAACCATGACTGGTTTTCAAGGTTGCGTCCCGTGAACCGTCGAAGGCCGACAGTCCCCGGGCAGCTCAATAATTCCATCAGCTGATTCTGATAAATATTTCCCTCGAACAAGTGGCAAGAAGCTAGACGTGCGACGGGGCACATGTGCGGCGTAAATATCTGGTTTGACATCGCTAGACTTGACGAGTTGACGATTAGTCAGTGAAAAGTCGCCGGAATGATCGACATGACACTGGAAGAGGACCTGCCAGAAGAATTTAGAGGCGGAACCCTGAGACTCAACTCCGAACACAAGCAGATCGAGCCGCCCAAATCGCCGAATCCCGTTAGTGGCGATAAGGATAGCGAGCTGCAAGGCCAGAGTAACTGCCATTGGAGGAATGCTTTTATTGCGCCTTTATCTTCTATACCTAAACAAAGTAAGTTAATATGATATGTATATATCATTATAAATATTAAATTAGGACTGGATACCCTACTTAGCTTGTTCTCATTTACAAAGTAGTGTTTCCTAATGTCTGATGTCTATGCTTGCAGGTTTTTATTGACCTCTGGACAGTGCACACGATGATTTTTATAACTAATAATGTATGTGGAATTGCTTAATGATATGCGTATAATTTCCTCATCAGATGTTTATGATCAAGTGTTTTTGTGTTCACCTATTACTTACTGCAGACTTCGATCGTTTTTTTGCAAAGTTATCTGTTAGTCAATGTTTAATCTCATGCCAATCTCATGTTATTTCATGAATTTTTTTCTGCATTCTACCTGCGAACCGCATCTCATTTTACTTTACATCAGACTCATGAACATACATAATGTAAGAATATACATTTTCACTCTATTCCAAAAAAAATTAAATTGTATACATTTCTTTAGGACACTTTTTAGAATTGTTAATATTTTTCTTATTTTCTTGCCTTCTGTTTCAGCAACGACTGTTACAGGCAGATTAACTCTCTATTCCATGAGTAGCAGTATTAGCTTAATCACAGTTTTGATTGGATTTTAGAACTGTTGATCCACTTGAATTAAGTTTTCGAACTAGTGAAACTAATGGACATTTTTGAAGATTATAACTACCATTATTCGAGTATTTTTAAACTAATACCCTTGCATAGGAAACTTAATAGAAGCCATTTTTTTGGGGTCGCTTGTAAATAATATATAATTGAAGATAAATATAACATATGCGCATATTTTCAGTATCAGAGTCGATTTGGAGCTCTAAAGGAAGCAAAGATGTGCCACCAACTCCAAACGAAGACACCGAGAAGAGTCTGCAACCATCGTTTGTCATAAAGGAAAACCCCAGCAATTTCTTCACCTTCAGAGATGGAGTGGTTGACAGAGCTGTTAGAGAGAGCGTCACTCAATTCTTGGATCTTGAGACAGAAGGCCCGATTTTGGCGGCTTTCTTGCTTACACAGTGAGTTACCTGTTTCTATATAGGATTTAGTCGCTATTCTTGTAGTAAAAATGCTTATATATATTCTGCTTTATTTTGAGTCCTTTTTCAAGAAAATTTGGTGCAACCTTTTCTTGAAAAGATAGTGAATGTGAATGTCATTTATGCACGAATGCCCATATTTAAAAAAATGCCTAAAATTTTGAACGACAGCATTTTTTTCTGAGTGTGTCTTCAAATCAGAAAAATGTATCTATAAATTTCACATTAGTTCAGATGAGTCTTGGGTGAATTTTGTACATCAACGTTTAAACTGCTCCTGATGTAATTAAATTTCCATTTTAGGATCAATCATTGGGATACTGATAAAGAACGTTTAGTGCTGCTAACAGCAAAAAATCTGTTAGTGATCAAGTATGATTTTATAGCACTGAAAAGGATGGGATGCCGTAAAATACCACTGACTGATATAGATGGCGTAGTCGTTGGAAATTTGGTATATCCGAGTGGATCGCTTATACCGTAAGTTCATGTAATATTCATTAGTTTTGCGGAAATAGCATTAAATTACTCGTTTGCCACTTTTTAGATACGGAGGGAATATAACTACACCGAAATTTAATGATGTATCGAGTTGGATAATAACGAATTATTCTGACTACAAAAGTCAGATAATCATCCTAACCTCATATGTAATTTTAATTGTTCATGTTCGGTCCATCCAGTTCCACTGCATTTCGTAAGGAGGACTTAACTAATAATCAGGACAACTAGATTAACCAAGATCAAACTGTACAGGTTGGACAGTTGCAAAGACGAATTACGCAGGGGGGGGGTTACCTTTAATCGCGTATTTACCACCTGTCTCACCATAGTTTGACGGTAAAGCGTCTGCCTAGAATGCATCAGGTTGTAGGTTCGATCCCCTTGGCGAAACATTTTTTTCCTGATTATTAGTCATATTAATTCGGATTATATAGTTTTTACCTCATTATCTGAGTAGTGCATCCATATAAAGACGTAGTGGGAAACTTGAAAAACTTTTGGATAACTCAAATCTTGCAAAATTACTAATTAATTTGTGATTTGGTATGTACAATTCTCATTTATATTTTAATGCTGTTTCTTAGCTTGGTAAGCTGCAGAATTATTATCTGAGTTCTATCTATGCAGTAACTAATCCATGACTCGAGCTCCTGGAGTTGTTACGAATTATCGGAAGCCCTCAAAAAGGTTCAATTCCGCAACGCAATTTAATGAAATATTTGGCTGTGTTGTGTTGAACAATCCTAGTGTATAATATAAATACTGCCTGTTATCCGTCATCAAAAATAAAATCCAGTTAACCATTCAAACACTGGGCATTTTATTCTAAGGGCCAGCACCATTTGGCCTGGCTCGCGGCTAGAGATATGTAAGTGCACGTGATGAAAACCACTAGAAAGAATTTTCTCTGTATGTGTTCGCCTTCCAGACATGATACAGACTCGTAATGTAATCGCTCGAATTTGAGATACGATTTTTTTTGTTTTATGATTAGCACCATGTTATGCATTTGTGTTGGCGTGTTTAATCTTGACAAAATACTTCAAAACGAGATTTCTCACGAGCTATACTACAATGATTTTTAGTAGTAAGTAAATCAGTTTAGTACTGGTGTTGTTCATAAATATATTGGTCGTTGGTGTGTATTGTGAGTTGCAAAATCTGAAAATGATTTTTATTCTACAATGTCACAAAAAAAATTATTTTGAAGGTCTTGTTATTGAAAGGTCTTTAGAATAAATAAGTCGGCTAATTGTTAGGAGCCTGGAAATTGACGTCAAATCAAAGTAAGACATTGAAAAATACTGATTTTGATAATAAACTTACCCGGAAAAGGCAGTTTAAGGGTGCAATTTCGCAGTGATATATAAAAAAAAATTGGGATATTCGAATCTGTGTCTCTAAAATTTCTTGCTGAGGTCGTAGCCGTTCAGTCACCGCACGACGGTGACAAGACGATCTAAGGCGTCCAGTAAGGTACGCTTTCAGCCTATACCTCCAAAATAACGCTCTACTAATAATCTCACAGCGTCTATTTACGAGTAGGGAATGAACAGTTAATCTGGAATATTCTGCAGCTTATTCCTTCCCGATGTTCTGCCACAGTCCCCGCACATAGGAATTGATGCTTTACTTTCAGCAAAATCAACACACTCGCTAACGGTATGTCCAGTATAATGGAAAACTGCTTTTTCAAACGACGCTATAAAAACGACGAATCAGAGCAAGACAATCTCTATCAAAATAGGTATTTTATAGATGTACATATGGCGTTGTTTGTGTTTAGTAAGTGTGATTGCATTGATTGTTTTGATTTATTTGAGTGAGCATGTACCTTTTAAGTAGAATGTAATACAGTGTGGGTTTTTAACGGTGGATAACTTTGAACAACACATAATAGTACAACGTCCAAAACACACTTTACACTTACGGGTAATGGGAGGATTCAATGAATTAATTTCAAAAACGATAAATATAACACTTTCGTGTTAAATATATACCCCGGAAGTGCTGTAGAGTACTGATAATGACAAGTGACCATGTTATATCGCGGAATGCCTAATAGCCAGCAATCCGGAGTGACGAAAGGGCGCCGGCTTCGAAGAATAATCTTGTTTCTTTATTAACTGATGAAATAAAATTGTCTGCAGCTTACTGCACAACCTGGCCAACACTGGTATATATATTTGTGCATATGAATATGCTAGAAGCTATAGTTTATCCGTATCCGGATCAAAAAATTTTGCTTAAGTATGGTATTAAAAATTCACTCTGTATAATGTAGATATCGAATTTATGAGCATGAATCATATTATTTGATCCTCAATTGAGCATCGAACTGTACCAATTGCAGGCGTTTTCAATTGCTAAGCGCCAAATTACTTAGGGGAGCCCAATATTGATTTTGGGATTTACTTAAGGGCGGTAGATTATCATATGGGGTACGTTGCACCCTGTTGAGTACTTCGACCATACATGTGCCCTTTATATAGAGCCGTGCGTATGGGGCAGTCAATCCGAATAGTAAAATAAATCAACTGTTGGAAATGCTCGAGCGGGTCCCGAGTAAGGGATGGTGATTCAATTATATTTTGAAAAGTGAATTCTAGGGGATAGTAGTTGCACATACTTTCAGAATAAAGGATCATTCCGACACTCTAGATGATGGTCGAATTTATTTTTTATTTTGAAGGAGATAATTTATTCAATGATAACGGGAAAAATCGAATCAGCCGATTTCCATAAGCCGGAGTAACAGAAATCAAGTTTACTGTGCAGCAGAACCGTCTGTACGAAAATCTGCCGAGTTCGCGTATTTCAAAATTTCGATTTTTTGCATTTTCAAAAAAGTAGTTAAATGTGTTATTGCAAATGAGTTATGTTTGACAATCTAGTCATATAGAACATATTTTTTTTCTGTTGTAGCGTACTCTTTTAATGCTTGATCCGCTAATGTGAACATGTAGAGCACTGCTTCAAGTATTAAACACAAGCAATTAAAATGTTTGATTTAATTATCTGGTTATCATACTTTCACATCTATGATATTTAAGGTACTCTTTATCATTTCTAGGGACCGTAACATGAAAGGCATACGCTTATTACTCAGACAGGATAAACCAGAGACTTTGGCTTCCAAATGGAATCCCTTCAATGATGATGTTCCTTATTTGACGTTCACTTTTCACCCTTTATTCTTCCATAAAGGTGAGATACTAACTAATATTTCAGGAAACATCGAAGTTAGTGAGTGAGTTATTCGAGATAAGAGCTTTAGGCCAAAGTCTCAAATATACCTTATCAGATTTTACACATTTTTCCTCGCCCATACAATATTAATTAGACCTTATATGTATAGTAATAAGCAAAAACCTACTGCAGTTCTTAAAAGGAGTGACAAAATCAAAAACTTGAATTTTTGCCGCCACTTGCCACCTGGCGCTTAGAGTTGAATAATATCGTATATGAAAAGCACCTCTTTTTGCTTGAACGTTGAGCTTTGGATACATGTTATAGATTGCACTGATGAGAAACTTCGAAGTCTGTACAACCTCGACCTGTTCGTCGACCATATTTGTGCCGCGGTGTCCAAAAGCAAAGAGAACAGCGTCATCTTGCAGCACAACATCCTGTTGGAGAACTACGTTGGCATCGGGTCCATTATACACAATAGACACTCCCTGGGGTTCTTTAAGGTCCGAGGGAAGTTTAGTTTCTAAACGTACACTCAACAATACAACTGAATATGAAGAAAAGTATTTTTTGATGTGATATTTATTAAATGGTAGTCAATTATGGATGTAAATGTCGTGTTATGCCAAACTAATGCTTACTCGGAAACTGTTCAATATAGCGACACCAGGGGAAGGATATACAGGGTTTTTTCAGTAGCTGGAGTTTCGATCACGTTGTATTCTCCAAATAATATGACTGTAATAATAAGGTTTGGTGTTATGTTCATATATCAAGGTACAAGAACATGAGAAATATCTATTTTGATAAAATTGTGCAATTGATACACAGGATCTCAGACTGTCAAAATTGAAGGTTTACAAAGGCTACACAGAACCCTGCCAATTAGCTGAATAATTCCTATCAAATCAATATTAAACAAAAGATTTCATGATAGGACTAGGCTATTTGAAAGATGATTGATGAATAGTTTTTTAAACAGGCTATTTTAACAGTCTGACGACGCTTCAACGATAAAGGTGTCTTTATAAGTAACTTTTATTTGTAAATCCTTGTGTACAAACCACACCATTTTATCTTGATGATGGGAATTATCGATGAAATGAAAAATATATTTTGTTTGTTGAATGATTTTTAATTATATTGGGACTGGATTCCTAAATCCCCCAAATTCCAAATAGTTAATCCAAGATTGATGCATGTTTAATCAACGTCTAAGGAATGATACAAAAGTTAAAGCGCCCGTATGGAATGAGTATTCATATATATTTTTTCAAATTTTCGATACACTTGCATTCATTAAGCCACGCGAGGAAATTTTTGTGTAAATAAAATATATGTCAATCTGAATCTCATATGTATCAAGGGCACTATTGTATACAACCATATTACTTTTAAGATGTTCGACAATCAACTTTATTCATATCCTGTTATATTAAGGCTTATAAAATTTGATGTCATATACACACTAGCCTCTATTAAGGGCTTGAGAACTTTTTCCATATTATTTCATGTAAAATTTATCTCTAAACAGAAACCCTCAAGTATTATCTCTAGTCACTTATACTTATTATTATGATCAGAAGTTCACGGTGACGAATTCATTAAATTTATTGATTCATTAGAGTTCTGCAAGCCCGCAAGACGGTGACCAATATACAAATTCGCATTAATAAACCGGGGAAACGTGGTCTACCCTGAGATATAAACCAATCATCACGTCTTTCAATCAGTCCTAGTAAGGATTTTACGAAGGTTTCGTTCCAACATCGATTTTCATTAGTATTATCTGCCTGGCAAACATACGATAATTTGAAATCCTGTTGTAGGTCAGATTTTGTCCAAGTTTCTAAGTGCAATTTTGTGCAGTGTAATTACTATGTACCTAATTACTATATTTTTTTTTACTGAAAATAAATGAAGGACTATTGTTGGACGATCCCTCCTGATCTTCAAAGAAAATGTCATTTCATTGCGTGTTTGATGGTAGCTAATTTTATATTCTACAAATAGAAATTTCAACTTTACTGGTTCAACAGAAATCCAGCGGTCTGTAGCGGTCTGACAGTTTGCTACTTTAAGGTATTTTGTTTAATTCACAACATTTGATAAATACTTCCATGCCTTAAACAACCTATTAACATTAATAGCTCTCCCCTTTTATTTGGTTGATATTTCCAAAATTTCTGAAAATAACCAGAAATAAGGAGCAATATCGTGAAACTGTCCCCAATTTTAAAATCTATCGCTTTGTTTATTAAAATTAGGAAAATATGATTTTTATCCCGCCGATTAAGTTAACGTGTCTAGTCTATTATTAGAGGGTTTTTCTAATATATATTACATTATTATTTACTTTGCAATGCTTAATTTTTTGTGTATTCCCAATATTGGGATATAGATTACTTTAAGGTGAAATTAATAGTGGATAACGACAAAGATTTCTATATTGAACAGTTCTTTATCTGGAACCTATTTGTAGCTCAATAAATATTTTTGTATTACATATATATTTTACTGTATTTTTGCCATTTTGAGTATCGATTTACATGAATGCAATGTTGCCAAATATATATATACATACAGCTGATATACTCATATGTGTCCGAATTAAGACCAAGTTTACATATCATGGTTATTTTGGCATAATATTTGCTTTTGTACTCATTTTTCTGCTTTGTAAATGTTGCACGTAATTAATGTAAAAAAATGTGGTGGCACTTTTATAATTTATTTAATTATATTAGCTTACAATAAATGTTTATATGCTGCTGTTTGTGTTTTATTTTGTCTATTAAACAAAAGATTCTACGTCAACACTCATCTCCAGGCGTCGCGCACGGTGGCGCTGCCTATTGGCAACTTAACACTTGAACACTTAAATTTTCTACTTACCTACTAATTAGAAAAAATACAGTAATATGCCGGATAGGTTAAGACTACTTCTCTATTCACCCTATATAAATACTTGATGCGACCTGGGAATAGTTAACCTGTTAATAGCTAGTGCGATATAGGTTTTGGACGTTTACTCGATTGTAGCAAATGAATAGAAAATCGGAGAAAACTGAAATTCATGCCAGGTGAAATGCTTACTCCTGACAACTTTGCCAAATGATAGAGTCAACTGTATACTTTTAAAATATGACAATAAATCTTTAATTCTACATACTGATTGTATAACATCAATGAATAAATCACTTGGCATCTTTGTCTTTGGACCTTCTCAAGCTGGATCTTCCCGACGAAGGTGGAAAATTTCTTATGATCTCCACGGGATTCGGTGTTATCAAGTGCTGATATACTGGTATCTGAAAAAGCAAACCATTAAAATTCAAAGACAATCGTATTTGTTTTTGAAACGTAACGCTAAATCCTGTAGATTGTAGATGTGCTACTTTGTAAAATTCTTCCATCATTCAGATGGATATTCTGTAATTTGAATACAAAATTTTCACTAACACTTTTTTAGGTAAGGTTTTTCGATTTAATGATATATAAAATATAAAGCAAAACATGTCACACTAAAAGAGTTTCATTTGTGAAGCTTTGTGTTCAAGATACACAATTATTATCTGAGTAACACTAAATTTTTGCTGAGATTTTTGTATCAACCGAATATATGCATTTGATGAAATGCACATACTTTAAATCAGCGACTACCAATACTATTTGTATTCATTTAATGTTCTGCAATAAATCACTGAAACCTCATCGCCCATTTTATCGCTTAAAAGTTGAATTTCATAAATATAATTTCTGAAAGTTATCATGTGATTTTCTATTCGATTCAGTATTTAACTTGTAGGGACTTTACAAACGTTTGGACTGTCTCGGCATATTTTTCCAGCTTACAAGATGAGAAATGCATAATTAAGAAAAATAAAATTATATTCATTGAGTACAAGTTAAGGTCATTTTAATTTTATGAATTTAGTTCCTTTTCATTTTGTACTTTTAAGACGTTAGTCAAGGTCAGTTGGTAATCGCAGGTGATTTACTCACAGAGTAAATAAAAAATGGTGAAGGATTGGAAAAATTTCACACTGACACAAAATATGGTTAATTATATTGTTAAGTATGCCGAAGATATTTTTATAATTGTATGGAACGTGTTTTTCTATGGAATTTATCGACAAACACTTCAAGGTATAAAAATCTTAGTTTTTTCAGCTTGGACATTTGTGAAATACGTCTTAAATTAATAAGTCATATGCAGAAATAAAGTGGGGCAACGTAAACTAACAACTCTTACATATGGAAGTGACGTATCAAACTGGATTGTCTTAGGCTTTGTGGTCCTCTGAGGTATCGTGTAATGATGACCCAATATTGGATCATCAAGTGACATGCCATATATCTTGTGATGATCAATATTGATTACATTCTTCTCAGCCTGCTTTTGCAACTGCTTGAAAGTCAGACCCTTTGGGAGCGCACCTCCATATAATACCTGGAATGAATCACACAAGTACAATAAGTTTTGGAATGTACTGAGCTTTGGAAACTAATGGAAATCAAGATGAGTGAGTCAACATCCGAATCTGTATATAGACTGATCAAAATACACAATTTTGGAATGAGAAAAACGTTTTCTGGATTCTTCTTATTAAACATTTTTTTCTTTAATCTGTGTTTACACATTCACGCATGCTGACTTATCAGACTTGGGTCCTATATTATTTCCTACTGTAGTGAAACAAGGCGATATCGCACAATAGAGGTACATATGCTCAGTTCAACGGCTAGAAGATTGGCAGCCTAAGTGGCGTGTTCTCCATATTGTACGCTGTTTGGAGTAGAAGAAACTTACACAGATGAGTTGCGTGAGCGGAAACGTACCTTACAAGAAGACAGAATACTAAAGAACTGGCTTCGAGTCCCGTCCGCACCAAGGAAACTTCTGTATTTCGCTGATTCCAAAAGAGTGTCTTTAATTCATATATTGTGCACACAAATAACCCTACAATGCCCTTATATTTGATAGCATGTTACAGAGAATTGTAATTTAATTTACTCTTCTCAAATTAATCGCAGACGCCATAGCTCCACCTTGGTAGAAACCTTCAGTATGTTGAGAAATTCGATTGGTCAAACCAAAAGGATGTAAAAGTGCCTACTTGGCATGAACGGATATAACAGAAGAGGCTGTTCAGTGACAGTCACCTGTAAATAGGCTACCCATCAAGCCGTTCTCTTCCCTCCGTCCGTCTTAATTACTGAAACCTGCCTTCTTTAACAACAGTTAGTATGGCATTCTGTTCTGTCTATCTTACACCTTCTAATTCCAGAGTTCTAAACTCCATTACCTGTGGTACGTCAAGACAAGTGGCGTTTTAAGGTGTTGCAGACATCAAGATATTAGACCCACCAATAATCTCAGGGGACTCCCATAGAGAGAGAGAGAGAGAGAGAGAGAGAGAAAGAGAGAGAGACAGAATCATCCCTCGCAGAACAATTCCCTTCAACCTCATTCTTGCTAGAGCATCAGGTACAGTATCACGTCGTCATAGAAGTCTTGTGATGAGAAATATGAATGAAAAATATAAATTTTCGTATTCTAGAATAAGAGAAAACTATATTCACTGTACGCACAAGCAAGCAAGATTTTGCTTAGTGTCAAGACTTAACCCAAGCTTTGTCCTAACTAGATCCATTCAAAGAACCCTTACCCTCAAAGTCGTGGAACTTGCAGTTCTCTTTATGTCAGGAGGTATAGTGAATTCAAATGTTTCCGGAACAGGAACACCTTTTTCTATTTTCTTCCATGGCTTGAAAGTTCCTATAGTTTGAAGATATCTGCCACCCAAAGTCCACATCCTTGCACTGAAGTCTGCGCAGCAGCTGAAATCCGTATCATGTAACATCGCAGTTTAGTTTACAAAACGAAATTTTTCTTTTGATTTTCCTGGCAATTATTTCATTTCGTTTTTTCGTGCCTTTGTCCTTTTACCCGTCCGCTTGAGGCCCGAATTTGCTTTGGACATCGGTTTATCAGATTTCATGAGAGATATTCTTGGTTCTGTGGAGACCACTGTGCTGGCACTGATAGAAATACAGCAATTTTACTCCCAATGCCATTCCTGGATTTGCTTGGATGTGAAGTGTCTATGACATTGTATTATTACCGTATGTGATGAAATTTCGTCGCATGTCACAAACGCAAAGCCAAAAAATTAGAATGGATATTGTCACATTCTGACCACATCCGGTCTAAAAATTAATTTTTATAGTCTGATCCTTTCAGAATAAAATACAGGAGGTTGTCTTTGGAGGTATAAATTTCTAATGGATTTTTCCTCAACAAATGAGAAATAAAACGTGGCTATACAATAAGCAATTGGAAGTTGGATGCAAATAATCAATTTGACCACACGTAAAATTATATAATTACCACTCAAACTCATTGGCTTGTTGACAGACCTTGTACACTACCTAGCATTATAAAAAAGTCTAGGAAAAGTAGAAACAGCAGTACACCCAGTGATTTTCACTGAATTATGATGGTCATTGGAACGGAACATGAAAAATCCTATCGAATATCATGCACATGTAAATTGATGGGAGGAATGCAATTATTGGCTCTTGATTATAGATGTAATTGCAGAGCAAATATCAAAAGAACATACTAAGTGATAATTGCTCTGCATGCGAAACCTTTTCAGCACTAGTCACTAATTGTTAGACAATAATCAGCTTAACGGAATATCAGAAGTTGATAGAAAAAATATAATGTTGGGTACCGTTTGCAAGTAGATTAAAATTTATTGTTTTTATCAGGTGGTGGTTCCTAACATACCTTATCAGAACTTGAGACTCGTCTATATAAGTGAGACCTGAAATGGGCATGTAGTGTCCTCTATAACTGTTCATCAACATTGGTTTTTCTTGATCCAAAGCTAGCCTCATAGCTCTACCCATAAATCTGGATCCCCATAGAAATGGAAACATTAGCCTATACTTGGGCATACATATATGTTCTACATCTTCGGGAAGACAAACGTAATTTTTCAGTAGCCAGGTTTTAATGTATCCAACAGTCGTCCCTATATAACAAAAAATACATGAATGAAGGAACTGGGTAAAGCGAATAACAACAACTCGCTGTGTAAATTCCCACTTGCCTACGAAGAGAAATTCGTTGTTTTCATCTGTAGCCATGGATAGAACGTAATCGCCTGCTTTGTGGATCGCCGAAAACGACGTAATGAAACCTCCGCTGACATGATGGCTCCACACCTGGATCACACCATTTTCCAGTGATATCAGCAGCGTACCGACTTGTGGATCCATCTTTCTGGCTGCCAGGAAGATCATGGAGTGCACAGCTAGTTTTCGCAAACTGAAGCACTCGTCAGGCAATGCAACAGTCGATACTCTCCTGGCACTTTTTGCATCTCTTTTACTTTTCATTGGTCCTGGAATTTCATCAAGGTATGAGCCTTGGAAGTATTGTGATCGCTAAAATTTGAATATGTGAAATAATACGTTTCTTGAACGTGTTATGATCTGAATGATGAAGATCCAAGACAATCATTTCTGTCAGTCCCATTCTGCCGGTTAGTGGTTTTGTCATCGCGTAATCTCAGTAACTGCAGGAACGTAACCAGGGCTTGGGTATGCTCAGCTTTCTGCAGATTTCAAAGCAACCTGCAGGTAGATTTAATTAAATGAATGAACAGATCCAGTTGAAACACTTATTGAAACTATTATTTCTACCAAATTATAAAACAATATCAACTTACTCTTGCTACCATGTATGTAAATATAATGTGTGGCTGAAACAATGAATTCCGAAGGTATACGAGTACGTATACCTTCGGAATACGTTTAAATAGTTAAGAGAATCCAAAAATTCCAAATTAATAAGTAAATGGAGGTTCGAAAATAGGTCTAATTACGGTTTTATTTCCACACCGAGGCTTGGTTTTTTAAGAATGCTGCGCATGGTGGTGCTGTGAAATGCCTAAAGCCTCAAGACAACGGAAGTCCGAAACAGTAGTACTGAGACAGATTGTCATGAAACATCAAGAAAATACAGTTAAAAAAATTTCACGATATTTTTTTAATTGAACTCCGTAAGACTGACTATATTACGATCTGAGATGGAACTATTCATTGCATAAAAAGTGCTGAGTCAATCTACTTGACTCCATTTTTTTACCTTGCAGCATGGCTTGGTCAGGCGGCGCGTGCACGGACTGTCTTCTATCTTCTGTCATGGAAGCTAATCTAGATCTTCGGGTCATAATTACACTGCTCTTCCTTTTAGCCATATCATCCTTTTGCTTGTTCAGTGTGTACTGGATCTTGATCCTGGCTGTGGGATTGGACACGTTGAACTTCTTGTACGGCTGTCCCGTTTCTAGCCTCCACAAGACCAGTTCTCCCACGTAGGAGGTGGTCGCCAAAGTCTCTGGGACCTTCACTGCTGATGCGCTTATGTCTTCCGTATGACGCAGGTCCCAGTTTTTACTACAAGTTGATTAGAAGTAAATGCAGCTGCACACTGAGTACTGCAAAGTATTTCGAAGCAATCTCGCTTTGGGCATCGTAATAAATAACGTCAAATAAGATTGAAACCGTACTTCCCAAGGTATAAGTTTTATATCAGAAATTTTGAATTAGAAGGCTGTTGATCTTTCAAATTTGAATAAAAATGAATAATAGAATTATTAAAATACCGAGGTTCACGAACTGAATTAACAGTTCTGAAATCGGATAAGAATATTTAGTAAACTGATATCACTCCACGTGTCATATAGAGCACTTTAAGACTGAATATCTCTGATGTGATCATTATCCTCATTCAGGTAGAATACAGTGCTTAGTGTTAGTTATTGGAACAGTAACAAGAAAACCAGGAGCTTAAGATTAAACCTGGTAACCTGACAAAAACCAGGAGAGTCTATTTATGTTGTACATATAGATTTCTAATCCGACTATTAGTCAGTATCGTTTAGACGGTAGACTGGATATCTCACGTGTCAATGTGGACATAATGTATCTAGAGCACTATCGTTTTCCTACCTTTATGATGGGTTATATATGCGTAGTTCTCACCAAACGTTCATGATTCACATTTATAAAAAATTACCAAATATATTTTCGCATATTCTCTACCACAAATTTGTTCATAACACGATCACGGTTAAACGGTGGGATGATAATTTTTCGAAAAAACGAGATTTTCATATAAACGACATTCATAGGCGAAAATCACGAAGATGGAAATATCTTGCTTGCACGTAAATAAATTGTAGTGATTTTTTGAAAAGTCGATAGTGCTAAGGGTTATAATACAATAGATAGCTTAATCAAGTAAAATGGTGATAAATAGATATAATTTAATTAAAAAGTATTTATTTTCGTTTGATACAATGGTAAAAAACAATACAGTAGGAGCCAGTTAAGTATAAACTCAATTACAACATAAAAAGTAATCTATCTTCAATTATTTGTGAGAGGCCTGAAATATTTCGTTTGCATCTCTTTTTCTCTCTCAGACATTATCATAATAGCTTTAATTTTAAATTCTTTCTTTGTTTTATAATGACGTTCTCGTTCTTTCCGTTTTTCTTCTTCATATATACTGTAGGATCATGCTTCACGAAGTCTTCACATGACTTCCTGTAGTCTTCTCTTCTGTTCTTCGTTTTGAAGTTGTTTTTTACTTTTTATTCTATGTGTCGAATTCATGTTCTGAAAAGAGGAGCTGTTTTAATATCACATTTGAGGGGAGTTATCTCACTTCCGTGAAAATAGATATTCACGTTAGATTCAAGTGAGAAAATTGTCCTTTTTTAATGAATATCTCAGCAAATAGGAACAATACTAATAATATCATATCCGTGAAGAGTATCTCACCTCCGTGAATTGCTATATTCACGGAGGGTGGATTCACGGTAGTGAGATAATGCTACCATTCTATGGCATATCTCGTTTCAAATAAGTTGTTTCAAAATAACATTTTTACATATTTGATGTCCTCCGCAACTATGTATATTGATAAAAAAATTAATCTAATAAAATAGCTTCCTACCTTATATTTTGTCTTCACGGAAGTGAGAATCCTCTACTTCTTTTACACGTCTCGATACTTTGGACAAAGGAAAAGGCACTCCGCTCACTTGCGAGTCCAAAGACTCACTGTTGCCATGCAATCGAAGACGCTTTCTGTCGAGTAAAGGACCATACAAAATGTAGCTTAACGGAGGTGAATAAGGCACATCGACTTGTATCCATATAAAACATTTTTTTTTCACTGAGATTCAATCTAGTTTGCATTGTTACATGTTTAATGAGGGAGCTGAACTTAAAATATGCTCTACAAAAATTCTATAATGCGATATTTTTAAGGATAAGACATTAAGACTACGCATAGGAACAACAATGGGGGGAATTTTTTATTTATCTAAGAGAAAAACTTCCGCTTGAAATTAAAAGTTCAGCCTTCAGTTCTTCATGATATCCATTTCTACTTTTCAAAATCTTATATATCGAAAACTGAATCATATTCAAACACCAGAATTATTGCGATGGACCTCGATTTACAACATTTTGTGAGACCTACTCATATAAAAAAGGACATGTATGTAAATCTATAATTAATGGAAAGGGAGCTTATATGAGGAGCGTCATAATAATAAAATGCCCAAATCTTCTGCCTAAAATCTAGAAATGTGTAAACACTAATATATCCTGTTCGGTACTTCAACCATCTGTATACGGGACTGAATCTGTTATTGAAATGGCATGTACCTGTATGCTCCACCTGGTCCAATGGCTTCACCACTATCAGCAAATTCTGTCACCCTTCTGTTCCAGCCCATCGCCATTATCCTACCTTTCACCCATATTACCGACTGTACTTCTGTCCATTTTTCGTTGTCGATGTTCATATTTCTCAAGCAAGTGCCAGTGTTGAAATCCCAAATTTTTAATGTACCATCATGTGCTCCAGTTAATAACTTGGAATAACCTGTAACGCGAGGACACGATAGGACAGTTTGGTTAAATTTTATTTTCGATGAACAAATATGAAAAAAATTGCAAAAAAACGACTCCAAGTAAAATCTACTCAAAAAACTAAACTAAAAATATTGTTTTATTTATTTACTTGAATCTCCTCACAAAAATAATTTTTTCTGTTGATTTATTCAATTATTAGATATTTCCGTTTTGGATGAAGAGCCAGAAAATTTTTTGTAAGAAACTGTTGAATTTCTATCATCTAGAGTTGGTGATACATTTCCCATAAAGTCAAATTGTTGTCATGTTTCTTCGTTTACTAGTTTGTGGTAGCTGGGAAACATAATCATGAAGATTGTAGACGCTCTTAATTGATGAAACTTTTCCATCATTCAGATTAAAAGAATGTGTATAAGAACACAAAGTTTCACATATATTAATCTCTTTTTTTCAGTTGCGCGACTCTCTAATACACAATCTTTGGTCTGAATCGTGAAACACGATGTCTGTGTCTGTTGGCCTCCAACAAACATGAATGTGAACTTGTTGATTACCAATCAGAATCGAAAGTTTGCTTGAGTGCATCTTGTTTCATAAAGTGTAGTAGCATGTACAAAGATTTATGCATTATACGTGTGACCCGGTTAATCGATTAAATAAAATAAGTCATGTGCTCAGCAACTATGCAAGTATCTGAAGTCACACATTATGAAGTGATCTTCAAAGTCTCACCTGGATCGAATGTGGCAGCAGTGATTTCAATAGGGATCATTTCTCCATGGAGCATTACTGTGTGAGCTTCTTTCACTACGAGGAGCCGTCTACCATCCCAGGGGTCCCACACAATGATGTAGCTATCCAACCCACATGTCACAACTGTCTGGAAAGAAAAGATAGATGACTTAGTATTTTACAAACAGAGGAAGGTAGAGGCGAAAAGCTTGATAGAACTTTTTGTCTTATTCAAAATATGAGACATTTTGAAGATCAACTGGAAGTTGCCGGTTTCTTTGATTCAGCATTGCCAAGCTTAGAAATTTAGGGACACTATATTATAGTTCAAAAATCTAGGAACCAAACTTATATCTTACTAGCAGTGAGTACCTTGAAGAGTTTATTGTATAATATACAAGATATGCTGCCAGTATGAGTGTTTCCATCTGTGTGTTCGGAGCTCTGTTTGGGACTTAAAGGTAGTACCGCTATCATGACACTTCCAATAATCCACTGTCTGCTTTCTTGGTTGTACAATGTGGTCAGGTCGCTACGTTCACCAAGCTGTGCAGGTAGCTCCAGATATGTTTGGCAAATGCTTTGTAAACTGATATCCCAAACCTAGAAGCAGAAATTTCCATTTAGGCACTGGAAGAAACCGTCGTGATTCGAATAATATATTTAATGATATCTGTACAGACTCTCAACTGAATCAATCAAACTGAAATGCCTTAGTAACCATTCAGATACCGAATTTCTAACTGCGCGCGTTGCCCAAATCTAGAGACACAGCGCCAGCGTTTGGGCCAGTAAAGATCCCTGACCGAGTTTCACTAACTAGTCTCTGCATCGAAGAATCACCATGTAAGCAAAGTTCATTTGGATCCGTCCATACACTGCGAGTTTTCCTAGTTCCTAAATGCAAATTTGTACCTTTGTTCACATCTTACGGATTAGCAAATAAACGTTTGGACGTAAAATTGTGGAAAAAATATTTCCACTAACAGCACATACTGAATTGTTCGTGAAAATGTAGTAAAATAAAAATAATTACCTTAATATTCGAAATAGTATGAAACATCAGAGTATCAATATAAGAATATGTAATAAAGCCTAGAGATGAAGACCAATTTTACCTTTATGCATTTGTCCTTGGAAAGGCTATAGAGCAAGTTAGCATCCTGAATGACCATCCTGACTATGCCAGTGTGGTGTCCATAGAAGGTACAAAGTGGCCGTTTGGGCATAAAAGGATTCCACAACCGCACCTGACAGTCTGGACCCCCGGTAGCTACCAGATGCGCTCCTCTTCCTAGAGTGAAGCACCACACTCCCGATACGACCTTGAACACGGATGTCTTCCTTTCTTCGCTGATATCGGACATCAGCATGCCTTTTTTGGGACACTGAGCACAGGACACCACAGCATGGAAGGCGGAGTAGTACTCTACTTGGCGGACGTAATCACTGTGCAAACAGCCTAGGTCTGGAAAAAGAATTTTAGCTTTCTTTCACGTTTCATAATGTCTACACCATGAAAGCTTTCGTTACTAATTTCCTACGGTCAGCCTGCCTTTTCTATCACACCTTTTGTCACTGCGTGGTTGCAGTAACGGCTGGGGAAGATCATGGATTTTTTCAGATAGAGAGGCTCTTGGTCCATGTAAAAATATGGGAAATTCATTATAAGAACTCCCTGTATATGATTAAATCAATACCTAACACTTTTATATCGGGAATTCCGCCTTTGACAAGTCTTTCGTATCTCAATTGCTGTAAAATCACACCAGGTTGACTCCTGAAAGGCCCCCTAGCGTCAGTGTTGATTAAAAGTACTTTCACATGTCCGCCCATATCTCCAAGCATCAGTTTGCTTGGTACCTGAAAGGACACCATGGCATTCATTAGTAAAAATCTAGTCAAATATCATTCAGGGCTGAGGATATATGGCGTCTCTAAAAAAATCAGTATATAAGTGAAAGACCAGAGCTAAAATATCCCTAGACGTACAAGAATCATCCCCATGTATCTTATTAAATTTTCGGTACTTTTCGATTTATGATTTGTTCCGTTTGTTTTTGCTTACTACACTCAATATTGGTAATTCTTATTTCTTTGAGGTACATTAATTCTTTATCTTAATCCCACACAGAAGTCACAGTTTCGATTATTTTTACTTCTACGAATAATAAAACTCTTTAGTATCAATAGATTTCTCATTAGTATCTGGAATTATGTGTTTTGCTTCAGATTTTATATAACATTGGAATCTCACATAAAATCTAATCTTAGATTGAATGGATACAGAAATACAGAGGATGGAAGACAAATGAAATAAAAAAAATATATGTCATATTTATTTATAGCAGCCTCAATGATTTTGGAAATTATGATCATACAACTTTGCTGAAAGTTAATAATTCTAATATTTTATTAAGCACCACATTTATGGTAGTACATGTATGCATAATGCATCATCTAGGCTTACTATTTGAATAATTTAGAAAAAAATTAAGTATTCGTTTGAACTGTTCGCGATACTATGATTTAAAATGTCACGAAAATCATAATTCAGTAACAAAATATATTTCATGGGATTAAAAAATCAAATGACATACGTAGAAGTGATTCTAGTAGCTCTAGGTATCCTTTATCTATGGTCTTCCACTTGAGCTTATGTGTTAGGATCAGTTGTAGTTTCAACTATGAAAAATGTATCCTTGTATTTTATTTTTCGCGTTTTTTAATTCAAATTTGGATAAAATCATCTCCACCCATGTTCAATCTCGCATGAGACATAGTTTAGTTGTGTTTTATACAAGAACCTGTCAGCCTGTGATCAAAAAACAACAGACAGCTTATCATATGTTATGGGAGCCTTTATTCGTCACCTTGACAAAAACTTCTCCAAAAACAAATCTTGGTTTAACCAAAGCTGCACAGAAGTAGTTATGGCAAAATACCAATGCTACAGGGAATGGAAGACAAATTATACCATTAAAAGTCACCGCAGTTTGATCGCTGCCAGAAGCCACCGAATATATATCAAGGTTAACAGCAAGGAGAAACACAATCGGAAAACTAAGAAAAAATCTTCTCATGTCCTAACTCGTCCAGATCATTTTTGTTTCTAGCCAAGACTGTGACATGCTCTGCATCATGCCCAAGGTTATGGAGACTGTCATCTAAGTGTATCTTCTGAAGTATCTGGCTTGAATGAATGGAAGAGGCATTCCGATGTGGACCATCGGTGCATAGGCCACCGTCGGGCCCTTTTGCGCCTCTATCAGCTCTAGTTCCCAAGGCCAGCCCTGTTCGCAAAGTTAAGTATGGCCTGGGGTCCTGCCCATCTTATATCCCCTGGTTCCAGAATCATGGACCCCAGTATGGCCTGCCTGTGGTGCCCGAGGGCTTCACAGCGGCATAGTATGTGTGCCGAGGACTCCTCCTCATCGCCACAGCGTGCACACGTTGGGTCATTAACTATCCCTATTAGGTGCAGGTGCCGCCTAAAAGGTATTATGACCAGAGAGCAGTCCCACCAGCAGCCTAAGATGACTCCTATCAAGAAAGAGGCAAAATCGCCCCTCTTTGGCTACAGGCCCTGTAATGAATTCCCGTGCCTGACGGAGATGTCCTGAGATGCTATTCCACCTCAAAGAGTGTTGAATTTGAATCCACTCGTCCGTAGCTTTTCTAATTCTACCCGCGGCTAACCCTACAGCCGGTTCCGGACCCAAAAGATTTTCTTTTGATCCTGCCTTCGCCAAAGCGTTCGCCATAATGTTGCCTCGAACCTCAGAATGTCCAGGGACCCACATTAGTGAGACTGGCTTACACAAGTATAGATTCTCGAGAGATCTTCTGGCCTAAGTCACCCATATGTGGAGCAGAGCAATTGAGCTTGATGGAGAGTCTCCGTTTATCGCGCTCCATATATCGAAAATTTCGATAGGGTGTGAGAGGCTTCTCTTCATACCTGCAGCCTATGAGCTGCCACCAGATTCATGCCAATGGTTGGATAGTTTTCTCTGGGACCGCACCTATTTGTGGTGGTGAATGGATTTCCTACCGATAAGTTTACCATCAACTGTCTGTATTCTAACGCTTCGAGCAAGCCTCCGCCAAAAGTCGCTAATATTCTCGACACAATTTTTATCTGTATTTTCGTTTTGTTAACTTTAGTACAACATTTGGATAGGGAAGCTGTTTTTATTGAAACTCTCTTCAAAATGAGTACTGATTGAGGTCGCTATATAACGCACTATGAGTAGAAGGCTAGTAGCGCGAACGACACCCTGGATCAGGCATCATGAGTAGCAGCTTTAAGCCTGCATAACATTGGGATGACATCAGGAATACTAACTGTAACATCCTGATCGAACGAGTAGTACATGGTAGTGACAGGGTATGGAAACGAGGTAACCATAACTCTGAGTTCGAACTTTCTAGCACTAGTATCGTAGAATCTGAGATCTCTTTCCGAGCTGCTCGTGCAGATGACGCTGCAGTCTGGCATTGGTACCATATCGGTGACCCAGGTTCCTTGGATCCACAAGTAAGGACATGTCGACTGAGCGGTTCTCTCCAGCTGCATGTCCAGAGACCAGTAGTTGATCGTACCATCGTGACTGCACGTTATTATACTTCCGTCGTGCCAGTTCCAGGATCTGTAATAAATCATAAGCCCTTATAAACACTAAAAGTCTTACCACTCGCCAAACCATGTTCAGGAAAAGATTACAATTATTTGATTCTTTCTCTGAAGATGGTATATAATATATAATAATAAGAAAAAACCTTATTTATCCTAGTGCGTGTGATGAGCAGGCGTTCAACTCAAACAGTCGAAAATACAAAAATTACAAAATTATCTTATAACAAAAAAAATGAATCCTCAATAAAACACAGTAAATATATAATATCAAATTTCATAAAGATTACTGTAGAAATTTATGGCAGGAAAAATGAAACACTTTGATTATGAGCATCTGTTAGATTATAATTATTTAGATATTTTCGATTGAAGATCTTTTTTGACGACTGTTTCTTATTATTATTATGAGTTCAATATACCTGTCAGGCTTGACTGTTGGGAAGAATTTGATCCTGTTGATGACATGACGATGGTTACTCTTCAACATGTTTGGCGGCAATGGAATCGGAGGATCCAAGGTTTTAAATTCCATACTGACATCTTGTTGCTCATACAGCAATATCAAGTAGGAGATGAACTCATCCCAACTTACAATGCCAGAACTGAAAAGGGTACCAATAATAATAATACCATCACATAAAGCTTTTGTAGGCATTGGAATTGTATTAAACATAAATAAAATGCGCCACAAAGAACTCCCTGAAACTAGGCACGATCCAGAAGCGAGGAATATGTCTAGTTGATGCGCCTGACTTCAAAGACGACCTCCTCAGTATGGAACATCTAAACAGGGTGGCTGATTTGTCCCTATTGTATAGATATTATCATAGCATATGTTTGACCGAGCTGCCTCGCATATAATTCCAAGAGTCTGCTAGTACAGCAAATACTAGTGCCTCGAAAAAGCCTGTTCCAAAAGTGGTTCCTTAGGAGAACCTCGGCATTGTGGAATGAGCTACCGGGGATTTTGTCCCCGTGAGTTACAATCTACAGCATTTTAAGTTCAACGTGAATAGCCGCTCATCCTTGTGCAGTGCTTATGAAGCGCGATAGGCTATAAACCTGCCTTTGCATGAGGTTATCTATAAAAAAATTTATAATCTTCAAGAGGGTTTTTAGAAGGTGGCTGATTAAGCCGATTGTTCCGTGTTCTCCGCACTTTTTGTGCGTAGACCAGAATTTTCATCTCTTCAAAACAGAATTTCACGCTTTCGCGATACTATTTTAAATATGTGGAAAGTATTGGAGATTGTTTTGAAGACATATGATGAACAGACAAAGTCTTATAAAACAGAAAGCCATTGTAATATTTCATGAGCTGCTATCTTAGAAACATAACGTTAACATCCGCTACTGATAAAACATCTGGAGTATGCAAAAATAGTCCAAAGATAGAACTGATTCAGTTGTAGAAATATTTGTCCCCGACAGACCATTACATCTAGCAGCATCCTACGTGTAACTGAGCACGGTTTATCTTGAATATATCAATTATAATAATATATTATTAGCGAATTAACACCGCATTGTTATTCCCAAGATTAATTGTTTGAATACGATAGTGGCATGGCGTAGGTACTAGAACATTGCACTTTGCCTTGATCTTTATGGTTATCCAAATTGTCTTTTTGTTTCATACCTTGCGTAGTATAGAGGAATGTAAGCCAAGTTCATCGTTCGACGTGATTCAATTATGGTGAAGTGGCTCAAAAAATCCAGAATCCACTAACACTATTAAATAATAGGTTATTTTCTCTAATATCATGAGAGCGAACTACAGTTATCCTAAAAGCAACCATTATCAAAGTACAAAATATGAAAAGTAACATTACGAAATTATAATAGTATTGCTATTTTTGTCTGTTTCGATAGGAACAGTTTCATTTTCAAATACAACTTTCCACTGTATCAATATTTTAATGTTTCGGCAACAAACAAACAACCACCGGATAAGTTTTAGAAGTTACAGTGATTACCATCATCTCACCATGTTACATTCATTCTACTGAAAACCAGGTTGAACTTTTCCTCGTCAAAATCAACTTTGCCGATTCTGAACAAAGTCGCTTTCAACTCCTCCCTAGTCATTCTTCTTCCTTCCGCCTGGTCGAAAGCTTCTTTAATCTTTGTCAACTCCATTTCGTCTAGTAACTTATGAAGATCCATTGTCTGGTCTTTGGTTGGTCTATTGGGTCTCGGCAAAGCCATTTTGGTGAAAAGTTCGTCGTGCAAAATAAAAATTAACCTCTTCAAATGAATGACATGTCAGTGTGACATAAGTTCCGGTAAGGATATCAGAGTGCAGTATACAATACCATAATACCATGCATCTAGTATGTCAGCTGTATGGTTTCAAATTACTAGTTTCAACTGTTACAAGCTAGACGATTTGGTTAACCTCGCATTCCAAATTTCGTGTTGATTCGACAAATACTTCAGTAGATATTGAGCCGATTCCATACATAATGAATATGGTGTATTATATTGAAGCCCAAACCAGCCCAAATGCCATACAGAAAGAGTATATTTCAAAATCTTTGCTACTGGTCGCCTATTAAAACCACATATGTTTGATACAAATATCTTCACTAACGTTTCGTCTGTCTCGGCAAGCTTTTCCTAAGTACAACATAAGAAAAAGTTGAATTTTGAAATTATAAAGACATTGGCAATTTGTAGTTGCTGCCAAGGAAACAGTTTTATTTTCAACCGAGTGATATCCAAAATCTGGGACATAATGCTGCCACACCAGAACCACAACGCTGTCTGTCCTATAAGATAAAACGAAACATATATCAGCGCAATTCCTTGAAAGAATAAACCACATAGAAATATGGAGGAAAACTGTTGGTGGATCAGTAGATAAGGAGAAAATTAGTTAGATCTTTTCGTGAAGCATACCTAACCAAAGTGGGTCATAGTCAACTGAGACATTAGAAATACAATCATTGTTCGACTTTATGAAGGCAGATCAATTGACCTTTCTTCTTTTCAAATTCCACTTTAACTCTTCTTGAACAATCCAGAAACGAGAAGGAAGGTGGTTAATCCTTGTTCAAACCATAACATCGTGGAATTCCCATCCCCCCCCCCCCAGGACGAGTTTCTAAAGCCTTTGACCAGCCTCTTCCAGAAGTCGTGTTTTTGTGGAAACAACACATAATAATATCATATGAAACTGATAATGTCCCCTGAGATCAGGGGAAAAACAAGGGGGAACTGAGGATGGGTCCATTGGAAACAAAAATCTGTATAAACACAAAAGGGTCCAAAATTCTAACTAAACCAATGATCAAGTATTTATACAGCTTGGAATTTCATATTATTATATGAATTAAAAATAGTTCCAAAAATAGAACTTATTTTCTTTCAGTGGCGCGTTGCGATTTATAGGTATTAAAATGATCGTCACTGAAAAAAAAATAGTTTAATTCGAGGAACGGTGTGTTAAGTATCTTTTTATCCGTATGATGGAAGAGTTTCATCAAATGAGAGCGTCTACAGTCTACATGAAAATAGAAGAAATATGAACGCTACGCATTTTTGGTGGAGGGATAACAGGACAGATGTTAGAAACGCATCCACCATTTTTTCTAGTACCTTGGTCAGAGGACTATATGTATCTCAAATGTATCTAAAAGAAAATAAGTATGATATGTTAATGCTGTTTCTAAAGACGATGATTCAAAAGGCAAGTGGAAGAGTAGAACCAACGGATTCTTAGACAGAATAAAAGTCCATTGATGATGAATTTTAATTTGAGGAATTAACCATAGCAATACTAGAACAAAAAAATTGAAGAACTCGGAAAAAAAAATATTTTTTTTGGAATCCTAGTGTGCAGGAGGTGATAACGTCCATTAACCCCCCCCCCTTGTATATAGCATAATATCACGATTTAATTTAAATAATTCTAGATCTCTGTCATCACCTATTCAAAATACATTCCAGCATATAGAAGTTAAAAAGGAACGTAGTATGAAATGTCAGCGCTAACACTGACTATTCATAATGACACTTTTGTCTATTATGGGCTATTTATGAGTCCACATGAACGTTCAATACGCGTCACCCTTGGTCGTTGCCATGGCAACAAGTTGATTGTATACACACATCACCGCAGGCCAGCTCTTCTAAAGACGCGCCACTTAATGTATCCATTGCGGTCAATCGAAGATCATAAACTCTATCAAAATGTCTCTGGAAAAGCAAAAGTACTTGAGCAATTTTCATATCATGCTAAGGTAGTGAACGGGAAACGATATGGATCCCTTGGTCCAAGCCCTGAGCCTCTATAGAAGAAGACGGTACGATAAATGCATAGAAGTGTGCAGTGGAATATTAGGTAAATTATTGTGTTTAATCAGCACAAACTATATATTAATCACGTGATACAGTTGTGTCAGATGATAGCTTAGAGAATTTATCGCCTATAGGGATGAACTGTGATCTTACAGTCCACTCAACGGTTGCTTCATAGTGGTTAGGATCCTTTCAGTTATTGTCATTGGTCAATCTCAGTAACCGCTTTACCATTTCTGGTAAAATGATATGACGTGGAACATAATGGGTAATTTTTGAAAAACAATGCACTGACGCCGGAGCTGTCAGCAAAAAACAAATAAATATCAGAATATTTCCCAACATCGTTTTAGGTTTCGCGACTGTCCGCTCATTTGAGGTTTGAAGGGTTTAGAATCTCCATTTGTATAAAGGAACAATTTTTTCAAATTTCTTCCAACTGGTGCAACCGTGGTAACCAAGCAGATGATATAATTTAAGCTTTCTGAGACCAAACTCCTTCAACTGTACCATTATAATTCTGGTATTTATCATGTTACTTGTTCCTTATTAGTCAGTCAAAATCATTTTGAAGATCTTTGTACAGCTTGCAATGAATAACAATGAACTAAATCCAAACCCAGTATGCATCAGTACACAAAGTTAACGATGTTTAACGGAACTTCTGACGCTGTTCCTGTGGTTGTCACTCTGGTTCATCATATTTTCCGTTGATCCCTAATCGAAACCAAATACGAATATAATATCTTTACTGACGTTTCGGCTGTCTCTGCAGCCGTTATCAAAGGCCTAAGATGTAATCTTAACTAACACTCATGGTGAAGGTTACAAGGTCAAACTAGACGCGAGATATCCGCACTACCAAATATTTATGAAAAGACTTTCTCGAACAGAGACTCACAAAAAAGTGCAGAATCTACTTGACCTCATTTTTGATAACTTAATTTCAGACAAGCAGCCTCTAGATCAGGCAGCCTGGTGTTTGAAGATGAGAGCGATGACCCAAAGAGTGTACGTGGATGATCTTGACAGCGAAGAAATACCAGAATCAGACTTTTTGGAAGAAAATGCCGTAGCTACGGCACCAAGACCTGGTACTTCAATGAAGACAGCAGCTCTGCCTCCCACAACGGCATTAGGGTAAGTGGAACCAGAACTCACTGGACTACGATACAGAAATAATAAATAATGTGGATTGTTTGATCGTGATCAATTTTGACCTTGTGGAGGCTACTTTTTCAAGTGGTATACGGCCACCTGGATCAATACATAAAAATACTAAGCTATAATTTATTACTTAAATAGTTGAGCACATACATCATAAGCTAGAAGCAATTATTTCAAATACATAATTGATTGTACCAAAGCCAATGAGTGATTGCACAAATGACCCATATATGACACATTCTATATACCACTGCGTAGAATCGATAATGACTGTCATCTGTTTGTAAGTATCGATAGCTTCCATCGTTCCAATTAATAATGAGATGATTTGCATCAAATATATAGTGAAATAATACTTTTTAGTTTCGCTTGGGAAGCTCATGTTACATTTACACTCAGTGTTGGAATGCTACTCGTATATGTATTGAAGTATTTTCATTGTTGTTCAATCATCAATAATGATTCATCATTCTTGAAATTTAACTTTTAGTTTTTGGCTGTGAGTAGACGGTCATCTTCACCATTCAAAATTTTGTAATCGGCGTTTAACTGTGACATTGCTTACTGTGTTGACGTTATTGAGTTCGTCGATAAACATCTAATCACAGCAGATTTAAGTTGAATTGAAAATAGCAGATACATTAATAAAAGCTGCCAGGAAACTGGAAAATATGGCTTCAAATAGTTTGACAATGTATTTCTTATGCAATGGCATCAATTTAGAAATAAGGCGTTAATCGGATGTCACAACTCCTGATAGTTGAAATTTAATATAAAAATATTGACAAGCTTTGAATCATTTGTAATACCAAAATTTCCAAAATTTTCTTATACAAAGGCAAGTGAAATACAGAGTCAATCTACTCGACACATTTAGAAATCCATGTAATATGCTATATGGAACTTTCGTCATTGTTTATGAATCTTATTTAATGAAAATGCAGTATCTCCAGTGCAATTCCCTAAAAAAAATGGAAAATATGGATATATAAGCCAATACACCTTAAAGTGTCGTATAACTTTTGAAAGACATTTATATGCTTTATATTTGTTTCAATCGTTCCAAATGTCTAGAAAATATATAATGTTTATAAGTCGGATGGTCATGAAATTTTTAGGTCACAGCTATTAAAAAGAATATAATGTATGCGATTTCAATGCAGATATTTTAATAATAATGTTTGCCTAACAAGTAAGAAGAATTATTGGAGTCAAAATTGCATAGATAA
Organism: Bruchidius siliquastri; assembly: GCA_949316355.1. NCBI lineage: Eukaryota > Metazoa > Arthropoda > Insecta > Coleoptera > Chrysomelidae > Bruchidius > Bruchidius siliquastri. The sequence goes on from OX438534.1 coordinate 30,537,806, forward strand.
TGTAATGCATCCTGGCCATAGTAGTAATGTAGAGTAAAATCAGGATGAGTTGTAGAGAGGTGAACCATTCAAGACAGATAGACAGAACGACGAAATTGATTGACCTGGTGTCTGACAAGAAACATAAGGAAACACAAAATCTGTCATTTTCCTGTCAAGTAAAAAATAAATATTTACATTCAAAACTGAACGATGAGATTATTTAGTCATTATGATTGAAAAAATTGTTTGCAACCCATCATTTTGACTAGATAGATCAGCATACTAACCTCTACATTACTTCGACCTTGTTAAATAATGTTGCTCAGGTTGTTTCAAAGAAGTTTTAATTTTCACTAATCATTGCGCTATTCAAGTTAGTAGAATTGCACTTTCTCCGTAGGCTCTATCAACTTCTCCGGTAACAAAACTGTGAGAACAGTTCTGTGGTTCTTTCCTCTCAGTTAAAGCTCTCGTCATTATGTCAGTTTATCAGGTCTGGTTATCCAGATACCAGAACGAGTCAAGAGTGAAGAGTGGAAGATAAAAGAATAGAAAAAAGATAAATAACAGAGACATACCAAGGGGCGTCAGTGATTGTGCGCAAGGTCCTGCTCCAAAGAGCCGATGCCACTGAAATTAGGACGATTTTGTCATCCTCCCACTCATCATGTCTACAAGTATCCATACTGACATCATCACAAGTTCCATACGCTCCAATATTCGACAACGATAATAGTACATTTTTCTTATGAGGCAGTTATCATGGTAGAGTATCCATGATTTCAGCATTAGTCAGACACTCCACAGAAAGATCACAATAGTAAGTTAATGTAATAAATATAATAGTTCAAGGCCACGAACAGCAACAGGACGTCCCATATCAGGAGTGGCTCGTCCTGGTACTCAAACTCGACCAGGATCAGCCCTAGATCGCTTGAAAACGGCTCGACCAATGACAGGCCAGTCAGCACGCGCTATCAGGTTGGGCACGGCTGCCATGTTGTCACAGAAGGAAGGTCCATTTATACAGGTATTATTAAGACGATGATCGATTTAGGACGATATTCATACGAGTATACGTCTCTAAGTGCTCATATATGTCTTATACCATATGGTCAAGCTATAGATTCAATGTTTGAAGATGATGAAGAGCAAAAATCCAACCCTGCTGAAGGCCTGAAATAACTGAAGTGACCTGTCATAGTCACCTTCCCATTAAAACCCGGTTTCGTTGGTTGGTGTGGACTTCTTTTTTAAGCATACCAATCAGATTAGGTTGAAGTCTGTTAAGGGAATGGAAAAACATCAAACTTCATAAAGGCAAACTCTATGATCATCGTTCTATAACTTTTATATGTCTTGTGCAGTCCTAAATAGAATAAATGCTATTATGTTTTAAGGTTCCTTATTATGTACATACCAAGTGGAGTTCATTTTTGCACCTTTCAGGTATCTAGATTGAATCTTTCAAAGTATGCCAAAGACCCCAATCTGTCCAAACCTCTCTTCGAATACCTCTTCTATCATGAAGGAGACATCAGAAATGCTTTGGAATTAGCAGCTCACGCATCTCAGAGTTGTCAGTTCAAAGACTGGTGGTGGAAAGTGGCACTCGCTCAATGCTATGTTGGCCTGAACATGGTAAGAGATGCAGAACAACAGCTCAGGAGTGCTTTGAAGCAGCACCAGCACGTGGAGATTTTCATTAGGCTTAGTCGAATTTACCAAAGACTTGGTAAGTAGTAATATTACAAAAAATAGCGTGAAGTAGGTTGATGCTGTACACACAATGCAATGGAATCCATTTGTAAATAAAGATTTGGATCGAATTTTGGATCTGTTGTTCTTCAGGGATTAATTTAAATAAATATTGAAAATATTGGAAAACTTATTTTATTATTTAAAGAATTCGCTATAATTTCTAGTATTGCAACATTTTAAGAATTTCTGATATTTCCAAAACTGACTTCAAATCTAGAACCAGTTCAAAAATCCAATACAAAAATTTCGATGGACCTATAGACCGATATCACTCCATATTCAATAGAGTGAAACAGAACATTCAACCTGATAAAATAATTGATATTTTCCAGAGGCGTATTAGCACTTCCGCAATTATCTTTTATCTTTATTGAGATAAAATGTATTATCTGCCATAAATACATTACGAATAAAAAAGAATAAAAGTCTTTCAATTTGTAGAATGTAGATGCTCTTACTTGGTGGAACTCTTCTATCATTTAGATCAGAAATTGTGTGTTTAACACATAAGGATTCCCTAATGATACTCTTTCTTCCAGTAACGCGTTTCGATTTATCTTTCTGCCGATGATTTAAATATAAATCGAAAGGCGTCACTGAATGTAAATTAATTTTATTAGTGAATATTAATGTTAAACGCATAATTTGATGTCTAAATGTTAAAAATGTGTTAAAAACATTCGAAATGTTCATAAATTGGATCGTAAAAGTTTAGAACTAAAAAAATAAATATTTTTTTCCGTTTTGAACGCAAATGTGTAAATATTCATCTATATACATCATTCATCTATATCTACAAAGGAATAAATGGATGTGAGAGATGCGTACAACAAAATGTCAATAAAAAAATCTGAATTGAACAAAGATCCATCCGCTGGAAATACAGAAATTCGTGAGCCTGGAAATAACGAGGCAACCTGGTAAAACAACGTGGTAAAACTTTGATTTCGTCATACCGGACAATGCACTTTTCAAGTGGGAAACTGCCAAATGGAACTCATTGATTTTTTTCTTCATTCTTGATTCAAACCTAACTACTTTCTAAAGAGAACTATGTTTGGGTTACACTAGGGTATTTGAGACCTATTGATTCATCTTATCAATTTTGTATCATTGTTATAACTATTGCTTCAGACCAACCACTCTCTGCTGTGGACATCTGCAAATCTGGTCTGGAACAATTCCCTAAGGACGTTTCAATCATGACAGAGCTAGCGAGATTGTACGAAGCTGTCCATGACACGGCTCCATCTATCAGATTGTATAGAAGCGTAGTCATAGAAGATGCCATGAACAGCGAAGCTATCGCCAGCATTGGGATGTACCATTTTTACAATAACCAACCAGAATTGGCACTGAGATATTATAGGTGAGCTTGAGCTTCTATACCTTCTGATACCTACTAGACTTTCTTCATAATTAATTATAATGAACTTCATCTATATCTATACAACCAACTGAAAAAAAAAAACAATAAAAAAATAGAAAATTCTTTAATTTCATATAAACACAGTGAATATGTAGTCATACTATATAACAAATCAGTTAGAAGTTCATTTTTCACTTCATATGCACTTTAGTCTTGAAATTGTTGACCTGATATTTGGTCGGCTTCTATGATAGTGCAGCAATAAAAAGATATTCTATAATTCTATTCGGTTTAGCCTACAATTTATAAAGAAACGAAATATATAAAAAGACGCCGTCAGAACATTGGTTTTATTTTTTCACCTTGGAATATATGCATTGTAGGGTGTATGAATTTGAACACCAATTACACCATTTTTGAACTGAAACTCCACAATAAATTCGAATCACTAAACTGTTCTAACAAAGCTGACACAATGCAATATCGATTGCGGTAGTAAATTAATTCAATTTCATTAGACGCATCCATGACTTGGCAGCGTTTTTTCAGTCGCACGGAAATACCTCGAAGTTTTATTCTATTCTTCCCAAAGAAAATTGTCTTTTGAGTAAAAAATCTGATTGATTGATCACTGCATATAAAAGTAAGGAACTGTATTTATCGTATTTTGATTTCAAATAACTTCTTTCCAACTCAACGTTCCGCTTGATCCTCTAAAAAATGTATCATTAAGGTTATTCATTACTTTTTATATATTTTTCTAAAATCTTCCTTGCATTCTTATCCGTTGTCTTCCATGACGTATATATTTGAACAAAACATGATTGAACAAGTAGTTTCAAGCTTATGGACGATAGGAATTTATAAATCAAACGAAAATTGAAAACAAATGTTTAAAATTGTAGACAAGGTGGATTTTTCAAAAGTTTGATTTCGGACTTCCATTGTCTATAAAATTTTTGAGTATCACGACGGTTCGATTGATATGCTATGTTCAATCGTCTTCAGGAGAACTGGCGAACACGTTCCTATTTATACCCCGTCCGGTGACGTGAGTGTGTCTCAAAGGAACGTATTCGCCAGTTCACCTGAAGACGATTGAAGATAGCATATCAATGGAAACGTCGTGGCACTCAAAGATTTTATAGACAATGGAAGTCCGAAATCAAACTTTTGAAAAATCCACCTTGTCTACAAGTTTCAAACAACATTTGTTGTTTACAGTTCACCTGAAGACGATTGAAGATAGCATATCAATCGAAACGTCGTGATACTCAACAATTTTATAGACAATGGAAGTCTGAAATCAAACTTTTAAAAACAAATGCTTTCTTGATTATCTACCACAATTTTTTTTTCGTTCGACATATGTTTTTTGGCATTTTCTGGTGCTTATACCTCGATAAATCATGTCAGCTACCTCAATCAATCAATTTGTCATCATTTTAGTTATCGTAACCTTAGTAGGAGCTGCATCGATTTTGATAGGATAGAAATATGCTGCGGGCACAACGAATAATGTTGAAGATATTAAAATAAATAGAAAAATGTGTCTTATTTATAGCGTACTGTATATATAGTAAATATCTAAACGATCTACAACAGTTTGTCTATATAAATGACAGTGGCGCTTCTTGTAAGTAAGAAACTGACTGTGATCAATCCTTGCTTAAGCTGGAAGTATTACTTTGATTATTTAATTTATGTTGCATTATACTGCTTTTTTAATAAAATAACTTAAATCAACCACGAAACACGATCAGTTGATGTTATTCTATCGTGCTCAAGGGTTACGTTATGACATCCGTTTTTGGAGCAGGCCTGCGTTGGTCCAGGACATGTTCCTGATAGAGAAGCGAATACTAAGGACTAAGGAAATATGTAATGAGCATTTATGTAAAAATCTTTTTCCTTCCTTATTCTTTGGTATTGAGCTATCATATTTTATTTTATTCTATTCCCATTTTGTACTGTCTTCGTGTCTCCCATAATTTAGTTTAGATTAATTTTTTAGGTTGTTCCTATACAATTTTATTGTCTACTGGAAATAACTATTATTATTCATTATTACACCTGATACTAAAAGAAATAACGTCTTACAGGAGGGTGTTGTCGATGGGAGCTCACTCACCCGAACTCTACAATAACCTGGGATTATGCTGCCTTTATGCACAACAGTTAGACTTGATATACCCCTGTTTCCAACGAGCTCTTGAACTGGCAATAGATCCGATCATAAAGGCTGAGATATGGTACAATCTTTCTTATGTTGCACTGGTAAGAGTACTAAAAAGAGCTAAATTACGATTAATTCTCGAAATTTAATTTCCAACGATGACAAGCTTGTTAGATTTCCAACAAGAGACTAAAAAGTTGTAGAAATTCCATATTTGAGAGGGAACTCTACCTAGAATAAGGGGCGCTTTGCATGGGTTTCCAATATTTTGTTTCCAGTACTGATTTTTCAAGATAATGGAACATTTTTTTGCAAATTTAAAAGGTTGATTCTATGCTCGTACAAAGAACTTTTCTGATTTTTTTTATTTTTTTTTAAATTGACGGTCTAAAATTGAATTTGGAAAAACTATAGATATCTAAGTGCGGTGCATGTGATCGAATCTCGGAGACTCTGTATGTTTTATTATCTTTTTCAGACAGCAGGTGACGTTCAACTAGCCGTGCAGTGCCTGAATTTGTGTCTATCGGCAGATGCTTCGCATGCCCCCGCCCTGAACAACCTCGCTGTGCTGTATCACAAAACAGGCAAAACAAACCTCGCGAAGGCGTACCTCACATCTGCCACAACTGTGGACCCCAATTTAGCGGAGTCGCTAATCAATTTGGACATACTGCAGAACGACTAGCTGGCAGCTGACCAACGGTGTAAATTAGATATTTTCTTAATAAAAATGAATGCTGAAAATCGAACGATTGCGTAGTATTTCTAACCAGAGAATTTTACCCAAGAACGCTTTCATATCACCTGAGGTGCAGGACTATTATTCTGTGAATCACAAACACTACACAATCAACTGTTCTAAATTTTGTTGGTCCCCTAAAGCCAGGAACGCAGTTAGCGAAACGTGTGACTGGTGTGATGTCAGTTGGTTTGTGTATGGTTGAGTTTTGGTGTTTGGAATGTATCTTATCTGTTTATATTCCACCATTTTTGGCATCTGATTTAATTTTTCGCTTTATATATGTGCGTGCTTAAGACTCAAAATCCCCTAATTCAAATATGTGATGGGAATGGATCCCCAATGCTTAGCCTGTTCCCAGGAAAATCATAAAATTATTTTTAAGTCTTAAGATTTCGAGAGCGGGTGGTTGAGTCCCCCTTCTGATTATGTGCCTGCTAATGATTATTCAGTGATGACTTTTAAGACTATATCTCATAAACAATTGAACCGATTTTGTTAGGACACTTATCATTTCCTAAGGGAAAGACACTCAAGCTAATGAAGAAAGAAACATTGCAATCCAGTTAGTCATTTCTGAGATATTCGGGGATAAACATACGGTTCTGCATACATGCTCGTGAAACTTTGAACAGTCTACCTTTGCAGCCTTTTTTACAAAACTTATTATTGTAATTCTGTGGTAAATCAGCTAATGTCAATGTCAATGTGAGTTTTGAATACAATTATTTTTCCCTACACTTCGTACCTGTAGAGGTAAGAGGCAGCAAAAACGTCAGTGATAATTATTCTATGTGGTTTCAATTACTGGACAGTCAAAGTTTCATGAGATCAGGATTTGACTTTCCATGGATATGCCATGGAGGTTTGTGGCCTCAAGAATTCTGAAATCTAAGATAACTTGGTTTTTAGACGTTTTGTTATATGAATTGACATTCGTATCCAATTGCGACCTGTTAAATTTATTGTTGAAAATGTTGAATCTCCATCAATTTAAGGATCAGACAATCAGCTTCTGCCGAAAAAATTACAGTATCTCTTTACACATCAGAATACATTTGGTAAATGGACTCTAATTTCATCGCAATCTGTTTGTAAAATCTATCTCTGAATATTCGAGCCTAATATTGATGAGTCGTAAGAGAGTCTAAATTCTCTGCACATCAATCATCCGGAAAACTAAAAAAAAAATAATTAAAATCCAAATCGAACTCTCGAGCTGTGAAACAGGTTGGTTGGTACACAGTCGTTGGAAATATAGAACGGAACAGATGAATTGATAACAAGGTTTTGATTGGTTAACAAACAGTTGTATATAAAAGCATGTCTCGAACCCTTGCGCTGGTCATTTTGAGATATTTGTCCATTTTCAGAGTTGCATATGTTTTCAGTTTTCAAAATGTTTAATTTTAATGACCAATACTCTACTACGGTCACATACTTTTATTTTGAAAAAAATTATTTTGTTTTCCATAACATTGAAAAATTAGGAAGAAGAATATATTGGATACCACAACATCAGGACCTGTTGGCGAGGCTATTCTGATTTTCTCCGTTTAAACTGAGGAATGTAACCTCTGAACAGGTATCAAACACACCTGAGTTTAGTACAGTCCATGAAACAAGTTTAGGTACTACAGGTACGACTGGTGTCGGATCATGGGCGTCCACAATATTCAGGTGGGGTAAACTTGCAGCTATCGAAATATTCTAATGAAATGAATTCGTGGGCTTAGTGGTGTAACTTAAGTGGTCTAATATAAGCGGTGTCCATTCAAAGCAAGTCTGCTGAAATTATGCCAGCCAGATTTCTTATCTGATTATTTTCCGCTTTTTCACATTTTTTTCACATCAGCGAAAATTTTATCTCTGTTTAAAAACGACGAACCAGACAAAAAAGGTTTTTCAAAACTAGGCGAAAACTCATTTTTTGAGCAATTCGGGGGTCCTGATCACGAATCCTGCCCGTATTGGAGACTCGGAACACCTGCTTCTCATGATATGGCTTCCCTTGCTCCGATAGTCTTTCCCATGGACCATATTATCACGTTGGTCACACTTTTTTTTAAAACCCTGTATACCCACAGTGCTCTATTTTTTGAGGACTCGCTGGTTTTCAGTAATGTTGGAAAGAGGGTTAATTTAGAGATCCAGCGCCCGTGTTTGCCTTGACGCATCATAGATGTAATTTGATTAGCTCGAAGCGAATTCATGGCTAATCTTCTCGCGCCACGCCGGAGCCGCCTATGTGCTGGTACGACTGGCATCCAGTTGATTTTCATCGTCAAATGTACATTTCATTCGCACAACGGTCGAGTGTGCACGACTGGATGATCCAGTCAGAGAGCCGCGTACAAGCAACCACTGTTCAGCTGGTCCGTCCCTTTCAGGATCGGATTTACCTGTATTCGAGTCCTTCAACTGAGGTAGCAATCATTCACTGGAGGTATTGGTAATTTTTTATTATGGGTATGGTCTGTTAAAAGTACATCTAATTTGATAGGGTGATACTAGCCAGAGCTAGTACAACGAAACGGCTCAAAGCTAGCTGCGACTACCCTGCCATAAGTATAGGTGGCGCCACCTAGATGCTACTATGCACCACATAAGCTACCAGCAGTGGCGTTTCATCCATCGAAGGGTTGCATTAGATTTATGGTGGTTTCAGTATATTTTCAGTGGTTATACTATGATCTATCTCAAAATCGATTAAATTTTTTATAAGTACCTACTTTCTATTGTACATACATTCTAAGATTGGCTGGCCGTTTGACAGGGGAACAAACAAACATATATTGTGATATGAATACATTCGCTGTGGGAATTTAAGAGAGGAAGATTCTGAATTTTTTTTTAAATGTCCAAAAAAATAAAAAAAAATAAAATAAATTTGAATTATTCTAGTGTTTTTTAAAATGTCTCTAGCGGGATCAACACCAAAGTGTAGGGCAAAGCTGAAATATATTTTAGAAAAATATAAAAATAATGAGTCAACCAAGGGTAACGATTGAGTGCATAACTATTCCTCCTAAGATCATCTACCTCTCGCTCAATAGCTCGGTTCCTGATGCTTACAAGCCGCAACCAATACGGCAATGCTCCCAGCATTTTTTCACGTACCGCCACCCGATACCCACTTATTATTTGAGCTTATATGAAACAGTTTTTCAGTTGGAGGCAAAAAAGTGTCCCTGGACACATCGTCCGGGCATCGCACTCTGAAAAAATGCCGCCCGCGGCTGTCATCGCTCTGCTTCACCCCTCACTCCGGTCCTGGCCGCATTCCGATGATTTTTGCCTTAGAAGTAATGTTGCCAAGTGTACAAAGAATTGTCTAGGTTTAATGATTCCCAACTGGCATAAGCGTTCAGTAATATAAAAAATGGCGACAATACTAGTGTTGCGGTATAAGTTTAACAAATCAAAATACTATTGATCGAAGTTAAAATATGCCAGACAACGAAATCTGATTATTGATATTACCAAATACCCTGGAGCAAATGGGGTAGTACATAAACGGCACTTTATAGTACCTATTAGTGGGAGATTTTTTTAGCTGTGAATTGATTTGTGAGATATTCTTACGCCATCAAATCCTGATACACATAGAAGCGTTTTTGGATAATTGCTATTCTATCATTATCAATATATCTGGTGTACATTAAACTGTCTTGCACCTATTAACTAATGTGAATGAAAGTTACGATAATACATAATCTCAAAATATGATAGAGTAATGTGCTATAGAATAGATTATTTATTTTTCCAAGGTGTTATACTTTTGCGCAGTTTTGTTTGGTTTTAGTTTTTTGTAACTTTTCAAGCGTTCAAGCTAGCAAATACGAATATGATCTTTTAGATTTTACAATATTCAAGATCAAAATATTAACTTTGCTAAAATAATGTCTTGTACTCTGTAAACCGAAAAGCTATAGAACATCAAAAAATTTGGATGCCACATATTTTTTCGATTTTTATATTCCCGATTTGGCAACGTTGCTTAGAATGTACCTGACCGCTTCCAAGTTAAAATAGGGAATTTAGTTGAAGAGCTGCATCGCCGGTCTACAGAACTGAATCCCAACTCTCTGACTGTACCGAACACGTGGGGGATACATTGCATTAGTAGTACCAGTAGTACCCTTAACGCGAGTGAAGTGCCGTATTGTGTGTGTTCAGTGAGTACTGCCCGCCGACTTGGATTTCTTGCTATGGCAGCATCGGTCACCATTGGATTTCTTGTTCTTTGATCGAATCTATGGTAGGTCATTTAAACTGTCATTCAATCTGTGACTTTTTGTGAGACGTCTTCGGCTTGTATAGTTTGCCTTCCTTTTCAGTACCACTCGCGAGAGAAAGTGGATTTTTGTCTCCCATAATGAATATTTTTCAACGATGTTGGTGTATTTTCATTTTTGTAGTACCTGTGGGCATGTTGTCATAAATGGGTAGATACTACTATTTCTACTTCTAAAGCGTAAGGTGTGCCTTTTTAATATGACCCAATTCGGTACTATTATTGGCACTATAAGTCGCAGTATCTTGGTATCTGAAAGTTGCAGTTAAAATTACATTTATCTCTATTCTGATACAGTTAGGGGCGCTAATTTCCCATCCAAACAACATAGAAGCTCTAGCAACCCAAATACTCATCCGGACCATTATTTAGTAAATTTATAATTATCACGAATTCATTAATTGAATCTTGAACAAATCCAGCTTTCCGGTATCCAGTTAGCAATTTCAATGACAGGTATACGAACTCAACGGTTGTATGGCTTTAAAAATTTGAAAAAATTCACTATTTCTAAAACTTATCCTGTGGTTGTCTCTCCGAGTCATATTCTACTTGTATTAACCGCTAATTGGAACCACATATGATTGTAGTTGAAAAACAGCTAATATCTCAGCTGCATTGCTGCAAGGCAGCCAAAACGTTAGTGTAGTTATTGCTTTACTTACGACTTTATTAATTAAAACCAACTTAGTGAATTTCATCTGAACCTGGACATTGATTGAACCATTCAAGCCTTGCAATTTGACGGTTGTTTCATATTTATGGACGAGTTTTTGATTTTATTCGGTTTTCTCATACCTATATTTAATTTTGAGTATTACAGCATTGCTATTGTTTATCATTGAAGGTATATTGCAATGTAATAGATTCACAAATTAACTGCAGCCGATAAAGCTATATTTACTACAATTAACCAATAAACATCTGACTTGTAATGCTATTTGCTTGAACGCCAGATGTATATCAAAATGAAATGATAAAGAACAAGCTGTAGCTTAGGCGCCTAACAAGGGGCTACGAAATATTGACCCCAACAGATTAATTTTAATGTACTTACATACGAAAAGTGATTGGTAGAACTGCTGACATAATTCTACAATGTTTCCCTACTAGTCTTCCAAGATGACCAACTTCACCGGATATTTGATTTATTTTTATTGTTATTCGTTTAACAATTAACAGGAAATATTTGGCTGGTTTATTTGAGGAGTATGAAAGAGGAAACAAGAAATTGCAGCTGAAGGCAACTACAAAATTATATCGTATGATTATAGCTGATCAAAAGGTGAAATTGAATATTTTTGGGAAGGTGCACAGTTATAAACGTACTGCCCTTTTATAACTCGAAACGTAGCTTCCTTACTGAGTTCCGACATTGATTCGAGGTGTCGAGAACCGAAAATAGGTTGCTCTCAACATTTACTGAAAGAAAATGGTACCGTTATATGTGGAAAGGATTGTAGATAATGAATATTAAAATATGTTTGGTAACTATTTCCGCTGCTGAAAAATTGCTGCTAAATTCATATTGGTTACTTTTTGTGAGTCGCTAACCGGCTTGCCTCGTTAGCACTCCTTTTTGGTACGAATTGCAAGAGAAAGTGGATTATTGTCTTCAATAATGTATATGTGTGTATATTTTTGTTTATGTAGTGTTGCCTGTAGGCCTATGGCCATGATGACCTTAAAACAGCACCGAATAAAGCAGAAAGATCAACATCCAAAAACAACGATAAGGAAAATGGCAATGCTTCACTTTGGATATGCAGATCTTAATCGCGATTTATTTTTTTAAATTTGAAAGAGTTCCACAACCTACCTCAATTGGATTATCAGATCGAAGAATATTCATTAAACTGATGTGACTGCCCGTGAAGTACTGCGTCAATCCACGTGACGCGTTTTAAAAAAATCTAAATATCACTTTTATGATTATTTATTTAGGTAGAACGCAGTAAAGTGTACTATTAACAGTTGTTGGAACAGAAGCACAAGAAACTAGTGTTAGGGTAAACGCGATGACCAGACATAAGCCAGGAGCGTCTATCTATATCATGTCTGTATATCATATTCTAATGCAACCGTTCGTCAGTGTCGCTTGAACGGTAGACTGAATGTATCGCCAAAAATGTTTGGGGCATGAAACATAAAAAAACAAAATATCTCGAATTCCTAATTTTTCAGGAATTTAATAGGTACTTTGCCGCCATTTCGCGTGTGAAGTATAATCAGTTATAAAAGTACAAAAGTCTCTGATGAAACGGGTTGTAATATTGTTGTACCAAAATCGACGTCAGAATGTAGTGGTTAAGAATATCCATCTAAGCTATATACAATGCACCATAAAAATGTAATATAATGGTGGTATTTTTGCGACAGATTTGTAAGTCCTAATACACTGATGAAATCAATGAAGTCATACGCTAATTTGGAGTTGTTTGTATATATATATATATATATATATATATATATATATATAATTATATATATACTGATTTAATGAGGAATTGTTTGCGCATAGATTGACAAGCAGTTGATGCGGGTTACAACATTTGAATTACCATCAAATGCATAGTTTTCATTTAGTAAATTTCGAGTTTCCTATTCGTAAATCAGATTCAGCACATTTAGAAATGACACTCATTTTCAAAGCGTTTTCATGTAAGGCATCATCGCTAATGGAATTATTTCCTGAGCAGTTGGGTTGTGGTTTGTGCTTTTTCTTAGTTCTGGCAAACTTCTATTTTTTAGGGCAAGAATTGTGAAAATATTGTTTTCCTTGTTATGCTTCCCACTCCAATAGGTTGAAAAGATCTTTATCACAATACTTCTCTCGCTTATGCGTGAAAAGTGATGACGGGAAATTCGATGCTTTAAATGTGAAAAAATGCGTCAGTAAGTGGAACTGCACCTTCCACTTCTAGAGAGTCAGAACGCGGTCTGCGTTGCCCGACGCGAGGGAGGGAGTCGATCTTAAAGGAAGACTTGTGAACCGGCCTCTGAAGGAAGTTATTTGGAACTCATGTCCCCTGAAAACCCACAGAAGAAAAAAACAGAAAATAAAAAAAGGAAACGCCCTCTGAGAACCAAAAGTAATAAGAAAATGGCACTTATAGTTTGATAAAGCCTCCCACTTTTGCGTCGCTTTCAAACGCCCAGGTTCCTTTTATGAAGTCCGGCCCCTCTGATCTCAAAACCATCTAGTGTGGTGTTCTATCATCTATAAAATTTTGAACTTGGTAGTACGTAGTACCTTTTGAGATATCGGCAGATTAGGCGGTTAGTCTATAAATAAATATAATACCTACCTGATTCAGTATAATGACCAATTTAAGAAGTGATATTTAGCCTGGAAGAAATCGCGTCAAGTAGGTTGTATCAGCTTACTAAATATTCTTCTCGGATTTCAGAACTGTTTATCCAGTTCAACTTTTGGAAATCTTGGAAAAATCGAAAAAAGTTTAAAATCATGATAAATCTAAGATCTTTCAGAAGTTTCACTATTTTTTAATAAAATTCTAAAGCCAGCAGCTCCAAAATCCGATTCAAATATTCATTTCCAAAGTGACACCATTGGGTGGGAAGTACATCCTCTGGGGTAAATATGTTGTCTTTATATGATTCAATATTTGCATTAAACTTCTTGCCTTCCATTCATAGTTTCAACACGGCTCATACATGTTATCATGTTTGTTTATAGATTTTCTCAAAACACACCTGACTTCGGGTAGAATACGGTGGTATTGAGCGAGTATCATATTACTCGGAAAGGAAGGCAACATATATTTTGAAGTTGAGCACGTAGCAAATTACGTAACTATGCACCACTTCATTCATTAAAACGCATTTGAAGAATGTTTACGTTCTTTTCAGCTTTGTAACCTTGTAAAGCATTTCACAAAGTGACGGAAAACCTAATATTACACAATCAACTTCCATACATTTCCATTTTCAGTTTGTCATTGCAATTGCTTATCATTCACACCATAGAAACTAAGACCAAATTGCCAAGCATGTACGCAGAGCCTAAATGCATATTTTTTCAATTTCGGTACTATACGTATTAACAATTATCAATAACAATAAATATCACTTTTGTTGCTGTCCCCCCCCCTCACCGAAAGGAAATTCTGGCTACGGACTTGCATATTAACCTATGGAGACAGAGAAGCTTCAGTCTGATCGTACCAACGTATTCCTATCCACTTGGATTTCATTCTATCCAAACGCGCTAGACGATTGCGTGAGCAAACCGAGCAAACAAGTTCACCAATTTGGATCACTTGCAAATCATGTCTGTCCGCAGAATAAACTTGAACTTGAACCGCCAGCGCCATGCCAGTCGAGTTGACGGTGTTTTTTATTTTAGTTTCTAAAAGGATCAAGCTGTAACCTGTCATCGCGACTTTCAGTCTCAAAGGTAGGAAATTAAATCTGTTCGTTGTCGTCGAACGGTTATTATATAACTAACTGGCTTTTATGAAGAACATATGTTATTTTAAAGCGAAGTCTCGTTTACGAGTGGGCATTTTTAAATGAAAATTGAGAATGAACTTCAGAAAATGAAACAAATGGCAAATGACAATTGGTGTCTCTACACACATTAACTCTAAAATGACTGTTTTTATTATAATAAGAAATGTAATGGCCCTCTGCCCTTCAGTCTTTAGCCGTTTCTCATTCTTTTAATAATTTTCGTTTATAAAAAGGGAATTTTTGTATTGTCTTCAGATTTTTCAAATTGCCCTATTACTTTCTTACTGATTATGATGATTTACCTGATTTTGCTAACAATATGTTTATGTGATAATCCAATGCCACGCTCATGATTGGAAAGTATTGTGGTCCGAAAGTTCAAGAAATATAGTATTTTTTTTTGGATCTTTTCTGATATCTACATCATGAAACTTTGTATCATAAATGTCCGTCGGTATATCCTCTCTGTTTGTCGCCGTTTCTGTCATCGGGTAATCTCAGTTACAGCTGAACCGATTTTGATATTCCCAAGCCCCCCACACCTGACTTTTGACCCCTCCTAGAACATTTGGAAAATGGTCAGAGCACTCAAAAATGATAGCTTTGCTGCTACTGCACTAATTTTAAAAACTATATAGGTTTTTTCCTCCAAGTAGATGACTAGTTATCGGAACTGTATAATAACTAAGCTTTTTTGTATAAAAAACGCAATATATTGTATAAGAAAGACAATATAGAAGCTATGGCTGTGCTGTTAGATAGTCTCCATATATGCATGGTTTATCCTTGAAATATCTGAACATTTTTATAACAGCGGCGGAGTTATGCCTGTAAACTTAACACCGGTACCGTCTTACTGACGTATAGAGATGTGCATTTACATTTGATTTTGCATAATATTTGAAAGCTCTGCAAAAATAATACTAGTAGTTTTGCAAAATGGTGTCTTCTCAGTACCCAGGCATTTCAGTTGATAAGAATAAAGTAATAAGTACTCTCCATTTGAATATGTCCATAATAATGTATGGTTTGTATACAATGAGTTACTGTTTGACACACCTTGAATATATTTCAATACACATAGATATTGCTCTTACAAACATTACAACAACTAATCTGATATACTGCGGTTTTCTATTATATATATATATATATATATATATATATATATATATCAGTATTCAGCTTTAAAGCTAGTTTGTTGATGCAAAGCAACACATACCCATCTCTATACCAACGGCGGCATGCATATTAAGTTACAATTACCACGCATTGGGTGCTTTATGATATCACATTCTTTTGATCCCCCTCTCAGAAGCAATTAAAACTCTAGATTAACTGAAATCCTTTTACACTTAAGTGTAAAAATATTGCTTATATCATCGGTTTATACTAACCGTTCAACTAAAGATCTAATCGAAAGAAATGAAGGAATTCATATTTTAATGATTCATTAGGTCTCTAATACCATAACAATGCATGTCACTCTTCCCGTGTCAAAGGTCAGTTTGCTCACTAATATCTCTAAAACTTCTATTTGTTTTCTGGAGTTGTAGGAGGAGACGCGCCTACGTAGCTTAATTGGTAGAATGTCTGACCGGAAGCGGTAAGTGCCTGATTCATGCCCCGTCGTGGGCCAGTTTTACTTAGCACGCCATTTGACGAGCAAGTGTTGAATCGAGAAAAATTCCGAATTTGAGAGATTGTGTTTCCTTGGTGCTTCATGATGAAAAACCATGTCATATCCGTCATACCGTCTGTATATCTTCGACACCCCTATAACTCGGAAGCTTAAACACTAATTTAGTAGTGTGACAAGTACATAAAAAATTTTAGTTTTTGAAAATCGGATCAGTCGCGACTGAGTTACCGTGAAAATTGAAAGAAATATGAAATGCTTAAAATTCGTTTTCGGACGTTCCCGAAATTTTTTGGTAAGGTCAAAAGGTGGAATTTGGGGGTGGGTGGCGATGATGGCGAGAAACCCAAAAAACATGAAATGATAGAAGACATTTCATCATCAATAACATTTTGCCGCGTCAGTACTTCGTCCTTTTTGAGATATCGATTCAGTGGCAGCAGATTAATACTAAATATACACGCACCCATACAACGACGACGAAAATATTGAATTCATAGACGACGAAAGAGTTTTTAAAAAACGATCTTTATTGTAAGAGTGCTAGAAATGTACTATAATAATTAAGATACATCATCATCCTGTATACCGTTGAATCGGACGTGGGCGTTGTACTTCTATCTTAATTTATGAATCAGAATATAGCTGCAAATGAAATAATTACTCCGGAGTCAGTTTGCATTGAACAAACAGTCGTTCTGCCCACAACCGTTCTGTAAAACGTTAAAATGTATTGAATCTGCACGCCTACAGCCACATTGCAAACCTACGTTCATCGAACATAAAAGTGAAACTGTTATTACTATTTAAAAAAATATCCGCATAATGCAAAATTGCATAGTAAATTCCATACTTATTACCTAATGCAGGACCGTTTCTAGGTATTTTAAACAGTCCAGCATGTATATTTTTTTCGAGCATATCAGACAGAGAATGATTGTTGGATATTATAGGGTGGTCCAAGTGTAGCTGCCGTCTGCTACCAACCATTTATAGGCAATAGGCAGACGTAGTCATTCATTCTTAATCTTTCATTTAAGATTATAACGTAGCGTTAGAGAAACTTATGTCAACTTGCATAGATGGTTCTATAGTCGAGCTGAATCAATATTTCCAGGGATGTAAATATTAGATTCGCAGTAAAAGAGATGTTTGTCAAATTACCTACACTGCATTACTCATGATTTCTGTGTTCTATGAATGGGGGCAATAATATTTCATAATATGGTGTGTTTAATAAATGGGCCTAATAGTAAAAGTGTGCAGCGCTACATGCTGCGACACTTGTAGGATGTTACTATCGCACCCTTACTCGTGATAGGCATATAATATTTCTGCTGTCGGGCTGCCGAGCTAAACAGACGAGTCTAGGCCAAATACGAAACGTACATGTATGGCGGAAAGTATAAGCATTGAACGTAGTTTCAACCGACAAACATTTATTTCTATATTGTAATCCGAGAAACCTATAACATGCATTCAAATATCTTCCCCCACACATGACGGGTTATGCGTTACAAACATAGGTTTATTTTTCAAGGAGGAGAGACAATGTCCCCTCTTGTCCCCGTTGGCGGCGCCCAGGTTATGTGGAAATGAACCATAGATTAAACTGGGTGTTGCAGAAAATATTGTTTCAGTCGCAAAAGCTTATGGTTGACTAGTCCGGCCATTGTGTGTGAAAATACGTCGTTTGTTTTTGAGTTTACTGAATGTAAAATCAGGAAGTCGAGTTAAATGGAGAGATTTTTTATCAAGGTTGATTGCACATGGTTGGCAGTCGGTCAACCATATTGTCATAGTGACACAATAGGTAGGAGCTGCTAATGAGAGTTACTAAATAATCAGACAAGCACATCGTTATACCAAGTTAAAAAGTGATTAGGCTTGACAATGGGGTGGAGCGGGGAGACTCCCCCAACGTCCGGGTATTCAGAAGAAGGACCCGTGCATCTGAAGATGGACCAGAAATTTAAGGCTAATAAAACATTTTCAACAGTTCAAACTGTTATTTATAATTGTTGTACATTTCCTTTTTTCCAGATCCTCAATGGGCTTTCCTTTTACGTCCCATGTCAATTGGTGGGGAATTGTTTTTATTCCGGAAAATTTGGGACTATAAATATCGTATTTTCTTCGTGTCTGTACTCTCTCAGATTTTTCATGAATTTAGGTACATATTATCCAAAACTTACCCTCTTCTCCTAGCTCCCACTCCTAAGTTTTGATCCCACAATAAAATTAAACCTAGAAGTGTCAAGAAGAAATTTGATAATTATCCATTTTCTAAGTTTTTTAACATATCTGTGCCTGGGCCGACTCGAAAATTATTAAGTTTTGACGTCTCTGTCACAATAGTAACCTAGTGTCCAAGTTTCAACAAAATTCGGAAAGTACTTGGAACTGGAATCACACATTTTCTGCCTGCTATGCAGCCACTTTTACCAACTGAGCTACGATGGCACATCTGTCCGTCAATTTGAAACGCCAATAATATGAACATTCGCTCAAAAATTGAAGCACGTAGTTTCAAATTCAGAAGAGTGGTTTTCACGGAAGTCGGCAAGTTTTCCTCGCTATCTTTTGATATTGTTATTGACTTTCTGTACTTATACGTGGGAAGTAAAAATCATTAATTAATCTTTCACATGGTATTCTGAAAGTTTGGTATTCGGAATTTGTTACAGTCAGAGCCGCATTGCAGCCTTCATATCATATTTATGCAAGACCATACCAGCAACAAAGGAATTTAAAACAAATTAAAAAAGAACTCCGAAATCGGTATACATATTTATATACATGTTAGGAATCTCTGAAAGAAAAAAGAAAACTTATAAAAAAGTATGGTCGTGACTGGCCAACCCACGCTCAAAATATATTCTTCAATCCTCATTCTTCTTCTCTGACAAAAACTGGTCCTAACCCACGTGCGTTTTTCAGACTATCTAAATTAAGTTTCATTAGGAACACATGTTCAGGATTGTCGTTTACCCCTGTCATCGTCCTATCGGGCTCAATCTGACGATAAAGTCACCGTTACATAACAAAACACCAGACTAATTTAGTATTCTTTCTTAGAGAGAAAGGATTGTTCGGTATTGATCACGTGACCGTAGTCAGGGTTCAAGACTAACAGATAATTTCTTTCAGTTTTAGATTATAGAAAAATATGAATAACGCATAGCTCACAAGATGCCTTAGATAGAGACGGTGGACGAGTGGCTACGACGTCACCACGAAATGCTGGAGTACACGGGTTCGAGTCCCGTCCGCACCAATGATTTTTCTGGATATTTCCCACCCCAAAAATTGTATTTCAAATATGTAATTTGAGCTTGCATGTACTAGTTGAGGGTTCCATTTGTTTACAATTGTAAGAATACGGTATTCTGCTACACAAATATTTATATCCATCAGTGTGGATGACAACGTAACGTTCATTCATAATCCCATAGATTAGTCAATCATGTTTGTTTTGTCATTTTTCGTAATCTGTTTACATAACATAGTCGAATTATGTGACAAATTTACTACAAGCATGTCTCACATTGTATCTAAGTGGAATGCAAGGTCTTAGCAGGGCTCAAATTGGTGATCGTTTGACATTTTTTATTTACAGTGGCGTAGTCCAAACGTTAGAAACTTCATTGATTTCATGTCCAATTTGTCCAAAAGAAATGTTGACCTACTTTCGTATACACACGAGTAGTTTTGATTGCAACAAGTTCAAGGTGATCGCATAAATTGATTATTACTACATTTGTTTCTTCACTAACATCCTCTCCGGTAATACTTTATAGCTGGGACAGTACTGAGGTACTGCTAATGAATCTTTCACGTAAAATTATACTCCAGAGAAAGAACTTGAAAGCTCCATAGAGTTTACTTTCATCGGTAGCTAATTAAAATCATGAATAACTGATGAATAAACGTTACCAACGTACTGACAGATAAATCGATGTACCGACCGACCTATAGACCAATAAGCCGACAGACAGGTAGACCGACAGACAGACAGAATCGAGAGACATACTGAGACAGACAAACAAACCGATTAACAGACGAGCCGGCATAAAGACGAACAGACACACAGACGGACAGAAATGGCCATTATATAGATTTAAGTACGTAATTATACAACGTAACGTCGAAAAAATTCCATATCTCGATTTTGAGAACAGTACTCCTCTCACTTATGTCACAAAAGTGAAAACCTTTTGCGGTTAAGCGATGAAGATGTAGCAGTAACAAAACTCGTACGATATGTGGAATATCGAAATAGTACCACCACATAGAGTGCAGGTGTACAAAATATCAGTTTCCGCAAGTACGGGTTGGGAGAATGCTCCTCTTTCATACGAATCTCATGTACTGCGCCATTTTCATTGTTTGACCGAGATGCATATTTAGCTGCGAATAATCAGGTGTGTGGTGTACAAAGGTCGAACCTTGTATAGCAGATAGTCTTTCAAGTGTAACATATCGTTAAATATAATTGCATTCCAAGATGTATAGTTTACCTAATTGATGAGGCACGTGTATTTATTTTTATTGTAAGCTTGTACTGTACTTGCATTCGTAACAAGTTAGAAGCGTAGAAATGGTTGAAGTATTCCTGATGCGTTCTACTAGTAATGTGTCCTAACAAATAACAGTATTCGTAACCAACAACCATATTTTTGACTATATAACCTAACCGGATAGGAGGAGGAAATTGACGTGAGAAAATATTCCATATTTAGGTGAGGATTTGAATTGCTTCGTTTTGAGGTGTAGTTGAAGACCCAAAGTTTGCTAATTGATGATCCACTTGATTTTATAATTGAAATCAGTGAACAAATTATTTTTTCTCTATTATACCAATGAACAATTATGTATTGGGATAGTTGTTCTTTATAAAATTAATTTTCTAAAAAATGTCTACTGAGTAAGGTTACTAGGTGCAATTAATTGACTTGCAAATAGCTTCGAAGGTTTTGATAAAACGTTTTTCACTATTTTTTTAATTCAGAAACACATACCGGGCTGAAAACTCTTGAAGATGATGTGTATGTTATTCCGATTATATACAAAAAATTTCAGCAGTTTTGCTCCGTTCATTACGTTTTGAGTAATTAACGAACAGCCTTTTTTTAATGCTTAATTAACTATACACAATTTTTTGTTAAATTAGTTTGCAACTGAACTGAAAATCCAAAATCTCATTTAGGGTTAATTTTTAACGATCTTGTCATGTGTTACTCCCGCAAACCTTTTTCTAGGCGACATTGCTGAAATCCTACTTCATAATCCCAACATGTTTAACTTTAGGATACAGTTGAACATCTAAATTCTCGAACTTACTAAGTAGTACAGATTTGTAAACTAAGGCACGTATAAGTATATATTGTTTAGGTAACTGTTAATTGAATAAAAATTTTATAATAGTTCTTTGAATTATCTAAATGATTTTGCCAGCTACGAACTAATTAAAAAAATAGCACTATTGTAGATTAAGCCTAAAAACAAACTTTGAACGCAAAATATCATGAATAGATCCTTTTAAAATATTATGTATATTACCGAAATAATAGACACCACCTTCAAAAAAAAAATTAACCCTCGAGTGGGTTGTTTTTGAATAAATAAATAGTAAAAACGTGTTTTTAAAAATTTTAAGACGAGTTATAAATTGCACCTAGTGAAATCGATCAGTTCTCAAACACCTTTACCGAATCCTATGTTATACTAACGATATACAGAGTATCCCAAATATTGTAGGAAATAGAGAAAAGGTACTATTTTTTCACTAATTGTTAATTATAAAATTAAGTCGATCATCTTTTTGTAAGCGCGCTTGGGGTGTTCTGTCACACCCTAAAATGAAGCGATTTCAAAAATAATGTAGCATATGAATGGAAAATTTAATCGACGCTCCTCCACGTCTCAAGCAGCCACGAAGGCAAAGCCTAGCCGCTGGAGTTCTGGAACTGATATTAGGAAGGTAAGGAGAATTTATGGATATGAGTTTTGAAGTGTTTAATGTCCACATATTTAAGAAAGATGTTAATTGGTAGACTATTCCAAAATCTTGACACTCCAGGAGCTAAGAACATGTCACACCTGCTAGCTCTCTGCGTATATAGAACTAATATATAACATCTCACAAAGTCAGAAAGCCTACCGCGCTCCAGAAGCGCTGCGGAGAGATGAATGTTCATGATGTGAATGATTTTCATGACTTTCGTCACAACTTATTAGCCTGAGATTATTTAGATTCCACCTAATAAGCGGTTCAATATTGAGCTACATGGCAACTACAAAGTTCAAAGCCCTCCGGCATTCTTTTTCCAGCTATTATTTCGGATATATAATCTCACACAATGTCAAGAAGCAACATTCACTGATCACATACATACCAGCGACTATGTAGACTGTAGAATTATTTAACGAGAAATGTTATTAAGCAAGCATTCCTCGAATGATGGACATAATTTAAAAATAATTAGAGTGTAGACTCCAGGAACGGAATTTAATGATATCGGAAAAGCGCGCCACGGAAAAATATGCGGGTACAATAGAAAAACATGTTATTTGATACGTTCGCAGTCAATGGGTATGTACGGAGAAATTGCTTTATTGGTTATGTTCGGATAGATAAGTAAAACAGAGCATAGTAACAAATGAAAGCTATAATATATTTGATTCTTCTTCCGCCCAGTACTTAAGCAGGATTCAGTTCAATAACAAAACAAATCTATCGCAATCATTTCCTTGCTAATCCACAAGATAAAAGCTGATATAGAAATTCACATTTAGAAATCAGAATGATGCAGGATTCGAAAGCCACCTTCGGATTTCCGATCGGACACTCTGCCTCTACGCTAAGCAGACACTCCGCTAGCCGGAAGCCATTCTAGATGAAACTGCGCGCGCCGTTTGTATCTAGAGGTACAGTATTTGGGTCCATGAAGATTTCCACCCGCTGTTACTGACAACTGACCGCTACGTCGAACAATTATAGTAACAACCATGACAACTATTAACTTGCTAGGAGTGTTCGCTTAGCTCAGAGGCCTGACCGGTCAACAGAAGTTGTGGGTTCCAATCCTAAAGTGTGAACCAAATTGTTTTCTGAGTTCTAAATGCAAGTGTGGTAACGCTGAGAATTTTTTTGCAAATGCGGAATGCATGCCAAATAGATACAACATCTTATGAAGCATCCCAAGGAAAACGACAAGCAGCAGTTGGTGAAATTGATTTCAATTTGATTATCAACGCTTGAGGTGATATGAAATACTGCATGCCAAGTGGAGATTCGACATGAAACAGCTGGTGAAAAATATTTTGCAAATATTCGTGATATTTTACTATATGATACTTAACGACGACGTAGACTGACTAATGTGGATGTTTCCTTAGTCATGTTCCAAAGTGGAATTCCAAATATTTTCCGGTATATTTGGTTATCGCAGCTCATTATGAAAAGCTAACGAACGTTTGGGTCTGGGTAACATAATTCTTATCTGGTGTTTTATGTTTGCTAATAGTTTAGTTGAACCGATATCGTCTACGCAAAAATATTGATTTAAACAAATATGTTATACATATAATAACCAAAGCCAAATATCGAATAATTTTTTCAAAAATGGGGTAGGCAAAGTATGGTGGAGCCTTTTGTTGTAAGGACAGAGGCAAACACATCTTATCATTTCGATTATGTCAGAAGAAAAAGTGCAGATAACTCCTTTCAGTGCACTCGAGATACTGCTGAATTTCCCTCCGCTAGTGGTTTGGGGAGAAGCTGGAATCACTGAAACTTCCAGTTGGAATACAGGTTAGGGCCTGAGATGAATAGGGAAGATTCTGGCTTACTTTATAACATATAACACAGAAGTAGAACGCCTATCGCGCACCACAAGCAGTGTGAGTGGATAAATATCACAATGACCTTAAAAGCCCATTTCACACCGCCGTGGTTCTCCAAAAGAACCATTTTTAGAAGAAGCTTGTTCAAGGGATTGTAAGCTCGACCTGGTGAGGATGCGTCAACTGGGCTCCTCTGCTGCTGAACTGACGACTCTTGCGGTTATTATGTGATACAGTTGGGTCGAACAACTGCCATGATAATATTTATAGAATAGAGACGAATCAGCCACCCATCTTTGATATTCTAAACTATGGAGGCCTTCGTAAGGTCAGGTGCATCCACTAAACGTATTGTTCGTTTTTGGATTCTGACCAGAAGCCTTAGGGAGTGGTTTGAGGCACATCTCCACACATGGAAGCAGTATTTCAAAGATGATCTGATATCGGCCTTGTATAGTAGCAGTAGCTGTTCCGGAGATTACAATTTCCTGCAGCGGAAAAGAACTCCCAGTTGCTGGGATGCTGGTCTAGCGATGCCGACAACATGATTGTACTATGACATGTTATTGTTAATGACAATTCCCAGAAGCTTGATGGAAGATCATCGAAGTATTGGATTCATCTTCACAGCTGCCGACTTATTTGTTAGGGTTGTTGTCTGAGTCTGGACTGTTGTTATTATTCCTGAATACTAGGGACCCGCAAATCTTTGGGAAAGGGGGGCATCTTGCTCACCGATAACTCGCTTCCCCTTAAGAATATACCGCGATTTCCAGGCAGAGATTTTTGAAGTTGTGTCCTTGGTATTTCGTATTTAGAAAAAACAAAGGACCTATATGGCGAAAAAGTATTTGTTTTGTAGCCAAGCAACAATCAAATCACTCACAAGATAACATGATGATATTGCAGGGAAACATCAGGTCTCATTGCTATGGTTGCAACAAAATCACCGATGCAGTTAAAAGGGATATGCTACTTTTGGGCCGTCAACCGGTCCCAGGTTTAGTTATGCATTTAATTATAAATCAGGGACAGCATCTGCGTGTTAGTTATGCATTCAATGATAAAGCAGGGATAGCATCTGTGGGTGTCTCCGTTAGACACAAGAACTGTGGAACCTGTTGGTAGGGCGAACCTGTTGGTAGGGCCATTCTCTGGATAGCAGATAAGTGATATAGAGAGAGATAGAGGTATTGGTTGACCCAGCGTGCCCACGCTGGCTGTGACCAAAAGCATGAATGGTCGGCGTATATTTTGAATCGCAGGAAGGCATTGGTTAAGTGTAAGATTAGCTTGTTTGCTAAACTTCGCCAGGCAGCTAGTCAGTCAATCAGATGTTAATCTGCTTATATTAATAAAGACATCATTATTATTATTATTATTATTTTTATTGGGGTATTTCTAGAACACTATACTGCAACCAGAATGATGGTAGGGCCCAGAGCTGCATACTACTTTGTAAATTGTGGATCTTTGATACCACCATGGATAGAAATCCCATCATATGTTTCTGATCACTGGAATACCTATGAGATCACTAGATTCTGTCACTATCATAGAAATGTACTTATACTGTATTTCACGTTTCGAATTGCTGCGACCCGTACAACGACAACTTAATTTCACTGTCCTATAGGTTTCTGATAGGTTCATTTCATCGTGAGTTGATTGTAACGGTATAGTAATCCAGGGTACGAACAGGTGATCGGAATCGCGACTAAAAACTCCCGCTGATTGTTATATAAGAATGGAGGTGCACCAGTTGATTAGACATGCAAATTAATCACATCTGTGGCGTTTAGCACCTTTGAATGTATTTCAAAATTACAGACTGTGGAGAGCAGCACGCTACTCCCATTCCACGGATCATCTATATTATTATATTCATGTTCCGCTGCTTGAAATTGCTGCTGAACAGATTGCTTCTCTAACGAGTCTAGGTAATAGAAGAAAGATCTGTAACAGTTCACTAAAGTTAGATTGATCGATCAAGAAGCTCAACCCGGAAACTTTGCCTACTCAGTATCGGGTATTCAAGTTTCATTATGTACTATCAGATCATACTGTAGAGTAAAAGACGACTTATTTCAAAGAAACTGTAGTAGATAAGAAATATTTAATTGGTATGCATCTACCGTAGTTTCTTATGATTTTTGCTTTTCGTCAATAAATAATGTGTTTTGAGCCGCTGAATGCGATTTTCAGATTCTAGTTTACAATGTGCCGAAGTAGCCAAAACTTTATTAAAGTGCGTTCACTACGCATATGTGATTTGAATTAGACGCCAGTTTTAAATGTTTTCCATCACACAAAAAAATATATCCCAAAGATGGTGTTTTTTAATTTGAAAGTACATTTTATTATAACTAATTATATTTTAAAACAGATCTGGCACAATGACACACTTCTTCTGACTAAAAAACACTTTTTAAATTCACTTTGTATAGGTTGGGAGATACATA
Source organism: Bruchidius siliquastri (assembly GCA_949316355.1). NCBI lineage: Eukaryota > Metazoa > Arthropoda > Insecta > Coleoptera > Chrysomelidae > Bruchidius > Bruchidius siliquastri. Next base: position 30,564,558 of record OX438534.1, read on the forward strand.
AACGTCAAGTTCAATGTAACTACTAAAATTTTACATTAAATATAAAAAAATTTAGCACGATTTTCCAATTATCTGTTGTGCTAACTGAAAAGGAATGAAAGATTCGCTTGATCTGCTCATACAGATCGTACTGGCGATCATGTTGAGCATCTGTGCATATAAAAAACATGGGTCCCACTGAACTGCAGCTAGTGTGAAAAATCCGTTGCTTCTGCGAACCACAGTGGACATTGCATATCTAGCTCAATGCATGGTAGCTCTCCGTTGAAATCATTCCCGTTTCCAAAATCCACATCGAAATCTCCATTTTGACCCTTTAAAATGGTCTGTGGCACGTGGTTAAAATCAGTGCAGGCAAATGCCACCCGCCTCAGTATGAATGCCATGTCGTCATTAAAAATATAGTTAATACAACTTCAATGTAACGCAATCAACAGCAGTAAAGGTAATCATGCATTTTCATAGCCACTTTCAATACAATCATGGGTATCTCAATTGTAATAATTGACGGAAAATCTATTCATCTCATGAGAACTATTTTGTATGCAATGAGAAAAGTCTATAAATATTAATATCTGCCTATGTATGGTAATAGATTCAACTTTAAATAATTCTTCTGTAAGATTCATATATGTATGATTATATATGGACATGCACAAAAGGCTGACTCTTGAGATTGAATATTCTTTGATATGAAATATAATTCGGTACAAGGACTATGAGCAAATTTAGAAACATATGAGAAGTTGTTCTAGAGATCTAGAGCATAATGATTTGGCGAAATATGAGTTTCTTCGCAGGGCACGGTCTAATTTTATAAAATTTGAAATAATTAGGTCATTAGATCATTTAGCGCGTATTGGAACTATTGTCATTTTTACCTATCGCGCTGATCGATTCCTTAGAGATCACTGAACTCAGTTTGTTTTGATGAAACTGACACTAGGTTAGTAATAGTAGTAGTAGTTATCAGGAGGTAAAGCCTGGCAACCTTTGGCCCTTTTTGCCTACCCCGAGGACCATCACTATAACTATGGCAGATATGGTAGCTCCTTACTGTCGAACCTTCCAGACCTTTTGAGCTGAGTCTCTCTCTTCCCTGTCAAACTCTGCTGTGCCGAATACCTCAGTCTTTGACCACTTCTATCAGTGTCAGGTGCCTGTTCAATCTGCAGTGACCTATGAGGATCCCTACTAACAAGTGGAGTGAATCCGTCCTCCTATGGCCATAGCTCCCTCTACCTTTTTTGGGGCCTGATCTGGACCTCTTGGACTGCCTGCAGTCATCTCTCTCCAGCCATGCTTTCGCAAGTTCGACCTGGCCTCTGCTTATACCCAGCAAGGGTTCGGGGCCAATGTATGTGCCCTTTGCTCCAATCCTCACCAGGAATTTTTTTTGTTTTGAGACGTTTCCGATGCCTATAATTATTATTATCTGCGAGGTTTAAAAATTGACGTTGAGGGGTAGTAAGTAGGGGTATCAACAAACATTTATTGGTAGACGACTTTCTATTTGTGGTGCACATCCGGATCCTTTTTCAATCCGGATCAGATCCGGATTTAATCCGAATTTTGGAACATGCTTAATCCGCATCCAGATCTATCCGGATATAGAACCGGATCAAAGATCTAGCATCCGGATACAGGATCCTTGTATTTATTGTTGCCATTGGCTATTCGACTTATCTTGAGAACATAAGTACTCCCTATAAATATCTTCTTTGGTATTAGGACGTATTTTCCTTACTTGTTCTCTTGTTAATTTAGCTTCCGTGTTTTATGAGTTAGACCTATAAGGCAGAAAGTTGTTTCGTGTTTTGTTTTTGTGTGGATCGGGGAAACTACTTTTGCTTTTACTTATCATTGTGAAGTTATGATCAATATGAGCCGTAAGATCATATATTACTCGTGCCTTACTTCTGAAAAGAGAGACACACTAGTATTTTTATATGACAGAATTTAAGTGTATGCTCTCCACAGTGCATTAGACCTGCTATAGACATGCCATGTTTCGTCTTTAGCCTAGACTCGTCAGTATAGCCTGGCGGTCTAAGTGTAGAGAGCAATCGGGTGTTATATACGTAACCCAGTAAAGGGTATGATAGCAAAATGAACTCACCTAAGTGTTAGGACCGTTGGTTTCGTAAGATTTCAATGGGCGTCCTCATAGAGGGCGACACTTAGATGAGTTCATGATGATTTGTATTGCTTTAAATATAACACATTAATATTTTGTACTGCAAATAATACTGCTTCTTTTGTATATCTATTCATTACATGATAATCTTTGATGTGGAAATCGGCTCCGATTTTCGGATCTGGACCAATGAATCCTAGATTCGAATGTCATATTGACGTAACCTGACGTCAATCCTGACTATTCGACCAAGTCCATTTGGATAAATTCTTACGTCGTATAGTCTTTAACATCGCATTGAAATTCCTCGTTGGACAGATAATCACTTGAGGGGAAACTTACGATTGGGGTAGCAGTATCAGGAAATATAATGTTTATTTTTATTCGCTCGCTCGTTTAAATGTTATGGTTGCGCTTCTGGTGTGACTTGACGTATCGGAATTTCCTGTTTTCGAAAGCTGAAATATTTTATCAACCACTATATGCTTAGGTTTTTTTGTTTATATCTTACGATCACACGTCTGTAATTTATGAGCTGGTCTACGGATAACTACTATGTGTAATTCCTTGAACTATTTTTGTTAAATGATCATGTTAAAAAATTCTTCAAGTAGTTTGACGCAATACTTCCCCTGAATTGTTATCTGTATAGAAATAGTAATATGAGTCGTATTTTGGAACTTTTTTCAATTAAATTATAACAAATAACATTGGAATTATTGAAAAATATTACAAATATAGGAGAAATACTAAAATTTCACGTTTCCGATAATTTCCATCATTCTTCACATTTCAACTGAATTTTAAATCCTAAAATCCAACCAAAATGTGCAAAGAACTGAGTCAACCTACTTGACCCCATTAGAGTATTAGTTCCTGAAACAAGTGAAAGAAATTAACACCATTGTAGTTTTCCGCTTTTATGCACGATCTGGCATCACAGGCGGCAGGCGACCACTCGAAAAGACTGCCTTACTGCCTCCGCTGCAGATCAGCCTATACTGTAGGATGAGGTGTGGTGGGCTGTGTAATTATTTATGTTTTATTTAAGACTCTAATTCTAGGCGTTCAAAATTGTACGAGTTAGATGGTTTAAACCTTTGAGATTCGAAATGCACTGAATATATAATTTGCGAACTATCGTTTATGCCTAACAAGTATGGAGAACTACTGGGCTTAAAGATATTTAGTAGTCGCAGTACGTACATCAGGCAGTGGCGTATTTTGAGATTTGGCGCCCAGAATCTATAAGCTATTCCGCGCTTTAGAGTTAAAGAACAAACCTCTCCGGAATAAAAACAAATATGAAAATAAAACACCATGTTTATTGCATATTTAAATTTCTTGCACAAATTGGTTGACAAATTGACCAATGATAGTGGTAGTGATTTGCATGGTAGGATAGACGCTGTCATCTGCGATAATGTAGATTGAATTAAAATTTGCGTTGGGGAAATAAAATAACCTTGAGAAACGCCGGCATCGATATAAAATTCATCTATCCATCGTCCACTTCGAAAAACGATCAGCCCTGAGTGATTTTTATACTTTGCTGTAATTTGTTACAGCAATGCACAGGAATGGTATTTTTTATGTGGAAATTCGTACACGAAACGCGCCGAATGGCGTGGCGTCAAAGGCAAACTTGCTGAACAAATTACTGAAGTTTTGGGTTCAATTCCCGCCGTCGTCGCGTCGCAAGATTTTTCTTTAGTGTATTTTTTACCGTTTTATGCCCCTTTAAAATCCGAAACCTTTCAATGTCTACCGTTTACATACTGTAGATATGCATTTAGAAACTCGAATAAAAACCTGGTTTACTGCAGGATGCAAACCACATACCTTTTGATAGTTAGTTAGAAGCTCTGCAACTGAGCTCAGCAGGCACTCCAGCAAGTAAATAATAATTATCGTCATAGTTATTCTTGCAAAAACGTGCTTCCAGTTTCGACGTCAAACCTGCGGACCTTAGCGATCATCTCAGGAATATTTTCCGGCAATTATGAATATTTTTACTTTATAATTTTATTTATATTAGGTTCAGGAAATATAGCTGGCATATTTTATTAATGATTCACTCTGTATATACATTATTATAAGCTGTACATTTTCTACTAATTGAACATGTTTTTATAACATTTGCGTATCACCTAAATACAGCACAGAAAAATGACACAATCAGCTTGACAATAATTGTTGTAACTCATCATTATGCGAAAGCAAATAATAAACGTAAGCATTCGTCATGAGTTAGATAAATTTTTATGATTCTTCTTCAAACACCCTGACAGGTACACAAGGTCGCTGTTCATTAGAAAACGTTATTAACGCTGAAAAATAATCTTAAAGTGCTTCTACGCTCCCATAACGTAGTGCATCACGACCTGCGAAGGTGAACGAACCTGGACGGGCAACGTAAAAAATTAATACTTTCATGATGAAATTGAACTTACACCAAGGCCACAGCTTCAACTGCGTTATGCAAAAATTATTGTTGACATTTCGTTCATCTGGATTTCAAGAATCAAGCCATTATTTATAGTGACGATGCACAAATGAGCTTGTGATTTTATTTAAACGGTTGCCTCTTTGATTCAGCTTATTAATATCTCTTGGTCCACCTACGAATTAACGTTTCTGCGGCAGATTTATCAAGCTACAAAATACTTGAAAAATTAATTGATTTAATATCTCCGAAAATTATAGGTCACTAACATTACATATGAGATTTTTACCAACATTTTTTATATTTTAACATCGTTTGATTCTACGTTTTATTTTATTCATATACGTGGTCAGCGATGATAGGGGTACTGATAGGGCCGGAGATGTTTAAGGTTGTGTAGGGGTTTCCCTTAACACTGGTGTAAATGCAGTCGCCAAAAAAGAATTCCCCTAGGGCAGACACAAGAAATGAAAAAATAATTCAATAGAAAAATAGCTAGACAGGATACTAGATTTGAGAGCTCTAGTGTTGTATCCATGATAGGATTTAATTAGTTAGTTGGTAAGTAATCTGAGTAGACTTGTTAGCAGTCAAATCTAAATCTGACAGTCCAACGATGATTTAAATATCAATCGAAGCGCGTCACTGAATGAAAAAGAGTTTTATTTGTGAAACTGTTTGTTAATTGCAAAATCTTTTTATCTGAGTGAATTAATTTACATTATTTTACTTTTTGACCTCTCCACTGATAAGCATGATTTTCTTTTATACTGTCCGTATATATTAGTACATTTGCGTTTCTTTAGATTTACCGTCACCAAATCAAACCACATTATTTTCACAGTCTGGTTGTGCTTTATGATATGATATCATGCATCGAAGAATCAACAAAATATTCAATGTACGTATGTAATTTCACCTTTATATTTGATTAATTGTAGATACATCTGATAGTCAACAGATAATAATGACTGAAACGTAGTGAGAAAATAATTTGGATTGATTTGATTACTGTAGCTAAATATAAATTGATAGCGATAAAAGTTACTCGATATAAAATAAATTCTATAATGATAGTTTTGTTAACGCATCTATCCTTTTTATTACTACAAAAGAATGTTACAAACGTTTTCTAATACCGATATCATCAGTTGCATTGAGTTCAGCACAGAGTATACCTAAAATCTGGATGACTACATCGCCGATTCAACGAAGCTTTCTGTGCCTTTTTTACCTCGACCAGTGTCCATACATGGGCCCAGGATGGTAACCTGCACCAAAGTAGGCAGTTCAGCCGTACTGGCTGCTTGCGAACTTGTTTTATTTTGAGCCGTTTGCCATTTTTGAAACAATGGAAGCCCAACTGATCAATGAAATGCTGTTATATAAACATACTGATTCAGCAATGGAGGTTCGATTCAAAGTTATTTCACTTTTATCAAGGGCCGCGGGCTTGGTAGATTCCTTTCGCAAAACAAGCGGAATTGTGTTTCGTATTTAAACTGGGCATCATAAAGCAGTCATTTTTGTCTTTCAGAAAATGTATCTACATACGGTTAGTAAAGTATTTACGCTCGTTTTTGAAACAATCAATCTGACATTAATAAATCCTAAATTAACCTACATTTTCACCATACTCGAATATGTAAAGCTTTATTATAAATCAATTCTTATATTCTTAATATTATTATCAACGGCTCATTATTAACATTTTCTCGGTTTTCAAAGAATCTGGTTGATGAAGATCTCAGGTTTCAGGATCACGTCAGTCATGTCAGTAAGTCTTGTTATGTTAGACTGAGACTTTTGGTGTCAGATACACTCATATTAACCAAAAAAATAAGAAAATGGTATGTGAGTCCTTAATACTGTCTGGAATATGTAGTATGCCATTACCAAATACAGACTATAAAAAATTAATAATACTTGCTGTCGTTATATCAATAATTTAAGGACGTTCGATCATGTTTCTTAATCGATAGCTTCGATGAGGTGGCTAAAAATATGCTGTTAAACTCATAATTTCTCTTACTGTACATTTCGTTGCAAAGTTTCCAAAAAAACTTATAGCTTCACTGTGAAAAAAGTATATTTCCTATAATAGGTTTGGTTTAAGGTTTTAAGTTGTTGACCTGGTTAAGTTGAGTGGCCTTAGACCAAACTTCGCCCTTCATAACTGTGTCATAATAAAGACATTTTGAATTGATTTGATTTTATATTCACCAGTTTTTTCTGCCTGAAATGTGACTGTCTCTCGAAATTTGGCAGACTGACCAAACGTCGTTAGTCGATCACCGTGTTGACACCATGAATATATCTATGTAAGGCTGCTTTATATATATATATATATATATATATATATATATATATATATATATATATATATTTTTGATCGATTTATTTACCTTTATACACAAAATACGCCTCAAAACCGATTGAATTCCAGACAATTTGGCTTCATTTAGATACTTATCGAAGTAGCCAGTGGTGAGCTTTTCACTAAGTGTCAACTTCACTTGCCTCTGTTTCTCTATATATCTACTATATTCGAGTAAACAGATGGGGTTATCCTCATCGTTAGAACAATATACGCAATTTGCGTACATTCCATGGTAATGGACCCAAGACGGATCCTTATGGTACTCCCATATTGCATTACAGAGACTCTATTTCAGTCTATGTTCAGTTTCCCCGCCTTCTGGATTTAACAAAACGTGCTAAACTTATATGATTCGGAGTTATAATAACATTCGCAATCTAATATTTTTTCGTCGGTTGTCCCTCACCTCACCTCACCAATATTTATTTTTTTGAAACAAATACAATTTTGTCCTATCCTAGGCTCTATGTGATCTGTATTTTGCATGCTATAAAAAGAATGTACATGGTTTATTCAATAAAATGAATCATAGCAAGTTATATTCTTGTTTATTATATTTGTTAAACGAAACACTGTAGTCCATTTAAAACCACTTCATGTTGATATTAAGATGATACTCCAAAAAGTGCTCAATATGTTTTGGCATACATTTAAACACCGATAGAACCATGTTCTAGATTGAACCCATCTTGCAAATGATGGCTCATCACTAGTTAATGATACCGAGAATGTTAACGTTTCTACCACAGTTTACAGCATATACCGTTGCAAAATGATACGTAATCGCAATACTTGAATAAACTTTGAATATATATATTCAGTGTCTTTCTACGTACGGGATACCACTATGCTTACATATGACATTGCTAGAAATTAGCATTTTCTGCTTGTATTCTAATGTTATTGAAAGAGAAAGCGGATGGCATTTAAGTGAAGAAAGGTAACAATATGTTATTCTTATTATATATAAGGTCAGTTATTAGAAACCAAATACGAAATGTATGTTGAGAAGATTACCTATATAAACATGGTAGAAATAATTTTACATAAAACATATACGAGGGTCACGCTGAAAGTCTTTATATATTCTTAGTCTATACAAGTTTAAATAAATTTAAGCACGCAGCTATTTTGTCTGAAGTTGTGAGTGTTCACTCACAAAGGCAGCCTTTGAATCGTTCAGTAGTTGCCTTGCAAGGGTCTGGAATGCATCTAAGTGTTGGCCGAATTTTAACGTGAAAATGGAACCGGGTAGTCTCGATTTTCAAGCCATGATTTTGTATGACTATAAAAAGGGACTAAAGCAAGTGGAATGTCACGAAAGTTTAGTGAGTTGCTTTGGGGACTCTCGCTTCTAAGGCTACAGTTTTTAATTGGTTTGCTAAGCTTAAAAGGGGCCGGGTCTCACTCGATGATGAACCTGGCATAGGTCGACCGCCCGCTGCTGCTACTCCGGAAACTGTAGAAGCGGTGCAAAATATGGTAAAAAAGATCATATATAACCTACACCGAGATTGAGGCTCCTCTGGGAATTGGATTGGCAGCGGTCCGAACATCACAACGGTAGTCTTGGAAAATAAAAAGACAGTTACTTCTGCAGTATATAACCAAATGTGTTCCTGTAGTCTTCCAAGAACTATGCAAGAGCTGCCCATAGACTGGTCTGCGGGGTATTCAATGGCACCATGACAACGCACCCGCTCTCAGAGCCGCTAGAACACTTAAATTTTTTGCTGAACAGGGTGTCAAAATGTTGCCTCACCCTCCTTATTCTCCGGACCTAGCTCCGTGCGATTTCTTCTTATTCCTTAATATCAAAGAAAAGTTACGAGGTCGCCATTTTTCCACTGATGACGAGGCAAATCGCTGCATTTGAGGAGGAAGTGAGCAACCTTTCCAAAGAACGTTCGTCACAAGAACTTGACAAGTGGTTTTACCGAATGCGTATTTGTATTGAGGTAGGGGGAGAATATGTTGAAAAAACCGAATAAAGCTTTTTTAAAAAGCTTTTAGTTTTTCTGTATCTAAAAACTTTCAGCATGACCTACGTATATTATATAAAGGATTTATCCTCACTGATGATCAACATATTCAATTAGGTATGTATATAGATTGATAAAAACGTTGAATAAAATGCGGTGTATATGCACAAATAATATATCTTCCTTGTGATTATGACGCATTACAAAAATCTATGTCCACCGATTTAATCATATTATTCTGCTGTTGTTTTTTTGCCAACCAATTATCTCAGTAGCCATAACACCAATTTTTTAAATATATTTTTCGATAGTAGCTGATGATACTTCAATTTCTAAATTGTGTGCAATGCCGGCAAAGTAGTTTGTGTAAAACACAAAATGTGGGCAGAGGGTTACACACAACACACCTTTATCCAAAATTATCCACGAAACGGTCGGATCACCAGAAACATTAGGTATTTCTTATAGCGTAAGCACTGCGACAAAACAGCAGCCGACTAAGCGTTCCGCGCCGCAAATAATAAATGAATTCGATGGGACTATGGTAGTGGTTGAAACTACTATGCTGCCAAATTGTGCATTAAGTCAGGATATATTTTACTTCTAGAATAGACCTATTTTCTATTATTAGAAAAAATGTAATATACTACAATAAATGTTTATTTTATCCACAGAAGAAATATTAATTACTCATAAGGACCTGATTGTTAAAATTCAACTAAAATTACAATTCATTTCGAGCCTTAAATTATGAGTTAAAAGGTTTTTTCAAGTAAGTTTGGCAGTATTATACTCGTACTAATACAAATTTTGCTTGATATTAACGAATACATCTATCACTTTTTATATGTCTTTCATGTTTTCAAAGCATAAGTTCAACTGATACTTAGGAAGTACAGAGGCAATCGACATACATAACATCTTAATACTTCAGTAGTCCTGAATGGCTTTCGCAAGCATGTGGGTCATTTTCATACCATTACGAGTAACTTAGTTTTAAGCGGTCACTCTGTACAATGTATGTGTGTTTTACTGTAAAACTTCTGGTAATGAATATGTGCTCAGAAAGCGGAATGACAGTATTAACGCACAACATGCATGTGGCATACGTTTTTATGGTTGGATTGAAAATTGTTTGTCTGAACAAACGGAGAAATTTTATGAAATAACTTGGAATTAATGTTGCTATTTATAGTGTGCTCAGTAATGCACTTTTAACTATCACTGCATGTTTAGTTAAGCAGTCAACAACAGTAAATCTACATTTTATCGTAACTCAGGATTTCATACATATTCCATTTTGTTCATATTTTAAATTGAAAATATAATTGCTGGATCATTCCCGAAAATAAATAGATGCGGGATTTGAACTCGCATGTCTACTATACTAGTGTAAAACATCTTCCTACTTTATTTTTTCACATTAACATTCATTTACTGTCTTTCTAATCCGTAAGATGGAAGCTGGTAAACAAATTCGCGTATAACAATCAAAAGCTGGGAAAATAAATCCAATCTTCGTGGTACTGCTTGGATAGTTTATCATCCATGGGTACTACTGCTTGCTACATCTAATGTAGGTTCCTTTAGAGATCATCACACTCTAAAAAATGCACATACCAGCTCACTTCATTACAGTGCACTCACCGACTAAGCAGGCGTTCTGAAATGTTAATGAAACTTTTGTTAATATGTCCACAGGTGTTTCTATTTAATTAAAAAGCAGTTCGAAGCCAACAGTCTAAAATATTTGAGGTGTGCCAGCATTTCTATATGTAGGGTCCTATTAACGGAAAAGTGGAGTGTTGTACAAGGTGGTCAAATCACCAACCTGGCGATCTGTGGGAATATACCAAAAAATCCTCGGTTGAGGTAGTAGTGGGGGGACAAAGTAGGGCGACCGTTAGTCCTTTTTGCCATCACCATGAAGTAACAGTAGAACATGCATCCATGGAGAAATAATGATATCAACCCTTCCGCATTTCTTCTTAATTGCCTAAAAACGGTAACGGCTTTAGGTTCTTTTTCAGCCCACACGACAGATATAGAGAGTCTGTTTTCACCCTCATAAGAGACAAGTGTTGCATCTGCTACAGACCTGTCTACAGACTTCTCCATCTGACCATGTTTTCAGCAGTTCCATATACGCCCAGTCGTCGAGACTGGTTCCAATCACACCAAATGCAAGAGAAACAGCATTGCTTCACCTTCCCATCTGCCCGATATATTTTTCAGGCGCGTTTAGACGCGAAAAACGGCGCTAGGGTCACACTTATGAGGTATGCACGTCCTGGAGAGCATTGCAGTTTTGACCACAGCAGACGAAAAAAAAACCAGACAAAAACACTAGTCCCAAATGCCCGATAAAATTTTCAGGTGTATTTCGATACGGGTCACACCTGGCCTGGATCTAGACAATGAAGAGCAACATTGCTTTTCTGAATCAGAGCTGATGGAGTACTTGGGGATGTCACTGTTTTTGAGGCTACTTGACTCTCAGTGGATATGTATATAGATATATATTTCGCTCTGTGCACTATTGAACCAAAAAAAGAAAAACCCTTGGATCAAAGAAGATTGCTGATTCACGAATTTTTGTTGAACTTGCATTGTGATAGTGAAAACGTGTTCACAAAGTTCAGATGAGTTTCTTCAATAATCAAATCGAATACTGTAATGTTAATGAAATAATTAATGCACTTCTTCTATTTCATTGATGTTTCACTATAATTTTACTGTCTGCCAACTAAAAGCATATGTTACTAATTAAAGAACAACCGAAACCTTAGTAATGTTTTATGCGTTCCTCATCCCTCGTCTATCACAAATTTTCTGTAATCTGATAACCTTTTCCGTTTCCAAGATCTACTTGGAAATCTATTATTGCGAACAGGCAATTATCAAATGTTTCTCCCGCATTCCTCCCAGTTGGCTCTGATTCATAGCCAACATAAGAATGAACAGATTATTTGAACTATTCAACAATACCACGTTTACATACACACTGGTCAGTATTTCGTTGGTATTTCTGATCACTGCAATACTGGGATCACTTCGGAATTTTTATTAGTTTAAAGGATTTGTCTCTGAATAGCTAAAGGAAATATACTCAAGTAAACTTAAGAGCCTTAAGATTTTTGCCGAGGACGGTTTACGTATACGATTATATCCAGGTCCACTGAATGCGATAACGGATTTTCAAATTGCTTGGTTAGATTATCCAATAATAATTTCATATTTTGACCAGCCCTCGGATAATCTGGACCTCCATAGGCCAAATCGACCGTACGACTGGTGGAAAGAAAATACGGTCAGATACCTTCGATTTACTAATGCTCTCCGACTCTGACCGTTGAAGGTCATCAGGTAACATTCCGAAAGATACTACCAGGCAGCCGCGGCGCCGCGCATCACTCTCTGCGACCATCACTGCCAAGCCTACAGACGATGCCTTTTATCATTTATATCAGCCAAAATATAATAATAATTTTCATTCGAAGGCAAAACAACAATGTTCAAAGCACCTATTCTCGAGCAATGTGGACGAGGACGAAACGTACAAGTATCTGGGCTTTTATCAAAATACTAATATCAACCATACACAAATCGAAAAACAACTGAAAAACGAATTCAACAACCGTTGTATAAAACTTCTGAAAACAAATCTAAACTCTAGGAATCTTACCAAAGCTATCAACACATTTGCAATACCGGCGATAGTGAAAGCAGACCAGAACTACACACCTTTTGCCCTCTCACATTCAACCTCAGTAGACACACATAATCATGTACAATCACACCAAAAAAAGTTGGACACCTGGTCACAGAAAACACTTCATGGAAAACATCGATATCAAGTGACCTAAGACCAAATTAATAAAAAACAGTCATACACCTGCCTGCAGGATGGCCAACTTTTCCCAGACACAGAGGACTTCATGCTTGCTATCCAAGATCAGGTAATTACGACCCGAAACTACAAGAAGTATATAATAAAAGACTCCTTCATAACAGATGACAACTGCAGAAAATGCCACCAAAAAAAGGAAAAGATAGAACATACTACCAGCGCATGCAAAACTCTAGTTGGAACTGAATACACCGCGAGGCTCAACTCTGCAGCAAAAGTCATACACCAAGCACTAGCCACAACATTAAGACTAATACAAAACACAGATCCATATTACAGATTTACACCAACATCAGTAATCGCAAACAATCAATATAAACTATACTGGGATGTCCAAATACATATCGACAAGACAATCCCAGCCAACAGGCCTCATATCGTTTTTCAATCGAGGGCAGACAAAATTAGGTACCTATTTAATTGATGTTGCTATCCTCAATGAGAACAAAATTCAAAGCACCTATTCGGGGAAAATATCTAAATACACAGATCTTGCAAAGACTCTGGAAACATGAAAAAGTCACTATCATTCCCCTTATTACGTCAGTCTCGGGCCTCACACCAACCACATTTATACCACACATACAGCGACTGGGCCTGGAAGAAAAGTCCCAAAACTCTGTGATCCTCAAGACTGACTGACTGACTTGGTCCAGCCCGTCAGTACCTACTTACACTGCAATCTTGCGAAAGTGAAGAATATAATATAATAATAATGATAATTTATTGTAAGAGGTACAATAAGATGATGGGATATTGAGGCTAAGGATATAAAAATATCCCGGGTTATAGGGCTGCCCCCACCCTCCGCCATTGTTATTTACAAGGGCACCGATTCTATGGAAACAAGTTGCAAAACTTTTAAAATGAAAAATATATTTTCAATTATAATACTTTAATACTTTGGGCTCAAGGAGAAGTATTTTGAAAAGTTCCACTCCATAGTCTTCTTGCAAGAAACTTCTACCTACTAAAAAACTGGTAGGGGCGCCTAAATCACCTCAAGTGCCGCCCTAATCAGTTAGAGTGAAAAGAATTCAGAACATTTTTTGTTGTCAAGTATTCTCAACCGCCATTTTTTATTCAGCCATTTATTCGTGGAGATGCGCCATTTCGATTTCAGATAATCGCGATCACGCAAGGATCAGTTTGGATCTAGATTCGCTGGATTCGATCCTTCGTGCCCTCGTACATGATTTCTGAACCAGTGGGCAATCGCTCAACATGTTGAACTGTCATTTTACTGAGCGGAATATACGCCACTTTCGGTAGTATTTTCAAAACTGCCAAGTCTTTGAGTATATCTAGCAAATTCAGATGCGCGTTTCGCTATCGCTAAGTATTGGTGTGTTGAGCGTGAGCGGTACATTTTTGAAGACTGGATTCGATATAGCTAAGATGTGTACTAAGGACAAGGCCCGCATGTTAGTCATCACAATGTCCGCTAATTAAACTCGTCCTAATACTCAACGGTTTAAACTAGTATTTACCAAATCGAGAAACATCTATCTGCTGGATTTTCAACCATCTCCTTGCATACATGCGAACACTCAGAAATTCCAGTCTATAACACATTCAACTATGAATGGAATGCACGTCTTTCAGCGACGTCTGCAGTATCATCACATTATTTGCAGTATTTGCATAATACCATGCTCTTATCCACCAGTGGCTTTTTTACAGCACGTCGCACTATCATGTCGGCAGACTGCAACGCAATGGAGAAAGTCGTGTAATCCTCTTTTTTATCGTTGCTCGACGTTTTCCTGCGTTTGATTTGAATCGGAATAGTTTTACTGGTTATGCGACGCATTTAAAGAATTTCCACTTCCTTAAATGATGCACGTACTGTCTATGTCTGTAGAAAATAGGAATGCCAAAAGATGGACAACAAGTTGTTAGATGTTACTTCAGCTTACATATCTCTTTTTACCTCCCGCGACACTAGACTAGTATAGGTTTAGTCTGACGATTTTTGAAGTATATATCCCGAAAATTGGTTACTCATTTTCATCGGTGTCTGTCTGTCGTCTGTCCGGTAAAGTTTGAGCACTATAAATATGAAAGTAGTAATATATATGTTGATGAATTTTCATAGTAAGTTAATACTTGGCCAAGCCCAAAAATACTCAATTACAAACTGCGCGAGACGTTGGTAATTCGAGGTTTGGATCGATAAATATCTCCATCCACGATTGCTTACAACAAATCCCTGCAACAATCCACCAATTGGGAGACAATTATTTACCTGCTAACCCCCGAGATAAACGTCAGGAAATGGAGATTAGAGACATAAGTTTGGAATAACAAAAATACCGATTTTTTTATGCGGATGGAACTCGAGCCCGTTTCTCCAATTGCTGACGCACATTTACCAGACCAGTGTGCTAGACTACAAACTGGCATTCAGAAGCTCCCAAAAAAACATAGTATAATGTGGGATTCGAGCCATACACCTGATTCCGGTCAGACGCACTGCCTCTGAGCTAAGTAGACACCTGCTGTACCTGCTCGACCCAGAGCATTGATGATGTGATGGTTAGATGCACTCCACCGAAAGCAGTTACCCTTCCGAATTTCAAATTGCGCACGTCGTTCGGGTTTCGAGGTACAGCATCAGAAATGGTTTCCAACCAACGGTTACTGACAGACAGGCCTCTACACTGAACAATGATAGTAGACGGTGTATCTGACCAGCAAACAGAAGTTGTGGGTCGGTCAATCCTGCAATGAGCCAATTTTTTTCTGAGCTTCTAAGTGCCGCTTGCGTGTGTGGTTCGAATATCGCAGTAGTCCAAATTGTTTTCTAAGTTTCTAAATGCGAATTTGTCTCTGACGACTATTCAACTGATTCATAAATTATGTTCCGCATAGGTGACCACATTGCTTCATGACATGGCGGGAAAGTGAGAGAGTGGAAAATTCAAGAGAGGTATCGAAACTATAGATCAAAATGAGCCTTGTCAAGCACAAAACTTCAGTCCTTTTCTTGCGTCAGCTTCCCCAATACATGAAATTAAATTATCTGTATTTTTACGGTCAGTTATTATGATTTATGAAATGAATGAAGGGTGTCTTCGCAGATTTACAGTAGTAACAACGTTATTGCGCCTTTTCAAGCACAGTCTGCCTTATTATCATCACTAGGCTTCTTGTTTAGTAAGAGCAAATGATCAACAAATGAAGCAAATCACTATCATAAAATTGGAAAGTTATCTACTCAACAAGTAAATATGTAATTAAATCGGTCTAGTTCAGTTATTATTGGGTTATATGAACTTCATTTCTACGATAATTAACCTTGTTTCCTGTTTGTTCCAGGTGTATACGTGCTCGGTGTGTATCTCAGACGCGACCAGACTCGTGTTGAGGTGCTGTGCCCGTTGCGTTGGGCCCCCCTTCCCGGCCCCCCCTCCTCCGCCGCTATGAGCGCGAGGACGCCATGCGCGTCGGCGTCGGCGGCGTCGGCGGCAGCGGCAGCAGCAGCAGCGGCGGCGGCGGTACTACCCTCTGCACTACTGTGAGTGCGCCCCTGCAGCACGCCTACACACATGCTGCTCTACCGCCCTCGGCTAGGTTCTTATCGCTGCATCTTCTCCATCAACAGACTATCTACTTTATCGTACAAGCCAAATCGCGCGTGCGCGAATTGTATCAACAAGCATGCAAGCACTTCGCTGGTCAGGGCATGCTGGATACCGATCTCTTTGGATTAGCTATCATTTGCGGTAAGTTACTAGCATGTTGTAAATTATATATAAAATATTTGCCCAAACTTACAATACAAATAAATGGCGTCAACTTTCCACCTAGTGGCATCACCTCGGAAATAGACTTGAGTTATTGTATCTTTTGTACGTCTAAAAAAAATATTGAACCTTCTGAAAGACCTTAAATGTTCTATGATTTAAAGACTTCCAAAATACTATTGAACTAGATAAACAGTTCTGAAAATTTTGTGAACTGATGTCACTGCGCGTGGAATGCAGAGTGAACCTACTTGATGCAATTTTTTATGGCTTAATATCTTTTTTCTAATTATTTATTTTTCTTATTCGGGTAGATCAAGCACATGCAGTCCATATTTTTAGCTCTGGATGAAACAAAGGCAGGACAAGCTAGAGTGTTAGTAGAGTACACGTAGAATCCTTGAAAAAGCTGGCTGCATCTGTCTATATTATTATCTATCGCGCGTTGTTGTATGGATACGGAGCCTCAATATATTTATTACTATGTTGTCACTAGATCAAGATATCTCAAAGGTACCACCAAGGTAAAAAATTATAGATAATGGAACATCTTGTAAAACATCAACTCATCCAAGCGTCGCCCTCTATGGCGACACCCATTGACGTCTCACGCAGCTGAAGGTCCTAACACTTAGATGAGTTGATGTTGCTATCACACGCTTGACTGGGGTTACGTATATACCTCCCAATTGCTCTCTACAGTTAGACCGCCTGTCTATACTGACGAGTCTGGCTAAAGACGAAACAGCAGATTTGATGCATAGTAGAGAGCATATACTTAATCTACTAACACAATTTTGTAGATCTCTCCTCACCACGCCCTCAGAAACTTCCAACAATGAGGTTTGAACGTTATAGTTTTTTCGTTTCTTGACGATAACTTAAATGAAGCCTTTTCGTTCTTGTTACACTAATACCTATTGCAAAAATTTCATCGAAATCCAGAAGGTACTTTCCAAATTATGGACGGGCCAAGGAATACCAGACGGAGTATAGGCATAGACTGACGAAAATCAGTGAGATCATTTTTCCTGATATATCTCATGTAACATCAAGAACACGGAATATCTCAAATTCTAGATTTACCGCTATTACACTACTTAGCCGCCAATTGTTGTGAGAAGTAATATATCACCGGATCATGATTGTGCTTTGGCTCTAAGTAAAGCCTAGGGTGGTTATCTAATATTTGTTTCCGCAGGTACTCATTTTTTATTTTATTTATGATAAATTATGAGAAACTATCGCGCACCAGGAGTGAAAGGTGAATGTCTTGACACGATCTAAGTTGCAGCCATCGGGAAATAGTTTCGGGCTCCTCTGTAGCCTATTACATAATGTTATAGGTGAGGTTTTCAAACAGTGTTCGTTTTAGTGATGGTTCAAAAGGTCCAAGACAGCACAATCGAACATTTGTCATGCTAGCATCTATAGAATAGGGACTCGTCAGGCCCTTTTTGTATGTTCCAGACTGTCGAAATCTTTTTTAAGGCGCGTCCGGTACATTCCAATGATGTCTGATCTGAGCCTTGTAGAGTAACAATAGCTGTTTGAGTGAATACAATTTTCTACTGCGAAAGAGACTGAGGATTTTGATATTTGCTGTTACTAAACCAAAAGCGGAGGCTAGAATGGTGTGTGTCAGAGCTATAAAGTTTAATTAAAGGATCAGAGCTTCAACCACTGTTTAGACAGTGTTAATGAAGAGCTACAATAGATCTACGAGTATTAAGATCGCAGTGGTATCTTGCTTTCACTCCATTCCTTAGTTTCTTTAGACGCAAAGATGTACTAAGATGCTAACCACTGTCCAAGTGGGCACTTTTTGATGGTCGCGTTTGGTTTGAGTGACCTCAGATAGTATAGGATATACAGTATCAGTCACTTGTAGCTGGCGGGTGATGTACTCACCATCAATCCCGGCAATCACTACTGATCTGTGCTTTTTTCAATGATGTTCTTGCTGTACATCAGCCACAAATTGTTGAAAATCACATCTAACTGCACCTTTGTTTCCTGCATGGAGCCAGGCAAACTGAAATAAAATGGGCTCATATGGTATCTAAGTATCAGTGCAAAAATGTGGTCTCGAATATGTTTTTTTTATTCCCGGAAAATCCCGGATCGTCTAAAATGCACGTATCGTTCAAAGTTGCCATCCAGCTTCTTGCCGTTTACAGAAATATATCTGTGGGATATTAATGGCTGGTGGATAGCTTGAGTAATTTGCCATCGGAATTTGGACATTGAAAAATTTTGTGTTGATGTGAAGCCTTGAGGTGCCACAGGCACATTATAGATACTGAGAGCCATACTTCCCAAACGAGAAGGAATAAAATGGGTAACAGCCAGGACCTCTCCAAAGTGAACTGTTGTTCGGAGTAAGCACAAATTGATATATGTACAAAAGGGTCGGCTAGGTAGCCTACACTTCGGAGAACCTAATTTTCATTTCATTTATTGCCAATAATAACATTCCTTTAAGAAATGCTGATGGCAATAAAGAAACTGCAATAGCATCAGAAAATGTTATAGGGTTTCTATTGTCCTCCAAAAAGTGCAATAGCTATTAGGATGACAAAAAACTGCTTTTCTAGCCCTAAGAACTGTTGTAACCCCTTCCTAAAATGCCCGCGCGCCGCTGTTTGTTCGGCATCCGCTGGCGGCCGCGACCCCCGCTCGTTTTGGCGCGGATTGTACCGGGTCGGGCGCATTCCCTGCTTATACAAATGATCGCGATCCCCGCTGCCCCCTTCAGCCTTCCTCGTGCGCCTCCGCAAGCCGACCAGCCACACGGCTGCTAACCGACCCCCCTACCCCTTCCAACCAACCGCGCACTCCTGAAAGTACCAGGACCGTAGCCAGATAGGCATTAGGCATCTCGCAGACTACTGCCATAGAAGAGGATATTCGGCTCGAAGGACCAAACGTGCCAGCTATCTCTTCCAACTTTTATTTGGTTTTTTATTGTCGTATGAAATATTTCTGTGATTTAGGGTCGTATTTATATTCCTCACCTTAATGTAACAATAACGATATCTTACTCCAAGAGAACTCACAAGTTCTGATTTATAGTCGAAGTTTGAAGATTCCCTATATTAAAGAAGCGAAAAGTGGTGAACAAAACTTGCTTTTCTGTCATATTTTTTTGATATGCGATGAAATCACTACTACGGACTATAAAATCCACGCAAATTCTAAACATTGACTCAGTTTATTCGCGCTGTATTTTATGAAGGAAATAAATGAGAGAGTCGAAAAATTATTAAGTATTCGTAATATTGATAAAATTGTTATGAAATACTATTTTAATAACAAAAGAGCAAAACAATTTCCAAATAAATCACAAGAAACAGTTAACAGCTCATCAACTGACAAATTAATTAATCTTATGGTTACTATAAGGTGCAACATTATCCTTAAGGAAGCCTTAGCTGAACATAAGTTGCGTTTCATCAATAAGACCTCTTTAAGGCTCAAGCATGTCTTGAGGAACGTCTATAAATACAACCCTTAATCTTTATATTTATTTAGTTTGAGTATTGAGTTTCACGTTTTATGTCGATGACACTTTTAGAATCATTTCATCTGTTTGGATACTACGCCTACTACGATGCTCTTCATTATACACATTTGCACGGGTGTTCTTCAAGTCTCGACACAATTGTCTAACTTTCCACCACTTAGCTATATTACCGTAGGCCCATAAACTAGCGCAGCTTCCGAGAAATATGATTTTACAGCTGATGATGCGTTCTCTCACAAAAATCGAATTAGCGTCATAATTTGAGGGCGCCACTTTGGTTGCAGATTTTCAAAAATACTGATGTGTTCAATATCTAATCAATAGAAAACATTTACAGTGCCTGAGGTTTTTATACTGTTTAATGTATACATATATTTTGCCACGACCACTCTCTAAGATCAGTCAATTTCAAGCGAGTTACGCGACCGGAGAAAATTAGCCCCCTAGTTGCAAGGGTGACAATATTCTTGCGCAATTTGTATTTTGTCTTGGGCGACGTACCTGCTAAAATGGGCGATGTATCGAAATTCAGAACGGTAGACCCCAATGCCTGTATTTTTGAGAACCTAATAGCATCGTTCTTGCTCCGGACCTGCACCGGGTCCTGTACCCGCGTACCCCTCTCACCCTTGCCGCACCGCTCGCAATGCCCCGCCGGCACGGCTACCTGTCTTAACCACGGCAGTGCATTGTTTTTTTGGACGCGACGCGTTTAGTAGCCGGAGGCCGCGCGCGGTCCAGCGGCGTTGCCAGGTCGAGGAAGAATCAGCATAACTCCGAAATTGGACACATCAAGCTTCAACTTTATCTAAATGGGTTGCACTGATTGGGGTATTTCAGGAGGTATAACATAGATATGCGTCTGGACAGTTGATTCGCCGTCATTTAAGCTTGAAGTCCTGAAGGTTTAATTTGAACAGCTGTCCGCAAACATGATTTAGCTTCTCGATATTAGACTAGTATCTATTGGTCAGGATGAAATTTGTCTGAAAGAGAGAATATTCTGCTTGCGGATGTTTTGAAAAGTGAAAAAAGATATTCAGTCCTTTGATGAGGGCCTACACACACAGTAAGGAGGCATCAATCCATGCCACCCCATCCTCCACCTTATGCTCTTAATACATGCAACGTACACATATAGATTACTGGACTGGAGGATTCTTGAATAACTTCTCTCATTTTGTCTATCATACAAAATTGTGAGAGAGATAGTTCTAATTAGCCGAGACTAAGAATTAATTCATTTTACACCCTCTCACATTTCTCTCCTCGCTAGAAAGCTAAGCATTGTAGTTGTGTTTCATTAAAGAAAACGATGACATCAAGCTATTGCCCTGGAATGGCAACAGCGCAGAGGCCCAACTACTAGAGCTATTTCTCTTGATCCCGGAGAAGCATTCAGCCTTTACAGCGGCCTTACTATGAGCCACGGCCGCGGAGTGAGGCCGGAGGACGGAGGACCAGCCAGATGCGTCTGCCCGCGTCCGTGCACCAAACAATAAGTGTAACACCGGTGGAACGCTGCGATATTATAGCTTTTTAAATCTGACCATTGAGGTTCGTCCATTGGGGAGCTCTTTGATGTTTCGGTTGAAATATACCAGTCTCTAGAGGTCGAAAAAAATAGGCTGATCCACTGACGATTACTAGACTACTCAACTTACTCAATTGATGAATTGATTCACACCTGGTTGGCATAATTATTTCAGTGCGAGGCACGGAAGGGAGCGGGAAATCCCACATGGCCGACATTGTGGGAAGCAGAGTTATAAACATGACAATTTTACTGTCTCAGCATTTTGAGTAAAAATATAAATGAATACTATGGTTCGTGATCTTTGTTGTTGTTTTTTTTTGTTAAGCTTTTTCTGATTGACAGTCTACATAATCGTGCAAATGACGCAGAACAGAGTCACGGCTTTGCAGTAGTTTCAGAGATTGGTGCCACCTCTAATTGCACAAAATATTGATCTTCCATCCAACAGAAAAGAGGACAGGTATGGGTTTCTAAAGTTTGTGTTGCTCTGCAATGCAACGTTTGAGGTCGTGACTGATATTTAGTATGGACCAGTAGCTTTTCAGGAGTTAAGGAAGGATGCATTTTAGATCACAGTTTTGGAACCTAACTACTGATATGTTCAACCCTATGCTAATAGTAGCACATCATAAAATTGCAAGCGAAAACATGTCCATAGGTATCTGCTTTTTCTTTGAGATGGAGGCGATGGATACGTTAGAATATTTATGACACGCGGGCATGGTTATGATGGATAAATAAATTACATCTGGAGACACGTGATGATGGATGGAAGATGTCCATATCAAAGTATACCGTTGACAAAAAGGAAGCAGTCAGATAGTTATTGATACGACATTAATAAATACATGCACATTTTTCTTAGTGGCAGCACAAACTTTTTACTACCGTTCAATTTTAAAAAGTAAGATTTATGGTTTGGAATGGCGATATAAGAAGTTTGATAACCGCTTTTAGTTGATGACCATTGGTTTTTATCCGATCGGAATTTCAACTTGGACGTGTCCCATTAGAATTTTAAATCCGATGAGCGTTTCTAATGTACTCGTAAAAAGTGTTTCTTCCTCTTATACTTGTACTGACCGCTAATCGAAACTACATCTGATTGAAGAAATAGCTTTACTAACGCTTCGGCTGCGACCGGGCTTATATCAAAGTACAAAATTATAAATATATTTTTGTAATTATTAGATTTCCTAGAAAAATGGCGTTATTTACTAATAATAACTCAATATGAAATATTATAAATAAAGGCTTGAATCCAGGTGATGCTTATAATATTATTACAAGGCAAAATAGTTTAATATATATTATAATAAAGAAATATTACGTCTGTCGTCTTTAACTTAAGTCCGGTGTGGCTTCAGTTTTATTGGAAAACAAATTGCATCATTATTTCATATCTCATTGAGGCAACGCATAATGAGTAAAACAAAACAACACCCAGCCAACTACTAGGTATATTCATGTGAAGCGATATTACTACGAGTCACACCCACTTGTATGGTAATTCATTTCTCGAGCGTATTACATTTGATATGTAATGCATGTTCACGTCGTTTGCAATATGTGAGGCTAGACATTTTTGCAAATAGTGTAGTAGAAGTAGAATTATCTGAGCTCATTGGTGTTGAGAGGAAACAGAGTAGCCATTTGAAAAAATGTATCATTTTGTTGATTGAATGAGCTATAGGTATTGTTAATACAAATCCTTGAAATTTTTCTGTTGACTAGCTTGAATCTCAAAAATATATATTTCTGTAAAAGGTTAAATGTGCCTAAAATTGCAATTAGAATATTTGTCGTCTCTCCATCTGCACAGCTGACATATCAGCATATGTTCTCTTTGTCAGGGTACCTGTTTGAATCTAATGTGTCTTGAACTAAACAATATTTGTAGATCTCCGTTCTGAACATTTTTCTACGACTTTGTTGGTCTGTACAGAAAATCATATTTGACGCAATAGTCTTGACCAGCAACCTCGAAAATTTGAAAATATGCCCTCTCTCTTGGCTAGACATTTTTTATAGCTGTCGTTAGATATTTTGAGGTGTGGCTCGTAATCATTAGGTACCCTAAACAACTCGAAGTCATACACAAATTGTAAAAATTCCTAAATTATTTTATATTTATTAGTTAATGTGCCAATTTATTTACAGGGTTTATAATTAATTGGTTCGGAACATTTTTTATATATACCTTTGGTAGCAACGAGCAACAAATTATTAAGCTTGCATAATTATTTAAATGAAATATTTACAAATGTGGGCGACCGTCCCATATGGAGATGCCATTAAAATAACATTCCATCAAGAGTTATTATCAGTTTTCAGGATATTTATACCGTAATTATAATGAAGCAAGACTATCAAAGGTGGGCGAAAATTGAGTGAAAACATTATCGTTAGATTTTTTGCACAAGTCAAGCCAATTATGGGCCCATTTAATGCGAAATAGTATCCCATAATTCATGTTCGTAAATCGGTAGCTTAGCACGAATTAGACAAATATTAATTAGGCAATTTATTCAAGTTTACAAATCGCTTGATTTACTTACCTGATGCATCATTGCCTCAGTATATAATTTATTTGTCTCCTTCCATGTTCAGCATTAAAATTTTTAGTGAGAAATGGGCATATGTGCTGCAATAGAATTTGATATATTCATTCACAGGACAGCCACTCACATTTTCGTCAATGCTTAATCTCTCTTCAACCTTTGCACTGGTTTTGCCTGTTTGTACTACTGTACGACATAAGAAAAGCCAATAAACGGTTGAGATTTGTACATAAACAAGAAAGGTATATACGTGACAAGTAAGGGAGCAAGACAAATACCACTGTCATGATTAACACGACCCTACCCATCATGACGAAATGCTGCAAGCACTGTCTTGGTGAAACGTATTAACGACTGAAGGGTTTAGTGAGTCACGCACTTAGATCGAGCTTTCTTGACCTATTAGTGCTATGAAAGCTTACCCCATCTTAAAATGTGATTCCTTTAATTAAAACCATGAGCAAATAAATAATGATAGTACGATGAGAAACACGATGCCAAATATCTAATGAGAAAACTGACTCTGCAAGGAATATCCTGGTGTGCGAGGAATGCAGAAACAATGACTACTATGTGCTGGAATTCCACTATTTAAACTTAAGCAAAATTGCCTTTTTTAGAGTCTGTGTACTTAACCTCATTTTGACGGAACGTGATCGTGAACATGTTGGTTTTACTAATTATGACGTTATGTAAAAAATCAGTTGCTAAATTCAGATAAAACAATAAGGTTTGCGTAAGAACTTGGCCGTACAACTATGGATATTCGTATAGCAGAGCTTTGACCCAGGCGAAATGCAATAGATATATTGAAACGATTTTACTTCCCGCGCTATCATTTTGAAGATTTTGAATTAGCTAGAGTTCACCAGCTCAAGAATGTTTGTTATTGACGTTAGACCGCTCAATTTTGAACATAGTAAAAACAGAAGGACACGTGATGGATCACAATAACAAGATAGTCTGAATTAATACATCGTGAATATTGCAATCGCAGAAGACTTACTTGAATCATCTTAGTTGTGCTGGCCGCTAAATAAAACCGCATATGCCTACGGAAACGATCTTGACTGAAAATTGGACTACCTCGGTACTAAAGTACTAAATTATTGTTCATTTGAAAATGAAAGAGGTTATCTAGTATATACAGTAGGATATACAGTCATAGGCCACCTATTGCGCTCTTCTGGGACTCTTATTATTACTAGTGTTCCATGCCAGTCTTATTTTCCAAATATGAGTATCTTACCCCTTTTAGATGTAGAAACCTAAACCCTGCCTGCCTCATAGCGAAATAAGATGTGTGTCGAGGATACTTCCTCCTCATCTCAGCGTGCCTCGTTAGGTCATCTACTACCCCCGTTACATCGCATCTAAAGGAGTTGTGGTCAGTCCAATCAACAATCTCAGGTTTGTCGTATTAAGGGAGAAATAATCATCCGAAATATTTTCTTTAACCTCGCCCTCGCAAATATGCCACCGAGTCTATGCCAATGGTTGGATAGTTTTTTTCAGGGGCCGATCCTTATTTGTGGCGATGGATAAATATGTATTATAATGATCAACTTCTGCGTTTCCTAGAGATCTGTTCATTGCTCAATGATCTTCTTGCTATATATGACAACAACCTGTTAAAAATAACATCTAATTAACTCCGAAACTTCGCAGATTTCTGCACCCTTATGTCCTGTATGAAAGCAATCAAACTACTACCTTTCCGAAAGACGTTACAAAGGAAGCAACATGCTGTTCAAATCAACGAAGTTATCGAACAAAGGTATGGATGAGATCTGAAAATAGCTTCGGGCACCTTGTACGAGCCTTTTCCAAAAGTAATTTTTTTGAGGAACCTCAACATTGTGGAATGAAATGCCGGAAGTTTATTCCCCGATAGTTATAGTTCAAACCGTTTTAGAGGTATAATGAATAGACAGTGTGAGCTTTCAGCCCTTACGAGAAGAGATCTATAGAGAAAGGAAAAAGTAATGCATAAATTTCTGGCGAGTATGCGATGTTGGAAGCACCATTCCACTGAAACCCCTAAAATCCCTTCAGGTAGTACGTCAGTGGTCATGCCGCGCCGCGCGTCCTGTGGAATGCGGTCCGGCGCTGCTGCATTCCAGCCACGGCACAGCCTCCTTTGACTCGATGCTGGCTCCATGCCGGCCGTACACTCGCGGTACGACCGGAGAACGGCGGCGTTGCCAAACTTACCACAAGGTTCAGAGAAGAAATATACTTACTGCTCGGATTGGGGATATTGCGGGATGCAGGCAACAGACTCGATGAGAGAAGGGGTCTCGGATTTTAAATGAGGAGGCTCTAATGACAATCATCGTTAAAATTGTCAAGTATTCACACTGTTTCCTACCAACTTTCTTTTTTGCCTTTCGTGGGTTTTTCCTCCGTTTTGCTCTCCAGGTCTCGAAGGATTCTAGATCCCTTGGCCTATATAATCTCTCGACGGACTTAACAGGCGATGAGTTGTAACTTGCAGGTTATATCCAGGGTTTGTGGTCAATTTAATGTATATGAGAATAGGTATCATTTTCTCAGGCGCTAGATTACGGGTTGTGACGATAACGCGTGTATACTTCACAACGCTGGTTGTACGGGCTGTACTCCATTTGAGTGAAACCGAACAAAACATATGCTCATGCCTTCAAGAGGGCCTAGGGGGGCGTAAATCTGAAGGGGGCCCAGAAATGATAGATTCTATCAAAATTTTCAATGTCTTACTCTATTGAGTCCAGTTTTTTTTTACTACAATAATTTTAGTTCGACAGGCGTGCATATGCTTACACAGTATCTGAGCAAGTCTCTTGATCTTATTATATCATTATCAATTTTTTATAAAGTCGTATATAAAATCAAAACTCATACTTATTGCGTTCACAATATTGACAATATACAGTGCTGGTCAAAAATGTTGTTTCATAAGAGACCACCACCTTTTTGCAAGTAACTTCTTTCTGTGATGAAGTTCAAAGTTGACCTCTGTATCTGCTTTAAGCTTTCCGAAAACAGTTTTGCTACTTCCAGTAGGAAAAACGTTAATATCATCGAAACGTACTTGTTTATGCTAGTTATCGCGTTAAATCATGGCTACACTTCTGTTTAATATCAAAACACAACAACGATTAGGGGTATTTAAACATTAGCGTGTCCCTAGCGTCACATAAAACAAATGTGTCTGTGAAAGTGCGAAATCTGGCAACGTCGTTAGCTATAGGAGTCAGGGAGACGCGCGCGCGGCCCGAAATTATTGCGGGAAATGGAATTTTGATGTAGTTTTTATTACAACGTGCGGCTCCGGCTGTGGACGGCTTGTTGGCGCGTTGCGGCGCGGCGTGGCGTGGCCACTTGGATGTCTCGGACGGGACGGGACGGGTCATGGACGCCGACACGCGAACTCATCAACGGGGAGATTTTTCCCCTTCAAGGGTCCTCTTGTGCATTACATCTGCCTTCACATGACTTTAACTATCAATTCCTCGATATATCGTTTTCTGCTGTATATCTGGCATACCACAAGGAGCTAATCTTGAATCTCTAATTCATTAACAGTCTCATAAAACGTCATTACGATTTCAATATATTGTTTGTTTTTTCAAGAGATGATCTTATAATGGTTCCCGCCATTTATGAATTATTTTATGCGTCACTAGTTCAGGATACATGTTGAGTTTTCTGATAGAACATCGAATTATTTCCTACTGCGTTACGTTATTTATACTTAAATATACCCTACAAAATTTGGGAGGTTTGTAAATATAAAGTCAACCTAGGGAATGTGGAAGATTTTTGTTCTGAATTTATGTGTACCAATATTAAATATCGGTCTGTGCAAAAGCATAATGAATAATATACTAAGTTATAAATCGTTTGCATCTAACATTAAAAATTGGTGACGAAACATAAGTTATGAGATAAAATATTATCTAATCAATTAAAAAACTTCTATATCCACATCACTAGACTGCTAAATAGTCATTGTAATGTGCCAACTGAAAACCTCTCATTTGAACTCCACATGAAATACAGCAAATATTAAAAAAAAAGTTGATGGAAGTTGGAAAGCTTCCAAATCTTAGTAGTTAATACAGAAATGTGGGCTTATTAAAATTTAACTCAAAAGGGTATCTTGATAAAGGCTTCCGTTTTTCAGTTATTGCATGCAAGTACATTCAGTTCGCGGCTAATGCAACTATAAAGTGAACGTATAAATATTATGTATCTGTTCTTCGTTTATAGACGGTGAGTACTTATTCGCCGATCCGGACAGCAAACTGTCCAAGTATGCTCCGAAGAACTGGCGCAGCTCGCACAGTCATGGACTGGACGCGAATGGCAGACCGGCACTTGCCTTTTACTTCCGGGTGCAGTTCTATGTGGACAGCCCTCTGCTGTTGCGGGACGAGACCACCAGAAACCACTACTACCTGCAGCTGCGGCTCAACGCAGCCACTGGGACTGCTGGAGAGAGGACTGCACATCTCGCCGGTTTGGCTCTACAAGCCGACCTCGGCGACCACACCGAAAACACTACGTACAGGTTTGTATACATTCAATATTACTCAATTACGCAGGTGACATCTAAGAGTATTGTGTCCAGTCAGCAGTCCCACCAAAAATCCCAAAAATGTCCTATTAAATCCACTCCTCTGTTGTCTTTCTGATTCTAAGTGCAGATACCGTTAAAGACGTTTTGGGCCAAAGAATGATTCATTAGATCCTGCTGCCTCAAGATAGTCTGCCATATCATTGCCACGTCCTCCAAAAGATGTCGATATGGAGTGTTAGGAGAAAAATTTTTCGGTTCCTATGCTCAGAGCACTTAGCCGTCGATTAGCTTGTGTCTGACCTTCTCCATTTACTGTTCTTCTTCTACTTCTTCCAGGCATCTTCTATATTCGATAATCTCTGTTGCAAAATTGCTCATTTCATGACGCAATTTGTAATGGCTAGTCTATCCTCTAAAGGTTTAAGGTTCTGTTTATGGTTATATTCAGAAGTAAAAGTCAATATATAACCTCCTCCGTTAGACTCGGTTTGGCCTTAACATTGAATGATTTAATATTATTATAATTATGATTATAGTCACATTATACGCAATTTCATGGAATTCTTCATGTCCTTTCTGGCCAGCGCATTCCAGTTTTATTTTCAGTTTGCACTTCTCATGTCATTAAGAGCCTCCTTGCGGTGCTGTCCGCTTCGCAATCAGAATTACTTTTCATCTATGAACTAAAATACATATGAAGATATTGGATGCAAATGAAGACAATGAGTGTTTGCTAATTTTTGTTGTGTAGGGGTAAATACATTCTGCATCCTTTTCAGACCAGAGGACTACGTTCCGCCAGGCATGCGTGGACCGTCGGCTCTCAGGATCATCGAGGCTGCGCACAGGACACACAGGGGCCTTTCGAAGAACGAAGCGAGAGCTAGGTTCATAGCGGAAGCCTGTCAGCTGCAGGAACCTGTCAATGCTCACGTTTTTAGGTATATTTCAACAAAAATATCGTCGAGTAGGTCAACGCTGTGCTTCCCACATCATTCAGGAAATGAACATTTGAACTGGATTTTGGATCCGTTGATCCTAATTTTAGTAAAAAAACTGAAACTACTGAAAGACCACAAATATGTTATGATTAAAAATGCATGATTTTAGAGGTTATCTAAATTATCTATATTTCCAAATCTTACTTCAACTGGATTCTTATCTGAAATCAGATAAGAATATTTAGTAAATTGATACCACTGGAAATACAAAGTCAACCTACTTGAATGATTTATTATCCTCATTCGGGCATAGTGTAGTAATCTGTAATATAAGCAGCTGTCTGTTGAAACAGCGGCAGAACAAACTAATGTTGAAATAAACGTGGAAACCGTGCAAGCCGCGTGTATATACATATAGATTTCTATTCTAATCTGACCGTACACGATGACGTTCGTTACCGTCAGTATCGCTGGAACAAAAGACCGAGGTTTCTGTTACATAAAATATAGCGCAAGAGCGCTGTTATATCGATACGCACATGCAGAATGACTGCTTCCACGGGATGGATATCTAAAAATACGAAGTAGATACTATCTGGTTCAAACTTTTGTAGATGATACAACGTCTTTTGTAAGTACATTTTATTCGGTTAAAATTCCAACACCTGGGACGAAGTATAATTTATATCGTTTAAGGTCATTGTAAATAGACATTTATCCTCTCGCAGCGCTTCTGGAGCGCGATAAGCTTCGTAATTCTTTTATATCGCACTGCACATGCTCATAAAATATCATTCTGTCATTAGTGGCTCAAATAGCCTTTAGGATTTTTCGCTCAATTCCAAAAAATCTCATGTGAAATCCCATACCTCAAACTGTATGATGATAAAGCTTTGTATTGTAAAGGAAAATAAATATTTACAGCATTCCACAGACCATGATCCACAAAAAAGAATTTCAAATGTGAAATGCCCCATGCACTACAAACTACACTATAGTAGCATTTCATCAAACGATAAATTCCAAACGCCTTATATGACGTATATAATCTTCGGATTAACGGTAAACCTATATCAGCACGTGAAGAATTCCTGCTTAGCATTCCTACCGAAAATTATATAGCGGAGGTTATGTGTATCATGATTAGTTCTCAAGTAGAATAGTAGTACTGCACGTCGACTTTCATGCTAACGAAAATAACTTACAATTTACCGGGGTATCTACTCGGGCGTTACAAGATTAATATGAGTGTTATGTACATACTGAGAAAACCAAACTTTTACAGTTTAATTCCCTTGTCGTGAATACGTTATCAACTAACATCACGTATTAATTACTCTCAGTGTCATTTATTACCAATTACCCAATGTTTTTAGAGCGCACCTTACACATTGGTTGCTTAAATTATGGCGTCAAGTAGATTCACGCACTACTATCAAAGTTTACGGACGTCAGACCATTTTTTTGTTCGTTCCTCCCCGCGTCCTCATTTATTCTAGTGTCAAAGTTTAGAGGCCAGTGTCTCCTTTCCTTGTGAATACAATTGCACTTCTTCCGTAGGCGGCCGCCTTTAACAGTACTGTTTTATGCTCGTAGAAATAGCTGGCTCGGAACGACCTGTCGGCATGACAAGAAATTGTATGAGTGCAGTGATCCAACTGGTCATTTATTTCAAAAACAGTGTTGTTGCCTGCTACCGACTGTATCAACTGAAAACTCCGTCCTCTTCCTAGCTGGAAAACTAATTTTACCACACGTCAAACTACACAAAAGTAATTTGGCGAGCCTGGGCACTTGTCATTGCACTTTGACTGTCGAGGATGATGCGTAAATAACACATTTCAAATATACAGCATAATTGTAATCTATCACAACCAGTCTAGCCCTGTACTTTACTTGCATATCCTCACGTGAGATGGGTACATACAAACATCTGTTCTTCACCTTCGATCGTCAAGCTGCACTGACGAGTGCCTAAACTGAAACCAAAACATGCATTTCCGTACCAGGCCACTTGTGTAGTGGAGGTATGTATTTAGTTCTTCATATTTTTCCAAAATGTGAGTGCTCTTACAGACTAAGGCAAAAAAGCTGAATAGACAATGTATCCCACAAACCTCAGTGATGATCAATTTCATCATGGTGGGTAGCGTCGTGTTAAAATCCATACCAACCATATAAGTATTGAGACGACTTTTCTGTCTTCGCAGTGTATACATACGTTTCAACAACGTCCCGTGATTCATTCCTTAGGAATGACAGGCGACTAGGAAAAGTGTTCTGCATTTCATGCTGCTGCCTACACTCACTCTATTATGCATATGAACCTTTGTGCAAATGGTAAACCTGAAATATAGACATTTTATTATCTTTTTCTCTGTATGTACTGTTACTTCGTTTGTCATAAAATCCTTTAAAGGAAGCAACATCGAGTGAAGTACACCACGCGTATCGTGTCACAAATGCAAGAAAATCATATTTATGCAGCTTACCGGCATATTTATCTCATTGGGTTATGTGGAGAGGGGGTATAAGAAGACTGAAATGTAAAAAACGGCGTCAAGTAGGTTGACTCGGTGCTTATCACGCAACGATATCAGTTTGTAAACAAAGCTTGATGAGAAAGAATGTTTTCTCATCAAGCTCGAGTTGGTGATGTCGACAAATTCAAATACAGGTTCGAATGGTGCCTGCCTGGTAAACAGGATGTACAGAGGATCCGCAATTTTCTATAATTTTAATCTAGACACTAATTATGACAGTAGACAAGGAGATCAAAGTAGGTAGTTAGTTTAAAAAATTCCCCAAACTGTAGATGATCGGTTGGTCTAATGGTTGGGGCAAATTATAGATTCGTGACTGTGTTTCGTCAGCTGTAATCAGCCACCTATTTATGTCTCATTTAAATTCTCGGCAGTTCGTTTTTGTTATTTGCCAGCACGAAAAAATATCCTGCACCGTTCGTACCGGAACTTTGAAGTCACGTTGTCACGGTATTTTTTCATTGTATTAATGTTCACGACATACGAGGTACATGTAGAGAAATGGATGGGCTGAATTCCAAAATGTTAATCTTTTCATCCATTTTTTTCACAGAAACTATAATTCGGTAAGAGTATGGAGCGGGCCTTTTATAGGGAATAACACTTTATTTCATAAAACCGGTAAACTGGACCTGGACTAATTAGTAAAACAAACAAAAAGAATTCGAAGATGTGTAAAATTTTACTTCCATATGTGTTTGGTTTTCTATAAATCTTGATACTTATCATTAAAAAAATGCAATAAAAGGTTTCATATGTGACATTACATCAACGGAAGCAACATGTTGTCAAGATCAATGCTGCTATAAAAAAAAATGTCAGATGGAGCTCTGCAAACGGAGCATCATCGTAATAATGGCCTAACCCACAAAATCCATTCCGGAAAAAAATAATTTCTAGGTAACAGTGGCTCAAACAAAATTTTTCTACTTAGTAGATGGTTAGCACAATAATTACTTTTTGCGTTCATAGACTATCCAACAGAGCATTATTATTTTGTTTAAAGGAACTAAACCATATATTATATAATAAACGAATATCATTGACCTGTAGAACCGCACGATATTTATGATACGTTCAATATTATTTAAGAAAAATGTTCATCTAAGATAATTTCAGCATACCGTTATTACAAGAAATAACTTACATTTTAAAAATCATTTTCTGGAAATCTCTGTTTTGGTCTAATCCAATGCATAGAAGATTCAAACAACTACTCAGACCAAAAATGCATACTGGTCAATCTGCAGTGAAGAGTCATATTCTGGGGATCAAAATCACCAGTAACATGTCCTGGCATGATCATGTTGCAGACCCTGCTAGGTGGGGTTTTTCTTCTGGAACTCTTACTCTAACTATAAGATTCAGATCAGACCATCTTTGAATCTACTGATTAAGTTTGTGGGTTGGAGCTTATCGACTTAATCCAGAAAAGAGCAATAGGTCTAGTGGACGCATCTAACCTTTGGAACAGCTCCCACAAGTGACTGATCTACTCTATAGATTGTACGACTTGTCCATTTAGGAGAACACAGCTTTGAGAAATGATCCACTGAGAGGTTTATTCCTCGAAAGCTACACATTTTAATATCAGTTTGAGACAGTTAACATTTCGCAGCGCTTCTGGAGTGTGATAGGCTCACTGCCTTTTAGAGAGGATGTCGATAAAAAAGATTAATGTGTACAGAGAAATGGTCACCTGAAAGATATATTACTATACGTTTTGGTTTTGACAAAAGAAGGTGCTATTTGTTAACCTTATCATTATTCAATATGCATTATTCTACAAACTGCCACCTATTCACGACACTTGTTATTTACAGAAATTTTAAAATGTCTTTCCAATCATGCAGGTTAAGGGCTTCGAAAACTGAATGTGCTCCTGGCTCCTTGGTTTTGGCGGTTTGTCCTCGAGGGATCAAAGTGTGTCCCGAAAACAATCCACCATCCATTTTTCTATGGAGCAGCATCGGGAAATTGAGCTTCGAGCGGAAAAAGTTCGAGATACGTACCAGCCACGAGAAACTCACGTTGTACACAAGCAGGTAAGCATTCAGAAGCAGTGGGCGAGAAATAATGAAATCAGTTACGCAGTGGCATGAAAAAAGTCCAAAATGTTGACTTGTAGGTATGCATGTACGTATTTATGTAAGGGAATATTTCAACAAAATTATCACCGACTATCATTTTCACACAGGTATTGAGGGTGCATAATAAATACAATGATTTGAAGACATTTTGGAAAACAGTTAATAAATAAAATACTTAAAAATTTTTTAATTTAAATTGAAAAAATTGGATAAATTTGAACTGAAATATGTAGGAAAACATTTAATTTTCTAAATGGGATGGATTCTCAGCAGTCTATTGGCCAAGAAAAATGTATGATGAGTATCACTACCACGATTTATTAAATCCTTACTCATAATATTATTAGAATTACTATGAAATATTATCGTTATAATTGTAAGAAACTCAACCATCTTAAAAAGCTAAACAGCTTATCAATATACGAATGAATTCACGTTCACGTTTAATCAATGAGGCCTCCTTAAGTGTCAAGGAATCCATAAGGAATTACCATTGAATAAAAATTTTATTGATAATAGATGTACAAAACAAGCCAGCTCTGTATAGTAATGAACTGAAAGACTTCCTGAAAATCGTAAGTAATGACCTATCTTAACGTGATCAATTTTCAATATTTCAGTGACGAGAAAAGCAGACTGATGCTGGCGCTGTGCAAAGCAGCTCACCAGTTCAGCATGGCGGTCGCTCCGAGGCTGAATGAAGTGAAGAAGGAAGAGGAGGAGAGAAGAAGATGGGACTGCGATCAAAGAGTATCGGTGATCAGTTCGACGTCTTCGAACACCACGTCGGGAATTGTGAGTGATAGGGTAAGCATGATAGTTAAGGAAACGTTATTTTCACTATGTGGTTATATTTTGTATACATAGATCCAAATATGAAATTGCAGTTTTTTGTAGGCTTAAAAAATACTCCAAATGAGCTTTCATGCTTGCAACACCACTATTAACAGCACACATAACAGCTAACTTGCTAAATACGATCACACTTCATAATTCAATAGCTGAATCATTTAGGATGACTAAATTCAGGAAACTGTTATGAGCACTTGAGGGTTATTGAATCTAATATACCTTTCTGAAAAACGCGCAACTTTCCAGTACGTCAGTAACCATACTTTTTTCTAAATACTTTTTCTACTTTTCAGGATCTTAACTAGCTATATGCGATCACACTTGGTCAAAATTCAATAACTGAATCATTTAGGGTGCCTGAATTTATGAAAGTTATACACATACTCAGAAAATTATTTGAGGTGTGTGTGGGACTCGAACCCGTGTCTCTGGAATTCCGTGCGGACGCCATAGCCGCTAGGCACGATGCACAGTTACGCAATCCGATTCATCCGTCTATTCCTCCAAACGCTGATGTATTGATGAGTGATATTTTGACCTTATTCCTTTCAGGTGCACTCTGAGGACGAGCTGGAGATAATGATAACGTCGCCGCCGGCGCCGTCGACGGAAAGCTTGGCTCTGGCGCATCTGCTGGACAGCGCGCCGGCCAGCAGTCGCACTTCCGCGGCGTCAGCGGCCGCCGCGCTGGCCACGCTCACCCTCCGGGAAGAAGAGGAGGAGGAGGAGGGAGTGGCACGGCGAGCGCAGAGCGAAAGTAGTTCCGCCAAGACTGCAAACAGCGGAGGCACCACCACGGGGAAGACGGGCGCCGTCATAGCAGCTGCTGCGGGCTCTCAGTGCAGCTCTTCCTGCAGCACGGTCGTCGTCACGCCCATACAGACCAGTGAGTTATATATATAAATATATATAGGGTGTTCTAGAATATATAATAATAATAATAATAATAACGACTTTATCGTATACCAAATACAAAAGGCGGAGCCTGGCCTAGGGCATAACCAGCATCTGAAATATTTTTAATTTGTTTTTTTAAAGCACACTGTATATGTTGACATATAATATTATGGGAGATGTTTGGATTACAGAAGCAAAAGGCCGCCGTACATCAACAACCAGCAGCCTAGAGCTGGGTTACTCGCACACAGCCCAGAACTCGTCAGTGAGCGACGCCACCTGCATCGAACTGGACAGTCGGGAGTTGGTGTACTCCTCTGGACCGGCGCTCAGCAGCCACACCAGCGGAGTGTATACTCTCACCTCCAGCGAGCAGTACACCCTCAGCTCTAGCGATAACTACGTGACGCCTAGCGAACAGTACAGTGCCACCAGCGAGTTGTTTTCCTCGTCTGGAGGCGACCACGTGGATGATCCTTTCAGAGACAGGTCTAACTCCAACATCAGCAGTTCCTCATTCCATGGAGACGGAAGTGATCCTACTGATAACAAGCAGACACTGCTATCGGCTGAGGAGCTATCGGATTTAATAGTGGGGAGGTGAGACTTCTACTAAAAATGTGAACCTTGTATTTCATAAAATAATAACCAGACATGGCAGGCCAACAAAATTGTATCTCTTATATGACTTTCCTTTATTTTTAATCGCTGACTTTTCTTGATTATTCTGCTGTAAAAATCATTGACATAACGAAATACTGTTCATTTTTCTGGTTCATTAAGCAATCAAGCCGTGAAAATGGTAGAATAGTGACTTCTGTTTTTCATCTTAGGTATCCATCGTGCAAAAGTGTCAGTCACACGTTGGACTCGGATTCAGACTATGTCACACTACCGTCATCGTACCAAGGGTATGCCCCCATACCCCCCAAGAGAATAGACAGCGTAGAACAACGATATAGACCTCCCCCTCCGCCTTACAAACCACCTCTGGAAAGTGATGACGCTAGCAGTAGATCGGAGTCTTTATTGCGAAGCCCTCCACCTTATCCTGAGAATCCAACGCCAGTAAGAATTTGATTTTCTATTGAGATATTGCTTTATTTATCTTTGATAATAATAGGACTATATAAAAACTTGATTTACCTCTTTTAATACAAGGAAGTATCATCGAAATTTAAAAAAGTAGTCATTTAACTTCAGGCCTATACTGGGTTTATGTGATAATCGGTTCAGTATTTTCAAATATATTTTGTGAACAGGTACCACCTCCAGCATATCCCTTCGAGGAAGCTGCAGCCCGATTCATCACAACGCGGTCTCCAAGTGTCCTGACTGCTCATGCGAGCGTGGTTAGCGTCAGTTCGTTGCCTAGTTACTCGTCACCCAGCAGCACTGTACCTCCAATACCTCCAAAAGTTCCTAGGCCTCCACCGCCTCCTAGCAACAGTTTTCTAGAACCTCCGGTAAATATCAATTTTGCAACTTGCCGCATATATCATTAATTTTGGAGTCATTGATAAGTGGTAGATGCAGCCAGCATTTTAGGCAATATCTTGATGACATAGCACAAGCTCTGTAGTCTAGAAGATATTCGATAATGTTTTTGTACATGATCATTATTCACCACGTAGCAATCCTCCAAAGCTTATCAGCTAATTTTCTTCACGGCATGCTGACAAATTATTGTAGTTCAGAAAACAAATCTTTCAATGAAATTGAGCGTTATTTCCTCTGTTCCAGATAAGCAAGCCGAGCGTCTTGGTACCGTGTAGTTTCTTACCTCCTCCGCCGCCTCCCGCTCCAAGGCAACCTCCACCTCCTCCTCCAATCTTAGCGACGGTCTACACCAGCCAGCTGTCCAGATCGCAGATCGAGCAGTATCAGCAGCAGATGTACAGCGACGTGGACTTTGTGATGTTTCCTCTAAAGGAGCCGGCTATTAGCAAGCAGGAGTACCTGGAGGCTAAGCAGGGATCACTTCTAGCTGCTCTCGCCCATCAGCCGGTTTTCTATAGGAGCACGCCATATTTAGGTAAGAGTTTTTGACTATCTAAACATTTTTCATGGCATAATCGTGTCAAGAGTCATCACTATAAAAAACACTACAGGCGTTCAACCAGCACTCCTCACTAGATTGGGGCTCCAATAACCTCCAAAAACGTTGTCCGGAGTCAACTAATGTCAATTCCATCATACCTATCAATTTTATATATCTCTCCATGCAGTACCTCAAAGGCACTACCGAGGCAGCCAACACGTTAGTAACATCATTTAGTATTAAAATCTAGTTTTAATTAAGCCAAGACATGTATAAGATAAGTCAATATAACAATTCTGATCATAGGATAATTTTTGGATATTATTACATTATCTTCCTTTTTTTTGCAGGTCGGTACGCTTCTAGCCAGAACCTATCCGATACCTACGTGCAACTTCCCGTGTACGGAGCTCCTAGCATATCTTCCACCGGAAGTTTGGACCCTCCTCCACCACCGTTACCTCCAAACAGACCGGGCAGGTTCCTGCGGACCCGGTCAGATGATAACATCCTCAACACTCTGGATGCCACAGAACCCCCAAAACTCCGCAGGTTACCCCCTCCCCCGCCGCCGCCGCCAATCCCCGAGAAGCCTCACCACAAAAACCTTGGCGGTGGCGACAAACCTCCTGGAGACGCCACCACGTTGGACATTCGTACACTGCGAGAGAAGAGCAAGAAGATGGACTTGCCACTCATATCGGCGCTGTGCAATGATAGGTGAGTTCATATCATAGATGTTGATTCGTACGTACCTTGAGCCACCAAGAAGCTATTTAGACATTGGATCGATAGTGTTGCATGGTTTCTCGGTAGAGCAGACAAATCAAAACGGTTGCAATTTCTAATCATTTGCATTCACATCACGTATTTCAGCAGAATTTATAACTCTAAATCACAGATGGCGCGACATGTATTCCTAACAACCTTTCAGGTCGCTGATCAAGCAAACGAAGGCGTTCGTGATACCAAAGCACCCATGTGAAATGACGCCCCGGCAATCGTCCAGATCCAAGTACCCGGTGTCCGGGGTGACCAGCACCAAGATAAACAAGCCGACGAGGAAGGCACCCATCAGCCACCGGCATCCTGGTGACAAGCTCCCTGAGATCCCCAGGGCCACGCCCAACAACTACGTGCTGACTGATCCCCGGATCAAACATAAGACTATGCAGTCGCACTCGTGATGTCAAACGAGCGACAATGGGTAAAAGGATGTGGTTAGTGTATTGTGTTAGTTTGCTATTTGTTAGTTCTGTCTTTGATGTTTGTACGCAGACCGACAAAAAATTCGGCGTTTGTATTTCTCCACGGTTCAGAAAATCCCTGTGCGATAACCGTGCATCGCGTTCGGCGTGTACAGGTTGTGGAGAGTTGTGCGAAAGTTGTAAGTCGTCCTCGTAGAGTATGTTGACAAGACAAACATTCGATTTTCGGGAACATATGGAAATACAGACACAAAATATTTTGCAATCAGTTGTACAGTCAATGTGTCATTCAAAATGGTGAATTACCAGTTAACATTCATACAAATCAAGGAATGCATTTGAATATCATGACTGAACGGCGTATGTATTTATTTACAGCGCATAAACAAAAAACAATAAAAATAATCGATGATTGCTCAATACAAAACGTATTAAGCTTTGTGGCGAATCTAAGCAGTGCTGGACACTGCTCATGCTATGGTGCACTAATTATTTCATTTTAGATAACATCTTACAAAGTACAAGAAGTATATCGCGCTCCTAAAGTGCTGTAAGATGATGAAAATATATCAATTGGTCTTGCTAGAGTCTCATTTCACAATGATGAAGTTCTCCAAAAGATTGAAAATGGAAAAGGCTAGTTCGAGGTGCTGTAAGTTTATTTTAGTGGGGATGCGCCCATCAGGCTTTTGTCTATAGCTTCGACATTTACCCTTGGTAGAATCTATATAAAAAATGGTCAATCTAGATTCCATTTTCACAATTTCTGAGAACTTTCCTTCGATGCTGGTTGTGCTTATGAATATACAATTCCAAAAATTAAAGCCTTTCGATGATTTACTTGTTGGATAACTTCTACGTCAGGTGCCAAGTGCAAAGCCGCACGCCATAATGTCCCAAGTCCCAAGTAAGATACATTACGCTGCTACTGATAACAACTAAAGTTTACAATCTGAAAATTGGTCTAAAGCTAAAGACAATATGAGCTCTATAAACTGGAGACCAACATGCTTCCAATACATGTTTGAATTATTCACCATTTTGATCAGAATTTCTGACAGCAAGGACAGAACATTGATCTGGATAAGATGTATATGAATCGGTGGTTTTGAAAAGGTGTTGAATCGTACTAAGAAAATTGGAAAGACTCCGTCTCAAAATAACTGATTCAGTTAGAATATTTTCCAGTGTCGAAGTAGACAGAAGGTCATGT
Organism: Bruchidius siliquastri; assembly: GCA_949316355.1. Classification (NCBI taxonomy): domain Eukaryota; kingdom Metazoa; phylum Arthropoda; class Insecta; order Coleoptera; family Chrysomelidae; genus Bruchidius; species Bruchidius siliquastri. Next base: position 30,605,135 of record OX438534.1, read on the forward strand.
TAACTCAGGGTGCCATCATTGCAATATTTTAAAGTTAGAGAAACGCCGATGTTTTGGTTTATCTTGAGCAACCACGCAGGATATCATGAAGCTTTCGTTCAAAAAGCTATCTCAATTTTACCCTTGTAGTTGTAAGTAGGTGTGAGTCAAATCAGTTGAATTCTAAACCAGTTCCTCAACCAAAACTTTGCTCACACATATGGTGCTTTTGGGTATTATATTTGAGAACTTGACCAGTATAATGTCACTTATTAAAATACGTATTGCGGGTTACCTTTATTCGAGGTCTTGAATATGAACATCTGAAAATCAACCCTTCAAAAAAGGTATCAAAAAAGAAACATTATGTTAGTAGTTATTATATGCGTAACTAAAAATTATCAAGTAAAGTAAGATATCTATATAATGATACCAATCAACAGATTGAGACAACACAAAGGAAAAGTGGCAATTGAAGTAGCCTTTTTAAAAAAAATTGATGATACGGATAGAAGTCATACATTGTACGATTGCACAGTTTTTAGGTTTGTACCTAAAGTATCCATAACATTGCTTCAGACTTCCATCGTTTGAGAATTTGCGTTTCATAACGTTTCGACTGATGTGGCCTTCTTCGAGAGAAATGGAAAGATGGGAGTCCGGAATAGTTTATTGGAACTTTTGCATTGTTTAAACAATTGAATCAGTACTAAATAGTCCATATGAAATGTTCATATATAAGAATTGCCTTTATTTGATGTACGTGATGATAAAATAATATCTTGCAGAAATGTAAAGCAAATAATTGGTGATCAATATTTGTACTCGATAGTATTACAAAAATTTTTTAACCGTTTGTGTAATTTACACACTGTTTCACAAATAAAACTCTTTTTCTTCCAGTGACGCGTTTCGATTTATATATAAAGCATCGTCGGACTGTGTTAGCAGTCAAATCTGACAGTCCGAAGATGATTTAAATATAAATCGAAACGCGTCAGTAGAAAGAAAAGAGTTATAGTTGTGATACTTTGTGTAAATTACACAACTTTTTATCTATAGTTCTCTCGTGTTTCACATTCAACAACAGTATTCTTAGAAGCCATAAATAAATGAATCATCATTTTATTACATTGTCTCGATACATGACATACCTCAAATAAAACTTAAGAATAATTTAGGTTGAACATTTCATGAATATCAAAAAAATAACACAGCAATGTCATTAACAAAATATATCTCAGCATAACCTCGTTTTGCAATTTCCTGCTTATAACTTTTTAATGCGTTATCATTTTCAAAGTTTCCTCTTGACATTGTACATGCAGAAAATTAATTTATATTTCTTATTGTTGTACAAAAGAACATGATTTTTAGTCTTTAGTGAGGCTCAATACTTTCAGAATGGAACCGGAATATTTCAATAATCTGCAATTCATTTTAACGGATGTCCCACATTTTGATTTGCCACAGGAGATATATATTGTTGATATATAGATATAACTATTATTTTTATGTTTGAAAATAACCCATACTTGAATTGGGTTTTCTTCATGTTATTCTGCGATTTTTGTGCTGTTCCCATTCCAAAGCCAGAACATCGATGTTTCAGTACTCCCTGTATGTATATATTATCGAATACATATAATTATATTGTACCGCACGTAAAATTACGTTTTTTATTAGCAATAATGTATACAGTTGCTCAACATTTATAATTAAAATACTGGTATTCTTTAATATTGTCCAATGTTTTTTTTAATTTATTTTCTACAATCCAAATTGTGAAAAAGCTTCAAGTGTATGGTACTACCATCATTTTTAAATAAAGTGAAAAATATCTACACCTTATTATTTTGTTTTCCAAATATCCTTAATGTTTTGCGACCAATGACAGGTAAGCTAACTCTTCATCCTTAGTTATTTGTATATGCATATTGAAAAGGGGGAAAGGTTTTTATATGGACAAGTTATGATATAAACTAGACAATAGTAGAGTGTTCCGCGGCGCGTGATGATTTTCGAAGAAATATAAGGGGTGGTCAAAAATGTGGTGAAAACAGCGATCTTTTTTTTTGTTTGGTGAAAGACTGAAGCATAGTCGGTACCACGTTGTCGGGTTTGATGTCCGTCCCACTGTGCTCTCCATCTTGGTTCCCTGCGCGACCCAGCGGCCGCAAACAAAGAACGTATGTTCCGCGGAGTCCACCAGAAGTCGGCAGTATTGGCACAACGGTGATGCCTTCATGGACACATCGACTGATTCCCCAAATCCAACTCTGCCTGGACCGGTCTCACGGATCCGTGTCATATTACGTCCCATGAGGTACCGTTATCCCATCGTCTCCTGGTACTCAGTCTTGCACCACTAGTTGGAGCACCAAACAAAAAGCTTGGTAATTGCAATTTTATTTGGGCGAGTGCAAACGAAACGAGATCCGTCTCGCGATGTTAAAAGGCCTGACTTCATTTTTGTGAATTTTTTAAGTTTCTGCTCAATTGAAGTAATCAGAACGCATTAGATTTTCGTGTAGATTGTAGATGCTCTTATTTGGTGAAACTCTTCCAGAATGCATTAGATTTTCGATTCACGTAATTTTAAATTAAAATATTACATGGTAGTAGTGATGAGTCAGCAACTAATCTGCTTCTGTAATGTACACGATATCAAGAAACGTAAACTATATCAAGAAATTCACATACGGATGCATAATGTAATTTAATTCCTCTTTTCAACTCTAAAATGTTACCAAGAGCTAAGAAAAAAGTGAGTCATCAGATAAACTCATTTATTAAGGTAACTTCTGCAGCTGATCCTGTGGTTGTCCCTTGATCCAACGCGTTTCTGTACCATCTATAATTATTTTGTGAAATTTACTGAAATTACGGCCTTCGTCATCTCATTGTGTTGATTGAACATTAATCAGCATCCTCTAACACACATATACTTTATTATATTTGAAGTAGAACTCAACATGATATTCAACTAAGTACAGTCACCACCGATTCTCCAGGCCACAGAGATACATCTTTGAAAGATATACTTCCTGGCTTAGAATCAGCCCTTGGACCTACAACTATTTCTCCACCATATAGTAATGTTGACAAGTCAGTCGATAGTTTTTCAGACCCCAAATTACAGGCGACTACATAGGCCTTCCTGCGTGGATACCACCTTTGCAACACGAGGAACTCACTCTGAGCGTACTTGACTTGGACATTGGCCTTATTAATTCCTTCTTTATACACGGAGTTCATATAAATCGAAGGGGATTCCATTCTTAAAGCCATCATTTTTGAAATGGCCGCTGTTTGCTCAAAATTGTAGTTAGTGACCGTGCCACCATAGATCCATGGTAGTACGTTGAGCTTGTGGTTTGGCCATGGCATCATAGTCAGCTGGTGGAGGTGCTTTATATCTTGCCGCTCCCCCTCACTGTCTGAGATTTCTTGTAAGCCCACTTCGTCACCATAGAAGATCGAAGGAGTACCAGGAAGCATCAACTGAAGTAGGGTAGCACCTAGTGTTCCATTAGCGTAAGGGAGGATGTTAGCAAGTCTTTTAGAATAAACGTTACCGACTGACCAATGAATCCAAGGCATTCCAGGCTTAGCAAATAGTGTTCCGTTTTGTAGACTGAATATCTGCTTGCTAACTGCTGTTGCACCTTTTGACACATCTAAATTTACGTCTACTAAATCTACGTTATTGAGCAATATGTTCATCATAGATTGTGGGCAGTTTCTCAAGAGAGCTTCATTAACGATTATTATCCTATCTTGCCCTAATATTTTCTTCCATCTCCTCAAGGAGCTGGCTAGATTTGGATCGTTGGTCATATATTCCAATCCCTTCAAATAGAAGCCATCAACACCATTTGTGACCCAGTGCAGTATGGCATCTCCTATAGCATCCAAGTCATCTTCCCTTGGTGTTCGTAAGAACTCCTGTGGACCAACATCTGTTTCATTCTTCAACTCTTTTATCTTCTTACTAGACAGTCGCTTCACATAAGGATACACAGGTAAGTCCAAAACTACCGATATATTTTTCGATTTTAGATGACTCGCCATGTTCTTGAAATCCTTCAGATCCCCTAAACTTTTAGCAACCTCTGTCAAGCTGGTGATATTATCAAAATCCTTCGGATAATTCGGAGAATTGAAAATTGAGTTCAGCCTCACTGCCCTTACACCAAGCTTCACGAGGTAATCGGCCTTGGTAGAGACACCTTTAAAGTCGCCTTCCATCTGTTGTGAACCGCTATAGAAACTGGCAGGAAATATTTCGTAGAATAGGTTTCCTTGATACCACTGAGTCGGTGGATTACACGTCTTGGGTAGTACGGAGATCATTGCAATCACTAAAGCTACCATGGCAGCTAGACCGGCAAGTAGGGTCCACATGGAAATCTTGCGAATCAGTGGCCAATTCCATGACATGAAGAAGTAGTTGTCTGGCGGGTTACGGAAAGTCAGCTGGAGAGGTTGAGTTTTACCATTAGCTTCCTGAAAGATGAAGATACAACAATTAACATTTTTATCACTCTTGTACTCACTATTGTTTTGTTCAAGAGTTCATATATGTATTAATGGGGTATGTAATATGTATCTGACTCAACACTTGCATTTAGCGTAAATAGAAGAGATTTATAGAATCCTCAATAACTTATAACGGGCATAGATATAAGCAGCAATATAAGGTATTGTTTCTGGCGTCGACCTAAATTTTTCTACTTCAACCGTTCGTTACTCGAATGTCCATCTTAATACAGTGAATTTCGTATTTATTGAATGTTTCACTGTCACAATATTCCAGATTACACTTTTTATTTTTTACCTGTATTTCGTCTTCTTCTGTTTTTGTTATATGATGGTAGTTATTTCTATGACTCAACAATTGGGTGCAAGCTGGCTCTGCTAACGCTGAGGAACTGGAAGAGGCAGAATCTGCTTTGTCATGATCTGAAAAAACAGCAAAAAATTTGTACAGATATGACCATATATTAGACTATACTCTGAACTGTTTCTGTTTTCATATGTAGTACGTACAGCTTTGATAACATTGCAAACTGGTAAAGTGTCAGTAATGACTAATTTTGGAGTTAAGTAATTCACTGATATGTTAGGTCATCATAAAGTGCGGCTATTTTTTTATTTATTCGGATAATCGAACCAAAAACAATGTCATTTATAGAGTTGTTGTATGACACAAGCAAATACAACACAGTGACTTAGAATTAATACCCGATTTACAAATTGATGAATATGTAGAAAATAGGTGAAGGCTTTAAAAGAGAACATTGTAAAATGTCTTGGTTATCACATGCTGCATCTTCCACAAATATCATAGATAGTAGAAAATTTGTGGATATCGATTCGAGGGGCTTCTGATAAAACGTCACCTTCGGTATATTTTCTATGTACCCAAAAGTATAATCTGCACAAAATATTGCAAGAATCTATCTCATTCTGCAAATCATACAAACAAACCTAATAGATTAAATATCTCTTCTCTGTTGAAGACAGCTGACACTGAATTTCTTGGAGAGACATTCATTAGAATAACTTGTTAGAGGATATATCTTGAAATGCTCATAAAATTTATATCTCACAAAGCAGTTGTAGAGCATCTCAGTGGCACCATCATCAAAATCCCGGCTGAACCAGATCAGAATGTTAGAGATCTGTAGGTACTATATATTCTTAATTGGATAAGTTATTCGGAAAATTAAAAACATTTCATGTTAAAAAATAAACCATTGGTCATTCCCCATTTACTTCATGATATTGGACTGTAGTGCATGTCTGTCTCTCATTGATAGAAGCCATAAATCATCTGTACATATTAATAAACTATATTTCATTTACTTTTTGCTACTAGCTCAATACATCAAAGTTACATAAAACTTTAAACTATGCCCCTGCCTCCTTAAGTTATGATAACCCCATAAGTATAAAAATTAAACTACAAACTACTTAATCGATACCTTCCAGCTCAAGTGTATGGTAGAATGGTTAGGCTATGGGTCACATAAGTATTAGTCTATCCTTCATGTTCTTTCCTTTATGTCTCCAAAGATATGTAGCCCCTTAGACCCTTGTATCCTTTTTGGGATAGTAAAAATAATTCAATATGCTTAAAAAAGTAAAAGTTTATCTACTTGACTCATTTTTTTAAACCATCTACCTAGGTTGGATATAACTTTTGATATGTTATATAGCATTTCTTATGTTATATGTCTTTACCTCGGACTTCTTTAAGCTTAGCAGCTAGTTCTTCTCCAATAACAAAATTGGACTCGCTTGGTTCTGGCTCAGGGTTGATCAATGCATTCGTAGGTGGAGAGGGGGTAATCAGAGGGCATATCGAAGCAACTTCATCAGCGATGAAAGAATTTGTCGGAGACGCAGGTAGAGTTTGTTGATTTACTCGCAAGAAACTGTCCATTTCTAGTATCTCTCTTGCTCGGGCACCTGATGAAAGATTTATGAGTGGTAAGAGTTCTGTTCAAATGTCCAGGAGATTTATGTAGTAGTCACAGATACAGCTGATACATATTTACGCAATTACAATTATCGACTCAGAAAAACATTATATTTCCGATAAAAATGACCTTCATTTACCAAGATGTATGACTAATTTTCATCCTAATAATATACTACCAATGGACAAAAGAGCGCTATGTAATTGTTAAAGAAATAATAGAATTACTTTGTTGTAAAATTATTACTTCCTTTTACATAAGATACAAGTATTTATGCGACTGGAAAATTGTCTTTAAAAGAGAATAGCAAGCTCTACAAAAACTCGTTTACCTAATTGATTACTGCTGTAACTACCAGCTGTAACAACATTGAAACAAATGGTTACATAAAATGCTGAGCACTAAAAGAAGAGTCGAGTATTGCGTAAAAGATTAAACAACCTTAGCCCTCAGAAAGTTTTTCTACTAATGATATTTCGATTTTACACTCAAATTTGTGTTCCTTAGAAATACTGTTCAGCACGCCGAATGATTTGTATGAATTTGAGGATCATGTAAAATTAAAATCTATCACTACAACAAGGAAATTATGTAATCACAATTCGGAAAATGTTATAGCATTTTGATGATTACTACGAGTCCAACGCTTCAGGTATCCAGAATCAAGTAGCATTATCCATTATGGCCATACTTCATTACCCTTTCCAAATTTCATCATCATAATAGATGTGGTGATAATAGTCCTTGGCATAGCGATTTTAAAAATTTTTATCCAGACCTTTAAGGAGTCCAACAACTAACACCCAACAGCCCGAATCACAAAAGTACCAGTTTATTTTTAACATTTCTAATCAAAAGATTATTAAATTATGACTTTGTCAGATCTATAACCCAATAGCTGACATTTGCACTATCGTTTAATCTAGGTGCTTAATATGGTGATTTTGTACTTCAAACTTTCAGAGCGACAAACGGTCAACCTAAAGCAAAATCAACGTCCCTTCGCTACTGAAGTTTTCTTCGGACTCAAAGTAAAGAACAAATATTACAAAATTTCGGTTAGGTCATCATAGAGCTTCATCGTGGTGTGGGCCCAAAAATTGTAAATGATTCGTGTGACAGAAATGTCAACGGGATGATCGTCAGGACGACAGACGGAAGAAAATTGAAATGAGATGAATTTTTGACTATTTTCTTCCAATCACTCTATTTAAGGGTCACCATATTTTCCTGATCATACTTCAAGACTAAAATTACTTTGCCAGTAAGGTGTTCATATCTTGCTGACTCTCTAATACTCATGTCGATTGTAGATGTTCTTACTTGGTAAAACTGTACCGTCTCTAATTTGAAACTGTGAATTACACAAGCTTTCACAAATACTCGTTTTTTGTGATGCGTTTCACTTAATACAAAAAAAAATGAAATTATAATAAAAAATACATGATCATGAAAAATTGTATTGCGTTCACCAAACGTGAACCCGTTAATGTCATTGTCGAGGTTGGTCCATCCATCGAAACAAAAAACCCGATATCGAAAGCTTCCAAGCTAGTAACACTAAAAATGAGTGTCCATCCATACATCGTCTTCCAAATCTATCGAACATTTCAAAAAATTAGGTTCGACAAATACTGTACCTGGCGCCAAGTTAAACCAGCTGTACTAACCTAAATTTACCTGAAACTAGTTCGCCATTATCTAACGGCAAAAATAGAAGTCTTTCACTTGGCACAATACAAAATCACATGCTCATTGTCTCATATAGCGATTAAAAATGCTTACGAGGCGAAAACTGTTATGAATAGTTTCAGAATTGTTTAATAAACGACAATTGATCTTATTTGTGGACGCTGCACATGTTTGGTAGCACCAGCTGACTTTCACAACGATCGAAGGACACGTGCGTCATGGCGCCGGCGTCGAACAGCGTCGGTAGACAGTGGCGCACACAAAAAATTTCATAAGGTGTGAGGTGTGGTAGATCCCGTACACCAGGTGGCAAAATAATAAAACCCTATTTCTTTTATTTATGAAACGGTGTGTTAATTACACAATCCTTTTATCTGGAATTAAAAATACTGCATTTTTGATCATGTAGAGTTAATTTAAGTGAATATTTTCGAATCCAGCCTGGGAAAGTCTTGGAAGTGAGAATACCAAAATCTCAAATTGAGCATATCATAGTCTTGGCACAAAACAGAGAAAATTTAACCTATAAGAGTACCATAGTGTTGACTGAAGCATTTCTTAATGTTCGCAGAAATAGTTCAACTTCATTATATAATTTATGATTAGACCAAATATGTGTCAAAACCATACCAATGTGACTTCTTTCTTACATTTATCTGCGCCATATAGTATTTTTCCTAATCCAAATTTGAAGGTTATTGTACAGATAAACACGATATCAAAAATATGTACTTGTACTTAAGCCAGAAGACATACGTCCACCAATGCTAATTGAGTCTATACACCTGTACACTTGTATGAGATCTTCACAACAGTCACAACCCCAACTCTTTAACAGCACATTCATCCTGAGAGGGTGTAGGTAAAAATTAAATTCAACGAATAATAACGGACAAGGAACAAACACACGCGTACCGCTGAATTGCCGTTGACCAATATGGCGATGCGAAATAAGTAAATGAATTACTTGGAACGAATCGCAAGATGTTCGTATTCTTCATTGAAGTAAACGGAGCTTCGTTGTGAAATATGATAACCTTACAAAAAAACATAGGATACTTGTTAAAAGCATTTAAATCTTGGTTGTGAATAAAATTGTATTTTTCCTTAGAGTATATTTATTTAGAAGGAGTATTCGATTAGAAAATATACTTTTCTTGGCTCAAATTATTAATAATTTTCTTATCAAGCAAATTGTTTCAGAATGAGATCTGATGTTTCTGTTGTGACTATATCTTCACGAGACTATCGAAATTCTTGGATTGAGAATTTATCTTCATGTGTGTACTTGGTGAACTTTTTCCGCCACTAATATTGAATAGCCTGATATGTTTATGTTGGATGGTTTCATAAATGAAACTAGTTTTCTATGACGCGTTTCAATTTGATCTTGCAATCATCCTCAGACGGTGAAAATTGACTGGTTACAATGCTACCTAGGCTGGTTGTCATCTAGCTAACTGTCTTGTCGTGAATATAAAACTAAAATAAAAAAACTGGCATTACTCGTATATTTAGCTTATCTAGCTATTGTTCTAATAAATTCTTTTATCGTTTTTGTGTCTTAGGTGTGGTGGCTTAGCTACTGGGTGGGTAGGTCTTCCCCTTGGCGCCTATATTTCTAGATACGCTACTGCTCAAGGAGAATATTTGTTTGGTGATTGCATTTGTACTATCTTTAAGAGAGTCCCTTGGAACACCTCAACCGCATATCATGTCATGAAATATTCAGTTTCTTACAATAAATTCTGCTTTAAGAATGGATAAAATATATTAGAAGCAAGATACAGAATATTCCATGCCATAAATATCTTACGGAAATTCTGATGGCGATGCATGCGGCTTTCTAGGTCCTCAACTAAGATTCGAGCTCCTTAAAAATTAGAAAAGTGGATATAATAATTAAGATGGCGGTTGCCTATAATCCGGGAAGATCTGGTTTCAATGCCAAGCGGTGACAAGTTTTCTTTTTAACTGTCCTATAACTATAAGTTCAGTACATCTCACGGATCGTAGTAGACATCATTTCATCTTCACAGTTATAGAATCTTGTATGATACGCATAGCATGAATACATAACACATTTGCAACGTTATTTGCCTGACTTATCAATTCTGTTTGATGTTTATGTTTGTTCATCAGATAACACTGATAATGGAAATACGATCTGCCCGTTGGATCATGGCCTCCGATTCTTTTTTCTAATATATTCGATAAAATTCAAGGCAGGCTTAGATAAACATAGTGAGGAAGATCAGTTCTATCAACTGAATTTTGGCTGAATTGGTACTTGATTTGTTAATTCCATTTATACACGATAGATTTCTCAGAACTGGACATGCGACGGATAATAAATATATAGGAAGTTAGTCAGAACTGTCAGTTCTGTTTGCCGAGAAACCAAACAATGTCAAAAAAGGAGGAAGAAATATAGGACTGAAAGAAGAGGATGAGCAGAAAAGGAAAGTGTATTTTGTTCTTCCAAAAGATAAAATTTTGATTGTCTCATGATACATTATATCGGACAATAGCTGGACAGGATACATAGAATGCTAGATTTAAAAAAAAATATAACCATGATCGGACTTGTACCTTGTACACTGAGAAGCATTTTTAAATAGTCAATTTTAACAGCATGGCGCTAATTTAAAGATTAAATCGAAACGCGTTACAAATAACGTGAATTGAGAAAATTAGTGAATTCTTGGGTTTAAATTACACAATTTTATCTCAAGCGACAATTTTTGTGATGTAGACATAATAGAACATTAAAACAAAGTATTATCTCAGATTTGAAATTTTTACTATTACAAATCTTCTCTAGCTTATTTATGAGAAGTAAAACGCTGACTTCCTGAAAAAAATTATCCTCTTCTGGGGCTGCTGCGCAGAAAATTGAATTTTGATTTTGAAGTAGCTTTGTTGACATACTGAGCATTTATTCATAACATACTGTCCTACGCTGATATAATACATGTATATTTGAAACATAAAAGTCTGTTTCCTGAATGTTCCAGAAAAGACAAGAGATAACGCCCGCACACAAATGCTGAAGAACGACTTGTTTGTAGATTGGCGCCGAATAACAATATTTATAGTGAAGATTAATTACTGTAATCGTATTCGGATTGAAGTCTTATACGAGTGTACTGATACACCGAGTCAATTGCGCAAAAACTGTTATAGCTATAAATACTTGTTTCATTCAGATACAACTACCATGCAATGCAACAAAAATATAACGTGTGTGGATTGGATTTTGCACAAGATCACGCAATTCGCCGTGATAGCGATAACTTTTTGACTTTTTGGTGTATATCATCCGTACATATAGCTAAAGTACCCGAAAATTAAACCCGTCAATAAGACTCATATCAGTTATTTTCAATATACACGGCGTAATATTTTTTTGGTATATTGGCGTCTTGATAAAATAGCCAAATGTTCCGTCTTTTGTAATGCAAATCGAATAACTTGAATAACTGACATATTCTGTTCTGCAGTTCGCACAACTTACCATTTCTACATGTCAGACCTCTCCAGGAAAAATCTGGAGGAAATCTGAGCATCAAGCTCATAACATGACCGAAGAATCAAAAAACTAATCCTACTGGAGCTCCGAATCGCAAACCTTAGGCGGGGTAGATTTGCGTCAGGGAAGCGAGTAGGCAAAATTGCATTCGAACAGGGTGGATTTACCCCGATCTGGATAGCTTTGGCAACGCTGGTGAGAGACATTGACTAGACCAATTGTTTTTTTCAAGATCGAGTCCAGAGTGTATAAGAACGAATTTTCACACATGTAACTATTTCAATGATGTTCTGATCTGAACCCGCACCTATAATAGGGACAGTCAATTGCAGAAGTTGGATTTAACGGAAACACTCAAAAACGTTCAATTTCGAAACGCAATCTAATTAAATATTTCGATACGCTGAACTATCTTGGTATGATATAGATGCTGCCGGTGAACCGTCCACTTGAAGATTATGGTTGGCTAGTAGAACAATAGACGGAATATGTTATTATCGATCTTCATTTGACTTTGGCTACCAGGCTCGGCTTTGTTTCCGGATAAGCTCAAAAGTTGCAGTCCCCGTACATCTGAGCGATATTCTAATGATCTTTCCAGTTGTTTCTGGTACGAAAACATAGACTCATCACGGTATTTGAAGATAACCTCCATCTTTATGGATGAATAAAAAGAATCAAATTCTTATTGAAAAACCAGATAGAGCCTTCAAACTACCTCGAAGGTGATCTTCAATCTCAAATAAAATTCCACCGCCAGATTTTGGTGCATGTAATGTTTCTCATTAGCTCATATTTCCTTCAATATTTCCCCTCTTGTTAACCTTTAGTGTAACATATGCCACAGGAATATTGTTCGTTATGGAATTTACTAGAAAATGAGTACTGATTAAGAATTCTAGGTGAAATTGTTAACTTGCAAATTGCTTCGCCAATTTTCAAAATACGTTTTACGATATCTTATCACCCAAAAGCTATTGCGGAGTCCGATGTATATATTAATCCGATTATTAACGATGGTTTTTTGTGCCTCATTAACAGTAGCGCCATGTTTTTGTTTCACTAGTTTATATCTGGGAAAATTATTAGATAATACAAAAAATATCATCATTCCGGAATCTTCCGATTTTATAGTGTTTTGTACTTGCGAATATTTTCGATATTTAAATTCTACTCCATGATTCCAAAATACTTAGATCCAATTAAAAATTTATATTTTATTTCCTACCGAACATCGTTGTCCTATAGTTTCATACATTTTTCAAGTGATTTTTCCAGCTATAAAATAATTCAACGAAAATTACACTGTTGCTAATTAAGCCCCAAAAAAGTTGATTATCAATTAGACAAAATGTAACGAACCAATCTTACTGAAATTTTTGTAGATGATCGGAATGACATAGACACCATTTTCAAGATATGCAGTTAAGTTATTGTGAAAAATAGCGAAAAAAACGTGTTTTTAAGGTTTTGCAGCATATTTGCAAGTTAAGTACTGCACCTAGTGACCTCGATCAATACTCATTCTCTTAACTTCCCCATTGCATATTTTCTATTATCATTTTTAAGCCAACTTAAGGTGTTCAACTAAATCCCAAATCGGAGGGATTCCAACAATAATCCCGCCTGTGGACCTAAATTTCATTAAAAACCTCTCGTGGTCCAGGTATATGAAAAGCCAACAGAAAGCCAGTTACAAGAGATTTGTATCAAGATCACTTCACAGACTACACTAGTACAGTCGAAGCTCGATTCCATTGGACGAAGACCACTGAAACATTTTGATGAAATGCGTTGGTAACAACGTGATAAAACTTTTGGAATTTTTTTAGTGCCGGTGTATTACGAAATAAGCGAGAGGCAAATAACTTGTCAACAGCGATGGAATATTCTGTTTATACCAATAATTTGATAAAACATAAATGTGAATAATGTAGGATGTATAGACTAGTGATGTCAATTGAGTTCCATTAGGTACAATCAGATCAATGCACGAAAGTTCGAATCTTGAGTTTTCAGTGGAGAAACATAATTGACTATGCAGTTGGAAATATTTGTATCCCGGGAATATTGATATTCGGTTATTTCACTAGTGTTGCTGAGGATATGGTCTATTCTGCGGTGTTAAGTGTGAGTTTTTTCTTCAACACTTATTGCTTTTACAGTGTTAAAGTTATATGTATGGGTTATTTAAAAAAGGCAACCTCACCACGACGCGTAAGCCAGACAATGATTTATAATCATATCTCATACGCCTCGGAATTTGAAATACATAATTTTTTATGTCTGTCTGTCTGTCTGACGGTCTGTATGTGGGCATTTTTATTTCCGTTTCATTGATTTGATCAAACTTTGGGACCGATATGTTGTAGGTATCGTTACTATATTTTTGGAAATCACTGTATCTGCGGTGAAATATTTAGCACAAAAATATTCCTCAAACTCAAATCTTACATATTTTTAGAGTTTACAATTGTTTCGAGTTAAAGAACTAGATGGCTCAAATATTTTCAGATTTAACAAACAATTAATACAAGAATTGATACAATTATTTATTCAACTAAAACAAAAGCTATCTATGAACTTTTAAGAGATGCAGTGCCACATACGAGGGTCACGCTGAAAGTCTTTAGATATTCCTAATCTATACTAATTTAAACATGTTTGAGCACGCAGCTATTTTGTCTAATGTTGAAAGTGCTTACACGCAAAGGCAGCGTTTGAATCATTCAGTAGCTGCCTTGCCACGGTCTCAAATGCATCTAAGTGTTGGCCGCACCGAGATTGAGGCTTCACTGGGGATTGGATCGGCAACAGTCCCAACAATCCATCATGATCATCTTCGCTTAGCGGTGTTCCAGATGGGTGCCACATTTGTTGACCAGTGAGCAAAAAGCCACAAAAGTTGATTGGACTAAGTTTATGATTGAAAAATTTTATAATGGGCACTGTAAAAACACTTTTAATAACGTAACCGGAGACGTAACATGGATATATCATTATGATCCCGAACTAAACAGCAGTCATTAGTTTGGTGTTTTGAAAGTGAGCAGCCATCCACAACATCGTCGTTCCAAGAGTGTTGGAAAGAAAATGGTCGCGTATTTTTTTTAAAAGTAGATACATCACAACGGTAGCCTTGGAAAATCAAAGGACAGTTACTTCTGAATGGTGAGCCGTCCAAAGAGTGGTCTGTGAGGTATTCAATGGCACCATGACAACGCACCCGCCCACAGCGCCGCTAGAACATTCGATTTTTTTGCTGAACAGGGTGTCAAACTGTTGCCTCACCCACCTCATTCTCCGGACCTAGCTCCGTGCGACTTCTTCATACTCCCTAAGATCAAAGAAAAGTTACACGGTCGCCTTTTTTCCACCGATGAAGAGGCAATCGCTGCATTTGTGGAGGAAATTAGCAACCTTTCAAAAGAACGTTGGACACAACATTTTGACAAGTGGTTTTACCGAATCGTAAATGTATTGAGGTAGGGGGTGAATATATTTAAAAAACATAATAAAGTTTTAAAAAAAACCGTGTAGTTTATCTGTATCTAAAAACTTTCAGCGTGATCCTCGTACGATCATTGAAGAGGTGTGATAATAATAATAATGTTTATTTGCAATCCATGAACAATTCAATATCAACAATATCTGAGTTCAAATACAAACAAACACAGGAGGTGAATATATTTGAACTTTTTACTATTTTGATGATTGATTTAACAATTAGTCCATTGAAACCAATAAGGCTGTGCATGGACTACATAGTTCTTCTTATTCCTCAAATTTGTCGGCGCCTGTACAATGATGAAGTTACAGAAGCATTCAGCCGAACAGATTTTGTAATATCGAGACAACCTTTTCATCAAAGTCAAGAATTTCCCCATTCTTCTCCAAATATTATTATTAATATTTTTATTATGTGGAAAATACACCCAAACTGGGGGATTGATCGGGCTGACTTTTTCCTTGTGAGTTCTGGATCGTTTGATGGTGAAATTATTCAGATGGGCCAGAAGCTACACAATGGTTTTCAAACAAATTGAAACACTTGCAGATGGTCAAGATAACACAAACGCTCTTTTCGACATGGTTGAGAACAAACGATATTGGTGAAATTTCTGATGGATTATTGATTTTGAACAAATTCCGCCTCAGTATACCAATTTTAAAAATAAATCGACTTACCTTACTATTTAAGCTAAAACTACAAATATTCTACAGATTTTAATACATGAAATAATGTAGCTGCAAGGAAACTATTCACAAAACAATAAAATACATTTATGTTTCTAGTTCTTTAGTGAACAGATTTTTAGCCTAGTTGAGTATTGATCAAATAATGATCTAATCGATGTTCTGGAAAAGTTTGAAGCAACACAATGCCTATGAGCTTTTACACGTTTTCCTCAAGCTTTGTTAAGTTGGATTAAACAAATCCGAAATTATAAATATAAAGGAATCACTGGCAAATCTTTTGACTGTGTTGACAGGTTGACCATGTAGACAGGTAGAGGAAGCGATATGAGAAAAACACAGAAAAAAATCCATAAACTACAAAAAATATCTATTCTTCAATGGTTCACACTAACTGCTGAACATTCCTAATGTCAATTGCTAGTAGCTATTTCTTCTTAATTCATTTTTATTCGTTTTTCCTGTGATGATTCTGTGTGTATCAGTTATACACAATTTTTCAACGTAATTTTGACCGACTTTAAGACGTGGAATGATTCGAAAATGATGTGAAAAAACGATCTATAAATAAATATACTATTTTTATTATAATTTGCAAAATTATCATTTCAGTTTCCAAAATGAAATTGATTCTAGGTCTCTTCATGACCTTATAATCGAGAATTTGGTTAACTTTGACGTTTAAGTTGAGTCTTAAAAATAAAATATGAATTACTGTTCAAAAAAATAATGCTGTAATAGCAAATCGTACAAAAAATTTGATAACAACTTTTATTTACTAAGATATCAACTGATATAAATATTCAATCAGTGGTCTTTGTAAAAGTAGTGTATTATAAGAATATAGTGAAAAGTTTTTTTACAATGAAATGAAGAACAAAATCCTATTGATTGAAAACTATTTTTTTACTTGATAGTAGGATTTGCTATTATAGTGTATTTTTCCTCCTTTTAACTATAATTCATTATGAATAAATTATGAGAATATGCCTTTCAGCAAACTTCTGAAATCGGTACATTATCGAATGCACAATATTTATTCTTCTTTACAAATTATTATATATTATATTTCAACAATAATCATCCACAAATCACAGACTCTTATCCAGTTATTGGATGTCAGGTTTTATCTTTGACCCTACTATGTATATTAACAATATTTCCATTAGATTATTCCAACTGGTAGTTTGTATCTCAGTTTTGGAGTGACCGCTGGTTAGAGACTTATCGCGCGTATTTTTGTGCAATCATTAAGTATTATCGAGTATTATTAGCTACTTTAGTTATTTCTGGTTTGTATCTTGGAGCATGGTTTATATGAAATATTTAAGTAAAGAGGTATGTATGACACACTTTATTTAATGGGAGTAGACTACGGGGGAGAGGCATAATGGGGCCACCACTTACCCTAAGACCTGATTTGGCGTGGGGGTACTGTAATCGAAAAAAACTTCGAATTCGAAATATTGTGTTTTCATTATTTTTTATGAAATATACATCACAGAGACTCATTTCCATTGGTCGGTTTGTCTGTCTGTATTATATCTTGTAATTCCTGACCCCTCTAAAACTCGAAAAGTAATTTTAGGATTTTGATGAAAATTTGGCACAAGAACAAAAAAGCTTTGTAATTTCGGCTAAGTGCAGTCGGTGTTATTTTCTAAAAGCACTGAAATTTTTATTTTTGGACGGTTCTGAGGCCTCTTGTCATTTTACAAAATTCGGGTGGGTTAAAAATTGAAGAGGTGGGGGGAAGTGTAGATCTCAAAAAATGATGTTTTTATAGAATACGTTCTAGGTATTATCTAAAAATTACATACATTATTCTTGTCGCATGTTTATTGAAATCAAAGGATGATAAGATAAGATGATTAACAGCTGTGGACTTTTACAAAGATGCATTCAACTCATGAACATAATATATTTTTAAGACGTTTTATACGTTTCGAACTAATTCAAACCATATAAAGTTTTCACAATTTATCGAGCATTTTAGGGATCTTCTTCCAAAGGTTGTATTATGTCTATTTTAACGCATTTCGACTATCAAGTCAAGTCAAGTAGGTCGACTCTGTAATTCACTTACAATTGTATCAGTGAATTTTCAAAATTATGCAAAATTTTTATAACATTGAAGAGTTTTAAAATTTGTACAACTCAATTTTACCTATTTATAGTTCCGAAACGCGATCTAAATCCTTATTTCTAAACTGATACCACTGCGTGAGATATACTGTGTCAATCTACTTGACACTAATAGCCAATATGCGTTGAAGAAGACGGATGTAGTTTTGTAAACAGGTAGAACGATAACCTTTGTGCTTCAAAACATCAATTATAAATATCTTTATCAAACATCGCATTGCACTATTTTGAAAGCCTTTGCTCATGTATATTATGTATATTTTGCATCTTCGTATTCATACTGGTATCAATAATTAATCCCAGTATTCAGTTATTTATTTACTTGAGCGCACATCTTCTCTGTATCTGAGTCCAAGACCATTTCAATCCGTATCTTACTTGACATTTACGTTCAAAAATATGATCGATCATGTAGATTGTACATGCTCTTACTTGGTGAAACTCTTCCATCATGTAGATAAAAGGTTGTGTAATTTACACACAGTTTCACAAATAAAACTCGTTTTCTGTCAGTAACGATGATTTAAATGTAAATCGAAACGCGCACTGAAAGAAACCGAGTTTCATTTCACTTATAATATGATCGATATTTGTGACTAGAGGGTTTTCAGAATTTAGCTTTCCATTAACGTAAGCCGAATATCTAACTTTTGCAGGTAATTGTCAAGCTTCTAATGTTATTTCCTATTCCAGATTTAGCTTACACGGTACATGGAGTCACTAGTAAGATCCTCTTCAACTCAGGACTGCGGAAGTCATCACGCGATTTATCTCTCATCAACCCCTTTGAAAGTAACGCTTTTTGTAGACGTATATCATATAGAAAGCCCAGGGAATGTCTCTTGATTTCATAGCAGGATGGTTTGGAGGTAGGTAAAAGGGAAAAATTGAATGGTTGAATTTGCTTGTTAGGATCATTTGACTTGATTTGACACTAATTGTCGTGAAGCTTGGATAATGTTGCTATCACACCCTCACCTGGGATAAGTATATACTCGTATAACGTATTTACTCTGTACTGTTGGCCGCCGACATATACGGGCGAGTCTAGGCTAATGACGAAGCGTGCATGTCTATAGCAACAGGACATGTGTAGTGTATGACTCATAAATACATTGGGAGTAAGTTATAAGTATGTTTTTTTATAAATTTGGGCTATTTTGAGACATTCCCATCATTTTTTACTTCCCATCCGTAAGTGCAGGTGGTATATTTTGATCGTGAAAATTTTCTTATTTTAAATATTTTGTGGAATTCTTCATGTTGTTTACATCTACGAGAGGGCCTACTAAAATTATGATTTGTAGAATAATCTCTTAAAGTGAATGATGAGTTTGAGAAGTGCTGAGTCAATCTACTTGACTCTTTTTTTTCATCGGAAGGAACTTTATAAAATACTTGTTTGCAAGAGCACTCGGATCAATCATCATCAGTAACTATGTAAATACGGAAAAGGAAGGTTAAAGATACGATTTCAGTATGAGAAAAATTTTAAAGAAATGTTAGGTGTAAAAGGAAATTTAACCCTTTTCTCCAGCAATCACTGCTCAAATCTCAGTCGTACTGCGGAGGTCTAGTGGCTAAGGCATCACCACGGAATGCTGGAGACGTGAGTTCAATTCCCGTCTGAAGCTAAGCTTTTTCTCTAGGCATGGCGGGAGTAGTGGTGGGTCACCCACTCGACAGCGTGAAGGTGCTGATGCAATCCCAGGACTACCGCAACCCCAAGTACACCAGCAGCATCCACTGCTTCAAGACGTTGCTGAGGACTGATGGGGTGCGGGGGCTCTACAGAGGCGTCTATAGTCCCCTCATGGGCGTCGCAGGGGTAAACGCCATCGTTTTCGGGGTTTATGGCAACTGTCTGCGCAACATGTCAGAACCGGATTCACTCAAGTCGCACGCGATTGCTGGCGCAGCCGCCGGCCTGCTGCAGAGCTTCGTGTGCGGACCAGTTGAGCTGGTCAAGTCCAGAATGCAGGTATGTAAATCGTATCTATATCAGGGTCGCTCGAAACGTCAATCATGGTCTACTGGTAACACACGATATAGGGGTGAGGAAAGCTCACCAAGACATCGCAGTCCAGCGGCTATGGCATTAGCATGTAATGCTGGTGACACCGGTTCGAGCCCCATTCGCACCAAATGTTTTTCTGGATTCAACTCACTCCAAAATTGCCTTAATCCGCACTGCTATTCTATTTTCCACGTGGTGGAATCATGCGTCATCGCACGACATATGATCTCATCAATAGCTGGTGTATAACTAGCCTGGGTCAAGAGTCTTCCAGATGATACGCAGCTTGGAGTGGAAGAAAATTAGAGCGATGAATGGCGTGAAGAAGAACGTATCCTACAAGACATCTGAGATTGAATGGCTACCGCAGTGCGATGGCTGAGAAACTACGGTATCAGCGTGGAATACTGCAGATACATGTTATGAGTCCCTTCTCCACCAAGAAAATGTCTGGTTTCTTCTCAGGAGGGGGAAGGAAACAGAGGATTTTTGGACAGTAATCTCGGCGTTTGAAAAGTGTGCAGAAATGGAATCCTTTGTCAAAATTTCTTAGGCTGTTCACAGGCCCCTTTCAATATATGGGTCCACTCTCATTGGGCCTGCTGTGACAGAAAACTGTATGCCAATCAGGACAGTCGGAATGAATTATGTCTCCTAATATGATAAATGGGTTCAAAGGTGTTCAAGTTTCAAATGAAATTTCTCATTTCATTCTGTTTTGGTGCCGACATTTTATAATATTTAATAGCTTCCAGCATATATAGATTTAGTGGAGCTTTTTACCAAGTCCCAAAACCAAATCTAAAGTTTCAATGCAAAGTATGAACTGAAAACCTCCACTTCAGCCATTGGTAGGTTCTTTCTAATAAAGAGTTCTTTGGAGTTTGTACCGTTATCCAGAAATATTTAAAATCCCTACTCGAACTTATAATCCTAGAAATGACAGACTCTGTTGGAACCGATTGCGAATTTAGATTGTTCATGCAAACTTATAAAATATCCCATAACGAGGATTTTCATATGATTTTCATCAAAATCCAATAAAACTGGGTTGGTAATTTATTAAACTGTCTCAAAATCAATAATTCTAGCCAAATATTGGAACAATCAGAAAACAGTTTTGACTGGAGTTCATTCGTTGCTTGACAAAGCACTGAAAGCTCCGAATTTTAAATTCGAATTGTTCGAACGTCAAAAAAGCTTTGCGCAGACTGGGTGGAATTCAGAACCATTTAGAACTTTTGTTTCTTATAATGTGTAAGCTGTCATGGGAAGATATAGCTTTAGCTAGCTTTATATATATTATAATAAAAAATATTTAGTGTCCAAATTATTTGAAGTACTTTTAGATGCACTGTTGCCAGATTGTCAAAATATAATAGAATCTAAACTTCTTTACATCAGGATATGAAATTTGTTACTCGTAAATTTGACTAGACATACAAAAACGGAAAAATCTATTCAGTAGTTTTTCACCAAATACCTATTAGCGGAATATGCATTTTCTGAAAATTGACTAACCGACTACTAACCAATTACAGGTGGCTACGGACAGTTGCCAGAGCACTTACCAGTGCTTCAAAAACATATACATGAAGGAGGGTATCAAAGGATTGAATAGAGGCATCACGCTAACCATACTTAGAGAAGTGCCTTCATTCTCGTCCTACTTCTTTATGTATGAATACCTTACAAGAACAGGAAGCCCAGAACCTGTTTCCACTCCCAGAATGTTGTGTGCAGGAGGATTTGCAGGTAAAGGCTCACCTACATCTGGCAAGTTTAGTAGGGTAAAGTACTTGCTGCCACTAAACATGGCAAGTGAAAGCCAACAGAAGGCTTACTTGATAATTATTGATAAGGAAACCAGTGGCTGTGAACAGTTTTAGACCATTACAGCCCACAGGATATATTGCCATTGAACAATAAAGCTCTAAGTAATCTTCTGTTGCTAATTACATAAAATTGGTGAAAATTAGAAAGAATATTATATGAAACATCTCATGTAATGACATTTCGTTGAATCATATTCTATTGAGAGACTCACTAGTGCTAATACCAAATAAGATACTATAAAATTATCTCTCGTTGAACAAATTTGGTCATGGACGGATGGTTGGATGACTTAGGAACCAAAACCAAAACTAATATGATCAAGCTAAAAACGCTAGTTTCAGCGACCCTTCGCCTGTTTGTTGTTATTATTATAAAACAAAAAATTCTAACTCTTCTCGCTCCTATATTGTGTCATCAATTTTCCTTACCTGTGTTATCAGTTAGTAACTCATCTGACCAGTCATCCATATTCTTTCTTACGTTATGAAACCACGCGATATCGCCCAACAGAGATATATGTGCATGAACGAGAACGTACCTTAGTAGAGACCTTAAATCATCTGGTCTCTGTGGTGCGGTGGCCGAACGGCTACGACGACAGCACGCAAGGCACGGGTACGGGCTATTTCTGGATTTTCCTCACTCAAGAATTATTTATTAAGTGTCCCTTTTAGTATAAAATTGGTTATATACTTTATATGCCATCAGTTGCATTAATCAATGATTCCATTTCAGGTGTATTCACTTGGGTAATATCCTATCCCATAGACGTTTTGAAAACGCGCATGCAAGTGGACTCCCGCTACAAATCATCCTACGACTGTCTAAGAAAATCCCTAAAGGCTGACGGTCCAGCCTGTCTATTTCAAGGGCTGACACCTACCCTCATCAGAGCCTTTCCTGTGAATGCTGTCACCTTTACTGTTGTCGCATGGACTATGCGTTTGTTGGAGGGAGGGATACCATATCCTTCACATTTGCTGGAAAAATATGCTGATCTCGTAGAAACTATACACCTTAGAGAAGTTGAACCTCTGTGATTTGCAAAAAGAACCCATACAGGGTGGTTCTATCGTTTTTGAAAAGCTCTGAGACATAATTGCTGGCACTATTTATACATAACAGTAAGATGAGTCCCTGTAGAATGCTCGCATTGATGACAATAAACTTGATCATTATAGTCGATGACGTTTACCCGTCAAAATGTATATATTGCCTAGCCTTATGAGTTACTGCTTTGTTATTATTTATATTACTTTAACGTCCTGGAATTACGAGTATACCAGCAAACTCTTAAAAAGTTTTTCAGTAGACTATCGATTCATCCTGTATAGTGAATATTTAGGACTATGCTCCTATTTTGAAGATGTTAGCTAAAATGAGTCAATGTACAACATTGAAATTAAAATATTGTTAGCTCTATCTAACACCCTTACCGTGCCATATTTTCGTTATAAGAATAGAAAAAGTTATTTGGACTGTTTCATAGGCAAATAATTTTTTATAAAAAGCTTCTATTAAGGATACTGAGTTTCTACAAACAGAAAGGTGTTTTAGTTAGAAACATAATCAGATTGATATCCATTAGGTAAACACCTTCTTTGGATAATACTTTACCAGTTTTAAGGTTAACACTTCAGCTTTCTTAGTTGCAGTAGTTAATAAATCGTGATTTTAAGAGTAATTTGAGTAATTATGCATCAGCTAATCGGTTAACT
Source organism: Bruchidius siliquastri (assembly GCA_949316355.1). NCBI lineage: Eukaryota > Metazoa > Arthropoda > Insecta > Coleoptera > Chrysomelidae > Bruchidius > Bruchidius siliquastri. The sequence goes on from OX438534.1 coordinate 30,628,739, forward strand.
AACTAAACCACAAGAATTAATGGAAAAAGATTACTTCAATTTTAGTTGCTTCTGTAAAATTTTGCAAGGCACGCTTACTGAAAATATTGAATGGATGCTTGGGATAAGTGTCTATTATAATTTTATTTTATTAAAATCCACGATGGCAGTCATGATAAACCTATGTTTTCATTGATTAATTTGGTGTCCACAGGTTGATTATGTGAAGCTGTTGTGAATTTGTTTGTACTTTTGTGTGGTGATTATATCATGAATTAAAATTTTAGTTGTAATGTTCTTAGATTTATATTATTATAATGTAAATGAACAATTGTATACTGTTATGTTGTATATCTTCGTAATATATTAATATTTACGGCCTGAATTTGATTTTTTGCATGTTATGATAAGGTTAGTAAATCCGATATAAGAATTCTTAATTAGAAACTTGGAAAACCTAGCATCTTGCACGACTCGCACCACATCCCTTCTGATTGGCTGTCGCTCGACCTAGAACACCGACGGTATTTGTGGCATTCCTCCGAAATCCATTTTTCTTACAAATTTCAAGCTACGCGCGTCTTTTGTATCTCAAAGTGAAGTGCCACTGTTGGGTCAGTAAAGATCTCCGACCGCGGCTACTGATAGGCCCCTCTGTCAAACAATTATATGTTTGCTAATCAGCAAGATGGAAACCGATATTAAAATTCATATTTATAAACGCGCGCAGTTTGGATTCTAAAAATAAAATGATCTTTCATTTTTAATATCCGATACTTTATCCTGAAGTACCACTGTTGGGTAACCGGATGGGGTACCGTCGTTTGGGTCAGATTGATAACCAGAGGTGAGAATGATCTGTAAGTACAATTTTCATAAATTTAAATTTCGATTTGTCTTCGGTCAGCAGGTTTGTATTGTAAAAAAATTGTTGATTAACACTTACACTTGCTGTCAAGCTGATAGTTGACAAGAGCACTGACAATATAATATTTATAGCTGGTTTTCACTGAAGATCATATTTTCCAGAACATTGATTGGTCAGTCAAGTTATGATTTGATGGTAGGGCACCTTTTGTTGATGCTTCTTGTCAAAACGAGCTTTTGATTCTTAAGTTCATTTATTGGGTTGAGATTGATCATGAAATTTCAACATATGGCGCTGCCAATGGCAACTTACAAATTTTAAGGTCCTAACACCAGTCTATAATGATAAATCTAGGCTAAAGACGAAACATGCATGTGTGTAGCAGGTCTGATGCATAGTGGAGAGCATACACTTAGTATTTAGGAGATTTTTTTTGAAAGCGTTACAGTGAATAGTAACAGCTCTAGTGTTTAGGATGACTAATTATTGTTATCATTCAGATGAGGGAACTCCTGACGATCTCCAAAAGGTTGTGCGACAAGAACCTAAATAATTTGAACCATAATTTGAATATCTGAAGATATGAAGTTTATACGAGTAAAAGTCCTGGAGGATCTAGAAACAAGACACTTTACCAATACATGACCGTTAAACACTTTTAGGATTGCAATATTCCAATTAGTCACGAAAACTATTTGCTCCTCAACACGATGATCAGATTTTGACTGTCGTGATAGAAGTTTAAGCAACTCCTCGTCGATGCTGCTTTTGATTTTATTTGGGAATGTAATATTTAGTTGAATAAAACTTTTCTTTTAGTAGTCATTGATAAATATCAGCTGCATGAACAATCTTATCCTAAACAATGAAAACTAGTATCACCCTCGAACCATAAATGTATAGGGTTCCATGTGTTTCTGACATAAACATCTACTGAAACCAATGATCTATAAAAACATGCTTTTTTACACTGAGATAAAACTCCTGGAAATAGTTTTATTTTGCCATAAATCTCACCACCCCAAAATGACAATACAAGCTTCTTTTCAATAAATGATTGATGGTTTCTAGATTTATGTATGCTGGCTATTTATAAGATTTGAATGTTCGCCGTGTGTTGCGGCTATTGTAGACACCTCAATAGACTGATATGGATAAAACCGTTTCTATTTATAAACATTCATGCTGTTGTCAATACTTCTCACGTCCAAATTTCTAATGCTATAGAAGCTGATTCATGGAAGGAGGATATGTCGGTATCTATGTAACCTTTTTATCACCTCGTACTCCTAGCAACCACTATACGTTTAAGAAATTTGAGTGGCGGCGATATGACGTCAAGTCATAGTAGACAATACTGCAATTTTTTCGAAAATCGGTATATTGGTAGCGAAGAATTTAGTACAAATTCAATTGAATTTCAAAAGGGATTAATGCATCTAAGTGAATCTAAAGGAAGATGTGAAAGCCTGAGCTGAGGTGGATAAAGTCTTTTAAAGGCAACCGGAACGACTATAGAAATTAAAAGTTAAAGAAAATCATGAAATGTTATTCAGAAAATACACGTAATAAACCCATTCTCAACACCTCTACAAAAAAAATAATTGAATTTGCATTATTAAATAGTTTTTCATAACCTCTTATTGATAAGCCATGGCCATAATAGACAAAACCCAAGTAATTTAATCGAAATTGTATCACATCCAGCTTATCAAGCAGTTCTCAACGTCAGGACTATTTCCAGTTAATCAGTTTGAGTTATTTTTAACGATCATAATGTTCTGAACGTGATTTTTGTAATTAAATTTTTCGCCACATTCATGTTACGTCAATAATAAGTTGCTAAATAGCTAACATATTGTCTAGACTACCACAACGTGGCCAGATGTTGATTGCAGTGTCATAGCTAGCGAAGAGCACCCAGGGAACGCGCCAGGGTATAGGTTGCATAAGGTACAAAATCATGGACTGAAAGAACAGAGAATGCCTTCAATAGGGATTTTGCTCGCTTCCCGGGTTTTTCGTAGGGGGTGACGTGGGCTCAAATTATGGAAATTTCCGTGAGTGGTATATTTCCTAACTACGACGCTGTTTGAATGAGTCATTTAGCTGCATCTCATGTGAAGTCCGGTGAGCAATGAATAACCGAACAGAAAGAATATATATTTATGTCTTTCATAACGTAGGTGCCAGATAAGAACAAGTGACACGTCACCTGTTCTTTTCCCTGGGGACAGTCCAAGCGGCGGTGTATAACGTACAGTATAACATCTCTGTGAAATCTTTTATTTTCTAAGAAGAAATGTATGAAGGAATATTATATATAAAGTCTGACTCGTCCTTTTTCTCTTTCCTATTACCGCCTAAACTTTCCGGGACGTTTTTCGGTTTTGTATTACGGTTGTAAAGCAAATCGAGTAATTGGATTATATATCCATGGCATGTGCACCGCCAGATAAAATCCCAAAAAACTTGAAGGCAAACAAAAGCATTACCTTAAGTGTATGCTCTCCACTATGCATCAGACTTGCTATCTAGATATGCATGTTTCGTGTTTAGCCTAAACCTGTCAGTATAGCCTGGCGGTCTAACCGTAGAGAGCAATCGGGTGGTATATACGTAACCCAGTCAAGGGTGTGATAGCAACTTCAACTCATCTTTGTGTCGCCCTCTATGAGGGCGAAAAAAGAAATATATATGTAGTATAAGTCTTGTAGGTTTTCGATGGAATAGTTTGGTTTGGTCTAGTTTATCGCGAAGTGTGTTACATGAGGATACTGAAATTGCGCTTCTAAGATCTATTGCAAGGACAAAATCAGCACAAAAAAGACTGTCCAAAGGCTACAACTTTACCCAGCGGCTTTAGTGTATGCAATTTACTATTTTGATCCTCCATGATCAAAGATGCGGACGTATTAATGTAATTGATTTTAAGAATAGCATATTGGCATCGTAAGTAGAATATTCAAATCATTATTGCAAGATGAAATTGAAATTCCAATTTCATAAACCTGTACCACACACCTTCTGGCTGCCACTCGCAGGCCCCAAACAATTGAGCTAAATAGACGCATGCCTAAACCGGTGTGAACGCCGGTGATGTTAAAAACTTTCCCATCGAAAGCATTGTTCTTCTGGCTTTCAAGCGCAGCACGTCCTTTGTATCTCGAGTGAAGCGTTAGTGCTTATAGTGGTGTTTTTATATCGGCTCCCATCTTGCGAATTAGCGAGCACATATTTTTCACGATTAATCTCAACCTAGTAGTTCTTTGACCATTCGATGCAGGTATCTGCTACCAGTAACCGCGTTTGGAAATATTTACTAACTCAATCACTGGTGCTGCAACTCGGAAACAAACTATCAGCGCAGTGAAATTATAAAAACGAATGATTTCTGATGAGTTTCTAAAATGCGAATTTGTATATGAATTTTTTTATTCTCGGTTTGTTCAAAGCAGACAGCTAGATCGACAAATCGACGGAAATAAGTGAAAACAGAGTTTTGTTGTATAGGCATGAGACTTCTATAAGTCAAAGATTGTTTTTCTTCCTTTGTCGAACACGCCGATAAGACAACCATGATAATGGGATCGCTTAAAATCATACACATTCACCATAATTTTAATACTGGAAACCCAGATTATCGGTATGTATTGTACGCTTATTTGCTTGAAGATTAGACAGAAATAATAATACTCGAACCACAATAGTATTTGTATTGTATATCAAATAACACAAATAAAAGTAAAAATGGTCTGCATTTTTCATGAAACGTCCGTCACTTGACAATCAGCACCATTCATTAATGGACACAAATATTTTCATTAGGCCGAATCCTGACCGAAAAAATATCACATATTATTATTATTTCACTAAACATTAATATTCTTTCTTGTGCCTACCATCTGTCCATGTATGTTGTTCCATTTGATGGAATAATAGAAGCCTTTCAGCATTCAACCCCTATTTTCCCATTCAATACATTAATCTCCTTGTTTTCGTTCAATGTGTGATTTTTCTGAAGTGTGAGATAGATAAGCCAATTTATCATTTTTTGGCGTGTGTCTTGTGAGTATATTTCAATTTTTACACCCACACTGTATATTGCTATCACATTCATACTGAAAGTGATTGCATATAAAAATATATTTGTTTTCTATAGACGTCCGACATCTATACATCTTTTGATATAGTGTATGGTGTACTCGTATATCCAAAGCTGTTGAATATTCCTATGAAAAACTGAAATTATACTTGTACTTGAAGGTTCTTATGTTAAATGGCTATATTATGCATTACGTCGCGGAAGAAGCATGAATATGTAAAAATAAAGTGCTTTGTTTACACCTGAAATGCTCAGCAAACGATATGGACACATTAATAGGGTTACTTTGTATGCCTGACGCAAGAGTATAAAATTTAATGTCTTCAAATATACGCCTATTGCTGTAATGCTTGTGACAGCAAAAGTTACAGTGTCTGAACAGTATAGAAGTTCATTTCAAATGATGTTATCACTGGCTATTCGGATTTCTTAGAAATTGACTACCTACTACGAAATAATAGAAAACCTATAGAAAAACGAGTTTAAAGACACAAATTGAATTAGGAAAATTATCAATCAAACACTTCAAAGGCGTTCGATAAAATAAATAAATAATAATAAATTATCATGGTCTCTTAACCTTTTTAGATCCTACCTCACTAATCGGCAACAATGCGTGTGTATCAAAGGAGTAAGGTCCGGAATGAAAACAGTCCACTCTGGTGTACCTCAGGGGTCGGTCTTAGGTCCCTCACTTTTTTTGATATACATTGCTGATTTTTCAAAACTTACTAAATTTTACGGAACTCACTCATAGGCTGACGACACTCAAGTAGTTCACACCTTTCGCCCTGAAGATGTAGATAATGCAAAAGATAATTCCGAACCTGATATCAGGAACGTTATTGAATTTTCCACAGGACATAATTTATTAGATAACCCAGCAAAATCTAGTGTAATACTTTTATGTTCTGAAAATCAAAGGCATCACATACTATCAGTTCTGGAAGTTATTATTGGAAATCAGGAATTACAGTTCCAAGACTCGATAAAAATATTAGCGTGAGAACAGATATTAAATTGAAATTTACAACACATATCAAGAATCTAATACAAAAGGAATTTTAATAATTAAGAACGTTGTAAACACACAGACATATTTTGAATTTCAAAATGCGCAAAAAGCTGTCAGAAGCCTTAGTACTCTATATTCAATTATTGCCGCATTGTTTATTTTTATTTTCTTAACCTACAAGCTAAAAACAGAATGCAAGTTGTCCAAAATAGTTGTGTGCGGTTGATTTTTCATTTAAGGAAATTTCACCACGTTTTTGAACCTTTTCCCACACTTAAATGGATGAGAATGACTGATTTCATCAGATTCCATTATATAGTTTTGTTCATCAAACTTTGAAGAAATCTAAACCTGGCTACTTATGAGAGAAGCTTATATTCCGTCGTGATACTTCTAGTAGGAGCTTTAGGGATCAACTACAACAACTCTCTATACCTTATCGCAGAACTTCCCTTTTTAAACAACGCTCTTCGTGTTTGCCTGTGAAATTTTATAATAACATTGATAATACTTGGAAATTCTTGCCATTATCCAGTTTTGTAAGGAAAGCCAAATCTGTCATATTGCTTCCTTTTCTTTCACAGTTCTTTTTTATCTCATGTACCTGTGTATTTTTAAATAAGCGTTTTTCGATGAATATGGAGATTTGTTCTTATTTATTGAAATTGTTATATATATATATATATATATATATGCAAATTGCCTCTTTAAAATTATTGAATTCTTAGGAAAGTGAAAATTTTGTAGATTTTTAAATTAAAGAGGGATGATTTGTAATATATTTCAATTTTGATTCTTAGAACTTTTATTGAAATATTAATTTCTAAGCTGACACCATTGCGTGGAAACTACAGCGTTGATCTACTAACGTCATTTCCTCGTTTCGTAAACCAGCAACTTAGATTAATCCAGTTTCAGGGCTAAAATTATATTTTGAAAAGGTTAACCATAGTAAAATGTGGTAATCTGCAGTTATAAAATTCAATCAGTGCTCACTATAGGTTACTTTAATTGTAATGGATGAGACTACATTCAATGAATCAATAAAACAACGATGTTGTGTAACAAAATGTATAAAAATGTAGATAGGAAAAAAAGTCGACTGCTAGTAAAATGCATAAAATTATAAAAAAGTCTGTGGGCTTCAAATCACTTGATAATTTTCGAAAAATGTGTGTGCATCACCGGAAACAGTCAGAGCCGGCTACCTACTTCTATGGATTAATCGTTCACTGTCTATTTTGCCGTATCTTGGAGGTGCCTACGCCTTCGCTTTGGCTGCTTCTCACTGGAAGATACAGAAACATGTTTAGATCTACATAACCTTTTAGCATTCTTCGAAGCACATTATTGTTAATTCCCACAATTTCCTTAAGGCGGATTTACACGATGCCACCAACTTGTATAAGCCACTAAAATCCATTAATAAGAGCAATTTTTTCGAAACAGTTGTATTTATACTGCGCCAGTAGCTTACCAAGTAACTCCCCAAAAATAATACTTTTTTGTACTGTTTAGTTCTTAATTCGCAGAGGCTCAATTTAATGATTCGAAGCACAAATCTATTCTACTAAAAAGAAGTATAAGTATAGGTGTAAATGTACTGATATACACATGATGGATTACAATACAGAAAAGGTTATGTGACATAAAGATTGGCCTAGACAAAAGCCTTTCAAAAAGACCTTTAATGTACGTATGGTAGTAAATTTTAAAAGATGGAGCATTAAATTTGACAAATAGAGCACTGAATTTGACAATGAATAAAATATAACGACCTTAATTTCATCTCCGTATAGCTAGTTTTTGGATGTTTGTACTCATCTATAGAGAGTGTTTGAAAACGCAAAATAAACTGCCTTAAAAATACAAATGTATATTTTTTAATTTCCCAGCATTGTTGATATGCAGGTCAAACGGTTTTTATGTAAGTCTGACAGTCCGACGTTTATTCGATTATCAAATCATAACACGTCACACAAAAAGAGATCATCTTTTCGGTGTTGGTATGTGAATAATGTAGGATATCCCTAATAATTGTCTAGCAGTGCAGAGTTGCAAAACATCATAACATATTTTTATTTTGATGATTGTAAAATTAAGTAATTTTAATAAACGGAGATTATTGAGTTTTTCGGGATATGAGAGAACTTCTGTTATTAAATCCTTAAAAAAAATCACCGCCATGAATTTGATTTCTTGATGAAGAAATTAGCCGCTCTACTACTTTTTCTGGTGTTAGTCCCGGAATAAGATCAGACATCCGAAGTAGTATAAATTACGTAATTGCAAATGCTCTCTGGAATCGACAGCCCTAAGGCTCGTTACACACCTAAAGGGTTCCATTCGCTTTGTATTCGATTCAAATAGTGTCTAGGCGTAATACGCTATATTAGTGGAACGTCAGTGAGTGTTGGAGAATGTAATATTTGTTTGAAACTAGTTAACATTTCCAAACAAAGCAATGAATACCGTTTATCTGAAGTTTTCATAATTTGTTTCAAAATTGATTCGTGCCAGTCTTAGTGCTGGAGATTCATTTTGTAATTTCATAGCTGACTTGATTGCACATGATCTACTTTCCTTTTCGGCCATTGATTAGGGTAAGGTAGCCCTATATTGCAATAAGATATCGAAAACAATAAAATCGTATGATAATCAAATAAGTATAGCTAATAGGTCGCCTCCTAACTTACGATCAAATTTAATAAATTCAAAGGAGAAAGAACCCAATATGTGTAAGTCAGGTGTTTATAGGATTTCATATGCCCTCTGTAATGCTGTTTATATAGGTCAAACAGCTAGAGCATTTGCAACAAGGTACAGGGAACATATAAGTGCCTTCAGAAACAACCATCCAGAAAGATCAAATTTTGCCAAACACATTGTCTATAAAATATTGAGTATCACGACGTTTCGATTGATGTGCTATTTTCAATCGTCTTCAGGTGAACTGTACTATATACTAATCATAAAGTTGGCAACGACAATAGAATGAGTGTACCATGGGTAAAATAATAATCAGTCGCCATATTGAAAATATTGTTTTATTTATTCGGGAAGTAGATTAATTGAGGGTAACTCTAATCTAGACAATAATTATATTTTTATCCATTCATTTTTTAGCTAAGAGTATCTTGTGGTCTTGGGGAGGGAGGTTAATTACAACCCCGATGAGACTGGACATATCACTTATCAATTTTAATGTATTAATCTTTTACATAATTTCAAGGAATTTGCAAAACAAAATCGATAATCAACGTGTGTTAGATGAAAAGCACAAGAAAATATCCGAAATCACATAGTTTTTGTTTGGCTCCTGTTTGACAACTCATTGAAACAGAATAATGTCAAAATGTTCAAATAACGTCGCCACTAATACAGTGTATACAGACCAATGAGAGGATGAGGTCTTCCATATTCTACGTTAGACTTATAATAAGCATAATGGAACGTTCTAACACTTTGTACTGATCCTGATCTTCCTCTATCCTTGGTTGTCATTCTCGTCGACGTCCATCGGCTGAGGATTCGGCACAGGCGCAGGCGGCAACGCAGGATTCAAGTTGGCGTTCAACTGTTGCAAGATATTCAACTGTTGCATGTTGGCGTTGACAACCGCGGCGATGTTCTCCTGTTGCTGGTTGTTGGCGGCATTATTGGCAACGCCAGCCATGTTGCGTTGGTTCTCCAGAGCTATCATTTTCTGACGCTTCTCCTCCATCAATCTATCCCTGCGTGCAAACAACAAGGCGCGTGACACAAAGGTGAAACAAGTTTCATGAAACACTTGTTTCAGGGCAAGTTAACAGTTTTCTTTACAATATCAATGGATGAAGATGTGACTATGCTATGGTGTTATATAATGAACCTGCAAATTCAAAGAGTTTTACAGCATCGACATGGCAAGTTATTAGATATTAGGTGGAATTAACAAAACTCCTTATCTTTCTGCATTTTATATTTCCCAAATATGAGTCTACGTGGTACAGAGACGATGTTCGTGCTGTTCTCTACCAAGTGAATATGAAACAAATCGCAGCCGGTTCTGTTTTGTGACATTCGTTCCCTTTCAGCTGTTTCACAAAAACCAGTCGCGTCTCATTCACTTACACGGTTTGTGCGATGATGAGACAAATTTCGCGTTTCATGGAGCAAGTCTCATGAGATTTGTTTCACCAGTGAGTCACGCGCCTGAATGCAGTTACTTGCTGGAAAATAAGAGAGAAAAGTTCGTTCGTACACTTAGAAACCCGCTAGTAGACTCTAGATATTTTGGAAGAATCGTATAGTTATCTGCAAGGGAAATGGTTTTTCTACGAAATGGGGATCGAAAGTCGGTTTCCAGCAGGAATCTTGAGCAGAATATGGGATATTGTGTGAACAAATTCAAGCTGCTTGGGACTTGTTATAGCACTATCTTGGAGCATGACCTACCTATGCTTATGGATATAGTCCTGAACGTTTGGAAGGCCATCTATGACACAGGCGGAGAGAGCAGACCTATAAATATTCATATCCGTCGCTTCATACCACTCGTTCGTCTTCTCATCATAACACTCCACATGGTATATGGTGGTAACACCTATAATGAGCAAGATTGATAAATACCATATATTTACTAATCTCCGAACAATTCTACATTAAATATCTGAAGCCGCGTGCTTGTCAAAGAAGCATCTGCAAACTGATTTCACAAAATTACTATTTTAAAAATACTTTTTCATTCTCTATTTTCTATATCTTCATTCCTGTTTACATATATGCATTGGAAAAAAATTCTCTACAAAATGAGACATCTGTTAAAAGCCTCTAGACATTTACAAACATATTTTTTTTCACCATTTTTTGCTCAAAAACACCTCCACATAGAGAAGATCGGTTCATTACATTTTGAGTACTTAACAAGCAATAACCCCACTTTCCTTACCATTGAAACCTCCGATGGCGAATATCATATCATCGATGACCTCGATCGCGAAGTTGCTCCTAGGATTGTACATGTCCGGAATAGGAGCCCAGGTATTCGCCTGAGGGTTGAATTTCTCACCACTGCACATTCGGGAGATGCCGTTAAAGCCACCAATCACGTACACCTTATCAGACAGTGATCGTCAGTTGCAGGCAGTTATGCAGAAGCCCTCCAAGCCACATTGCTGAACGTCCGAGAAATGCCAAAGGTTAGGATCGATATCCAGTCCGGACCACCAGCAAAACGCAGCTGGCATGAAGCCACAACACGGAATGCTGGAGACAGGGGTTCGAGTTCCGTCCGCGCAACAAAGACATTGATTTTTTGTACTCAGAAATTTTGTATCCAATGTCCCTTTTCTGTTTTTATAAAGTACGGATGTGGGAGGTCTACCTTCATCTAATCAATATTACTGAGGATTATGAGCTGATTTGCAATAAGGACTGTACTCCAGCTACGTCTCACTGGTGATTTTCACCGCAAATTACAGTTTGCTTATTTTGAATTCCGGTAGGATTGAACCTTGCAGAAAGCTACCAACCCACTTGATTCGATGCAAGTGGACTACGAAGGATTGATTGTAGTGGATATTTTGTACAACATTGAATGGTTTGATCCTGTCATTTTAAGTTTCTTGGTAGCTTTCCGCAGATCAAAGACATGAACTAAGATTTTTATTGAGGCTTGTGGGTTGGTAGGTTTCTGCATAACGACAAGCTATATCTAAGAAAAGTAAAAGTAGGTTATGCTATGTTATATATACAGTTTCAGATAATCGCTTCGTTTATGGACATTGCTAGCAGCTTCCGATCCACCATACTGAAACGTTCTCAGTTATTTTTGAAGTATGATTAATATATATTATAATTCTTTCCAGCAGAGACTGCTTTGGATTTCGGAATTTCATAATAATTGCTCAGAATTCATAATTCTAGAATAAGCATAACCCGTGTTGAAACGATTTCACAATGTATATATGTAATAATTTGCTTCTTCCATCATCTATGTGTATTTTCATTAAGAAGATATAAAGATAGCTTAGGTAAACAGTCATAGTGATATGGAATCAAGATTCCGACCGTAAAATCAAGTCTTAATCAGTTCGGAAAGCTTATACCCAGTGTGTTCTTGTGTTGGAACAAACTCAATATATTTTCTGGATTTATTCATAACATTGCCCTGACACTAAGCTAATTATTTTATTACATTCATCATGATGTTCAAGTAACGTATCCTCACTTCAAAATTATTATTAAACCGAGAATAATAAAGCCAAGATCTATTGCATTATAAACACCATATCAATACGATGAATGGCAATTAAGGGAAAATAATAGAAAGTTTACCTGTCCATGATATGCAATGCATGATACTCCAGATCTGCGTGACCTCATTGGGCTTATGAGCGACCACTGGTTGATTTCTGGATCATAAACTTCAGCTGAATGCATACACTCTTGACCATTGAATCCGCCAGTTATATATATTTTACCTGCGAATTGGACGCTGCTATTACATAGAATTAATAAGGATGTGCATCTTCTATACACCATTGGGAAGAGCGTGAGAGAATTAGTGTCCTCGGCATCAGCAAATGCCAATTTTGGGTCACCGCCACCTTGGTCTTTGCAAACTTTTAAAAACCTCACACCGGATAACAGCAAAAAGATGCCCAGCAGCTACAGACCTGTAACTTTGCTCTGCATCATGTCCAAGGTTAGGGACACTGTCACTGAATTGTACTTCCTGGAGTATCTGATTGAGAAGTCATCTAGTTTATCTCATTCATATTTGGAACAGAGGAATGGGACCTCATGGAGAGTATCAAGACATCGCACTCAATGTATCGGAATCTTTCGTTAGGATCTGTTGTATAGGAAGTGTAGAGAGACAAATCGAGATCAGAGAATCAAACGAGTATCATGACAAAAAAATTAGTACTAGTACCAACAAAATTAAGACTGTCCTCACACCTCATCTTAGGTCTTATGGCAATAGACCGATTCAATATCATATTATCCATTTATCTTACATTACGGAAACAGTGAGAGTACTTTTATGCTTGCGCCTTAAGCCTCTTACGTTTCACTCTGAAGAGTCTAAGCAAGGACGTACCCAATGCGAGGGATCCGGACCCTCCCAGAAAGTGACAAGTTGAAAAATGCTGATTAAACTTCAATGGAAAGAGGAGCTATAGAAATTCGATGCTGCACTTTATTCACATATACATAGACTATTAAACTGTTAGTGTCGCTCCCTATTTCTACAGCAAATGTTGAGAGATAATTTTCAAAAATAAAATAGTATTCGCGCAATAAACTGCAAGACGAACATTTAACAGTATTGGTCGTGTTATCATCCAACTCAAATCAGATGATCACAGTGGATGATGTATTAAGCGAAATTTCTTTGAGGACAAGATGTTTAAATTTGATACTGTCAAATTGTCTCACACATAAGAATACTTTCTATATCAAATAAATAACTATGTAAAAATTGATTTGCTATTTAATTTCGAGAAGCTTTTACGCAACACTTTAATCACCTCCCTGGACGGACCCCCTCTCCAAAAAAAACTGGGTACGTAAAAGACTTCTCCAATATGTCAAGTTTCCGATATGTCTGAAACAGGAACAACGTCCTATTTTTATATAGCATTTTATTATGATAGTTGATTAAAGATTAATTGGTGACGAGTAGACTTGTATTAAACTCAAATAATCAATAACAACAGGACTCATGACTCAAGCTGGGTATACTATGAGACCAAATCAAAATCAATACCATCAACTTACCATTCAATGTGCAGGCACTAGCATCAGATCGCTGCATATTCATCGGGGCAATCAATGACCATTGGTTCGTCCTATGGTCATACTTCTCTGCGGTATTTTGTCTATGATGTCCGTCGTAACCTCCCATGGCATATATCATTTCATCCAACACTGTTGTGCTGACATAACATCTGAATAGGTTACAAACGTTAAATTATGTACTCAAATCTCAATATCCAAAATACATAAGGGGCGAATCAGGAATACGTATGTTAACCTTTATTTACTATGATTTATTATTGAAGCATTTACACACATGCTCGATTACGCATATGTTTAGTCTAAACAGGGACGTATTGAGGATCTTAACGTTTTTCATACTTAAAATAGCAAAAGTGTATTTGGAAAGCTCAAAATATATATAGAAGGCAACTTTGGTATTCATCACAGAAGAAAGTAACTTGGGATATAGCAAACAGCGTGAGCTCCTTTAATACTGATTCGATGGCGAGTCAATGAAAATTGACCTGCCAATAATCAGCCGACGTCTAGTCTTATATATTCTATTACATTTAAGGTAATGTTGAGACCAAATGATAAGATACAATAAACTATAGCTCAAAAAATCTAAAAAAGCACAATTTCCTATCAAACCTACCTAAAAGGTGAGCAATAATTTACACTTATTAAGATTTTCGTCAATAGCGATAGAAAGTCTAAATATGATTAAATCATTTTTGATAATTTCGAAACAACAATTGAGATTGTCACAAAATCGTAAAATTAGTATAAGAATACAGTGAAAAGCATCCAATGCTCTATTTACAATAAAATACATTTTTGTTGATCGCTTTATTCTTCTCTTAAACTTATTAGAAATCATTAAATTACATTGAGTTGGGGAGGTTTCTATCAGTTTCGAACAAAATATTAACATGTAGATTGTAGATGCTGTTACTTGGCGAAACTCCTCCATCATGCAGATAAAAACATTGTGTACTCAACACACAAGTCTGAGTCGACTGTAAGATTTGACTAATGCTCTGTTAATAGTCAAATCTGACAGTCCGACGATGATTTAAATGTAAATCGAAACGCGTCACTGAAATAAAATGAGCTTTATTTGTAAAACTGTGTGTTGAATACACAATCCTTTCAACTGCAAAATTTTACAGATGTTTTAGTCTCATTTATTTTTTATATTCATTATTTATCAGTTGATTCTATTACACATGCCTATCGAGAGATACATTCAGGTCCGTAGAAAATCTGATATTCTGACCCCCTTGAAAAACCTGAAGAGCAAATAGCAAACCTTATTAGACACCTGAAGAAGCTGATAAGAGTATGAAAAGTTATATCATTTCCTGCCCTCCTTCGGACGCACCTTCCTCTGCTCCCCGTAAACCCTGATGGTTTTCCCCCAAGCCTGCTTCTTGTCGGGACTGTTATAACGCTAACCCACTGATTCCCAAAGTGATCTATATCGACCCTCAGGTATGACGACGATCTATCAGGGGTCCATGTGGGCAAAACAATAATTGAGGATCCTTGTTATGTAAACAAGGGTCCAAAATAGTTGATCTCGTTCAATAAGACCGTGACACCTCACTCGAGGTAAGGTTCGTGTTTTTACGATTCGGTTTTTATGGGGCCCCGATTTCCAGATTTTCTTTCGGGTCCAAATTCTCTCTCAATGAGCCTGCGTACTGTGCGTATTTTTACTGTCGTTTCGTTCAACATTATTCTACAGTGAGAAATCAGTTGAAACACATTTGAACTTCATGAATTTGCAAAATGTAATATGGGCTAAGTAGCAGTACCAAACTCAAAAAAGAATATAAATGGTCTACAAGACAAGTTTGGAGACCTCAGCGCTAAACAAACCTTCGAGCGTGCATTGGCGCGATCTCCTTCCAGCACTTGGCGACAGCATCCAGGCACCTACAGGAGTTGAAGTAGTCCATACCGTCGAAGCCTCCGATGACGTAAATCTTGAAGCCGACGACTGCGGTGCCGTGATAGGCGCGAGGTCCATTTGGATCCACCTCCTCGACCTTCACCCAGCGATCCGCTCTGGTGTCGTAGGTTTCGATGAAGTTGGTGGGCGAGCCGCCGCTCCAGCCGCCGATGGCGAACAGGATCTCGTGAGGTACTCGGGGTCGGGCGATCTCTGGCGTCACGACTTCTCCGTCTCTAGGAGACCAAATGATTAGGAAGTGACTATCGCTGCCGCTCGTATTCGGGCTGAAAGCATAGAGAAAGAGAGAGAAAATAGAACACCTCTCTCTATCCCTCTCGGTTGGAGCGAATACGAAACTTTTGTCATGTATAATAATCAACATCATATGAAATGTGGGTGCATAGAAGGATCCTCAAATTATCATATATGGATAGAGTATCAAATGCAGAAAATCTTAAACGCAAAGCAGGGAAAGAGAGGTTGTCAATACAGTTGAGAGACGGAAACTGGAATATCTGGGCCACACAATGAAAGAAATGGACACGAACCTCTACTGTAGAGATTCACTACAGTTGATTGCCCAAAGCAAAAACGCAGTATATGCAGAAGAAGAACCGCATAGTTATGAAGTGCAAAAGAGTGGTTTGGTTGTCACATCCAAAGTAGTAATAGCTATGATAACTGACGACCTTCGACTTGGATATGTCACCTGAAGAAGAAGAATGGAGAGAGACAATGTGGTATAGATTGATAAGATGGGATTTCAAGAATAACTAACTGAAGATACATTTATTAAACCCCTAGAGGTGCCAGATGGGCGCATTCATACTAGGTCGAACTGCCAACATCTCGAACGAGCCTTCAAAGAAGTCATTATCTTGGTGAATCTCAGCTCTGCGAAATGGGCTGCCGGGGAAATTGTTTGTCAATGATAACAATTTACGCCATTTTAACGTCAATGAAACATTTATTCTCTTGTTGCACCACTTCTGGAGTGTGATAACATCGAGAGGATATCTATATCTATATCAAAGTTCCTTAGTGAGCAAAGATTCAATTGGAAAACATCATAGCTACGGAAAGATTGTGCTGGGCACATATTTGAATATATTCATCGAGGAAAAAAGTATTTTTTCCAGTTAAACAACTTCATAGTATCTCTATTGCCTATGCGTGTGGTTGACAGCATAAGTACAGATATCTCTCTCCCAGTTTTAACTGAAATATATTTTTTACATATGAAAAATAAAACGTTACCTATGCGTTATCATCTCCAAATCGTACAAAAATTTCAGCGTTTCTATGATCATCGGCCTACTCTCCTCGCTACTTGAAACGTAAGGATGCTCTTTGACCCTTTCAAGGAAAAACTGTGTGTCCAACAATCCCAGCCGTATGCACTTCATTAATGCCACAATGTGCTTCTTCCTAACGCTGGTATCATAGTCAATCCACCTGAAAGCAGTAGGACTTCGTCATTTCATAGAGTTAACATACTCTGAGATCTTCAATAATTTTAAGGAATTCAACCATTAGCAGAGTTATATGGAATCTAGTCGCTTTATTTCCAGTTTGATTGGATTTTAAAGCCGATTGGTTATCCCATATTTATGAACAGATGATGCCCTGTTTTCTCTTAATGGTGAATTGAATGAACAACTGTCGAATATGGTTAACAGATAATTAACATGAAATTGTTTGTCTTTATGAGAAAAAACACAGTTAGGTGCGATTTCACAGCTAATTTTAACGATGAACTATATTTTTTGAGAAATTTTCTTCTTAAAATGAATAAGTCAAATTGACGCACTAAGAGTTGCTTTTTGGATTTATTGGAAGCGAAATCCTTACGCACCTGAGTATGGTCTCCCAAACAGTCTCTTCACTCTTCACGTTGAGATCATCCGCATTGATGATTTCCTGGATTTCTGACAGACTTAAGGTAAGTATCTCATTGCTCTCTGTGGATATCTGAGCGAAGTTCCTCATTATATATCTCCAAGCGTTGTCCGCCAGCTCCCGACAGAAGTGGTTCCTTGCAAATCGCAGCACTCCAATGCAGTTCTTCGGACTGAGATTGTCTTCCAGATACTTGCAGCATAACTGCAGCACCCCAAGGATACTCAAGTAATCGGCAGTAATCAGTAAAGAATACACGTTTTCTTCTGTAATATCTAACTTTCTTAAGTAAACGTATACTAAGAGCTTTTGGAGCATTTCCGAGGTTACTCCAGGTAAGTGAACCCTATTCTTATCTCTGCTATGCAGTATGGTGGTGAATAGTGCCCTGGAACGAAAACAGAATTTGAGTTATTATTGTATGAAATGGCGTATTGCTAGCATGCAGTTAAACCCTCAGTTGAAGCTACTGCTCCAGACCAAATGCCAGTCATCATCTTCAAACGCTGCGTCGCACAATATACAACAACAGTTTGCAAACTATTCAAAATCTCTTACTTGCGAGACATGTTACCTATTGAATGGAAAATGCATAACGTACAACCCATCCCTAAAAATCCCAATTCAACAACATATAGAGCAAAGCAATAGAACTTCTCGATTGCCTATAAACTGCTATTGGGTATACGCTAATGGTTGAAGGGTGTGTTAATATTCTCTTGTCTTTTTGATGTATGTACATCAATATTTTGCATCTACCAAGTGAACCACTACTGACCCTAGAGACCTTACATCTGCAGCAACATGCGATAAAGATCAACGAAGATATCGAAAATATTACTGAAAGGAGATCTACAAATAGAAATCAGTTCAATGTGGAGAAGACTCAGAAAACCACCTTCAATTAAATCACATGGCAATACATGGCATGCTGGCAAAGTAGTAGACAGATCTCTGCAGATGTATGGAAGATAGTCACGTCAAACAAGAATTATTCAAACAGACGTCCATTTCTAGCCAGTAATATTCTGAGGCTTGCAGAACCCAGATTAATTACTTCAGTTGTAATGATGTGAAATTTTAACCAACGCAACCTAAACGTATTATAACCTTATCTTCCCGCATTTTCAATGTGATTGGACAAACACACGTAATTTTGCCATCTCTATTAATGCCGCGAAAAAAGCAGTGTATGTACTCGGACCTTTATAAGTCAAATTCGGAGTTTTCATGATTGTGGAGGAAACTCTTTTCAACAACACTACTTTGAAGCCTTTAATCAGTAATAAATAAGAATACTTGCCTGAAATATGGACTACATGCACATAAAATGGCTCTGTGTACCGGAATTTCTGCGCCATCGTCCAAAACAATCGTAGCGTCACACAACTGGTTGTTCTCCTTAAGCTCAAAAAGAGCCTGCATGGCCTGAATGCTCATGCATCTTCCTGATCCCACAGCCACTGTCTGCCCGACGATGGCATTCGATTCGCCCATTTCATTATTTTTGGCCAGATTTAGAAGGTATACGGTAAAAAAGACTTTTAACACAGAAATTTAGGTAATAGTTTTTGATGATGGGTTTTTAATATGAAATGATGAAAGTCAAAAATTGAAACGTCAAAATAATTGTTGTCGCGTCATTTGTTACCTAGAAATAACTGCAACCACCGTTTACCTTGCATTCATCAAAATGACAATTTTACACTGGGTGTTTTTTAAGCAAATACGTAGGGCCAGTCAAACAAAACTGGCCAAAATTAAATCTGAAAGTGTTATTGAAACATTTCGTTGCTATTTCTGCCAGAATGTCTCGACACCCTTTTTTTAATGCCACCCTCGGAGTTTGAATCTACAGTGTACTGAAAAAACATTATTTATATTTTTGAGGCATAGCGTAAAAATATATAGAATGTATCAAATTTTATCTTACAAATTTTCTATGTAGTGGGGAGTTTATAAAAAAAATAAGCTCAAAAGTGTTCCACAACTGTCTGCTTTTTTATTTGACAAATGATACCTACTAATGATACTTCTGGAAGGTATTACTTATTACTTCTTATTCCCAGTTATAAAATGTAGAATATTTCACAACTTGATAATCTTACAACTAACGACAAAACAAAAGGAATCAAATAACAATTATATAGCAGAAAAATTTTAAAAATTGTATAATTAAAAAAATTCCCAACATTTCTAAGAATTTTAGTATCTTTAAAACTTACTCCTAACAGTGCTGAAATCCAATATTGAACATGAAATACAAATTTATGCTATTTTTTATTGCTTACTATTAATTTTGTCATTATTGTAATTATTATTTATATCATTCAGGTAGAATGCAGTGTCAGCAGTTATTGGAACAGGGGCATCATAATAATTCAGACTGTAAGAATAAAGGTGGTAACCTGACAAAACCCGGTATCTATCTTATATTTATAAAGTTTTAATGCCATCGTTCATCAGGATCCTTTCACCGATAGACTGGGAATGTTGGCTAGATATGTATATTGATACATGATTTTAGTATTACTCTACAAGTCTCAGATTAGTCCATTGCTGGAGTACTGCTGGAATGTGTGGGGATGCGCCCTGAAGGACCCTCTAAAGCTTCTGGACAGAATCCAAAAACGAGCAATACGTCCAGTGGATGCGCCATGCCTCACAAGAGACCTCCACAGTCTGCAATATCGAGGAAAAGTGATCGATCTGTCTCTGATCTACGGATACTATTACGGTAAATGTATGACCGAGTTGTCTCGAATAAAATAACGCCAAGAGCTTCCAGTGCAACACATACTAGAGGGATTTCCAGCACCCAGCAACGAGCCTCTTCCAAAAGTCATTCTGTTGGGGCATCTCGTCGTTGTAGAATGAGCCAGGGAGTTTGTTCACCGATAGTTACAATCTAGAGCGTTTCAAGGTCAATTGACATTTAGCCTCTTCTTGCTTCTAGTGCTTCTAGGCATTCTGAATTTGCGAGAGGTTACTTATAAAAAATGCCACTAGGTCTATGTTTCAAAAGGAGCTAAGTACTACCGAACTCAAGGTCTTATAGACTAACACCTAATTTATCATTATTTATAGGAATCTTTTTTTATTTTTTTTGCGATACTACCTAGTTATAGAAGGGTTAAAAATTACTGGAAAGCTCTGGTAGGCATTGACAAGCTGATCATAAACGCGCCGTCGTCAGGCTGTTTCTCCCGCCAGTCCGTCCAAAATGCGTGCCTATCCCGCCCACCGCTTCCCTCAAAGCCTCCTCCATCAGGCCGACTCCGCGCCATGCGACCCTCTAAAACCTCGACGGCCGTAACGCTACATCCTCAAACAAGCGCGACGCGTTTCCGACGCCGTGTGCCGAAACAGCGACGACGCTCACCGACGCCGACGTCGAACACCACACCGCGCTAGACAACAGGTAGGTGTGCCGCTAGTCGAGCTAGTGCTTCATGAGCTTTCAGAAGTGCACTGAAATTAGTTGGGATGATGATCTGCAATTTTGTGTCCCAATTTATTTTTCTTGTTGATATACTTCTCCTTCTGCTTCTTTATCATCTTCTTCTATTCTAAAAATATTCTCTATTCTCAGTAACCACTGAGAATAGAGAATATATGAAGAATACTATGGAATTGATAAACCTCAATTCCATAGTATTCTTCATCAAAAGCATTGCATGCCCTGCTAGGGCTTCGTTTCTTTCCACTTTTCCGATGATAATTTGCTGTAATTAGCGATATATGGAATTCCTAGAATATATCCGAAGTATAACATTTTTCTCATTTAAACGATTCTTCTCGTTCTCTGTTAAATCGATTTAGTAGGGTTTCGTTGATAGCATGTGCAGTCCAGGTGACTCAGAATTCAACCAAACATGAAAGTGCGTGAGCTTCAATAACCGCAACCAAAATATGACTTGAAAATATGAATGACAAGGTATATGTATCCGAGCGCAGAGTTTGAAGACTTAAGAAGATTGACAGGCACAATTCAACCAGGAAATTGATGGATGCGTTAACATAATACATCAGCATATTGTTGAATATATATCTTCGAAATAACTGGGAATTCAAATGCAATAAACCAATATGTTTATTGGATCTTGCATAATATTCATAAAAATTAGATAACGTTGTTCAAACTGTTTGCAGCATAGAAACCACCATTGGAGATCTAGTTATTCTTTTGGCATACTGTAAAAGTCATACCATCAAATATTGTAAATGATCCATTCTAATGTAACCATTAACATTGGAAATTTTACAGAAAACAAATTTCTATGTAATTCGGGACATAATGATACACAAAGAGAATAATAATTTTCATGGCAAGGTCAAACAATCTGCCTTTATAAAATTGAACAATGATTGTATTTCTAACTACTCAGTAGACTGTGACCCAGTTTGACTGAGTATTTTTCATGAAAGGATCTAGTCAATTTTCTACAGGCGTACAGATGAGCAATAAGTTTTTCTTCAGGTTTCTTCATGGTTTTATTTGGGTCACAAATGAGGGAATGTTACGTTGCTGCCTTGGAATATCTCGTAGGCAGGCAGATTAGCGTTTCTTGGGTGGCTGTGCATTATATATGAAAGAAAGATATTTCCATCTATGTCTTCCGCGTCATTCATACCTTATAGATCATTAGGAAAATTCCTGAGTAAAAGGGCCTTTCCATACTTTTGGAAAGGCCCTTTTATTTCGCCAAATTATAGGAAAAGAATATTTTATCATGCAATCAACATTCACTAAAATATTTCAGTAGTTCCAGCTATAATATAGTTTTTTGCTTTTACTTCCATATATGAGAAATTTAGGACCTTATTTAACAGGTGTATATGTTATTATTGTATCCCAAAATCTAAAGAAAACTCAGTTGTATTTAGAAATGGGAAAAGTTCTTTTGTTTCCATAAGAGCACCTACATTTTTCAACTAATGGCGATCTATAGGAAGTAATCTACGAGTTGCTTGACTATTTCATATCTATTTACCAGTAATTTCTCTGATTTATATTAGGACTAGTATTATTTACTAAAGGTCGTTCTATCAAAAGCATCGGATTTATTCTGTAAGACTTATTTGTCAGCCTTTTATTGTGTTTGTCATCTGAATGAGCAAACAGCATGAGTGATTGTATTCACACTCAATTTCCTTCATTTTCTCATGCTAGATAAAGTCTCTCACATACAAAACTGTTAAAACAACGACATCTAACAAATTACTCAACTATTATTTGCCTTTTGTTGCATTCGGTTGGGCATTTAATACAGTGTGTTTCTTAAATACGTTCTAGAATTGAAGGAGGACTTGTTAACTGGTAAGAAGTTTTAGGAACATAAGGAAATTTCCTTATTTATTGATTAACCCAAAAATTAGCCGAAACAAAAAAAAACAGGTTTTGGAAAGCTCGATGATTTTTTCCTTGCTACCTATTGTTCTATCAATCCAACGATTTTTTTATTAAAGCAGCATCCCGTGCCGTTAACTAAATTCCATCTAAATCAATGTATCGGTTACTGAGAAGGCGTAGTGATATATTCAACATACAGGCCAGCAGACATTGTTGAACAGTTCCGTGGTATGAACAATAAAGAATCTCAAAATTCTCGACTATTCAAATTTTTGCGATCAAATTGCCCCATCCCTCACGCGTGCAGGGTATGAAATAGTCAATTTACTTTTTACTCTCCACTAATGAAAGATATAGCTACATTCATTTAATCTCTGCAGCCACAAACGAGATACATCAATTAAATCCCACAGCAAGTATCGGAAAAGCCAAAACATTTTTATGGACCATAAAGTATTTATATTCACGTTGTTTTATTGTAAAAGGAAAATTCTGTATCTACGCAGCTTTGGATCTACAAATAGAAATATATCATTCAACAAGTTGGCTTTGGACCATGACAGATTTCGCTTATTTCATCATAACGTTCGAGTTAGATAAAAAATTATTTCAGATCCTAAAACAAGTACAGTTTACCTAACTTATAGACTGATCTCAATAGTTCGGACTTAATCAATGGGGTAAACGCCTGTTTCTCAGAAAATTAAATGTTGAAATTCTGGAATACATACAATTTTTCGAATCCTGTTGTCACAAAATACGGATCTCCAGATTATATTAAATTGGGGTTTGAAATATTGGTTCCAACATTCTGGTTTCAGCAATGGATATCAACATTCGGGTATCACAGTGACTGTTTATCAGAAAATCCATTTTTAAATACTGGAGAAGATTTTTTTCAATCAAAATGTCACAACCCGATAACTTAGCATTTGTACGATTTATTTTCAATTCTATCAATTAAGGATCGCTTTGTTGGTTAAAAGGAACATTTTGTGGAATTATTTCTGAACCTATTTTTCAGTAAACAGCAAAGTTGTGTTCAATATTAAGTTGTACCTTAACATTTTCTTTTTCATCACCTTAATATGCGTACTCGATATTCTAAGTGCATCAGCTATAACTTAATCATGAAATAGTGCAAAATGCTCAAGAATTTACATATTCATTTTTTTGCACACAATATCTTCTTTCATTTGCTTCTTTTTTTTCGCAACATGCTAACCTTTCAACACCAGTTGCTAAATATTTTTTTTCATGTGCAAAAGGTTGATAAAAACTAATATTTAGAAAGTGTCAAAAAACCTGCCTGCCAGGCAGATGATATTTGCGATGAAGCTATGAAGACACGTCTCTCGATTAATTCGAGACGCCAAGGTTAGGACTGAATATTTTTCCTTCGGATTCAATATTCCAAGGTATGGCGTTTCAGATCACCTGGGAGTTGCGTTTTTGTAATTCAGTTGGTGACAGTTTTCGCGCGGCAAACATATGATGATTATGATCTAATGGACCAGTTGGTTGTAGAGTTACAGAATCTTAATCATCACCTTTTTTCTCATCTTGTGGAATAGAAATTACAAATTATGAGATATTTCACTTTACACGCCAAAAATATGGCTAATTTGCTGTTGTATGTCAGAACCACTGTATCCTGACTCTTCCCATTATTTCAGGAACCAGGATGCTCTTCAAGGTATCATGGGTTTTCACAGCTGCTTTCATGTCTATCGTGAACGCACAAAGCGTGATAGAAGCCGATCCTGGTCTGGCTCCCGAATCGGAGCCTTTAGTCAACCCAGCTGTCACTCTCAGATGTCATCGAGTTCCCTACAGTTACAGAGTGCAGCAGTCAGACGAGAACGGCAAGCAATGCTGGGACGTCATCTCAGTCATGGCGTGCTGGGGAAGGTGTGATTCAAACGAGGTACGAATGATAGTATTTTATACTGCAGTTCTAAGGTGATGATATCCAATAAATGTTGTAAGTCACGTACAGCGTAGAGCTGAACATTGCGTCTGCATGCTTTAAATCTTAGGTACAATAGAAGATAATACCATCGCCCGTAGTTCTGAATCCATTTTTATGACAGAGGCAGCTGGCTGAATAAGACATGTCACATTGTCATGGTGACAGAAAGCCCCCTTTTACATATTGTTCCCTACACACACAGTTTGACGTTTAAGTCACCTCATGTCAATGGCAAGCCTTTCAAACAAGCTAATGAGATAATGGCTGTGTTTAATGGGACCTAGCCCTCACCGTTGGACGGCTTTTACATGATACAGTCATCTCTATTGTCATGTTATGTGTCATTTTCACGTTTCTGCATCGCCATTTGCTTACATATTATTTGTGCATTTCGCATTTTATCAACTCGTGTTGCTCCTAACTTTTTAATAAGTTTGAGATGAATGTGTTAATATGACAACTCTATGTTAGATACTTACTGTCCAGCTTATGCTGCAAAATTATTTTTTGATACTCACCAGGATTAGTTGATTTAAATAAAAAACTAATTAATTTTTTCATATTCATAAAAAGTAGGTATCTATAAGCATTTCCATTCCGACACACCATCGCCAGGACGCTTCTTGTATTTGTTAACCTTCGATGGTACCAGTCAGTGGGAGCGTATCAAAACAGCATCGAACGGAATAGTCTGACATTTCACCTGAAGACGATTGAAGTAACTACATGAATCGAAACGCAAAATTCCCATGACAGTGGGAGTTCGATGTAGTTTTATTGACCAAAATGATGGTATTTGTTCCAGATATCCGACTGGCGATTCCCATACAAGCGATCCAACCATCCCGTCTGTGTCCACCATGGTCGCAACAGGGTGCTGACCAACCTGAGGCACTGCGAAGAAGGTGTAAAGGATGGCACTGAGCTCTACGAGTACCTGGAAGCTGACGAGTGCAAATGCCAGCTCTGCTCTTCTACGGACACGAGTTGTGAGGGTCTCAGATACAAACATGGAACGGAGACACTAGGTTTCAGCATCAAGTTTTAATTGCAGTCCGATTTGTAGCTTTGTCGTGTTTCGTTTGAATAATCTGTCTATGTAGAGGCAAAAAACTATAAAGACATTCACCATATCCTTGCCTCATATTCTTATTACAAGTACATACTTCAAAATAGTCCATAATGCAATTCATTTCTTGATGCAACATCGCATTAAATGATCTGAATTTTTAATTCAAATTATTAGAAGGCTAAAATGGCTTACGCAGAATTGAGTATATAAAAGATTCCAAGGCAAACATCTCTCGTTTTTATTGTATGGCACAAAACACACGTAGTACCAACCTGTGATGACTGCGTAGCATCAACAGCATGTACTTTTTGTTCTTCAATGTTTCCCCTTTGAGCCTCCTAGAACATAATAAAATTAACAATTCCTGCTAAGTATCTTCGCATCTCCCTACTGAGCTCTGCCTCAGACGGCATCAATTATTATTCACATGTTCCATGGTTCTTTTTATAAGCGCTATCATCATTTGTTTCCAAATAACTCTGATGATATTTGTTAAATATTTCAAGACTCATCCTTAATGTTCCAAAGTTTATTCATTCATGTTTGAGATAATATAATTAACTTTTGAATTTTCAGCTGGCAATACTGATATAATCTCAGCATTCTAACTGAAGATTTAATTCTGCACTATGTTTACAAGGCAATATTGTATCCTACCTATAGGCATTCCACTATAGTTTATGCAAAAAAATGAAATGTATGAATATTAAGCTTTTGTGTACATTCTGTATATTTTAACGAATAAATTATATATCTGCAATAGCAATGTTCTGGTTTCACTCTCATACTACCAATTTCGGCCTGAGAATGAACGTATTTATGAAGATTTTATACGACAAATGAAGACAGTAAACATTTCCGCAAATGTAGGTGGTTATGGGGTCGGCGCTATGAGAAACCGGGCAGATAAGGGGCAGTGGGGCAACAATTTTTTCTCTGAACAGCTGCTTAAAATTATGAATTAAATAAAAACAATTTAAATCCTTTCAAAATGATATAAATAATATTTTTCTGTAAAAGGAGATTAAAATGAAAAAAGGATTTTATCAAAGATATTTTTTTAAATAAACGATCAAAAATCAAATGATCAAAATTGAATGAACTAAATGAATAAATGATTTAAATCAAAAATGGTCTTTGGGTCGCGGCTTCTCGTTGCTTTTTTCCGTATTGCGCAGAGTACTACTAGATTACTATGTATACAGATTTCAAGGTTTTTCTACATATCTAATTCTAGAACGATCACACATTTATAGCTAATGTATACAATTCTTTAATTCAATTTGCGGACCTTTTTTTGATGTCTTAGATGAGCGCGTGACAACATGGGTCTAATCACTTTGACGAATCCGATTCCAGAAGTGCGGTCTAATCCTTCCTAGATAAATCCTTGCAATAAATTGAATAATTAACTATTTGGCCTAAGTATTGTGAGAGATGGAAAGTAAACAATTTGATAAAATCAGCAAGAAAATAAGTTAAACACGCCTGATCAGCACGCTTTGACTGCAAAACACTGAATTATGGATGTAGATTTTGAAACAAATCATAAATAAGGTTTCACCATAACATTTTCATTATTTGATTAGCGGGGATTTTGATTGCCAAGTTTTCGGTGATATTTACTTCTATTGTATTAAATGTCTTAAAATTGCCACTGCTAGCCCTGCAGGTACCGTCGAGGATGAGACCCATGATCAATCAATGTCCAATATTAGATTTACGTTATATTGAAGTAACTATAATTCGTTTCTTGAAGCTTTTACGTATTTGTTCCAAAAGACGATGACAAATTCAAGTGATGCAATCATTTTAAAAACGAAGTAACCTAAGGTGTTATTGTGCCAAGACTTTATTGACAACCAACGCACGATGAGCGGGAAAATCCATTATGCGTCAGTCGACAGATGAAAAACTGAAGAGAGGCGAATAATGAAATACATGCCGGCAAATAAAATTGTTCACTATATTATACATTGTGAAAAGTCGAAGAGCGAAATTCTGGTAACGGCGGAATTGAAAGCCATATCCGATATTACAAGCCATCGCCTTTAGAGATTAGACCTTGAAAGCAATTAAATGTCAAGGACGATATATCAGGTTCAGAGAACATTTTCATGGTGGAGTGAAGCTAACATATCGAGCTTAAATCTTTGAAATTCCAGCTTAGAATAATTTAATGGCTTAAGTGGACGACTCGAAATTCCTGATATTTGAGATCAACTTCCAGCATCACCAGATTTGACTCTTGGAGATGAGAGTATAATGTGAATAATCTTTGCATGTCAACCAGAGAATGTATAAACCGTTACAGGATGATATGTTGGTGAGTTCACTTGGAGACGAATTAAGATATTTTTTTATAGCCTTGTGAAGCATGCTATAGGAAATTCCAAAGTAACACCTTGCATCCGAATTTCCGGGAGTGCTTGATTTTGAATCTTAAGAAAGCTCTACGATGCCCGATTCAATTGCAGTCCTAGTTTTTTCCTGATATGTTTTACAGCTTTACTTAGATATTTCGGTCACCTGCTGACTAGAGTAACACTTCAGCCTCCAGGTGCCTCAAAATATCTTAAAATCCCAGAATTAACACTTTTTACGATATCGCATTATGATGGTTATAGGCATACCACATTTACGCCCTGTTACAACCTTCTAATGCTTTTCAATCTACCATAAAATGATTTTGCATATTTTAAGAGCTACATTTCCTCTACGTATTATCCTTTAAATTTGCTGCTCACGCGTCAAACAAAATCACAGATAAATGTATTTTGACAAGAAACTAAAACAGCGTTAGCTCTTCTTTTAATGGTGAAGTATGATATCGAATAGAAAATACATGAAAGAGATGCCAAGAAAAGGTTGATTTAGCATTTCTGCTTCAACTTCGAAGCTTATATTAGAAATCAAATAATTTGTATATAGTTATCAAACCGTCACTGTATGACGAAGGATAATGCATGAATTTCATGCAAATGGAAAGAAAATAAGAATATCATAAAACTAATCCAATTTGCAGAAAAATGGCGAGTCTTCCATACTTCATAAATATTCACAGAGGTTTATACAGTAATGGAACGACAACTGAATCTTTATATTCGAAGCTAGCGGCGTTCATCCAGATTATTTCCATTATCGTTTATTCATTTCGTCTGACGCTCAGGTAAATATGAAAACACCATTTATAGCGAGCTTCGTAAATATTGCAGTTTATCACTGCTTGTCCTGACATAACACTTACTGGAATGTAAGCGTGAAGAGGATAGTCCAAATGTTGTATGCAGGAAAAGTTGTATTTGAGAATTGATCATTCTTTTCTGATGGTCTGAAAACAAACAAGTGTTTATAAAAATAATTTGGTATTACACAAACAATGAAAAAAAGGTATCGGATTGTCTTGTTTTCTTGGTGATTATATAAGTTTACTTCTGAGGAAAGGGAGGTCTTGTGGAACAGGAAAATCCATGTATTCACATCCTTCGGTGTCTTGGCTGCTTGTTGACAGGTTTGTCATGAAATTATCTTAGCACTGCACCGATTTAGATAATATATTAAAAACGTTATGATGTGGAGTTAATTATATGAGCAGTTGTGCTATATTTTTTTTAAAGGAGCTACGCAGTCATAGTTAGTAGCAAAACTATGAGAATACCACCTCCTCAGACTTCGTTTTTTGTGCTCTTCCAGCTCCTGGTCTTATTTAGGTGTAGTCGAAAATAATGATTAATAGTTGAACATATTTTTCTAGCCAACATGAATAATTTATTGAAACATCATTATACTACGATTCTGTGTTTTTGAAGCTCTTGACAGTTTTTGGTTGTGGTAAGGTTGGCGTGGTGAAACATGCGAAAGACTCTGTATAATGTTTCTGGATATTCCTTAGTTTATAATCATTTTCAGACTCACAAAAAATGCAATAAAGGATACATGGATCAGTCTGAGAATTAACGAGATCGTAGCTTTCTTTTTATTGAAAAATGATGAAGTGGAGTAGTTCCATCTTGAATCATTGTTTTTTATGCATAGATTACATTCCAAAAACCATGTCACTTATTTCCGTTGGTAGTATCTGTCGTTTGCACTTCGTGTCGTAATTAATGGACTCTCTAAACCTCGAAAAGTATTTTTCGATTTTTTCATGAAACTTAGACACTAAACTACTACTGTGGCACATGCGAAAGGCTTTGTAGTTTTTAAAAATCGATCAAGCGGCGACAGCCCTACTGTCAAAAAATGAGAAACGCTCCAACTTTGTATGTTTCCGAGACTAATTTTTCCTAAGGGAGTATGAATTGAGGTCGGGGATTGTGGAGGATGAACAGCTGATCATGTATGTGATATGCCTTTCGCTTCCCAAGGCAAAGAGCACGTCATGGATGTTTCAAAAAAAGAGATTAACTGCTTTTCTTCGGTATGCTGATTTTCCTGTACAATTTCATTCTGGCCGCGTGGCCTACGTGGCGATGTAAGACGTCTAGGCAAAGTCAAGCGCGCTAAAAGAAATAGTGAGCCATTGGGCGGATTTCGGCGTCGATGACATACTTAATTTCATTAGTGGCTTGTGAATTTATTTTGTGTGACTCCATGCGGAACAAGATCGACAGCGTCGGATAGGCATAAGCATACAGATGTACCTATGTGTATCGTGGACAGAACTAATACTTTTGCAGAAGATCATCTTTTGGAAAGGAATCTCGTATATAAAAATGAAATCTCATTCTTTTTTGTTGCTTGAATTACAAATATGTGAAAACAATCAAAGCCGAATAATTTATTTTGCTTCAGTTTAGTTTTCAATTTGGCAGCTGATAATTGAGGTGGTCTAAACTAAAAGGGACGATGTTATATTTCTTTCTTAAGGTGGCAAGTCCTTTGAGTCTGTCTTAGCCGCTCTATATTACGGATCATTTTGATTGAATGAGATCGCTAATAATGAGAAAAGTTCTAATTAATCTCTTGAAAAATGATGTCAAGTAAGTTGAATTTCATGTACAGCTGTATCAGCTCACTGAATATTGTAATCGGATTTTAGAGCTACTGATACACCTGAACAAAATTTTGGAAATATGAACATTTTTGGAAACTTAAAAGCTTTGGTAATTCAGGAAATTATGAATGAATCAGCATTTCTTTATTTTTTTAATCGAATTCCAATTATCAACTGTTCTAAAATCCCATACAAATTGTTATTTATAAACTGATACCATTGTGTCAGACTACAGAGTCAGCCTACTTCACACATTTTTTTGTTAGGTTACACTTCCAGAGGCACATTTTCTTAGTCTTGTTTCGCTAAGTTGGTACGCAAAGATGGATGAGGAAGATAATAATAAACTGGTTTTAAGAAATAAAACAGTTTAATCAACCAAATATACAATAGCCAGTCAGAATAATATATACAATTCGTTTATTCGCATTTACAGTGAAGTTATCATGTTATAGTTGTGGGATGAGTCATTAGTCTTTCTTGCAGTGGTAACACGAACATGTGACTGCCGACTTGAAGACCAGATTCCTGACTCCGTCGACACAAAGTACCTGCGGATATCAAAAAGATGGAATAAATCATCATTTGAAGTCGGTATATGATTCATAAATGAAGTAACAGTGGAAAAAAATTTAAATCAAGTTTGAAAAATTTCAAAAAAAAAATGTCACTTGGATTCGAGCTCGAATATCCGCGATTCCGTCAAAGCGTGGTTTTAAATTAATTTAAATTAAGCGTTGCACTCAATCCTATTTGTAGATCCCCATTAAACAATTTTTTGAAGTACATCCAGGAAACAAAGTTGCTGTCATGCGCGAAGCTGTAAAATGATTTAGATGTTATTTCCAACAGGTCGTTGATGTACAAAAAAAGAGCGTTGATGAAATAACCGACCCTTGGAGAACGTAATGACTTTGGTAACAGACCAGATCTTGACCATTCAGCATATGAAAAGAATGTGTTCTCAATTTTAAAGAAAATACCTTCTTCTCAACCGGTTCCGCTTCCATGATATTGCAGCATTCTCCAACGGACGTTACTGGTTGGCTGGGGGTGATCAGAGGGCTTGAAGGTACTGCCCAACTCTCGCAGTACCCGCGGCAGGCATTCGTCGTAATGTGGAACTCTACGCAATTCGGAATGCTGATTTTTCTGGTGTGACCTGCATCAATAATTCAATATTATTTATAATTGTATCAACTATATCCACTAGTTATTCAAAGACTAGTCTGAAAAATATGTATATTTTTTCATAGTAACTGGTTTTCAATTCTTTAACAAATAAAATAATGTATATAAAATCGTCGGTGTAATAAGTCAAGTAGATGGACTCAATACGTAGCCATTGTAATTTATTGGAAAAATCGATCTCCGCTATGTAATAATATATTCGAGGTTCACGAAGGCAAATGAGATTTTAATATTTTTTGCAACTTTTTATGAGTTTGCGGTCGAGCAGAACACCATATCTTTAATATTTTGTAGTACTGATATTGTAGAATGTAGACCATGACGAAATGCAGCAATCACTACCGCGGTGGCTTGGTGAGTATGCCAAATTTTTTGAAGGTCTCACACTTCCAGTAGTAAAGGCTGATGAAAACGTTCCAAGCTTTAATTGGTCTAAAAAAGCACTAATATTATCAGAAAGTGATTAGTTCATACAATGTTCTCATATACTCGTGAGTATTGCCGGCGGTCTGACAGCAAATTGCAATTTAGGTTGTAATGTCTAACCCAGGTAGCGTGAGTGATGCCAAGATATCATAAAAAGTGTTTTCAAAGAACAAGGAATGTCGCTGTAAATCAATTCACCCTTGTTGAAAAATGTTCTAGAAATTATCTGTTACCACTATTAGGCAGAGTCGAAGCTGTTAGGGCCAATAGACTTCGTAAGATGCCAATGGGCAGCCCAATATTGTGGAACACTTGGAGATATATGTTACTATCATACCCTTACCTGGCATAGGTACATGCTTCCAATTGCATTCTACTGTGAGACCGACAAGCTATGCTGACAAGTCTAGGCTAGAGCAAATCACCGAGAGAGGATGAAGTATTTGAAAACGAAATATCTTTATTGTGAAAAATGTGGGGTTCTCCATATTTTCACCTTAAACCTATCATTTGGTTATATTGAATTTTCATGAACTTTATTCCGCTGCTGAATAAAATCTCAATAGTTACAGAATTTTTTTTTTCTTGGTGAGGTTTGCATTTAAAGCATTTTTTTGTTTTTAATATATATTCCATCATAGTCCAGAGGTTAAGGCAGCAACTTGGAATTCCGCTCATCTAAATGCTTAACACAGCTAAAATCTCGGACTGTATCTCTATTACTTTTTATTTTACTTACGCGAACCAGACATTCTTCCGTGAACAACTGATTCTGAAGGGCATTTCCCAGAATTGTCTGATGAATGCGATAAACTTTTATCTACAATCGATAAGCTTTCCAAACACTCGAGATATGAAGTTATATGTATGAACTAGATTATCAAGATAAAACTATATACAGCGAAATTGATGTTTTATCTAAAGTGTGATAATCTCCCCTAAGTTTCTGAAAGCGTTCTGAGTCATTAACGTTCACGCCACATTCACGCGTAGGACACATGAAAATCTGGACGATAACTATTGTACAGCCTACATACATAAAAGAATGTTTGATAAACGAGCTCAGTTCAAGGCACAAATCACTCAGACTACTATCCTGCGAAAGGAAATCCACCAACCGTGAAAACGCCTATTACTCAAATAATTTTACACCAAGCTTCTGGGGTTCACATCGAAAATAACATGTAACAGCATGACCATGTTGCCCACGCTGCTAAGCTTACATCTCAGAAGTTGAGAACTTTTCCGCTCTGTAACATTGTATTCACCGGAACGAGAAAAGATCAATAGCCGCACCTGACATTACAAAGGATTTCCACAATCTGGAACATCGAAGAAAACTACATGTTCCTATACTATAATAATAATACACTACCTTATTGACTCGGATACTGCACCAAGAGCCAACATGCTCATTCTCACAAGGTCGAGCTTCCAAAATCATCAAATTAGATGTGTTAGACTGGACCATGCACTTTGGATAATGCACTATCAGTTTTAGATTTACTTACCAACTTTGTGACATCCAGGCGAGTGCCATCCTCCTTTCGAGTTAGCAGAGTCAACTGAAAATGCGCTTGAGAACGATACACCTACAAACAAAAACCAAAAAGCCAGCATCCTGGAACAAAAGAGAAGATATTTACTTGCAGGTTCTATCCTCATGCAGTTTTTGTTTCATGCAAAGGTTCAAGACAAAAGCTAGGAATGTCACATCCTCCAACATGGAGTCAATCTACTTGACTCCATTCTTTGATATATAAAATGGATACAGCACCAGCCACCTTTCATGGTTGTCAATCGCGAAAAGTGATGAATATTAATATTCTGTGTGTCATCCAAGTCATACCTTAACATAGTGATACCTAGTATTAGTTTGGAAATTGTATTTTGGAACTGATGATAGTTCGAATTGATTTAAAAAATAATGATCCACTCTCAAAAAAACTTTAAGCACAGTTCATATATCTTCCTAAAACTTCTTCAAGTAAATCAGCAGCACTAAAATCTGATCACAAATTTCCATAAACTGATACAACTGTACATTGAAACAAAGTCAACCCACTTGACACAATTTTATAAGTTGCACTAAATAGCTTTTTCGTCACTGTTCATGATAACTATTTAATTAAAATGCAGTAATCTGTGTTAACATTCGCTAGCTATGCCCTGTAATTCACAACATAAAAAATGTATAAAGGTTTGACATTTATTGAACCTTTCCAAACGTATCGAAGAAATACTGTATTCTATCATAAATTTTCAATATCTAACAAGTAGGGAGGATAAATGAGGTCAAAAATGTATTGATGATATAACGTCTTTCACCAACGCCATTTTTTCCGATGTTCCCCACGCCCCAACCTTCCACCCCTATTTTTAGTCCGCCCAGAACAATTAATAAGATAAGGGATCTCACAAATGCATAAAAATCAAGTTCGAGCGGTTTAGTTTCTTTGTTTCCTGACGATAGCTCCGCAACCACTGCACCGATTTTTGAAAGTTTTTGCTATTAGTGTGGGAGGTAAAAATAGAATCCATACCTTATGTATGTGAATCAAACAGTTGAATTTAAAAGAATTTTATATTCCAGTTTCCTAAGCAATGACCAAAAACACAACAGCGCGCATTGTCGATGTCAGCCGTTCTCAATATCCGCGTAAAACTTCCGCAAACTTCTCGCGAGTGCGTGAGGACTGAAAGGAACTCACCTGGCCTGCTGTGTGGTGGCGCACCCTAGACGTTGCAGCCTGGACAGCGCAACTTGGAATGGTGGGGCGAGAAAGACGACGAAGTATTTTCCGACGACATTTTTATCCCCACCATGGACAGACCAACCCCCGTAATAGAGTGGAGCTTTCGTAGAATGAGGAATTTAATTTATGCGTGGGCCTCAATCCTGTAGGTGTTTTTTTATTTTCCACCTAACAACCAGAAAAATGAGCTATGATCGCTTGGTTGTGTTGTCAACTATATGAATTTCACTTACCACGCAGAAAAGCGAAAGTATTGAATATTAGAAATTATGAAACTGTAAATGATGGGATTTTTTTCTTTAATCTATAATAGGATTTAGTTAGCTAGTTGCAAGTACCTACATTATGAAGTTTGCATTCGTCATTAGTTTTCTAAAATATTTTGATTTCCTACAGCAATACGTCTCTCAAGCTTGACGAATAGGATGAGGGATCCTAGGACGTCTTAATGCGAATTCACTTAGCGACTCTACTGCAATGAGATGATAACTGAGTTATCTTGGCTTGAAAGACGTGGAAAGTATCAAAGTAGCTTTCCTATACACGCTATTTGGACTATAACATCTTGAAAAATGGTGAATGTTCTAGGCAAAATTATATCGGTCAGAAATGGTGGTTGCTTCATTTTTATCCTGAAGGCTACACACAGGGTCGGATTTAAGCATGTGCATTAATGTGCAATTGGCGAGGGCGACCAATATTTGGGAAGAGTGGAAGGACATCGAAAGGACATTTTGATCATTATAACCTTAGAAAATCAGAAAAAGCTAAATCATAGACTTCCTATACTTAATAGTACGATTTCACGGGGTGATCTTTCTGAAAGAATTCCTTAAAATAGTGGTACTTTAAATTATATATTGCGCGGTGCTCTCTGAAGAACATTTTCGTAACTTCTAATAATCGTTTTTATACTGTTTCATATTTTGTATTGTATGGCTCGTAATAATCGTAATTATATGGTTAGTTTCTGACTATCGAATTTGTTTGTTTATAGATAACCTCTCCCAAATTCAAAAAGCCTATTGCGCTCCAGAAGTGCTGTCAGAGAATGAATGTCCATTCACATCAATCTTGAAACGCATTAGATTGTAACCATCGGGGAAAGAGTTCCCCAGCAGCTCACTTCACAACGTCGAGGTTCTTAAAAAGAACAACTTTTGGAATCGTTCCTTCATGTCCTTCGTTCTGGTGGGGATGCAATCGTTGGGCCCCTCTAGTATTTCCTGTACTGGCCACTGTTGGTGTTATTATGCGAGAATCTGTATAGAATATGCACTGACTTGTGATGTTTTCACATTGTAGAATCTGTATAATCTGTATAACACAAAAGCCAATTCACTTTTCAACGCTCTTTGGAGTGTATTCGCACACATTCTAGTCAAAAGATAGACTTGTGGAGTAGTAGTAATTTAGTTATTCTGCCAAATATAATAACATATCTAGCAATGCCAGCCATTATGTTCATGCCGGGACATATTATTGTTGATGCTAATCCCCAGAAGCCGATGAAAGATGACTCGGGTACTGGGAGGGTTTCCTTGTCAGGGTAGTTGTCCGGATCTTCTGAGCGTTCAACAATGCATTCGATATCCCTACCTAGCTGGATAGCATGCTACTGCTGCCGGCGGCAGGCAGGTCTCTCGTGATGGCAATGATTTTCCTAGCTCCAGGATATACGGATGCTGTCATCTGCAAAGCTGTAGATGTAGAGAGAGAAGAGATCCCTGGGTTCAGTGGCGTGTTGAGAAGCATATTCGGGTTGGCGGGTAGGGGGGAACATCAGAGTCCAAATTTGAAGTAGAGAAGTATCGCCATTCGAGAACTCGTCACTAATCTCCGAAAAAAACTCGCCCAATCAGAACTTCCAACCGAACAGACCAATCGGTATGGAATCTTCTTGAATGTTCAAATCATGTCAGCAGCAAATTGGTTTGAAATCATACATCGGGAAATGTATTTTAGTTTTAGTAACTTTGATCTTTTCCCAGACCATACGTTTTTTAACACTTCAAGTTCGAAGGAGGTTCCCCCTTACTACGTAAATTCCTCGGTTATGCATTGATAACGCTGAAATTCTGCACTCTTACACGCCCATTTTGATTTATAGTTTGATACGTCTTCTCTTGTAATTTCATCTATTCGTACAACCATTTACTTGAAATTGTGAGATAGTATAATTACCAAATATTTTAACCTTGTCACTGAGGAATATTTTCTACAATTTTGGCCATGTTCGCTTCATCGCTCGTTCCATTTTTCCACCTTGCCTAAAAGCAATGTTGTTACCCAGGCGCCAAATTGTTTATGGATGAGTTGAGTCCGATAGTTGATCGTCGGTAGATTAGTCGTTAAGAAAACTATCCACCAAATTGACATACACCAGGGAGCAGACCATACGATAGGCAGCTAGCTTTATCAGAAGTCATGCATCATGGCACATCTAAAACTCCCCGTGGAGTTCAATTGCTCTACTCCACATGCCGGTAGCGCAGGCTAGATCTTCCATGAAACCATGGGCAATAACAGTCTGGTAGTATAAATTTAATTATGGTATATCAGATAAAGCACACTCATAACTAGTAAAAAGATGTTTTAAAAAAGAATTCAATCCTTTGGACTGTAAAACACCGTTTTTTGTGTGGTTAATTTACAAGTATTAAGATGTTTTCTCAAGGTTATAGTAATCCATAACTATATAGAACTTTTAGGGTTTAACCCTACTCATAGTAAAGCACACCAAACTGAATTCATGGATGAAAAGGCAGAAACGTGTAGAAATATAAAGGAGGATTCACAGGAATCGGCTATTAGATATTTCTACGATCCTTCTCAGAATATGATGTAATGGAGAATTGCCGAAGGTAACGCCATTGTGCGACCGAAAGTGGATATCGTCATCATCGACATTTATTTTCGACCAAATATCAAATTGAGGAATCATTCTAATCCATAATCTCTGCAACTGGCAAAATGTAGTCTCGGTGCGCAATTTTGCAATGCAAGAAAATATCAGTAATAATAACACTAATCTCATTCTTTATAAGTTTTTTATACTCAGAAACATTGCACTTTTAGTAAGCAAAATCTATGTCACAGATGAGCTTTCAGATTTTTTATGAGATTTCTTCTTACTTTAAAAAGCAATGATCTAAATACAATCTATTTATAATTTCGTGTATTCAAGTTGATATATACAAATGCATTGGAATTAATAAAACTAACAGAGGTATAGCCAGCACCTGTCTATTGCACATAGTGTAATTTATTTAATTTGTACTTATTGAAATATTTGTTTGCTAATATATTTTTTTGTTTCAGAGGATTATTAAGTAAATAGAACATATGAATTGTGCTAATGATTTTGAATCCTTTCATGGAACAACAAGTAATCCTAAGTAAAAGCCACTAAAACTGGAAGAGGAAAAATCTTCACCCCTCAAGAAAAAAAGTAAGTAGCAAAACAGATTTTTTCCATCAGTGTTGCTTTTACGATGGATGATTTTTAACATCAATGTACATCAAATACACATTATGTCACATATAAAATCTATCAACATACAGATAAAGCCTGTTTTTACTTACTGTAGAGTATAAAATATATTTCTTTTCAATTCTCCATTAGAGAAATAAGAATTTTCACCCAGAATTCATTCAATTTCTGTTAAAAATTATTAAAAGCTTCCCATTCTGTCAACTTTTTTTTATTAATCATGGTATGTTACACTGATCCCTAAAATGAGATTCTCTTGAACATATAGTTGCCATTGGCCCATTCAGAACCAATCCAGAAAGATATATTTACAGCTATTTCAAGCAAAGTTTTATTATATGATATTTTGAAATGCTAGTTTGATGGGACAACATCGTTAATCCATTTTAAATATGCCTCGTTTCCATTTTGGATTGGAAGAGATATAACTTCACAAACAGTATATGGATGATTTGCCTTCACAAACTCAGTTAGCTGATCTACTTTTGATGTTCTAGTCTTGATCATCATCAGGACCTCTGAATCTTCCATAATTTTGTTTTCCCATTCATAGATAGACAGTATTCTTGGAATAATGTTAACACAGGCGGCCAGCTTTTTACCCACTAACCCATGGGCTATTTTCTTGGCTACTTCTTCTGAAGGAGCAGTGACATAGGCTACTGAGTACTCTCCACTGCAATAGCTCTTTGTGGCATTCATTGATATTTCTCCAGACATTTCTTTACCAGTTACTGTTGCTGAATATCTCCGAAACAATCTTTAAATAAATAACCAAATTAGTAACAACTTAAAAGGAGGTATGATTTGACTTTATATATTATTTTCGTGGATACTTGGGTTTCTACCAAAAATACGATTGACAATGGCAACGAATCCAAATGAAAGTTTGTTTGTTTACAAGTGATCCAAATTTGGTTTATCACTTAATACAAATATAAGTAGTTATATTGAACAAATATCCATGTAACATCTGTCGCTGTCAAATCCAACTGAGAACCGAAGTATCCCCAAAACTAATATAGTTCTATTACTGCATATAAAATAGTAGGTTCGATATACCCCAAAAGAAACAAAGATGGCATAAACCCCTTGTGTAGTATCATAGATGTAATGTTAAACTTAACCTCTCTATCACTATATCTATGATTAAAGTGTTAAACTATACTTCTATAGTCTGTGAATTAAAACCAATGACGATAGAACAACTGGTTAAAACGGTTAAACAGGTTAAAGGTTAAACTCACAGAATGATAAACACTTTAATTATAGAGGGGAAGGATAACGTGCGCGAGGATCTGTCAAAGTCCAACTTTAAGCATTAAATAATCGTTCTGAATCCCTCCAGAATAGCTCTACAGTAGTAAAAAGGAGTATGAAACGAATTTAAGTTACAGACGGAGTGAAGTGCGCTGAGTTGAAGAATTTGATACTTTTGGGGCTAGAGTAGTTGATGGAACTACAGTAAACAGAACCTTACACAAGATAGCGTAGAGAGTGATCAATTTTCGTGAGAATTTAATATTTAAAAAATTGAAAGTGGACTATTACCTTTTTTACTTCTCTATCCTAATTTGGTATTTTTTAGCGCTTCAAAAAAATATTTACTCATGTGCCACAGTAGCGCTACCATAATTTCATCATATTAAACGATTACTTTTGAATACAGAGGGATGGTGCTCCTTAACTTCTACCCTCCTCAACATCGGATATGAATTCAACAACTATCGGTAGATGGCAGTCACTAAACTTCACAGATAAGTTATGCTACGAGTAAAAGATTGACTATTCACTACTTTAACATTTGCAAATCTACTGCGACTTTATTGTAGCAAATAGTGAAAATAGATCATATGTATAGGAAAGAACAAAGATAAAAAAATAACCTAAATCAAACAGACATATATTTCGACTATCTACCCATGGCGCCAATCCCCTGTTCGAAAAATTTTCTTGATTCCCTCCTGAAACTTATTTGGTTAAAGACCAAGAATAATAAAAAATAACGACATGAAACATGAATAGATACAGATAGGGATGTGACAGTAATGTCACAAACCTTTCAACTTAACCTAACCTAAGTTCTAAGATACAAGAGAACTTTGTATGAGGTGTTTTTACATCTTTAAAAGTTATTTTATTATTTATGCAGATTGTAAGAAAAGTAGTGAACTTTGCTACCACTTCAATGGAGAAGAATGCATTTAAATACAACCATTATCAAATATATAGTAACAAGGGATACTAGATACAAATTTATTGCACGATTTGTACACAAATACATTGTCAAAATGGATAAAGCTTATTTAAGGCATTTAAACGACGAATCTTTTGACTTTACCTTTAAGTACGTTAATGAAGAACTGAAAGTTAACAGACAGTTCAATTTAAGTCGCAAATTAACTGAAACAGTTGAAGCATTCATACAGCGTGTCTCTACCAATGTGGAGAAAGTTATAAACAAGAAAAATAAGAAGACTAAAGATGCAGATAAGCCAAAATCAAATCTGGATATTTCACTTAATGTGAATAATGATGTAGTTGAAGGAAGTAGACTTTGTAAAGAAGTATTTAAACAAGGAAATCAAATTTCACTAAAAATCAATGAGGTGACTTATGAAGTAATTGTAAACTCACCTTGGATTTATGCTTTAGCTTTACCAGCATGTATGATGGCTAGCTTTCCAGTGTATCCTTGCAAATATGATAGTGTCTACACTGACAAAGATAGATCTCAGTTTACGTGGTCCAAATCAAGAGATAAACAAGTATGGGAGCATGCTGGTCATGGGTACATTATTAACCCTTCAACTGAAGATATTGGGTATTACATAAAGCTAAGCTGTTTGCCAAAAAATGAAAGATTAGAAGGGCCTGTTACTGAGGCTATTTCCTCATGCATTGTTGAAGCAAGTCCTGGAGAATGTCCATTTGAGAAAAGGCATTATTTTACCAAATCAAGAGCTAAAGGCAATGAGTAAGTAGTTCATGAATTTTAGAATGTAACTATTTATGGATTGCAATATAAAAATTATTTAGTAAAAAATGTCTCATAAAGGAAGGATATAAACAACCACAATGGTTGCATATATAAATTATGTGTTCCAAGATAATGCTAATACAATTTGACATTGTTCCATACATAGAAAAAGAGGCATATTCTATCAAATGTGGGCTAGAAGAAATTTCCCAGATAGTATTATTTCAAACCAGATAAAAAAAATAATTTGTCTATTGTAATAAATATGATAAAATCTACATTTAAACACCTTACATTATTTTCAGATTTCGTATAGTGTCATACAACATATTGGCGGACTTATACTGTGATTCTGATTACACAAGGCAGGTTCTATTTCCATATTGTCCACCTTATGCCTTGAATATTGATTATAGGAAAAAATTAATACTGAAAGAAATAATAGGTTTGTACATCTTTAACAACAGTTTATTGTGAATATATCTAGAGTGAAGTCATAATATATTATATTTAAAAATACAATTCAGAGCCAGCTTGTTAAGAATTTTCAGATTACCACTTTTTTTACTGTCTGTAGTAGTGTCTTCTAACACTGTTTAATGATTTTTTATTTATAATTTATGAAACAGGATACAATGCAGATATCATTGCCATGCAAGAAGTTGACAAAAAAGTATTTAAATATGACCTAGAACCCACATTGAGCCAACTTGGATATGAAGGAAAGTTGGTAA
Source organism: Bruchidius siliquastri (assembly GCA_949316355.1). Taxonomy (NCBI): domain Eukaryota; kingdom Metazoa; phylum Arthropoda; class Insecta; order Coleoptera; family Chrysomelidae; genus Bruchidius; species Bruchidius siliquastri. The sequence goes on from OX438534.1 coordinate 30,671,287, forward strand.
CAAAAGGAGAAGATGTAGCAGAGGGCCTTGCTTTTTTTATATTCAAGAAACGATTCAAGCTGCTAAGGTATTTAAATTATTTTGTCTTACAAATATGATTTGAAATGTAGATTCCACTAAGAGTAAAAAACAACAACAATAGTATATCTAAATGTTTTAGGTGGGAAAAAATAATTTTTGCTGAACAGATATCCAAAAACTCTCTATTTTCAAGTCTATGGAGCAAGGTACAACAAAATGAACAACTGATGACTAGAATTTTGAACAGAAGCACTACAATGCAGGTCAATGTGGTAGAGTCTATTGAACATGATGAGATAATTGTTGTTGGAAATGTCCATATGTACTTCCATCCTGATGCAGATCACATTCGGTTGATTCATGGTGGAATGGCTATTGTATATTTGGAAGATTTCATAAAAAAGTTGAAGGAGCAGGTATGCATTTTGTGTGAATAGATCCATATATATCTGAATTGCTCTATGGGAGGTGAAACAAAGGTTTCCATTTGAACTATGAAAATAAAATGTTTGTCTAGTTAATCTATATTGAAAAGTAGAATGAATATTCCTTATGTTTGAAATATATATATGAAAAACTATAATTTCTAACTGCAACCAATAATATTTGAAATTATGTCTATACTACTAAAAAAAAATAACAAGAATGTTTAAATTAACAGCAATTGTATGCTAAAAGCCTACTGTGATTTTCGTACCCTTGAACATTTAAGAATTTCAAAAAACATATTAATTTCTATCTGTACTACTCAAAAATTCAAAGAAGTAGGCATTCACCTTATGTTGATAGCCCTTCTAAGGAGGTTAGTTTGTACAAGGACAATTTTTCACATTGTCATGAGGAGGCGCTGTCTCAGATTCATTATAAGTGTTTAATACTTAAAATAACAGTAAGTCTGTCAAATGATACAAAAATCAAAATGAGCTTAGATGACTGGAATATTTGATGCTCCATTCTGTTTCTATCAAAAAAAAACATAACCCTCTGGCTCCTTACTTGTAGAGTAAATTAAAAATATGTGGTACATTCTTTGATTAGGATTCTTAGCGAATGCAGATCACTTTGAAGAGTGAGAGTGAAAGACACCAAGAGTTGTGTGACTTTTTTGCAACAATGACATTGACAGAGGCATATAGAGTATTGTAGATAATCTAAAAAACAAATCGCAACTTGTAAAATATACAAGATTACCTGAGAATTTGTCAATTCTACTTTTTCTTTTATTTCAGTATTCGACTAAAAGAGTCTCGTTATTGTTTTGTGGGGATTTCAATAGTACACCCGACTGTGGTATTTATAAATTATACACAACTGGAGAAGTATCCAAGGATTGTATAGATTATCAAAGCAGTGAGTACACGTTTTACATCTATAGAATGCAAATATGACATTGGTGATGTATTGCTCATAGTAGGGATCTAAAACTTTTATAACGGCCAGGTAGATGGTAGATCCATTGCATTCATTCATTTGCAGGGATGACGGATTGATTAATTCAATGGGTAGATGAGAGTAGAATTGTTAATATGGAAGTTGGTATATCGATTTAGATTGACCTTGAACGCCATTTGTAGGTCAAAAGGATTTTCATTGTAAATATTTCATCTTAAAGTCATAGTATTTTCGTGTTTATATTCGACAGATATCAAAATTTGTGAACTTGGAATTTATTCTACATTTTCTGAAGAGAGCTCATAACTAGATGGCAATGATGAGGTATGGGGCACATGATTCCGTTTTAAGACGCATCTGATATAAATTGATACTTGAACTTAACGAGACATGTGAGCAAGACGAAATTTTAGGTTGAAAGCTGTAAAAAATACAAATTTTTTCACAGATTTCCTGTGTAATATATTTCTATTTATTTCTAGACAAAGAAGAAGCTATACAGGATGTTGAAATCAAACAGGGGTTGAAGCTCAGTAGTGCTTGTGGTACACCAGAATACACAAACTTCACAGCTGGTTTTGCTGATTGCTTGGATTACATTTATTATGACACTGATAACTTGCAGATTACGCAAATTGTGCCTCTACCTATGCACGAAGAATTGACGCAAAATGTAGCTTTGCCAAGTGTCGTGTTTCCATCCGACCATCTGGCTTTGGTCAGTGATCTTAAATGGAGACATTAATCGATTTCTTAAAAACTTCCAATAAATGTAAACGTTTTTTTTTGTTCAGTTGTTAACCTTCCTAAAAATACCTACTAATGTAAAGAGCATTCTATCCTCCGCCACTACAATGTACAATGCCGTTTTTCCAGTTCTTCCGTCCTGGGCTGCAGACTACCCAATAAATAAGTCGTCAATTGTCAGAATTCGAGTCAATACTGGGAACTATGAAGCTCGGTTCAATTTACGTAATTCGTACCGCGCCCACTTGGACATTCAGCGGCCCAAAAAACCTGTAGAGCTAAAAAATCCTCCCTCCTCATTACCAGACTATTCCGCCCACGATTCTGCGCCACTGGCGCGGGCCCCGGTTGTCTTGCACTGGCTACGACACTGTTTCGACCTGACGCATTTTTAGATCAAGTTCCAAATCAAATGTCACTGGTAGAAAACTTGTTTCTACCTCATAATGAATTAATTGTTAAATACTATTGATCTGAAGTCTGATTTTGAATATTTACCTTATTTCCTATCACAGGCAATGTACGTTCTCCTAAGTCTATAAAATCTGCTGTTTTTTTTATTGCAATATTGGTAACAATATTGGGCCACCCAAAAATTTGAAGACTGCCAGCGTGGCAACTTAACGTCAACGGTTCCGAAAAAATATCACCAAATATTTCATTACAATGATGTTCTACTACACTGTCCACTCTACAAATTTCAAAAAAATCCCTGTCATCTATCTGACTACCTTGCAAATTTCCGTAATTAATCAAATGTATTTTTGAAGTCACATTGTTAATTAATCTTGTATTTCATGGCCCTTGCTTAGTAAGCCGGGGACAAAATTCACCGACGTGGTAGCATTTCGCAAGGTACACAAAATGTGGGGGTCCAAATCTCTTTCTAGTATTATCTAAGAAAAATAAACATGCAACGACCAAAGGTGTGGAGGATATTTTTCACTTCTCGAAACTTTCAGAGGCAAAATCACATTCATGATCCATATGTCTGCCTGCCCCAGTTCATTGCTTTTACCAAACAACAAAAGCAGGATCCCTTTTAGATATGTGATGCCTCACTAGTTAGTGGAGTTGTCTGCTGTTATATATACAGCAGAACCACTGTAACTCCACCTGTTCAGATAGGTTTGTGGGTAAACCAGTTTTATTTGTCATGTTTTAGAGGAGCAGTATTTAAATATGTATTCAGTTGAGGCAGCTCTGAAATTAAAAAGATAATGGCAATTTTAGGCATTGGCTATTGAAACCTTTGCTTTATAGAGATAAAGTGCAACAAACTAAGAATAAATGTCTCCAAAACTGTGGTGATTCAAAAGATCATTGCTTCCGGTACTGTCTACAGATGTATTATATTACATTCATTGGGTGCCTTGAGGCTATCACAGTATCCTACTCTAGCTAAGTATCAGGATGATGTTTCCTTTTATGCTTCCTCAATACTGTGATCGACGTGTAACTCTTTGGACACTGATTACATATGAACTGTTTCACTCCACTATGGTTCCACAGATGATACTTCAAGTGAACGCTCTGTAGATAGGATTTTCCGCAGAATGCGCACAGGTACTTCCTTCCATTATGAGTTTTCAGATGGTACCTGTAGGTGTCGTAGGTTTTAAAACCAATGTTACAGTCTGTGCACTTGTAACGCTCAACTTCTGTGTGTAGATGTTCATGCTTCCCAAGGCTCCATGAGGTCACGAATGACTTGTCGCATCCGGGAAAGCTACACACATACCTGAAAAAATAGTTGGATATTTATGCCATACACTAAACTACCTAACATACATTTTAGAACTGATTACAGTTCTTGATAAAAGCAAAATATCACACACAAATAGTTATCAAAAGTCCATTTCACAGCAAGTGTGAATACCTGCAACAACTCTATCTCATAGTAATAACTTAAACATTCATCTATCCCATAATGACTCACCTAACATTGCTATGCCTTCTCATGTGAGCATAGTGCGTTCCTCTTTTCCCAAAGGACTCATTGCAAATGTGACATTGGTATCTGTGGAGCCGCATGCAATGCTCATAGAATTCTGCTGTGCTCATTGCTGTTGAAAGGTCACAGTGGTTACACTCAAACGTCTCATTCTTTACCTTACCATGTTTCGCGATATGGTAGAAGAATTCGTTTTCACTGAACCTATATAAAAATGTCGCTAAATCAGGGCATTTTCCAGGAAATAAAATTAAAGATAAGTCAAGGTGAGAAAAATCTAGGAAAATTATTCATGCAGACGAGACTTGAACCCGTGTATCTAGGATTTCTAACTGTGTCAACACAGAAAACTGATATTAAGGATTCCATTTTTCTTTCACTTTACTTTGCTCTCATTATCTAGATTTGTGTGGAACCTATTTTCAATGAAGACTTGTAGATATGAATATAAATTGACATTAAAATATGTGTATATGTTTAAATCTGGTAGAATAATCATTTAGTAATTACAAAACTTGAAAAAAAGAGTCGCTTAAAGCTTGGTCACTACATGTCTATTGGAATTGGTTCAAAATGGTCATTATATGGCATGGTCCTCATAGTGGGTCATAGAATGCTCCTGCCATAAGTTATTTATTCCTCACACTCACAGTGGTAACTTTTGCAAATAATGAAATTACCTCTCATCTGGACATTTGGGACAGACATACTGCTTCTGATAACGTCGTCTGAATTTGAATTTTGGAGGATTGATCAGAATGTTTTCTTCACCTTCTGCTTTTGTGCCACTATCTGCAGATATGTAGCTTATCAATTGTTGTTGAGTTGGGTTTATGAACACTGTCTCCTGTTAATAATAATTACAGTTCAACAAAAATGGTAAATCTAGTAAAAAGCAGGACCAACATATAAATAACAATACATTCATTCAATAAATAATAACTTACATCTTGATCAGTCTTAGGGTCATCTTCAGCTATTTCTGCCATAGAAGTATCCCCAATAAAGTCTTCAAGGTCTTCATAATTGCTTATAGTAACAATATCACCATTTACAGTTGCATTCACATTATACACAGTACTAATCTGCTCTCCAATATCATCAACCTCAAAGTTCTGTGATTCTTCCTGTTCATGTGCCATTATTTCAATAATCTGTATTTGCTGAAAATAGGTTGGAAATATTATGTTTCTATCTGTTCTGAGATATATATGCAACTTTTTAAATTTATCTCTGTAATTTCCTCCTCAATTCATCTATACTATTGGTTAACAAATCAAACATCATATCAACACAAAGCTAATTTTGTGTGTGATTGTTCAATTTGGAACTTGTTGTATGAAACTTATAATTTACCTGGAAAAAACCTTCTCAAAAATATATACCTGTGAACTATCAAAAAACTTCACAACTTTTCTCCTAGATTTCAACATAATATAGGACATTTATTATAAAGCTTCAACACATCATAAAGGATATATAAAACTATTACAGATCAATTGTATAGTTTATGCAGGACTGTATCCCTCTGCGAGGCAAAAAAGGGAGAAAAAACCAAGTGAAAGCCAAGCATAGCTCATTCCAGAAAAACAGAAGTGGTATGGATGAATTTCATTAAATTAACATATTATGAAATAAGCTTGGTGACCCAAATACTCAAGCTCTGGAACTTTATTTACCTCATTAGTTTGTTGTATTTCCCCATCTCCCTGTTCTTGCTCTGTAACATCATCAATTACTTTGTTTTGTTCGAGGAACTCTACCCTAGTTTCAGTTGCCAAATCACTATCTACTGCAGTGTTCTCATCATGTGAATCTTCACTGTCATAAGTCTTTGTATATTTATGATCCTCAGATAATTCTTTCTTTATCTGCTGATCTATCAACCACTCATTAGTTTCTTTGAATTGTTTTATAAAAATGTATGCTATCCTCAATGTTTTGAAGCACTGTATGCATACTGAATCAGGTAGGCCCTCAAATTCAGTGAGCTGTAAAATAAGTCAAAGATTGGTTATTGTTACTGTATCATTATTATAATAATATATGAAATAATATGAATATTTTACTTTCAAATTTCAGAAAAAATGCTCTTGAAATTATAGTAACTGCATTCAGCGTCACACCCAGAAGATATAAACTTACGTCTACTGATGTGCAGTATGTGAGCATATCTGCAATATCTGTATCCACATTTGGGATTTTGCCTCTGAGTGGATACCACCCTTCGGTCATTTCATAACAAATTCGACATCTTGCTTTTTCCATTATTTGTAGATAAGAATTTGATATTACTGCAATTACTCTATGTATCACGTAAAGTTAACATTAGTAAATAAACACAACATTCCATAATTCCAATAAATTAATGGTTAGAGGTTAAAGTAAGTGTCAAAGAAGCATAAACTTCCACCGTTTAAAGCATTCTAGCTTAGATTGTGTCATGCTCTGTGGCAAGGATGAGAATGGCATAGACGCACCAGTGTATATGTTTTGTGAGGATTATATTCTGTGATTGAGGCTTCTTTGATTCTGTGGTTGAGACATTTACCTCATATGCCTTATATATTTTGTGTTCTGTGCTTTTTACCGGCTTCCAAATTTTTACTTGAGCTAAAATTTCTACATTTTTGACGTTTAAAGCGCATATACCAGATACTCAATTGTGAAATTTTGGTATTACCGACACCAATATATTCAAAACTGGGTACTTTTTTCAAGTATTCTGAAATGGGAGAGAAATTATCAGCAGTAGAAGCAGAGCTCTACGACAGACAAATTAGGCTTTGGGGCATTGAATCACAAGAAAAGTTGAGAGCAGCTAATGTACTTTTAATTGGAGTGAGAGCTTTAGGAGCAGAAATTGCGAAGAATATATTGCTGTCTGGGATAAATTCTTTGACCATTCTAGATGATGGGATTGTTACTGAGGAAGACCAGAATAAACATTTTCTGCTGAATAAAGGCAGTGTGGGAAAAAAGATCGCCGAGGAAGTACTACTGAAAGCTCAAATGTTGAATCCGCTCGTGAAGATAGCAGCAGACACTGATGCACCAGCTTCCAAAGACCCAATCTACTTTAAAAAGTTCACGATTATTGTAGCCACAGGGATTAAGTCTGAGTTGCTGTTGAAAATTGATAAGATATGTAGGTCTGAGAAGAGTAAACTGATATTTGGCGACACTTTCGGAATGTTTGGGTATTCTGTGTCTGATTTTGAAAAACATGTTTACTATGAGGATCAAGTCCAGTTGATAGGCAAGAAGCGAAAGCATGATGGATCTGAGAAAACAACTGTGAAAGTAAAGGGTGAAATAAACTATCCTGAATTAAATAAAGTCATTATATTACCCAACACTAAACAAAGTGCAGACTCCATCAAAAAATCAAAAAAAAGGAATGAGCTATTCTATGCAATGTTGGCTCTGATTGAATTTAGAAACAGACACAATAGAAACCCCTCAATTTCAACTAAAAAAGAGGATATAAAGTCTCTAGAAGAAATCAAAAAGGAGATTTTTTCTCTATATCAAGTAGACGAATCCAAATCTAAGTTATCTAAGGAATTCTTTGATATTATCTTTGGTGAAGTCATACCAACCTGTGCAGTATTAGGAGGGGTCATTGCTCAGGAAGTCATCAAGGCTGTTTCTAATAAGGAAGTCCCAATAAATAATGTTTTTTTGTTTGATCCAGTTACATATGATGGCAAAGAAGAAACTGTTGGTGTTCAAAGTGTTTAAAATAATAAAACATAGTAATTAATTTAGTGATTAGTTATACCCTATGTTCATGTTAATTTCTTATATGTAGGCATATATTTTTTATAATTTAGCAATAAACTTACTGAATTGGAACTTTGGGCTTTGCTTCTATGGTTGATTTCATGAAACAAATATATATTTTAATGCTTTTAAGAGTTACATGTGGGTTCAAGGGTAAAACTGATTTATTATTATTTTGGCAATGCAAATGGTCAATTCAGGCACTTCAGCAAAATCAGATATTTAAGTTTAAATTAACATAACAGTTTTGGAGAAAATTAAATTTTGAAACAACAAATCAATTGTTAATTAATTTTTAGTTGTGACTGGCAATTAATAATTAAATAATTTCAATCGTGAATACTCGTGAATTAAAATCCTTAGACATTGATTGTAAACTAATAATTATTAAAATTTATTATTGCATGAAAAGTGTAGTGGCACTAATATGAAAGTTGTGTGTGTGTGATTATTTGTAAATTTTAGATTGCATTCTAAATAATACCACTCTCTTCTCAAACATGCAATCTGATAATCTGTGGTTCTGGCAATTCATTATCAAGGTAAATGAAAAATGTTGTAGAATTGCTGGTGAAGGTGTGTTGAATTCAATAAAAACAACTTTATTGCAGGCTATCTACCAAGTAGTTTCACTTTAGTTGGAGAAGTGTCTTGTTTGTTTCTGTTAATAACATATTAGAGTCCAATTTAGAATGAATATTGAAAAAATCATGTTTTTTTGTAGATGTTGCAGTTACATTTTCATTAATTTATTTCCATATCCATGTTTTGAAAATGTCTATCTGTATGATTCCTAAGCCACTTAATTTCAGAGTGTGGGTATGCAAATGGCTGCATTTCCCACTTCTGTTGTATTCATATCAAACAATAGCAATTACTTTTTTAGTTGCAAGATGCAATAATTATTAGTTCAATTGAAATTAATTCTAATTGGGTTTGAATTAATTGTAATTAGTTTTTTAATTGCAACATACAATTAATATTTCAGTTGCAATTCATTTTAACTGCAATCAATTCAATGGCAAATACTGAAGAACTGTTTCAGCCGCCGATTGCCTCAACTTTTTCCAATTATTCTGTAGACTCTGTTCTAAAAATCCAGGTTCCAGAGCAGGCCTGTACCCAGAATTCTCTTTTGGAGAGTGGTTGCAGTTTCAAATGTGATAATATGCTTTTGTACCTTGTGGAAAGATACAAATGATTAAATTTTTCGAAATATTTGAGGGGGGAACCTCTACAGTTCCTAGCTATGACTGTGCCAGAATACTGAATAAATTGTTGAAGACAAATTATCTCCAATTTATTATTCGTATAAACCGGACATATTTGAGATTACCATCTATGTCTTACCAAATAGCAGCAGTATATTTTCAGCTAAATCGAGCCTATTAGTAAAGACACAAATTAAATGGTTGATTGAGGGAAAAAAGAACAGTGTTAAGGTAGATTAATATATTTGTGATAAGAGGCACACAAGTCTCAAATCGTAACTCGCAAGGGTTACTTTTTATACGCTGTTGACTTCCTTAACTTCGCAGGGTCTTTCGCTAGCCGCGTAGTAATCTGCTCTGAATTTTCTCAGATTGTCACTGTCACTACAACTAGATTTTACCCATCTAACAAAGCACTCGGTGGCAGGAAGGTATCTCCTGGAAAGAATAAGGAGATTAAGATTAATGCTATTATTTTGGCTAATTCAACCCACATAGGTACACTTGCGTAAACAGGGTGAGGACATGGTTCAAAAATTACATTTGTAACTGAAATTATACGAATTATCATGTACCTGTCATTTAGTGCTCACAGTTATTAAAATCAATCTGGATTAAAATGATAATCGAGAAAAATACACTGATATCTAACAAATATGGAAGTCCTAGTAATTTTAACGGAAAATAGAAAATATTTTTATAATCATTATCATCTGGTATTCTTCCATTGCCCCTTCCAATACATTGGAAGAATTCCTCGAATTTGTTAAAAACAAGAAGGGAAAGGAGAAGTAGACGTGGTGGAAGAAGAAAAAACCTTTACTAATTTGTTGGTTGTGCAGAAACTTTCTAGCTTGAAGTTTTTGAGGCTGTTAAGGTGACAGGCGTTAGTCAAGAACATTTCTTGGTTCTTTCCAAGACAGAGTTGTTGGCCATGAATAATCATTCAAACGGAAATAATTACATCATGGAGACGTATTAGGGATTTTCTTACATATAGAATAAAACTGATGTAATATCCAACTAGACTACAAATAAATGTTTTGCATGACTGTAACCACATTCAATGAGCTCATTTTCTGAAATACATGAGACTAAAAATAATGCTTATATGGATTGATAAGTAACTTTTGAACTTATGGTCACTACATATTTATAGGTGTATACCCACTTGCAGAAAGATGCTCTTGATGAAGGAATGCCATCTTCGTCTTCCGTTTCTTTGGCTACTTTTTTCAAACAGTTTAAGTACTCCATTTGGGAAGAGGTTTTGATGAGACTAGGAGCACATGCGGCAAGATCCACTGGAAACGGTAAAAAATGATTGAACCATACAGCATGGAGGGTGACTATTTTTCCGAAGAACAATTTAGTTAGTAGTTTATAACTTTCAAATATGACTTTGTAAACTTCAAGGATTGTAACAGACACTCCTACAGACAGGCAGGTGACAGCAGTAATCATGCTTGGATGCCTTCAATAAAAATATTCTTTTATTTTACACGAAAGGAAAGTGGTTTTGAAGAGGTTCGAAGTTTTGAATCATGTTTCTTGTTCTCAAAATTCTGATTCTATAGCTAAGAAACACTTGCAAAGCCAATTTTGAATATTTTCTGGGGAACAAAAACTTTTGCAAATGAATATTCAATTTGTTGAAATTTGTTTTTAACGTGCAACTTTCCTTTATTTCTTTCATTTAATCATAATATATAATAAATAATTGGACACTTAGAGCATGATGAATCATGAAGTCAACCTGATAAGTTTCGGAAGTAAAATTAAATTACCTGGTTTAATATATTTTCTACTGGCCGATAATGATTGAAATGACATACGATTGATTGAAATATATTTTGAATTATATTTACTAACGTTTCAGCTGCTTCGGCAGTATTTTTCTCAGTAGGAAGCAAATAAACTAGATTTTGAAATTATAATGACATTACTCGAACCAGAGTGTGGTCCTTACAGCTTATTTGGCAGTCCTAGGTTGATAAACATATTTCAGTTAATCGTATGTGGTTTCAGTTATCGCAGGACGCGTTTCAACAGTAACATTAAATTACCTCTCATAATATCGTAGTCTTCATACATCATCGTGACAACAGACTTCATCAAATCTTGGATGAATTCGGGGAAGTATTTTCTATCATCAGGCAAGCAGTTACGTACTTTCCTCACGGCACTTTCAGTGCACGAATCAATGTGCCCCAAGAACTCGCCCTTCGGGGTGATGAACATCTTTTTGCCTTTTAGACATTGTTTTGCCTCATCTATAGTCTCCTGCGACACACACGTACATTAAAAGTGGGGGTCAGACACTATACCAAACGCTTTTTTTAAATTTCTAGATAAATAATTCATTCCAATTTTTCATCTTTTTGTATTGGAAACTGTAGTCTGGATTATTACTAGTGTATGTATATTTCAATTAAACATTCGTATATGACTATAATATTTGTACAAAATGTCATGTCAGAACTTACATCCAAATCATCACCATTTTGATGTCCATTTTCCACACATTCTTTCACCACAGTATTCTTCACCTTTTCGAACATTATAGAGCCTAAACCCTCCATTGCACTTCTTACAGATCTTTTCAATGCTGAAAAATACAAATACCTCATATAAAGCTGAAACATCGGAAGGTGATTATTGAAGAACGAAAAACTGTAAAAGTGGTAAGGTAACGTCATATATTATTATATTTCTTCTAGTTACATACTTTTACTGCCCACGCGAGTGAAGTAAAGATATTACGAAAATAAGTTGATGTTCTTTGGATGCGCTCCGTCCGTAGTGCGAGATTATTGTTGGACTCTCATACAAAAAGTTGCGATTTAATGAAAATCCCAACGAAATACCGTTGTTTTTTAGTTTTTTCTGAATTTTCCAATTGATTTTCCCATGTATAAACCAATTTTTCAATAAACAGCACCATTGTCGATTACGCGTTAAAAGTATTTGTAATGATTGATTACTCAAAATGAAATGAACATCATTTTGAATGAGGTAGCAGGCTATTTGATTTGTGACAGAAACAGAGTTAAATGTAAATCGTTTTTTAGAAACTCTGCTTTTCTATCGGTCTGTATGTCAGATGCCGTTTTTGTCACCGCGCATTCTCAATTATTATGGTCGTTCCGGTTTTGATGACAATTGGGGATACATTATGCCGTGCGCAAAGAACAGTCAATTATTTGGACGTTATATAATATTCCTGAAAGGCTGACTGGTAACAAAATGACAGAAGATGAAACCAAAATGTTAGAATAAAAACGCAAATGTTACAACATGCTAATGGAAATTCTGCCAATAAATAACAACTCGATGAAACTTTTCGTGGTTAAAAATATAGATAGCAACGATATCCTTATAATAGCGTATTTGTACTTCAATCAAACGACTATGGTCAATTAAGTAACGAAACCTCCGAAGAAACAGATTATATTATTAATTCAATTCGCCGTTAATAATCATCACGTGATTGAGTCAGCTACGTCACAAATATGAATTTTTCAGAAATTTGGAATGTTGGATTATATCGTTACATAAGAAGGGAAACAAGTCTATTTTGTTCACATTTCCGTCAAAAATGATTTCCATAGGAAAAAAGTTTGTGTCACAGATTTATTTCCGCCACCGCCAGTGAACTGTTTTCTGCTCCAGGCGCACAAATAACTATTTTAATGAGAAAATGGAGGAAGATAAACTCATCAAACTAGGAGAGATTCCTTGATGTAGAATTCATTGAAACAATGTCTGATTCACAAACTGCATTCATTAATATTATTATTAGCTTAGAAAATCCCAGGCTTATTAGATATGTATGTTATTGTATTGAAACTGATGTTTATAGTACATGTATTGAAAATATAAGTTGTTGGTATGCAATTACTGATATAATTATAATATCGTAAAAACCCGACCTCTTTAGAAAACTCGTGTTCTAAATATATTCTTCACTAATTCAATTAAACCCTGAATTTTCACTACAATAAATGATCAAGTAATCTATAAAACATGAATTGAGTACATTATAGTCGTTTGAATATAATTTTTTAAAAGTAATTATATAACGTGGCTGATGAGCAATTCATATTTCATCATTAGAACATCGTTTTCAAACTTTGAGATGAGAAGGTTCCGTTTGGAAACATCTAATATTTAGTGAAGAATCAATGACTGTAAGGTCAAGTTCATGTTTTATTAAAGTCTTTTAAGCATTGTATATAACTGATGTCGGTTTAAATTTTTTAAACTTAAACGTAGTGAGAAGATATTCAATTTTGTTTGCCGAAAATCCAAGGAAATTCAAAACTTTCCATTATAACTATTGAAATAGCTCACGAAATATATATAAGTTGAATTTCTCGTTTTTACTAACAGAAGACTGATTTGATGAAATGTTTTGACACGCCAACCATTTCGCGGACCAGAGGTCTTTGAAAGCACCAAACTGCTCTTTGATGACATATTAGCGATTTCAATGTTTCTAGGAACGGTCGGTGTCGGTAGTATGATGTTCAGACAAGAAATGATTTTGTTGCAGTGGTTCAACTTATGTTATTTCATAAGCTTTGCTAATAGGCACTATTACTTACGTGGAAGCTGCTGCTGTTCTGCATCTATCTGAGAAAGCCCTGCAAGAATTGCAAAAATGAAACCATTAGCTTTATCAAGTTGCCCAATATCTAGCATATATGCAAAAAAGCCCTGCCAGTAGTTCTGATAGTAGCTGATCTCTGTATTAACAAATATATCAGTGACGTTAATGGATTTTTAGGAAGGAGGTGGGGATGAATTTCTCTTACAGTTATATATTAGACTATCGCATTTATCATCTATGCAGTATAAAGTCATAATCGAAATATGCTCATATACTTAACATTTATGTATACATTATTGCAAAAATCTGTTCATCATCAAAGGAGGATTTAATTTCAGAGAGGGTCGAATTGCGAAAGGCACGCCATTCTGGCCTTACTGATGATATTTAAAATATAATGAAATCCTTCATATATTTTTGTTGTAATATTCGAGTGTTTCACTTCTTATAAAATACATCCCATGTCAATAGAATATTGAAGAGCAGTTACATTATGCTACCTCCACACCCTATTGAAAACAGCAGTTGCAGAGCTTTGCGTATTTTCTACCGCTCACACTCACTGCAGTATATCAAAATCGTAGCTCAAAGCTTCACATCGACACAAAAAATGTATGAAAGTCACATCTTCAGTAATACTTTAAGTAATCATAACATGATAACATTGTGTCAGAACGACATATAATGCACCCCCATTATATGCAGGTGGCATCTAACAATGTTGTGGTCAGCTATGAGTTCTATTAACACTCCCAAGTGTCTCATATTAAGAGGCAAAATCTCTTTTCCTCAATACAAGATACGCACGATATAATAGCGTAGATCTCCGCTAGAAGAACCGTACTGTAGGGAAACTGACAATCTTGTAGTAAGTCCGAAAACCTCGGCACCCAAGCCCCCCGCGGCTAGGGAGCCATCTGAGTAGAAGAACTGCCTTCCTCCCTCGGTGATCTGCTGGCCCTCTTGACCTTCAATTCCTCTTTGTTGGAGAATCCACCGTAAATTTTCAGTCAAAGCAGTATTTGGGAGTCACTAAATCACTCCTCACACTTAGGACGCAATTGTCTTTTTGCGTTTCTGCCAAGATGGCAGTATGTTCCTTACTCGGGTTTATAAAGGCCCAACTTTAATTACTCCAATTTCAACACCCGCTCTCCCAATTGGACAGTAGTCTCCTTACTGTATTGTGTATCTAAATCTACTTAGCAACCCCACACTGTGGTGTGAAATGGGAATTTAAAAGGCAAAAAACGAATTTAAAGACAATATTCATGTACTAAACGTTAAAAAGGTAGAGCCTAATGACATGGTTTTCGAGAGCATGTGAAAGTCGGCTGTTTAGGAGGGTCTAGTATGTTGGATTGATCATTCCATTTTTTTAAGTATTAACCCTGACTTCGGATTCATCCACCCTGAAAATCTATGAGTACAGAATTTCAATGATTGGATCTCACTTCATCTAACTTGGAACAACCATTTTATTTATGAAGTATAGAGCATTTATTTCTTTTTAAATTCAATTTCAAAAGAGCAACAGTTCCAATAATCGCTACAGATTTATTTCTTACCACATAACATTTACAACGTCAACATACTTGATAACTTTCATTCTAGAGAATAGTTTTGAAATGATGTTGATATTAAAAGTTTAAACAGCTTGGTTTTTCTTTCTCAAATGAATAGAATGAACATTTAAAAGGTTTCGCTAATATGTGATTGAATTAGACAGACTAGGAGAAAGACAATCGTGCATACCTGCTATTAAGAGACATACGGTAAACATCCAGATACCACGCGCCATTTTGTATCGTATCAAAGCTTTTTCCCACACAACAATTTCCGCACACTGCTACCGAGTAAACAGATAGATGTTCGTTATATAGTTAATCCTTGGTTGACCTCTTCGAATGATAGACACGACTCATTTGGATTTATTGTGATTATGGCGCAGTTATATATCGCCTATATTATCTCCATTTTCGTATAATGTGTGGTTCTAGACAACCGCGTGATTTAAATACAAACAGTGTTTATTATAAGAATCAATTTTGTTCTTTGGGAGCGATATAGGTACAGAATTGTTTCAACTATGAGCAGTTGATGGTTTGGCTGCCCGCAATGATGAGTATTCGAAAAAGTGGCAAAATAAAAATAATATGCTGGCACTTATTATTATTTTTATTTGCTTTGTTTGGCAAAATAGTTGACTAATATTGGTTTCAATAAGCGGCCAGCATAAATTGAGACATATTTTACATTAATTCACAAATGTTTGTTATTCAGAAAGTAATCTAGGACACCTCATGGAAGACTGTGTGTACTATTACTATTGATGTCATAGGAGCGAAAATAGTAAAAAAGTAAAGTAAGTTTTAAAAATGCTGTAGAGAATCGGATGTTAGTGGATGTTGACTGTGTACAAAACAAGTATTAAGATTAAAAAATATTTTAACCTATTTGGTGGTATGTTTCGTCCAATATATTTACTTGTTATTAATATTCATTACAGCTGTTTTGTCCAGTTCGTATCAGGAAACGTAAACATCAACCCGACGAAAACAAATACAAGACGTCCGTCTAGTTTGCTGCTTTGATGTGCCCTGATGAACCGATAACGTCGCGGTAACGCGAGTTTGTTATTCGCCCTAATAATATCTGCCAAATAGATAAAAATATCCCAGTTTTCTGTTACGCCATATACGAATGGTGATTGTATGTCAGATATCCGAATATGCCAGGCGTAGTGCCGCTGAGATTAAAAAAATTTGACTGATTTTAATTTTTCAAATACATTCTAAAGTTTGAGCGCCATTTTATTGGTAATTAAATTTTCACGAGCCTAGGATCTTTAGTTTAGACCTTGATTATTTTAGAATATTACCAACTTTTATAGGTCCGGAAAGCAAACATTTTTGGTCACATAGACAACATACAGCCCAAAATAGATACCAGCTATACCACCATTAAGTGCTATTTACAATCTCGTCTTAAGTAGGTTGATTCTGTAAGTCACTCGAATTGATATGTCTAATCGCTTTGAATGCATACAACAGATTCTAGGGAGCAGAAATATGGTGCAAGCCTTGGAACTTAGTGGACTAACTGGTTATGGTTCACATTATCTCCAGATTTGTAAAATGTGTTATTCTAAGTAACTACATTTTACGCATATATTTATAAACAACTAGACAAGGCAAGACGGTTGAAATATGTCGGTAAATCCCAATCTGTAGTTAATAATTAGAAGCCAAGCAGCAGCTACGGGTCAAGCGTAATTAAATATTAGATAATAGAACATAAAACAGATCAGGCTGAAGTAATATATCTGAAAACATGTTACGCGTGATATAAGCTTGGCAGTACAATCTGCAATGAATTATACTCTATCTAGGTACTAACTAAAGATGAAAATTTTGATCCCTACAAGTAAAATCTTTCCCAACGTTAAAACATGATTGGAAATTTCACACACAGAATATCCGTACCCAAATTCAAAAATATCGGAGTAAAGGTTACTGAGATTGCGCGCTGATAGACAGATTTACAAATAAATAAATAGGCAGGGCTTAGAAATGAATAAAAAAATATTTAGGCTCGTACGAAGTCATTTGCTGTTTCAAAAAAAGCTAATAAAGAAGTTCGATGGATTTGGTTTGAGACCCCCTCACAAAAGTGAAATTAGAAAATAAACTATTTTTACCTCGCGGACATTTGATAGCAATGTTAATTTCATTGAAATGTTGTTCAGTTTAATTTTTGTCATTTTGTACTCTAGTCAGCAGGAAACCGCTGTTCAGTATAGTCACATGTGATTTCAACGGTGTGGATAAATCATATGAATGAATTAATATGAATCATTTAATGATGGTTTATTAGACATTACTACTTCTGAGGATCTAATGCGTATCTTCTGGTGTACCGGAAACAATCAAGTTCAAGTTTCCTTTCATTATATGTCATGTTAATGTCAGGATTAAAGGAAATGTGTCATACGCCGTTAGGAAAGGTTAATGCTGACATACTGGTACAAGTATAAATTCTTCGTTACAAATCCCACTGAATGGTCTATTCCATGTGAAATTCCGACAATTCCACAAGTCGTTCCCTGTAGATACATTGATCTGAACTAATATGCTAAAATCTAGTTATGGATTACGTGTTCTTGGCCTATGCAAATTATGAGCAGGTACGGATTTGTAAATTTGCTCGTGTCAAGCGATGAAACGAGAATTTATATTTTGTTATTCCTTAGACGATTAACAATAAGTTTGTTCCAACAAAATTTCAGAACGGTTCAGGGAGTCTGCGAAGAACTATTCTAGTATTCTAAACAATTAAAATTCAAAATTCAGAACCTTCAATTATTTGTTCCATCAACGAATGATGTTCATGTCATACTGAATCAGAACTGTTTTTACAGTTCTAAGATTTGGTCGGAAATCTTAATTCTGAATCATCTTGACAAGTTACTTAACTGGTTACTTTTATGTTTTTATTACAAATAATAAAAATCCAGATAAATTTCCAGTTTTGAGGAATTTAATGCAAAAATGATGGTGAACGACATTGGTGGAATAAGACAAGAAAAACATGCTTCCCATACGAATATATGATATAGTTATATGACTCAACTTACATTTATTTCCTTACTTTGTGAGCTTATTAGAAAAACAAGTTGAGTTCAGAGCTCCAAAAGTTCTCTGTTTGAACCAACCTTTTTATGTTTTCGCCCCATATTTTTGTTTTTTGCTATCTATATTAAGTTTCTACAGAAGCGATGACAAGCGATGGTATATGGGAAGTTTAATATTTTCGCTGGATTCTTTGGCTGGAAAGGGAAAGGGAGATTTTATCACTGAAATTGTGAGTTTTGAGTTATTTTGAACTGTCGGCTTTTCAACTTTCCCCATAGCACAAATATCGAGAAATAGAATTACAAAGTCTGACTTCAGAAATATTTCAAGCTGTTCAGTCAATATCTTCCTGCCACAAATTCCACCATCTTCCAAAAGTATTTAAATATATCAGGTACCGTTCAAACACCTAAAACAAAATTCGCTTATTTATTTTGTATTTTTCGTTATAAAATAATAAACTGATATTTTTCTCGCCACTGCTTATTGGCATGAGAGCAGTACTTCAGGCCAGATATTCCTTGTTAAAAAATATAAATATAGATTCAATTGAAACGTTATTTATTGGGAATAATTTCTGCGCTTCTATAAATCTGTCAGATAAATCAGATGAATTCATTGAGAATATTTATAATGTATGACTATTGTTTGAATCAATTATTTATAATTATTAAAGTATAAGTATTTATTTTGAAAATATAGTTTACAGCTCTGAGAAGCTAAATTAATATGTTCTACTATCCTAGACCTTCCCAGTAGACAGTGAAGGTTAACATGTTACAATGATCACCTACATGAATATTCCTGATGTATTTAATAACGGTCACACTTGATATAATTGGTAATTTTTCGGAAAACTGACTGCAGGACTCGATAAGCGATGTAAGTAGCATATGATAGGTACAGAGTTCAAATTTAATTTCAACTTAAATATTAGGTCCGTTCCAACAGAGTTCTCTGGAGTCCACAACCTTGTTCAGTATGTAATTCCCAAGATAATATCGAAATCAATACAGCAGTTACTGAAACTACATGTTGACTGCAACACCAAACGATAGAGGATACATATGCTAAAGGAAATTATTAGAGAATCGCCATGTAGGAAAGGTGTCTAAGGTCCGAACTCTGATGGGCACCGACATGTTTTGTATCACACACGACACAACAGCGCGGTTTTAAATCCGTCCCTGTGAAAAATCAGAGTCGCATAACCTCGATCCACCCCTCAGTAGAGGGGATAAACCTCTCCCCATTGGCCTAAGATTGCGTTTACTCTTTCTCGGTTATCGCGGATTTATTTAAATTTAGTCGTAAGGAGAGAGGTGAATTTTGTACAATACATCCAACACAGCCGTCGAGAAGCACGAAAGTCTTTCTGCAATGATCGATACGACTGGAGGGACGCGATTTCAGTGCCGCGATTGTTTCAACTAAGATGAATTTTGATGTGAACGTATTCACTTGTTTTCTTTTGAGTTTCCGGTAATTTCACAAAATGTCGCAACCGGGTAAGAAGGGTGGGGGAAAAGGCGCGAAGGATAAGACTGACGATAAAGAAAAAGGAGGTTAGTTCATGATAAGAAGCACTGGACATATAAAAAGCACGAATAATTGATACATTTGCACAACAGCAAAATTTGCACAACATGTGGAATTGCTTGAGTTTTATTATTCAAATAATTTGATCGAAATATGCTGAATTACAAACAAAAGGTAGATTGTAGCTGTTTGCCATTAATTCGTTTAAAATTATATTGAAGAAAACTCTGTCTTACCAAAAAAAAAACTGCAAGTGTCATGGATAAGAACTGATACAAAATGCAATATTACAGGTCGTACCATCAAAAGTTGGATACTGATTTTTGAATCTCAACCAAAACTCGGATGAATCTGAATTATAAATAAAAATTCCATTTTCAAGCTTTCATTTAGGACAACTATTTTTAATGCTTTTTGAATATGGAATGCTCTGCAAAATAAATAGGTTTCGTATCCGAGTTGTTCTATGTTATCAATAAGATCACCACCACATTTATTCCATATTCAGTCACTAAATTTTATATATCAGGAAGTAGGTTTTTAGTCGAGACAATATCAAAATTATATAGACAATGGAAGTCCTAAACAGAACATTTGAAGCAACTACGTTGTCTACAAATTTAACAACGTTAGAAAGCCTATCACGATTCTAAGCTCTGCGAGAGGATAAACCTCTATTCACATTGACCTGAAAACGCTGTAGGTAATCATACTTTGAGGACAAACTCCTCTAACTCCCCTACCAGTTTCCATACCTTCAAGGTTCTTCAAAAGAAAGACATCTGGAAGAGGTCAGGATACGTCCGTGAGGTCCTCTAGTGTTTGCTGTATTGGTGTTGTTTAGCGAGAGTTTCCAGACTGTAGAGGTGCAACGTCAGGAGCACTCTGGAAGATTTAGGAAGTGCTTCGGAGCGCATCCTCACACATGAGAGTAGTACTCCAGCAATGTGCTGTTCTGGGCCTTGTAGAGTAGCAGAATCTGTTCTGGAGAACACAATTTTCTGGTGCGAAAGTGAACCTACAGCTTCTGGGAAGCCAACCTAGCGAGGCCGGTAACATGATCATGACGTGACATGTTATTGTTGATTTTAATTGCCAGAAGCTTGATTCAAGTATCCCTCCAACGGAAAACCAGTATGTGAATTCATTCCCAGGGTTGTCTGGGTCTTCTGCACGTTAAACTGAACTTTATTTGTAGATATCCATTTCACAATTCTCCCAATGTCTTCATTAAGCTGCAGTAAATGCTGCTCTTGCCGAAGTAAGGCCTCTCAGGATGGTAGTGGTTTGCTCGGTTCCTTGCAGGAAATAAGGGAATCTGCGATGCTGAAGATAGGATGAGATGTTATTTTCAACAGTTCGTTGATATACAGCAAAATGAGCATTTGAGAACGTACAGATCGCTGAGAAATATCCGAAGATATCGGAAGCTTATCCATCGACCACCACTAATAAGTAACCATCCCTCGCTTATAGGCAGCAAGCTTGATCAGAAGTCTCTCATGACACGCCCTACCAAAAGCTTTAGATATATCGAGCGCGTCGACTTGAGACTCTCTATGGAGCTCATTTGCTCTGCTCCAGATATGTGTTATCTGAGCCAGAAGATATCCTGTGGATCTATGATCGCGGAAACCATATTTGCGATCGTTGATGGTATTGTCCACGTACTTGAGAAGCTCCACGTTAATGACAGTCCCTATAAACTAGTACATGATGTAGAGTCACAGGTCTGTAGTTCCTGGGTATATTTTTGTTGCCCTTCCTGGGTAGAGATTTCACTCGATTACACAGTAGGTAGTGGATGACGTGGTTCCTTGAAAGTTCATTGTAGAATTCTCAGCAAGAAATTGCTCCAAGCTGTCAGTCCCACTCTACGAAGCGGATGCGACAGTTGTGGGATATTAGCGGAGTTTGTCTTTTCTAGTTGTGCTTCTCTTTTAGTTATCGATTACCCGTTTACAGTGGCTTCTGGTTTCGAGAACACTGCGCTGACTTTCAGTGGTAAGATTTTCCCTCCATTCCCTGTACATTTGGTTTTTCGCCATTACTGTATCCCTGCAGCTCTCGTTGAACCAAGGTTTTTTGGGAGACGTTTATCATAAACTGTTCAAAAAATCGAGTTAAGATTTTTTGCGATTCCGATATTTCCCTTGCTTTTGCGTGGGAAGTAGAAGTATGGTAAAAATAGTTTACCTACGAAAATTTTACTACGCACGCGATACATGAGGAAATATCATAGAGGGATGCATACACGTGACCTCGATTCATCGAAGGGTGGAGATTCCGATCGTCTATCACATTAAAATTAGGATTAATAGAGGTATGATCTGGATTCCCGACTCTCCCAGCGATTAAGGGGTGTTGCCGCACCGGACAACGCTCAGCTAATTTCGAAAATGCACATCTGCCAAGGGTGCGCTTATGCTCCGATATTATTTATAGGTGATTACCACAATTCAGACCCGTTTTCCAGTATACCACGCCAGAAATAGGGCATAACCTTTTATGGAGAACAACGATTTTCATCAACTGCTTACCACTCACTAATTGAGGTACTGAGAGAAATATGCCAATGTCGATGAAAGTAATCTCTAATTAGACGAAACTGTGGATTATATCCAAAAGATGCATACCTTTTAAACCCCTCCCAAAGGCAGAAATCCGATCACGCTCCAGAAGCGCCGTGAGAGAGAAATTTACTCCATAACGCTGAGGGTCTCTAAAAGAATGACATTTGGAATTAACTCGTTCGAGGTGTTAGATCTTTGCCTCAACCAATTTGTGCCATCAGATTCCTTTAGTATTTGTTTCACTGATGACTCTTGGTGTTATTGGAGATAGCTCGGGTGAATAGCTACCATGGTAAGATCCAGAGAATAGGCAAAGATCAACCACTTTTTTGTCTAACAAGCCTGTTCCAATAGTAATTGTTTTGGAGAATCTCACTACCTCAGCATTGTAGTATGCGCTGTTGAGGAGTTTGTTGTTGTTTCACTTACAGCGTTTTGAGGCCAATATGAATAGACATTTATCTTCTCGTAGCGCTTGTGGAGCACGTTTGTTTTCTGCATTTGGGAGATATCTATAAAAAATTACCTCGAGAATGTATGATCTTCATTCAAGTTTGTGTGTTTATATTTGGTGATACATGCCTCTATAGCCGGGCTATATCGAATTATAATAAATGGAAACTATTTTCTATCTATTATGCTCAGTGCCGGAACTAGGAATCAGCTATATGTTTATAGGAATTGGTGGTCAATATGAAAAGATGTCTCCGTTCAGTCTTTTTATGGAATTATCAAAAACTGGAGTATGAGGCCAACTAAACATAAATTGGAAAATCCATAAATATGTCAGTGGATGTAAATCTCATCATGAAATGGAATTTTATGCTTTTGGCACCGCTTGTCGCATGATTGAGATCATTATTCGAATGCGGCTCTGGTCTAAAGAAAGATTAAATCACTGGCTGTATAAAGAGCAAGATGTAGCGATAAATGGAATAGCTACTAAATAGTAGGATTTCTTGCTTATGCAAATTGGCAGAGCACTGGAAATACTATTTTGCTAACATCGAGTTGCTTTTGTGCGTTTCAAAACGTTTCGATTGTTGTGGTATGCTCAATCGTCTTCAGGTGAAAGAATCGAACGTTTCCTCTTCTGCTGTTCTCGCAAATATTTTCTCCCCGTCATTGCGCTTCACCCTGTCCGATATCAGACTGGTAAATGGTGCGGCAGTGCGGCCGATCATGGTGACTCACACTCCAAAATGAGAGAAAACGAAACATGCAAACGTCCCTTGTTAAAAGATTTCGTAAGGGACATCTGTTAACGCATCAAAGCAGTCCAGGTGTTAGGACCTTTGATTTAAGTTGCTAATGGACATCCCCATAGAGGGCGACACTTGGAGATGAACTGCTTAAATCAGAAAAGACATTTGGTTTTTCACCTGAAAACGATTGAAGACACATCAATCGAAACGATGTGAAACGCAAAATTCTCAAGACAATGGAAGTCCAAAGCAGTGTTGTTGGAGCATCTACATTGTCTACAAATTTCGAATTACTAAAGATGAGATTACTACTTGAGTGTGTTAACTAATTTTCGCAGTGGATCTCTGGCATTTATGCCTCGTCGATGTTGTTGTTGAGGTTTATAATGAAAAACAAGAAGAAGGACCTAATTAAAACAAAGCTATTGTCAAATCACACAGAAATAACTTCAGTTATAGTAAAGCTTTATCAAACAAAGTTGCTCTCAATCCGTATGATTATTGAAAAATATGATAATGCAAAAAGCTAACAGCGTTTTTTATGTCAACGCATTTAAATTGACTGGCGATATATTTGTACATGCATAGATTACATATTAAAACAACGGTTCATCAGAACTCAGTAATTGTGAAATTTAATTTATATGCAAACGAATATCACATATATTCACGTGGCTGGTGTTATGTGAAAATGTTGAGGTTTAAAAAATTAAGGCTCTCGCAGACTGAGCGGATGATTCGCAACCGTAGCGGAATTGCCGCTGTAGTGAAGATTTTGGGTCAACTGCACAAGCGCCTCAGACTAACGCGTCATAACGTGTAGTGTTTCGGAAAAACATATTTTATTATTAAACACAACTTACGATTTATATATCTAGATATGGAGAAACCTACCTCTACGTACACTAGAAATGGAGAGAAATACCAAATAAGTATTGTTTTAAAGGCTGCAGCTAGAGTAATTTTAGAGACCCAATTAACTTTTATGGAAGGAAATGAGTTCATGCAATATATCAAGAAGGATATAAACATGTAGAATTTCATACGCTGATGCCAGTAGGACAATGATAAGTTTTATATACCAGAAAAGTGGAGTATATTTTACAGCCCAACTTATATCCACATCTTTTTTTACGGAAGGAAAACAGTGGCACAAATTTTTTTTAAGTATCCAGTCCAATTTAAGTTTATATTATTTTGTATGCAAATGCACACAATATGATGAAAATATAGTGGTACTTCCATATAACTATGACAACAGGCAAACTGGTTCAATAATAATAATAATAATAATAATAATAATAATAATAATAATAATAATAATAATAATAATAATAATAATAATAATAATAATAATAATAATAATAATAATAATAATAATAATAATAATAATAATAATAATAATAATAATAATAATAATAATAATAATAATAATAATAATAATAATAATAATAATAATAATAATAATAATAATAATAATAATAATAATAATAATAATAATAATAATAATAATAATAATAATAATAATAATAATAATAATAATAATAATAATAATAATAATAATAATAATAATAATAATAATAATAATAATAATAATAATAATAATAATAATAATAATATTAATAATAATAATAATAATACTTTCTTTATTTTCCCTTTGTCAGTACACTGCTGGTGGAAAAGAAAAATAATAGAATCCTCACATTCAGTCAAAATAAATACTAGCAAAGAGAAAACCCCAAGGGGGAGTTCACGCAAAGTGTTCTTCCACTCAACCCTTGTATGTGTTATCATTTGTACCATAAAAAAAGTAAACTGAAACTATTCTAAAATAAGAAGCACAACAAAACATGCATGGGGGTCACCTTTTGAGTCCAATCAACAGCTATTATACTGCTGTTTAGTTTTTAGAAAAATATTGATCACGAACATATGTTTTGAATCTATGAGCACTATAACATTTACAATGAGAAGGTATGGAATTATATAGCCTATAGACATTGAACGTAAAACTTCTCTCAAATAGTGTAGTTTTATGTGGTGGAGCAGTGATAGACAATTTATTTCTAGTATCGACACTGTGTATATCTGTTCTAAATAATATTTTACTATACAAATAAGGAGAGTGTTTATGTACAATTATTTTATGGAATAGGCATAAAGCGTGGACGTCAAACCTGTCTTCCATATTCAACCAATTTAATTCTTTTAATTTGTGTGACACCCGATCAAACTTCCGGATTCCATATATAAATCATCGATAATATTTTTTTTTAGAAAACCCTTGTAATTCTCATACCCAATAATATTGATCATTTCCTACAAGTGGAATTAACTCCTCTTGGTCTGCTGTATTAAATTTAGAGCTACAGCGTCCAGTGAGATAGATGTCGTCGTAAGATGTACGAGGACAAATTCACTTAAGTCTGAACAAGAACGTTTGTAACATGAGCAACATTGTATGATCTACCTCCGCGAATTAATCGTAAACTCAGCGAACTATTCGCTACAGTCTGAGAGAGCTTTTAAATTAAGGTAGATATATAATGTTGCTGTGTAGTACTCTAATAGTCGGAATAACGCCGCGGTCGAATGACTGCCACGTGTAACAAAATGCAGAGCTTGTTTTCGATATTTATGAGTTGATATTTACAACAACAAACATTATACTGCTCTTGCATAATATTTTGACAGGGTATTGTTTCGTATTTGCACTAAGCGGTGAATAAAGTATGCGTTTCTGCTTTGATATCTGAGAAGCGCCGTGGTTTTCTTTTTGATTTATTTTGCTTGCCTTACTTCATTTATAATTTTCAAGCAAGGAATTCTATGTTGTCAGCGGATATCAAATAATGGTAGCGTCTAAACAAATGTGACTGATATAACTTCACTTGGATTTCATAAGGTATACTGGCTCCGGCTAGGGGTCAGCAGGCCTAGCATTAAAAAATGGGTTCCATGAGTTGGAAAGAAGTATAAGAGAGTTAAAAGCATTCTATTATAGTTATTGTAACAAGAGTATATGCAGAAAAAAGTTGACTTATTATATGTTTACATGATGTATAACAACCGCGTACTTTGAGAAAAGCTGTCGAGGCAGCCGAAGCGTCATGAAGATTGTCGTATGTATGTTGCTACAACTGGCGGCCAGCGAAAAGTGTAGCGAATAAAGGCATTCATGACACAATTGCATCAAATAAGTTAGATTTACATGTACTGTTAGCTGTGATGAAGAAAGACATTTACAGTACTACTTCTGACTCAACATCACACAATGTCATCAACCTTACATATGCTTAGGGGATGGCCTAGCAATTTATTAAGTACCTCGAATTTCCAGATAGTCTGAATAGATGAATAGATGAATAGATGAATAGATGAATAGATGAATAGATGAATAGATGAATAGATGAATAGATGAATAGATGAATAGATGAATAGATGAATAGATGAATAGATGAATAGATGAATAGATGAATAGATGAATAGATGAATAGATGAATAGATGAATAGATGAATAGATGAATAGATGAATAGATGAATAGATGAATAGATGAATAGATGAATAGATGAATAGATGAATAGATGAATAGATGAATAGATGAATAGATGAATAGATGAATAGATGAATAGATGAAAAGATGAATAGATGAATAGATGAATAGATGAATAGATGAATAGATGAATAGATGAATAGATGAATAGATGAATAGATGAATAGATGAATAGATGAATAGATGAATAGATGAATAGATGAATAGATGAATAGATGAATAGATGAATAGATGAATAGATGAATAGATGAATAGATGAATAGATGAATAGATGAATAGATGAATAGATGAATAGATGAATAGATGAATAGATGAATAGATGAATAGATGAATAGATGAATAGATGAATAGATGAATAGATGAATAGATGAATAGATGAATAGATGAATAGATGAATAGATGAATAGATGAATAGATGAATAGATGAATAGATGAATAGATGAATAGATGAATAGATGAATAGATGAATAGATGAATAGATGAATAGATGAATAGATGAATAGATGAATAGATGAATAGATGAATAGATGAATAGATGAATAGATGAATAGATGAATAGATGAATAGATGAATAGATGAATAGATGAATAGATGAATAGATGAATAGATGAATAAACGAATAGATGAATAGATGAATAAACGAATAAACGATTAAATGAATGAATTGATGAATGAATAACTGGATGAATGAATAAATGATCAAATGAATAAATGAATTAATGACAATTCATTAATTCAACAAATCGACGAGGAATTAAGTCTTACGTAGTATATGGTACTATGATGATACAATCTTTCTTCGTACCCCTTCAATAAATATATATTTTTTAGGAGGTAAAGACCGGTCAAATGGCACCAACGGTACCACGGGATTGAGCGGCGGTGACGATACAGCAGACACCAGTGGCAACGCGGCTGGGGATGAATCCTCGGGAGCTTCGTCGAAGCCTCAAAGTGCGGGGGCGACTGCCAGGGATGCAGCACAGCGCCTGCTCACTATGTGCCAGAAAGGGGAGTGGGCGCCTGTCGATCAAATTCTCAAGGCCATGGAGAAGGCGGTGGCTCAGGCAGGAGAGGATGCCAATACTCATCCACTAGCTGGAGTTTCGGATCCGGTAAGGGATCGTTTGTAAGATTATGTAAACGATGTCAAGAAAATGAAATTCTCAACAGTATATACGTGAATATTGGCGCTCATTGTCATTGTTACCAAGTCAAATAGTCCAGCTCATAGTCGCGATGATAAAATTGTTACTATTGTACCCTACTTGAGATAGCTATAATCTGTTCGTTTTCTAGTGTCAGGCCGCCGAGTTATACTGACGAGTTCAAACTCATGATGGAATGTGCATGTCTATAACTGGCTACATTTGTAGTCGAGTCTATACACAAAGGGTTAATTATAACAATCATCGCTTTTATTATCGAATACATACAAAGTAAATGAAATGACTGTAAGCAAAATTAAGCAGTTTGGCAACAATAGAACTCGTCGCTATATTTTTCCACATTTATTCAGAAAGTCTCAATATTTTTACTTCCCGATTCTCGAGTTTTATAGCTAATTTTTCACGTATACATCCAGAAAATCCATGTCACTCATGGCGGGTTTAACCTTGAACGTCGCTTAGTGTTAAGCAATCTTTATATACATATTTTCAGTTGCACCATTGATAAGGGGAAATTATTGTGCATGTACGCTTTCCTTAACTAAACAAAAACCATTTCAAAGTAGACTAAACCACTTTTTGAGGTTTTTTTCAAGTTTTTTGTTAATATCTACTTTCTGGAAATGGACTATCTGAAATGATGATGATGACCCTCATATTTTGGAGGGTAATTTAGAATCAAGCATTGTATTGGAACAACTACGAAACCTTTTTAGTTAGTCAAATTAACCCAAATAGATCGATACCTGCTTTCTGGACACAAAAAGTTGAATTTATTAGTTACCTGCATACAAGCTTATTTTTGTCCTTTGTGGACGTTACATCAGGTTCTTTATTCTCTATTATATTTTTTAACTATTTACTATTTACATTAACAATATGGTTTCGAAATTGACCAATATTTCTGTCAAAAAAGCAAATAGTAAGGTTGTGTGTTAGTAACTTTTTGGCAAGTGACAGCAACAATACGAAATAAACAGTCGACTTAGATGGGAGGATTCCTAAAAAAGTATAAAACAAGGGCTGAATAGATATGACACCGGATGTTAGTGGAATGGTTAATCACAAAAAGAAAATGAGAGAACAAAGAACTACAAAGGTACGATCATGCCAGAAAACAGGTGGCCAAAGAAAATATATGAGAACCCCCAGGTAAAGGGAGCTTTAAGAGGGGAAACATATAGTGCACATGAGATGATAGATGCCTCAGAATAGGTGACTGGGAAGTAAGAGAGTTGTGGAAAGTGATGGGAAAGTGCGGACGAAGAAGTCATTTATTTGGAGGAGGGTGCCAATTTTTCTTTGAATTCTACAATTTGTTGTTTTTTTAATACATTGAAAGTCAAAGTATTCAATATACTTCCATTATTTTATATGGTTCTTAGACAGCACTAGTTCTGCAGGCTTTCACAATTTTCTTCATCGCAGATTCCGGGTGACTTTTTGAGAGAGCTTTAGTTTCCTTTACAAAAATCTGGCAATTTCCTGGTTAAATTCCTTGTAGTGTCTCATGCAGTGTGTTTGGGCGCGATATCCCACATCAGCTAATCACGGCAGCTCACAGGGAATTTCGCAGCAAATTCTCCCATCTCGTTGTTGATAAAATCGCTGGCAGCGGTAGTCCAAAAGCAGTGCAGTGCACATTTATACTTTTAGGATATGTAATACAGAGTTCATTACCACGATATAATTTTCAAGACATATGGTATTAGATAAAGGCTCGGAGTGTCTGTTTCAATTTATACATTTTGAATCTTTCAAAACAAAAACACATTTTTACAATGTCGATTGTAGATGCTCTTACTTGGTGAAGCTTTTCCATCATGTAGATGTAGGAAGTTGTGTAATTATCATACAGTTTCATGAATAAAACCGATATTTTATTATTTTCAATAGCGGAAGAGAGTCACGATCCAGGATCAGAAGCTTGATGGTATCGGATATTGGAAATTTTTCTATCTACACGGCTAGCAAACCAACGTTCAGTTAAAGATAAGATTAATCTCAAGAATAATATTTATTTTAGTATGAATGAATGAGCGTCTTCCCCACAAAATGGAGTGAAAGATGTAATACAAAAGTAAAGTTGTCTACATAGGTCCATATAATATATTTTTTCAAATAACATTTTCAGATGCAGTTATTTGTAAAGCCTTTCTAGCTATTCATACAGCGTAAGCTTAATTACCTTTTAAGATTTTACTGCCCAGTTTGAGAATATACGAGAGGGCCTCGTGAATCACAGCACGAGGAGTACTAAATCAATCTTCTTAACTCCATCCTTTTCAAATTGCTTTTATATCTCAAAATTCAATCAAGTGGAAGGAATGTTAGCACAATTTTGCTTTAGCTAATTCTGTTACTGTAACTGCTTTTCGACTATTGCAAGGTTGTAATCTAGTAGCATTCTCCTGGCTCCCTGTTATATACTATTTCCCTTTCCCTTAAGGTCTCGCCCCTGATGTAACACATCAAATTAACCGTCCATTTCCAGGATTTCTCCATCTGGCCCGTCGGTCTGGGTCTGCCATGGCGGCACAAAAGAAAATCCTGTTTAATATGGCTAATGGAATTAACAGTGGCATTCGGGAACTGCAAAGGCTGTCGCTGCTTCTCCGTAGATACATTTTACTATATTATATCGAACAAACAAGCGCACACACATCGATGATGCTGTCAGCGGCTACACGAAGCTCTATGCGACCCTTTCTTCTAATTCCGGGAGAATAGACTCAAAAGATGTATTGTAGGATATGTAGGGGGCACATTTTAGACTTTGATATAATTTATAATTTGCCTTCATGATCATTTTACTATTTTGTTCCAAATGCTATCTCAGAACGTTCTAATTATTCCATATTAGTCAACATATACCATTAAATAAAAATTACAATAGCTACAAGATGACAAATGTTATACAAAAATTATTAGAATTCAAAAATAAGGCCACGAACAAACAAATCTCATGCTATTTATTTCTAGAAGTCAACGACAACATAAGAAAGGCTAAGCAAAATACTATTTTCCATGCTATATAGAAATATTTAATCCATAATCCAAACGATATCACCCACTTTTATCACTCTTACTGTTTGTCTGTCTGTCTGACTTTTGCTACGGATTTCGGTATTGTAAAAAATATGCCTAAAACTACGTGTCATTTTCTTATCTGTAATAATATATAGTATGAGCATTTTTTTATAAAAAAATCCTTTTTCACTATCATAAAATAATATTCCTTGGAAAACATGCATCTGTAACTGTATAAATTTTATAGAGAAATTCACACATTTACCGCATTAACAGTTATCCGATTGGTCTTCTCAGTACATCACAACGTACCCAGTTTTTTCATCTGAAGAAGGATAGACATTTGTCATAAAAGAATCAAGGAAATTGTATGAGCTCGGAACATTTTTAAATTATTCATATAATTTCCTTTATTCATTGTTATTTTTCTATTGATTTTCTTTCCTCCGCAGACTTCAGGAATGACACCACTGATGTACGCCGTGAAAGACAACAGAACCTCCTTGATCGACAAGATGATTGATCTAGGATCTGACGTTGGAGCCAGGAATAACGTAAGTAATACGATCAGTTAAATCTGAGATCACGAAACCTGATAAATGTCATACGTCGAAAGCCCTTGCTTAAACAGTTTTGGATGATTTACTGGTGTCCTTTACTCAATATGGTTAGTAGGAAAATTATTTGAACAGCTTTTGATGATTCTCAATCTATATTTCGTCATCATCACTGTGAAAATGTAAGAAAATCTCTGACACCAAGAAAAGTACCTGAATCTTGCCTGTTTGTGCTTATGTGTTGGTGGCAGTCTTCATCCCGCTTAATCTCACTGAAACTGGTAGTGATATACCGTCGACTTGAACACTATATATCTGATAATTTATGAATTAGATGAAAAACAACATGCTCGTCTATTTATCGGTCTGTCTGTCGGTGTGTCCGTCATTATAAAGTCTTGTCGTGAAGCTGTCGATCTGATGGTCTATCTGTCTGTTTGTATGTCATTCTGTCAGCTCTATAGTTCTGTCGTTTTGTCCTTCTGTCATTCTATTTTTCTGTCATTTTGTCATTCTATCACTCTTTCATTCTGTCGTTCTAACGATTTGTCATTTTGTCGTTCTGTCATTCTCTCATTCTGTCATTTTTTCTAACTGTTGGACTGACGAACTGTGAATTCACTGATAAGCCCTACGCTGTCTGCCTGCTGATGGCCTGTCACGTCCTCATCACGCTTCGAGATTGTTTTAGTTTAGTCTACCTTGGCTGTGAATATAGAATAACTTGTTAATCCAGAAAAGTGGCAAAGTTCGCAGCCTAAGCGACTGACTTCGAATTCACAAATAGGGGTTTCGTTGTCCACTTGCTAATGAGCTTGTTGTGTTTCAATCTATCTCGGTTGTGAATGTAGTACTGTGAAAAAAGTGGAACAAGTATAAAAACCCAAGCAGTTCAATGCTGGGTCGTTGGCCCTTTTTCCGCACTAGACTCGCGTGACGCTATGCAAATTCAAGGCTCGAACTGTAATGGCCGTCCTTGCATTGCCTCCTCCACATCAAGTTTACGAATGACCGGAAATGCAGGGCCATCTAATCCCCTTTCTCCCTGATAAAGGTAGCAGGAATGCATCCCTCGTTTGATTGCGAATCATATCGACCGCAAACCTACACCGCACGTTGCTTCCTTGAAAATGGGTGAACTTTTCTTAACGTGATTGTGTTTTTCGATCAGATCGCCTGATGGAGATAAGGGTAATTCTGCTTGCTTAGTCAGGGTTTAGGGGTGTATATCGCTGCCCAAAAGTATTGGGAATTATGAGGTTGGTTAAAGTCTCGTTGCTTTTTTGCTACGCAGTTCCTTCCAGTAGATGTAAAAGTTGGCAATAAATCAGATCTTCTCTTTCAGCTGGAAAATATTGACTTCGTAAGTTGCTACCGTGTGCGACGCTTGGAGCTAAGATGAGAGTTTTTTAATTTTACGTTTTTGAAATGGGATGTTTTGCAAAATATCGAATGTAGTTGTCAAAATTATAGTTACTCTCCCTGAAAAATGGTTACGTTACGTCCTTAATTTCGCATAGTAGAGGAAGAAAGGTGAACATCGAATTAAAATGTTAAACGAATTGGTATACATGTCCCAGTAATCATAAATAAAATGAGATTAATTAATGTACCAGGACTAAATTAAGCTTTGACTTCTAACATACATTTTTTGATGCAATATTGATGTAGTGCTTCCAGAAAGTCCCTTCCGAGTATTCATACTGTTTTCTATGGACAACAAGTAGCAAAAATGCAACCTCAAAGCTATAATATGAAATTTTGCGAGAAAGCTGTGACCGGATAAATCTTTTCACGCCCCGTTCTAAGGATGTATAAACGGAACTTAGTGTGCTTGATTTAATACTTCTTGGGCTTAGTGAACCTTGAAAGTAGAACGAAGGAAAAATATCTACTTTGGAATATGAGTTTACAAAGATGTAGGAGCTCTAATGTTGACTATGCGTGTTAGCAAGTATGAAAGGTCGAATCACGCAACATAAAGAACAGAGGCGTGAAAAATAGGGATATCCAGTAGGTATAAGAATTCTCTAGATCTGACGGGTGGTCGGAATCTTTTTTTGGCGTCGGTTGGTTGCTTTTTGCTGTGGATATAATATTCAACGTTACATCTGACATGGACATAGCAAATTTTCGATATATTTCGCATATTTCGAACGAATTTAAGCCATTTCAATCCTTTTTACAAGTTATACGTCAATTTAAGGTGCAGCTAACTTTTTTCAAATGGAGTTGATTTTTTGTGCTTGTGTTTTAGCAACTAAATACTATAGCAGATAACTGGGTCCCAATTCAATGGGAATCATAGATAATTTGAATAGATTGTTGTAGAAGTATTTGACACTATGACAATTTTAGAAAGCTCAAAATGGTGAGACTCTTAGAAATCATGTTTTGGCTCAATAACACGGTACCGGTAATCTATAGATGTCCTTACTTAGGAAAATATGTCTATTGTAGAGAGTGAGTGTGTAATAAGAGCACCAAACTAGAAAAATGAAATATAACAAAATTTTGTCGATACTTATTTGTGAAATACTATGTTCGAACAACACTTCTCCAGACACAACCATGGTGCATGTAAGTTAGCAATAAATGTGTCACCGGTCATCTGGCCCGTGCCAAGCATGTATTTAATTACTGGTTCGTAACCCCTCAAGGCCATTATACTTGTGAGACCAGTGGAAAACCAGGTCAATACTTTCCGTGGAAGTCCTAACGTGGCGGAAGTGACACACTTTTTGCGAAGAAAGAACACGGAACGCCATCTTGTTAATAATTTGTGTACATAAATCATGGGGACAGGTGCACGGATTGTAATACTCGAGTACGGTAGCCAGTGTGTGTACATTTTGGACAGGGACGGAGATTTGCCCATACAAATATACAATTTTTTTTAATAGAAGAATCGAATTGAAATGTCGCGCCAATTTTATTTTACAGTAAAATGCACCTTTTAGAAAGTAAACTTCTGGTAAGTTCATCGCTCAACGCTGAGCTTCTCTGAGAAAATTACTTTTGGAAGAGGCTTTTTTGAGGTGCAGGAAGTTCGACCTGTTGAGGATAGGCCTGTTGGATTAGGGCTGGACTTTTCTTAGATGTTCTAAACAGTGGAGGTGTTCACTAGACGTATTGTTCTTTTCTGGATTTAGTGGAATCATTCCAAAAGTTAACTAATTCGAGCCTTATCGCCTAGTTCCAACGGATCAATATTCTGGAGCAGGGAAAAATCACATCGTCTGGTAATTGTTGAAGTTAGTCGCCATCAGCATGTGATTCACTCTTCATTTTAGTTGTCTCAGTGTTCTTTGCGTTGAACTGAACTCTATCTGCAGATCCCTATTCATTAAATATTCAGATGTCTTTGTTGATCTAAATAGCATAATGTTACAGGCGATATAAGGTAACTATGGATGATAGTGGTTTTCAGGGTTCAACGACATCCTTCAAACTTACAAAGTAATTATAAAAATCCTTATTCGAAGCTTCAGATCGCGCTAAAGATTGAAATTATCATCCAAATTTCCTGATCTTCTAATTACTATCGTGCATTATTTTAGACATTTTAGATCACTAAAAATCGTTTATCTTACTTGTACTAACCGATAATAATGAAAAACCACAAACTGGTGATAGAACTCTATCAAATTTGAGAGAATCAAAATTATATTTTTGAAAAATAGAATTTATGTACTGTTTAATCAGCCGAAATACGAAATGATAAGTTTCAGGAGTTAGATTAGTTGGAATCTTTTTTTAAGATAATTGTAAACCTAGCATACAGTGAAGATATCTCAAACAGATTTTTGAAATTTGGAGTTATCCATTTCAGTATGCTTCTGTTATGTTCTGTCTGTCTGGTAACCATTTGGTAAACATCAAATTATGATATCACAGAAAGATAGTTGCTTTCAGATGCTTCTCTAGTTTTAAATTATTTTGAGGTTCAGTGAGATACATTTATTTAAAAGGAACTGGCTGTTTTCTACTATTTTTATTAAACACCAGAAAATGAGTAAACTTCTTTATTAATAAAATTACTTGACGAATTTCTATCATGCCCTTGTTAAATATGAATTAATGAGCTTCTTCTATAACCCAAGAATGTCAGAAACCTGCAGAACTTTGCAAGTCACATCCTATATATAGATTAACCTTTGACATCCAATCTTCGTAATGAGTACCGTCCTAATTAAAAATTCATTATTGGCTAATTAATTGGCAGGTTATGCTACATAAATCAGTTTTCGCTCTCAGCAACGTTTAACAAAAGTTTAGGCATTCTGATTGCGCCAACTGCAAAGAATGGGCATGAATTTTCACATAATGCCAAGACGATGATGTGATGTATAATATAAGTTCAATTAAATTACTTGATATGTCGGAAGCAAAGATCATCTTTGTTCTAGCTCTAAAATTTGAATAAGTAGATTGGTGCTTCCTACGTGTGAAAACTTAAATTACTCAAAATCATGAATTTCGTGTTTTTCCATACAAATTTAAATAGTTCAAATATCCTAATAGTAATTGGTTATACCATTCTATATTTTATTCGGAAAAGTTGGACTTCAAGATTCATCGTACAAACCCAGAGACACATTTCTTGAATAGTGGCTTCTCACTACACGCGACCATATTAAGAGGGATGGATTCGGTGTCACAAGGTGACATCTCAAGAATTCGATTGTTTCGTTTAGACTCTCACTCTTTCTACCTATACATTTATCGATTTATTAAATCTAGGGACATCCAATGGAAAAAGTTCTCTGATGCTATATTTACGCCAAGTGTACAATTTAAATGCAAAAGGGCATACCAGGATATTCATCATCGAACGATTTTACCAGAAAAACTATCAAAGTGCTTTTGTCACGCATGGGTACCAGGATGGTTTGGAAAATTAGGCATTTCAAAGACTCTTAGGTAGCAACTCTCAACATGTATCTTTCGTATTGGATTTTAGCGATTGCCATTTCTAAATGTATCTATCAATTGACCTGTCTGCCTCTGTTGGTCTGTCGGTCTGTCGGTTTGTCGGTCTGTCGGTTTGTCGGTCTGTCGGTCTGTCGGTCTGTCGGTCTGTCGGTCTGTCGGTCTGTCGGTCTGTCGGTCTGTCGGTCTGTCGGTCTGTCGACCTGTCGGCCTGTCGGCCTGTCGGCCTGTCGGCCTGTCGGCCTGTCGGCCTGTCGGCCTGTCGGCCTGTCGGCCTGTCGGCCTGTCGGTCTGTCGGTCTGTCGGTC
Organism: Bruchidius siliquastri; assembly: GCA_949316355.1. NCBI lineage: Eukaryota > Metazoa > Arthropoda > Insecta > Coleoptera > Chrysomelidae > Bruchidius > Bruchidius siliquastri. The sequence goes on from OX438534.1 coordinate 30,708,511, forward strand.
TGTCGGTCTGTCGGTCTGTCGGTCTGTCGGTCTATCGGTCTGTCGGTCTGTCGGTCTGTCGGTATGTCGGTCTGTCGGTCTGTCGGTCTGTCGGTCTGTCGGTCTGTCGGTCTGTCGGTCTGTCGGTCTGTCGGTCTGTCGGTCTGTCGGTCTGTCGGTCTGTCGGTCTGTCGGTCTGTCGGTCTGTCGGTCTGTCGGTCTGTCGGTCTGTCGGTCTGTCGGTCTGTCGGTCTGTCGGTCTGTCGGTCTGTCGGTCTGTCGGTCTGTCGGTCTGTCGGTCTGTCGGTCTGTCGGTCTGTCGGTCTGTCTGGAAGTCTTCTGTCCAAAGTCATCCCGAGACGCTGAGCATGATAAGACCGTGGGGTTTGTATATTTCTGTTGAATATTTCGTCGGCGGAATAGATTTTTTCCACTGAACAAAAAGACATAATTTGTATGGAGTCGTACGCTGTGTCGTCAGGTATGATTTGATCGGTATCTGGTGAATTACGAAATACAATTTTAGGTGCGGCCTATGTGCCGATCATTGTCACTTCTTTTTGTCATTACAGTATGCATCATTTCTATACACAATCCTGTGAAACTGTTTTGCAGTTCTATGGGTTTTTGGATAGATAACTTTACATGAGAACAAATCCTAGCATGGTCGTAAACCACCCTCTAGGTACACCACTGGCATACAGCATCAAATGCGAGCAACGGACACATTATGGGACAAAAAGCAGCTGTTAGGTGTTGAACTTTGTATCTAGACGTCTCATTTATAATACTGTAGTGTCAAGCTTTGGAGTTACAAACTATCTAGAATGGTTTTATTAGTTTCGTCACGTACAGTTGGCGAAACACCTGAATGCCACTCTAAAGTATCAATTAGAAGTTTTGCAGGGTTGAAATTCTCATCAGGCAAATCAATTATTTCAATGAGGCCGTTCGTCAAATTTAGGCCTCTTGGCTGATAAAATATAAAAAACGAATCTTGTTTTTTGACTGGTCAACACAGAGACAACAAACATAACTGCGATGTAGGTATTTTAAAACAATCAATCATAAACATTTGAACAAGGATGAACATTTGATTACAGATTATGCTCTTAATTACTACTTATTATCATATTTTCAAAACTTAGTTTATGTGGATCTGTAGTTTTAAAACTTGATCAGAATGTTTAGTAGTGGCACACGAAATACATAGTCCCCATTATTGATACTTTTCATGAGGCTGAATGATACTTTCGTAATTACTGATGATTCATGATGATCCAGTTACATCGTAGAAATGTGAATAAGTAGTTGCTGGGACAGAATTGTAACAAATTAGCTCCCTTTAAAAAACTGCGATCAGTTATCATAAAACTTGTAATAAAAGGTGTTCAAATTGGTTTCATACATAAGAAATGCCTCAAAAACATATGTTCAAAGCTATTGCAAATAAATTATTTCTGTATTCTGAACATGAATGTGCGAATAATGTAGAAATGCCACAAATGTCAAATGTCTGAATAGTACGGATTATTACTGGGTTCATGAAATTATAGATCATAGAAGATGTGCTACTAATAAGTAGTTTGACATTTCCTAGTGACCACCCTTGCATCCCATTCTTTGCCCCTTAGAATTATTTTGCAAAATACAAGTGGCCTCTGAAATATAAAAAATATGTATTGCAGTGATATGTGGTCTTAATTGGTGACTAATATACATATAACATGGAGATATAACTTTGTGGCATTTTTCTTGTTGAATTGCTATAAACAGTATTTGCTTACTTAATACGGATACGTTGATTTTAGTGAGACTACGAGTAATACACTAGATACGTAACTGTTGTCGAGTTACTTAATTTACTTAATTGAAAAATAAATTTACAGTTAGGCACTGTATGTATTTTTCAACGATATCTGAATTTATTGAATGTTTTATCATCGTTAATTTTCAATAATACTACAGCTAGATTAAAATGGGTATCGGTTAATATCAACATTGATTGTTATAATGATTGCAGAGACGTATATATATATATATATATATATATATATATATATATATATATATATATATATATATATATATATACGTCTTTGCAACCATTATAACATATATATATATATATATGTTTTCAATAAACATATTTTACCTTTATATGTATAGATACCTATCAGTAATATAATAACGAATTAAAAGAGCATTTTGATGTTTTGATTATAATCAAATGAACTATGGAGTGTTACTCTAATATAAATAAATATTTCCTGGGTCAGTTCTAGCAAGCCATTGAGCAGGCTCTTATTTGTAAACAATGAAGCAGCTCGATTTTTCAGAGCGTTTTGCGATGTTGCAATTTTATAAAATGAGGTAGGTATTGCTCGGATTTGGGGATTGGTGACAAACGCAGAGAATATTTCCTGAATATGCCAATGTTTCGGCGATAAGGATGAACTACAGTTTAGTATAGCAACTATATGATCAAATTTAAACATTTGTGATAATTTTCACATTTTATTTATGCTTTTCATTTTTCCTATGTTGAGTGAAACAATAAGTAAAGTGACATCACTCTAAATCCAATATGGCGAACCTCTTAAGATGGCGGATTAAGTAAGTTTTGTATGTCTGTCTCCTTATTGAAGAGCTAGACAGTTCGGAATTAGCCGGCAAACGACCATCGAACAATCATGCGTTGAATGAGATGAACAGACTGAGCAACCTATCGAGAGATAACTGAGACGTAAACAATAAATTAATGTAAAAAACCTATTTTAAAAACAAGCTTTTATTCAAATGCGCTAAAAAGAATAAAATAAGTGTCTTCTCCAAAACTTTTCGACTAAACGTCATTTCACAATTTATATGATAAATTAGTTTGTCGAGGGATTTACTTGTGTGGACAAATAAGTGAATTAAATAACTTGATTGATTTTAATTTTTAAAATTTCCAAACTGAGTGAATACGAGTACTTACATCTCGCGACAAGCTTTCATATAATATAAATTGTGTAATGACGTTATTAAATTTTTAAAGGAATAGCTCATTTTATTCTTTTTGATGCATTTAAACAAAAGGTATTTTTCCAACAAAAAAATCTTTGATTTATAACATTTTAGCTGAAATACTAATCTTTCTTTATTGTATTTTATGTTTATACTGAAAACTATTTGTGTTCCATTCCGTCAGCGTGCACCAGTTAGGTTGGAGTGACGAGTAAAGATAATACGATTTGTACCATTTTATTTACCTCGAAGTCTAAGCTCCAAGGTATATCTACTACTCACCTAACAATTTTGTTTAAAGTCAATATTCCAGATGTTTTTGCGGCTACAACGTCTTAAGCATTTCAGAATACCTAAGCAAGTTAAGTTCAATAAGTTTTCTTTTCAGGATAACTACAATGTCCTCCACATATCTGCAATGCATTCCAGGGAAGATGTAGTAAAGTTACTGCTAACTAAAAAAGGAGTCGACGTTTATTCAACTGGTGGGGTAAGCATCAATGTAATCTATTTATGTCTAGCAAGGCTGATCGTGCCAGAACAGGATACTGATGATGCTAATCCCCAGAAGTTTGATGAAGAATAAATTAAGTATTGTCAGTCTTCTGTGGGTCAAATCGACCTCCACCTGTAGATGCCTATTTGAAAGCTCTTTCGATGTCTGAGTAATAAGTTGTTCCCGTCAATGTAAGGCCTCTCGGGATTTGTCTGGCTCCATGCAGTTCGGAAGGAGCCAAGATGTAGATTGGATTAGATGTTATTTCTGTACTCGTTTAAGTACTGTAAGAAGAGTGTTGGAGGAAGGGCATATATACTTGGGGAACGTCAGAATCAATGGTAAACACACAAGAAGCACATCTTTCTATTACCACCAATGAAGATAGGTACCTGAGCAATCTATCCAATCACTGGCGTAGACTGAGTGGCAGCAAGTGTTCGCAAGTTGGAGTAGAAGTTTCTTATATTACACTGTCGAGGTTCTTACTCTCTGCTCCACATGTGGATGATGTAGGTCAAAAGACATCCCGTGGACCCATGCTTGCGAAATCCGTACTGGCAAACTTTATTAGTTTTCTGGATCTAGATGTCCGTAACAGTTAAATATTCTTTTAACGTTTCAGAGCAGGAATCAAACTGCAGTACATTTGGTCGCTTCCCGACAAACAGGCACAGCTACAGCTATTTTGAGGGCTTTACTCCAGGCTGCTGGGAAAGATATAAGGCTCAAAACTGATGGGGTAAGTTGTACACAGCAAGAAAAGAAGTTATAATGTTACATTTATATAATAATGGCTTACAGCGGTTTTTTATCCCAGTCCCTTCAAGCTCTATATAATTATTTGTATTAATGAAGATTATAGCGTTACATCGCTGACATTAACGATGTAATAAATTGTCACACAAAGAGGTATGGAAGTCCATATTGTCATCGCTAGCTTCATGTATACGTGGTTGACCTAATTGCAACTGTTTTAGATTGTTATATAATAATTTACTCATCAAATGTGCATAGCTAAAATAATTAATTAGACGATACAATATTCAGATAATATTGCTTAATTTGAATACAAGTTTTCACAAATAAAATCCAACAGCGTAAGACCTTTATTTTAATATCTTAATCAAAACAGGAGGACCAATGGGATGATATAAGCAGCACGGAGAATATAAATCGTTATTTCAAAGAGGTTTTGCTTGCTCGTAACAAATGCACATTGTTCATAATGGAACTAACATGTCTTGTCATGTAAAGAGTAAGAGTTTGTCCTAAACAATAAACCTTCCCTATTGCGGGATTCGAACCACTCAGCTTCTGATTTCCGATAGGACGCTCTAGCCAACTGAGCTAAGTAGACACTCTTCTCACTCTAATGATGTTAAGTGCACTGCCCCGTAAGCCATTTTTCTTCCAAATGTTTAACCTGCGCGGGTCTTTCGGATGCATGTTGTAGCGCCAATGCTGGGTCGGTAAATATCTCCATATTAAATTTAATTATACAACGAAATCATACTTTTAGGTTAATCAGTATATTCAAAATAACAATTCATTTGTCCTGCACTATAAATTTCGTTGATTTCTGAATAAGCCTAATCCCGTAAGAAAAGCCTTGTTTATGTAAAAAATAATATTTCCTGCGTGAACATGGTTGAGAAATTTAGTGTATGGATCAAATCTTGGTTTACCACACTACAGTATCAACTGTTATTTTCTCTATAAACGCAGAAAGGAAAGATTCCGCTACTTCTTGCCGTGGAAGCTGGTAACCAATCGATGTGTAGAGAATTGTTGAGCACCTTGACATCAGAGCAACTGAAAGCTGCTTCTGCAAATGGTGATAGTGCCCTCCATTTAGCTGTCAGGAGGAAAGATATAGATATGGTGAGTGATTATATTCAAATAGTAATTGTTTACCCTAGTCACTAGTCAACTAGCCATTGTATGCTCTCAAATCTAACAGTCCTACGAACATGTAACGAAAATTGCGTGGTATTGATGTCTTGGAGATGGTTGAGCTTTTTTATTACTTATCATGATTGTTCTGTAAACAAAGGCATTCACTGATTGAATTAGTTTGGTGTAAGTGCAACCGATGGAAAGCATCCTAAAACGTTCCAAATTACCCATATAATGAACGCTGGCTGTCTAACAGAAATAAAAATCAGAATACCACAAACAATTGGAAAGTTTTTTCCATATTTAGTGCAATAGGTGAAACAATTAATAAATGACATTCATTTTTAGATTAAACACCGATAGATATTTACGTCTTTAAAAAATAAATGCGATTGACTTATCATCCCAATAATGATTATTTTGAAACTACATGCAAATTTTATTTAATTTTTTCATCACCGATAATTACTATATCTGATTGAAATACTGAATTTAGATATTATATAGTGTATTGAATGCAACCTTGAGATCACGTTACTATTGGAATTATAGTTATTGAGTAAACAATGTTGGAATAAACTGGCTAATTTCATTGTGTTATATTGCAAGGCTTGTTATGTAAAACTTATCTGCTTTCCCTACTTTTTAAGCACTTCATTTTAAATCGTTATTATTTTGGTAAATGATAAATTTCAATATTTATTATCCATACAAAGCTAAAATCCACTGTATTTTGTGTTTATGTTGCATGTGATGGAAGAGTAACGAGATGTTTCCCTACTGTCACATTCACCATAAATTGAAAATTTAACAAATTATTTCAAAATATGGTGGATGAGCGCTGTGGGTTTGTAAGTGTGAATACATTGGTATAGCTATAGAACCTATAATATCTAGAAGAAAGATCGCTTGTTATCTGATCTAAAATTCTTTTCACAGGTGAGAATATTGGTAGATTATGGGACAAGCGTGGATATTCGGAATGGAGAAGGCCAAACGCCACTTCATATAGCTGCAGCCGAGAGTGATGAGATCCTGGTCAAGTACTTCTACGGTGTTAGAGCTTCTGCTAGTGTAACAGACAATCAAGACCGTACTCCGATGCATTTAGGTAAACAGTATTCTATCCTTCGTTACATTTTACGTGAAAAATAGCCATTAATATGGTCAGTTGAACATTCATACATCAAAAGATGTTTATTTATTACACCGAATTCAATGTCAACCTGGTTCGATAAGGTGTTCCTGTGAATATACACATTTAGAAACCAAAGAAATAGTCCCACGGTGGTCCTCAAACTACACCCCGTCCTCTTGCCGTACAGAGACTCTTCCTATTAAGCTACGCAGGCACGTATTTCAATGAGTCCGAGTGGAGATGCTGCTAGGCTCCGCAGAAACAAACCAGAATCTCGGAGCAAGACTAGTTTTTGGAGAACTTCACTAACATCTCGATCGCGAGACGTATCACGCTAGCTCAATAGGCAGAGTGTCTTTCCGACCAGTGATTGTGGATAGATAGATGGATAGATAGATGGATAGATAGATGGATAGATAGATGGATAGATAGATGGATAGATAGATGGATAGATAGATGGATAGATAGATGGATAGATAGATGGATAGATAGATGGATAGATAGATGGACAGATAGATGGATAGATAGATGGATAGATAGATGGATAGATAGATGGATAGATAGATGGATCGATAGATGGATAGATGGACAGATAGATAGATAGATACAGATGAAGCTAATATGAGCGTGTTGGAAATAGCTTTCAGGATAGTGCATCTAACATGATCACCTTTTAAGTTCCAGTGAGCGGAATACCTGCCTAGCTCGGTTGACTTCTAGAGCGTTTAGCTAGCAATCGGAAAGTGTTTTTTTAATACAAAATGTGAATTGGTATATCTATGCAACTTATTGAAAGAAAGCAGCTTTAAAATGTATTTCCAAACCTTATAAATTGCTTTTCAGAGTAAAACGTTACTTCTCGAAGTTTACAGATAAAATAGATTCGCTCCAATCTAAGTTTACATGTTTGATTTCTACAAAGCGGACTTTGAAATAAACATTATTGTTTCCGTGTGTTCATATTGTAGCTGCAGAAAATGGTCACGCGAATATCATAGAGCTACTGGCCGATAAATTCAAGGCGAGCATTTTCGAAAGGACTAAAGACGGTTCTACACTGATGCACATCGCTTCACTCAACGGTCATGCAGACTGCGCAATGATGCTGTTTAAGAAAGGAGTGTATCTTCATATGCCGAATAAGGTAGGCAAACTGCGAAGATTCTATTTTATTATAGAATAAAAATATCTACAACTCTCGATTGAAGGTGCTCTCAGATTTTCCGTAACGTAACGTAAACAGTCTGGAAGATGAGCGTAAGTCTTAAGTCATATAACGTGAGTTGTCAGAAATGGTTCTAATTCTATTACGGCTGACAAATTCAGTTATGTTATGTCCCGTAATCGGTGCGTCATAATCATAGTCAGTAAAAAAAGGATACAGCTGCACTTAAAATATTGACGATGCTGAATGGTACGAAAAATTGAACCAGATGACTTTTGTAGACCATTCGCATATTATAACCCTACGAGTATTGTCCGTGAATAGTTTCCTAGTTTTCGTGAACAAATAATACAAAGCTAAGAACAAGGGAATAATCTTAGTTTTTATTTTCATTAATTCTTGTTTTACTCTATTTTTTGAGAAAATCATAAAGGTATTCAGAAAAAAATTGTATAAAGTATTACATAATACTAGAGTTTTTTATGATGGGGGTTGGGAGGGGAGGAATTCTTATTGTCACAAAACTTATTAGCTATGTTGAAACATTCTGCCAGGCTAAGGGATCTCTTAGATACAATCGTAGGAAGTCATCCGTAATAGATACGACTACGAGTACTGCTTGGATTATACCAGGGAGGGTCGAATGTTCCATTTTTGTCATGCAATTATTTTCAGGCTGGAGTATTGTGAAAAATACCTAAAACAGAATATTATTGTACCAAATCTGGTCATATCATAAATATTATGTAATTTTACTGTAAAGTGCTAGTCTTCCTTCAGCGCTGATACTATCCGGTGATTTCATCTTATATATTATTTTTGATACCTCATCAAAAGAATCATCCCAAAGTCCAATAGACATAAAAAACTGCCTCCCATGAACTATTTTCATTGGCAAACATCTTATGTGCCTTTTGAGTAATAAAGTGCAGCAAAGAAATTCCCTACTCTACTGAGTACGATATTGCCTGAATAAATTTTATGAGCCAAAGTTACAAAGGCTTGTTTGTATTTTGCTGACATCGTAGATGTTTCGCAATCAAAAAGGCATAAACGTAACCTGGTAATAGGTTAGGCTTAAGATAATACGGCTTACGAGAATTATTACCAGTGTATAACTATTTATTGCGGTTAACGTTATATTACGGAGACTGCGACGTAATAATGGAAAAAGGTGAAGGTGCCACGATTTGAATATGGCAGCAGGTGATATTGGGATTTTAACTGACACACATGTATTTCTTATTTTGCGGATTCTCAATTGAACGTTTGATTATCACGCGATTTTTCTAGACAAGCTATGATGGAAAATAATTTAGTTATCATACCTTGAACCACTCATGTGTTGTAGAAGCCGTATACCATTAATATAATTATAAGTTTCGTGAATTAACAATGAAACTTATAAATGTAATTACACCTGGAAGTTAGGTGGGCGTATAATTAAATTGGAAAACTTTACTACTAACATGAAACTAATACGAGTTTATTAATTTTATACATATCCAAAATATTTGGCTGTAAATTGAATTTCAACGACATATTGCACATAATCCTGAAAAAGAGAGTATCTTAAGGATTTTGCAACTGTGAAAGAATAAAATTCTGAAAATATTCAAAACGTTGAAAATCTGTCAATACATTATATCTAAAAATACTAAATTTTAGTGCTTTCCAAAATTTCCATAATTTCCCACATTTTCAAAGGTTCCTCTAAGCGGATTCACCGTTATAAAATTTGAAAAAATGTATATTAAACCAATACCACTCCACGTGGAATAATAAACTAAACCTATTTGACACCATTCTTTGAGAAGCACATCCCCGATGCATCATTCGGTTAAAATGCAGTAATCTGTAATATCAGCCGATAAACAAGGAGGAATAACTAGCTTCCTTAAGAAAAATGCCTCTCTAAAATGAAATACAACTTGTGAAAAATCAAACGATTTAAATTTGTTTGAAGTGTTCGAAATGTATAAAAAATCTATCATGCATTTACATGTATCATATACAGTATGTAGGACTCCTAGAGTCGAAAGTTTATATAACGTCATTTAACGATGCAAAGAACAATTTAGAATTACGTTCACCTACTGGCATAAAAAGTAAGAGCCACCTTACTCTCTCTCACTTTGAAAGTAACTTTTACTGAAATATGTTTTTTTCTTAGGACGGCGCAAGAAGCATCCACACAGCTGCTCGGTATGGCCACGTGGGGATAATCAACACCCTGCTGCAGAAAGGAGAAAAAGTAGACGTCACCACTAACGTGAGTTTTACAAGTGAACTTTACCGCGATAATTTATGGGTCCGCCCTTTTCCTGAATAATTCACTGGTTTACAAGTCCTCCGAACACCGTTAAAACGCTCGCAGCTGAATGAACTGCGAAAATGAAGTGCTAGCCAGTTGAAGAAGTTCGCGATGTCTTTACATAGTTATCAGAGCTCTTTCGGTTATTCAGTTGCATGATTTGAGGCACTAGTTTTGAAAATGTTTTATGCAGGGTTAATAATTTGACACCTGATAGGAAGTTTTATTCGTGACAGCTTTTTATCTAGAAAAGTTAGCAGAATTGGAAAGAAACTTTTCACCAGTGCGGATCGAACCCGTTTTGTTCTGCATTCTATGCAGACGCCAAAACCATTCAGCAGGTATCATTCTATCCGTTTGTAACTATGTAACTGTGTTCGGTGTAATCTTGCAACTAAAATTTGAAGCAAATATCTTTAACTGATTGAGCTGAAAGTTTGCATAAACGTTTAGTTTGGATGATAATGGCATGATTAGCTGTGTAACGTCACTCTAAATCCAATTAGGTGGACTTTCAAAGATGCCGGACTAAGTTTCTTATGCTTTTCTACAATATGAGTGTCAAATGAAAGGACTTGAAAAGCACAATATAAATTAAAAATCAAAACTTTTTTAAAAACTAGATTTTAATTAAATGGACTAAAAAATAATAAACTTTATCAAAAGTTTGATTTCGGACTTCCATTGTCTATAAAATTTTGATTTTTCAATTCACCTGAAGACGATTGAAGATAGCACATCAATCGAAACGTCGTGATACTCAAAATTTTATAGACAATGGAAGTCCGAAATCAAATTTTTGATAAATCCACCTTGTCTACAAGTTTCAACCAATAATAAACTTTTCCTTTAAAACTTTTACTATCAACTTATAACGTCATTAAGTAATATATATGATATAAGAGCTTGTCGCATGATGTACATGTGTAGATAAACAAGTAAATTAAATAACTTGATCTGATTGATTTTAAATTTTCGAACTATGTAAATACGAGTACCTACTTAAATCTCCCGATAAGATTTTATATCATATAAATTATGTAATGACGTTGATAGTTTTCAGAGGAAAAGGTTATCTGAATTCTTCTTAGCGCATTTAAATTGTTGTTTTCAAAAAACAATTTTACTTTCAATTTATTATTATTATCACTTATTTTATCCATGCTGATGGATGGATATCCTTCGCGATCCATGTTTGGCATTAGCCAGTGATATGTCATTCCTACAACGCTGTCCTTGCTGTACAACTACGAACTGTTGGAAATTTAAACAATCTGTTTTTAATGTTTAATCCTTGAGTCATCTTTCATCAAGCTTCTGGGGGTCAACATGCATCTTCTACCATGACCATGTGGCCCTTCCAGATGGTGGGAGTTCTAATAATGGTAGCAATAAAAATTTACTTACCTGGCGTATATTGAGCTTTAGTAGCTGCTTTCAAGTATCAACTTAGGCAGTAAAATTGCAAAAACTGCGAAAGTAAGTTACAAGTGGTATAGATAAGAAGTAAACAAACGTACCTGCGAGGAAACTTAGAAACACGAATACCGTGTGCAGATCAGCTTTATGTTTGAGTAGCACTCTGAAAGATCAAGGACTAATCAGTTATGGAATATCATCTTTTCAATTATAGTTCTAACCGATGTTATGTACAAAGTTTTCGAACTAACAGGCAAATTATTATACAGAGAAGGTGCCAAGAAGATTTTATAGCAACATTGATCCTATTTAGACGACACATTTGGCGTATATCTTGCAAAGTTTTAATAATGCTATTGGCTTCTGAATGATAGTTTACTCAATGGTTTTGTTGTACATGATGCCATTGATAAGGGGAATTATTTTATTGGTTTTGCATTATTTGTTGTTGTATTTGTTGCATGGTCATTCAGCTAACATCTTTTCGATGCTTGAAATTCCTGATACATAACGTATGTATTGATCCCTTTTACTCTTGCTGGGATCAACAAGGCCAACAAATGAATCAGCTCATTCCAGTTTATTAAGTTCGAAACTATTAGTTGACTTTATTTTGGTATGTTTTGATAAAATATTTACAACTCTGCATGTAAGCCTTCAATGTAGAATTTGATGTTATTACATTGGAAATGCTTATTTCTTGACTTGAAAGCAATGGATTATCTTGGGCTAAATTCGGGTCCATTAACTATTCAACCATGAGCTATGATACATGAAAAGATTCATCGCAGCATTACAAGGTGGAGCAATAAACTAGTATGTAGTGATAAATGTATGTAATGGAGAGGTAAATACATAGAACAACAACAGTATAAAACATGTTTTACCTTTTATCCAGGAAAACTACACGGCCCTTCACATAGCAGTTGAGGCGGGCAAGCCGGCAGTTGTGGAAACTCTATTGGGCTACGGAGCTGATGTTCACGTACGTGGAGGAAGGCTGAAAGAAACGCCTTTACATATAGGAGCAAGAGTAAAAGATGGAGAAAAGTGTGCCTTGATGCTACTCAAATCGGGTGCTGGACCTAACTTAGCTACACACGACGGCAATACTCCGGTGCATGTGGCCGCCAAGTATGGTAACCTGCAGACGCTCTTGCTTTTGTTGGAGGATAACGGGGATCCTATGTGTAAGAACAAGGTGAGACTATAGTTCATGACGTGAACTCTGACATCTTTATTTTTGAGTATTTGATGTGTAAGTACGGGTTTAGCATGAAGCTTTGAGTCTTTGAGCTCAAAAATAACGTCAACTCAACGCTAATAATGAGAATAACTCTATGCCAAGGTTCCCAATAACCGACGTTCAAAAAACCTACTATAATAAGATCATAATTTTTTGCTATCACAACACATCCCTCACCGATGGCATTCCAATTACAATTGATCAACAACAAAATTACCTAAGTTGTATTCATGAATATCGTCCAATAGCTAGAAGAAAACTCTGCTAGTTATAAAACTTTCAAGCTATATTACTATCGATCTGTATCAGTGTTGTGAACTTATATTTGAATTATTCGCTTTGGAATCTATGTAAAATCAAAATATTAACTCTATTGTCCTAACATCAGATTCAGGCTTAGAATCATGTAGTTTTTTTGTAACTGTGGTGATCATTAATTGTATGTCCAATTTTCTTGTCGCATACAGAATTATGTGAATATTAATTTCCTGGTTCGTTCGGTGATAGAAAGGTGAAACGCCATTGCATCTAGCCAGTCGAGGCTGTCGACCAGACGTAGTGTTGCATCTGATCAACTACGTGAAGGAGAAAAGAAGCGAAGAGAAGGCAGCAAGTTATGTCAACGAGTTAAATGAAAATGATGAAAGTGCCTTACATTATGTATGTGCTGTTGGTAGGGACGAGGTGAGCAACATTTCATTTATGCTATATAATGAAAATTCTAAACAAGGACTTTACTAAGGCTCTGCAGCTTTAGCCGAAGCAATATAAAGAAACTTGCTTGATTTTAGGTAATCTACTACCTGGATACAGACTCATCAATTCGTGGGAATCTATAAAATATTTGATTACGCAAATAATAAATTGGCTTGTACTTATATTTGACAAAAAAAGTTATGTAACATTATTTGAAATATCCAAGCGACCTCATAGTTGTTTTTTTCATACTAACTCATTCTAGAGAAACCTGGCTAGGCAGAATGTAAGTTACCTCTAGGGACTAATAGATGGCATCCTAGTTTCGTATAGATGACATCTTAGTGGTTTAGCGCCAAAGCTCACCTAACTTCTCTTCTTCGGTAGAGAAGTAAACGTGTTTCTCCTTAGGGGTGCTATAAGCTGTGTTCTGTCCCGATGTAAAATATTCGCAATCGTTTTACCGTGTTGAGGTCCAAAAATTCTGGTCTATCATCCTATGGAAATATTTTTTTAAGATTTTACTGTCAGAATATTTTTATAATATATGAAGCAAAACCGAGAACTGATTGCGCAATAGTAAAAATATTATTATCAACAAATGAATTCAACGAGTAATGAGCAATCTGTGGATCACCGTCATTAAGCATTTATTATTAAAATTTTACTTCAGCGAAAGGATAATAATTATGAAATTATAATTAATCCGGAACAACTATTCTTAGATTTTAATCTGAGATTTAGTTGATTAAAAAATATTAAATACAGAATGCTGTGTAGCTATTCTCACAAACTAATACCTAAAAATAAACCCGTAGATAAGAATGGGAGAAAATTGCAAAACTATATGGTGCCACTTCAGAAACAATTATTGTTGGCTGTTTCGTTCAGGCCAGAATGCTTTGGACCACGCCATCTTTAGATTCAAATAATAATGCTGGCCAATACTGCTTTTGTAAATACAGTAAAATAATTTTTTCTATAGCATAGTTCTTAGAGACAAACTGTCGATGTAACTGCAAAGTCCATAGAATTGTTCTATGTAACTTTAACATAATTATGCACTTGGCGTTCCTTAGTTACTTCTGGAAAATGAGTAAATCTAAAGTATAAAGCGTGATATTTTTTCTGAAATGTATAATATAATATGTAGATACGTGAGTTAGTCATTTTGTACCAAACCAACCGTTTCACAATAATTATCGAGCTATAAAGGAAAACATACACTTTCAACTATTAGAATCGATAATGTTTGTAGTCTATAGATTATTAGTTATAAGATTTAGTTTTGCATGCAACCCTGTAGTAGAGAAAAAACTAATTCTATATCAAAATAAGTCAATACAATTATGGTACGGTGACTTTGATTCATGTTACTTAAAGAGTCTGGGTAGTGGCTCAGACTACATCGGCTCGATCATAGAAATAGACTCATTGAACATTTTGAATAACTCCCGAGAATTTAAATACGCACTAGGCATGATGATTCCATAGGAATATCTATATAGATAAATACAATACCGAAAACATAATTAAATAGGCTTTTGATGTGTGTGTTTTTTTCAGCAACTGAACTGAATGTGTTTATATTATAATGCAGTCGAGCAAGCTAGAGTTCCAAAAATAGATTTCAATGACAACATAAAATTCACTCTGCTATAAGACGTTTAACAGGATCTCTCACTTTTTTTATGATTGCCATGCTCGCAAGAAATGTTGTTATTGTTAAAGAAAGCATTGACGACGTGAGACTCAGGAATGACATGCATAGAATTTAAGGGATCAATCATCAAAAAGTGCAAATAAGTGTTTGGTATTTCCAGAAGCTACTAAGTCAGTTACAATTAGGTGTTTGTAAGATCCTAATAAGTAAAATGTTCTGAAATAATACCGAGACTTCATTATTACTGATTCATTCACCGCTTCTTTGAAAAATTGCGATAGGTCGAAGTGCCAAATTCCGACAGAACAGTAGTCAAATTCCTATTGGAAAATGGAGCCAACGTCAACCTACTCACCAAACAACATGAGTCTGCCTTCCACTATGTCGCACTCGCTGGCAACAATGATGTTTTGATGGAAATGATAGCCCACATGACACCAACGGATGCGCAAAAAGCGCTGAACAAACAGAATGAGCATGGTTGGACTCCCTTGCTGATCGCTTCCAGAAAAGGTAACACACTAAAATTTAGTTTTTAATTCATAGCTGGAGTGAAGCAGATCAGAAATATGTGCCAACCCGCCATCTATGGATTTTCTGCTAGCTCGCGCATAATGGAGACACTTTTTGGTTATGTAATACTGGATCATTTAGCGCAATAACCACAGACACTACACAGTTTTATCACTCGCCAAACAACTTACTTTTGAAGCACCCTGTAGATACAGATACATAGATATGTTTTTTTCTGATGCAACATCAGGGAGCATTGAGAAATTTGTTAATAAACTGAATAGTCAAATTTACTTTCAAAATTCAAAACAATGAACAGTTGCCGTTTCAGGATGTTCTGGTTATAACAAACAGTAGAAGCAGTTAGGAATTTGAAGTGTAGAGGAAAGACATAAATACAATGCCGGACATAGCCGGAGACTCTAACCATTGTTACCAACACAAGAATGGATAGCTTTGATTTTTTGGTAGATTGAATAGTCAGTTTTCATTTCAACCAGAAGAGGTTTCAAAGATTAATAGTAGAAAAACCTCTTTTTAAAACAAGCTTTTATTTAAATGCGCTAGAAAGAGTGAAATAAATTTTTAGTTTGAAAATCTAAAAATTAATATCAATCATGTCGAGTCGTTAAATTTGATTTTAAAAGGTTTTTTTAGCTTTTGAATTACTTTTTACTTTTTAGCTATCGCTCGGATTAGAGCAACCGAGTTTATGATCACCATATTTTTTTGCTCTCATTTGTATTCTCAGCAAGTCCTGTCATTTGACAATCCATATTATAGAAAAATATAAAAAACTTAGTCCGCCATCTTGAGAAGCCCGCCATATTGCATTTATAGTGACGTCACTTTAATTTCCGAGTTATTCTCAGCAATTCCTTTCATTTGATACTCATATTTTGGGAGTGCATTAAAAATAACTAGTTCGCCATCTTGGGTGTACCGCCATGTTGGATTTAGAATAACGTCACATAGCTAACCATGCGTTGTCATCCAAACTAAAAGTATATACAACGTTTCAGCTGAATCTGTTGAAGAGGTCTACTTCAAAATCGAGTTGCAAGATTCCACCGAACAAACAAACATAATATATATACATATACATACATACATACATTGTAAGTTAAATAAAAGCTTGTAAAAAGGAAAGAAAGCCATAAAATAAGTGGCTAGGGTTAATGGGTATGATACAAACATTGTAGACAACTAATAATTTGTAACATAACTTTAAGAGATCGATTCGTAACTCAACTTCCTTTCAAGTTGAAAACGTAAGATCATACCTTTTGATCCCAAACATACCCACAGTCTTGATAAAGCCTTTAAGGGTTAGGGACTTAGAACTGTATACCAGCCTCACCATAAACTTCAAGTGTGGTGAAAACATGTAAAATAGTGAATATAAGACAAATTTATACAATTCAGAACTAGTAGTGTTCTAAACTTTGAATGCTGAACGTCTATAAAATCCGAGAGATAGTGCAGAAAATAAGCAATGCAATAAATGAGGACAAGGGTCCTATCCCTAAAAGCTTGATGTTTGTGCTAGTTCCTTAAAGATACCATGTATACTTTCGTATTCTTTAGACAAGTAACAAATGTTGACCCAACCAATTGGAGCAAAATGTTACGATTGGTACCACACGACCATCTTCTCTATAGGGAACTATACTAATGAGTCCTAACAAGGACAAAACTATTTGTTGTAGAAATTGAACGTAGTAATCCACTATTATTATAACAGACGACCTTCGAATTTACAAAAAGGATATGTTTGATGCCACTTCAAGATTTTCTTTGCCTTTAGGTCATATAGATCTGGTGAACAATCTATTGGCCAATCATGCGAGGGTGGACGTATTTGATAATGACGGTCGTTCCGCCTTGCATCTGGCTTCTGAGCAGGGGTACTTACCAGTTTGTGACAGTTTACTGACAAACAAGGCGTTCATCAATTCGAAATCGCGCAATGGTAGGACAGCACTGCATCTAGCTGCTATGAATGGGTAAATATCTCATATAATATATTAGGTTAACATGTGCATTCACAACAAGGAATGACGGTATTTAATCTTCTATAGGAAACCCTAAAAACACATTTCACTAAATTTTTTTTGGGTGGTATTCTTTTTTAACACGCTTATATCAGCTTCGACTGCATGTAACGCACCCTTACAAAGCAGTTTCAACGACTTCTAGATGTCTGATAATTTGAAGTTTCTTATAGCATGACAATGCAATAGTTCTCAATTTTTTCCAAAAATTAGGAGAATAAATAAAATGAAAGATACACCATAGCTTTGACAACCAAAGAATGCTTTAATAGCAAATATCATAAAAAAGTGAAAAATAATTTTTAATTATAAAGATGTTATTGTGAATAAGCGTGAAATGCTTGCTATCAACTGGTATAAATATTTCGATGTTAATTGAATTGGTTTAAAAGTACAGTAAAAAGCACTCCACTACAATAAAATCAACACCGTTTCTGAAGCTGTTCAAAAATTATAATTGATTTATTTTTATCTCAGATAAAAGCAATCGAATGCCGACAATAAATAAAAACCCATTTATTCTACAAATAGAATGAAACTGATGAAATATATACATTAGGTAAACATGAACATGCTGATATTATATACTGTTGGATTTATTTGCTGTGCGAAAATAAAAAACATGTACAAATTTAGATATAATCTAACAATAGCAGCGGTTACACTATCGTATTTTTCAAGACCTTGATAACATGATATATATTTGACTAATGTGTCAACAGTGAAAGTGTTTGAAAAAAAGCTGTTCTAGATCATTTCGTTCAATTTTATGAAGTTTAAGCAAAGATACAACCACTGGATAACAAACATGCGATGTGGATTGGGGACTACTGTTTCAAGTTATTCTGTCTAGAAACCATTTAGACCTAGAATATGGATGGTTATATGACCTTGTTGATAATTAAGAACAAGAATTTTCAATTGAAACATTTCATTTCATCATGTAGCGTCTGAAATCTGATATGTACGCAAAGATCGTACCGTAGTCATATGTGATTTTATTCAATATCCAGGAGAAGTAACAAGCATTCTTACTCATACCGTTTCTAAAAATAAAATAAAAATGCAGGTACATCCATCTGGTTAAGTTTCTGATAAAAGACCACAACGCTGTGATAGACATTCTAACGTTGAAGAAGCAAACTCCACTACATTTGGCTGCAGCAGCTGGTCAAATAGAAGTCTGCAAGCTTCTATTGGAGTTAGGTGCAGACATAGATGCCACGGACGAACAAGGACAAAAACCAATACATGCTGCTTGCCAGAACAACTACTCGGAGGTATGCTAGATGAATGATTATCTTTTTCCGATCATAATTACTTATCAAACGTAGTATCATGTTGTAATATCAGACGAACTGCAATGGCCATTAGGGTAAATACCTTCGTTGGGAGTTATATTCTAGGCAAATTGCTGTTAATTAGAAATACTAACATTGAATCTTGTTTAGGTTGTCAAATTATTCCTCCAACAACATCCAAGCCTGGTAATGGCTACGACGAAAGACGGAGACACATGTGCACACATCGCAGCCGCACAAGGAAGTGTAACTGTGATCGAGGAGTTGATGAAATTTGATAGGGCTGGGGTGATTTCAGGTAAAGTCACTTCATTTGTTCATTAGATCTTCAAACGTATGCTTGAAATCCGTATCATGCTTAGTGAGCTATACTATCTAAATTAATAAATACATAAATGAATCCAAATTTAACTGTTTGCGATTTCGGAAAGATTAGGGTGTCAGCGAGACTAACATTGGATGCAAATCAGATATTGTTTTTCTACATTCCTACATATTGAGTACAAAATAAGGATGTATGATAACTGGTTGGGTCACTAGACGTTTTTAATAATAAATTATAACTTGCAAAACTGAAAAACACGCCTAAATAACAAACTGAACTAAAGTTTGAAATAAAAATAATATGATTAAAAAAATTACCCAATTAGCATTCAGAAATCAGAAAAAAAGTATTTGAAAGAATGCGTGAGTGCTTTTTACTATAATTTCATACCAAATCTAAAGAAAACTACGAATTTAATATTAGTACGTCACGTTTTTTGCAATAAAATAATTCTTTGATAAATTTTTTTATACTTAATTTGAATTTATTTAACATCATTTAATTACAATATCATATGTGACAACACAGTTATAATTATTCATTCGATTTCATTTCCAATTTTGGAAAATATTTTTGATATTTTATTTTGTTATAATCATTTTCGAATTTATTTTTCGAACTTTCTAGATTTGAACATTGCTCTAAATGTTTGTGGTAACGTATTTTATAACAGTATTAAAATGCATACGCATCAGATGTAATACATTATATTCAAATAAAAAATAAAAAAACTATGTATTATAGTTTTTTACTGACATGCGACAACATGCATAATTGTACCTTATTCTATAATAATGATCAGAAGGTGAGATCTTTTCATTTTGAAAAAGAAAGATAATATTATCATCCATTCTATAGACGGTGCATGTTTAATCTCTAAGAATTGACAATTTTCTTAACCTGACGATTTCAGTCAGGATATTAGGAGGAAGTTATCTAATTATTGTCATCGTCTTTGTTGAAAATACTTTGAAAAATTCCATTACATAGATAGATACATACATAAACGTCAAACTAATGGAAACGTGTTAGAAACATGTAGATGGCTATCTTTAACACACATGATGCAACATTCTTCAATAGTTTTCTACTAAAGTGGGAAAAAAACGTTGGCTAAGTCCATCGGAATTTGTGATATATATATATATCTATCAATACTTCGTTCTACAATACAATTATAAGCTTCCAAAATGTTAAAACTATTTTATTATTAATATAAAAAAACTTCCGACATTTCCGTTTTATTAGTACCTATAAATCAGGGCTTCAGCTCTTCAAGGGCAAAAATCAATAGATGCTAGTTCCAAGAATGTAATTTAACCACATTCCAAGGGTCCTCAGTCATTCATATCATCAGATACATTTGTCGGTACATAAACTTTCAGAAAAAATAATTGATGCTCAACTTTTGACCAATACCTAATACGATATTTCAGCTAGAAATAAAATAACCGATGCCACACCGCTACAAATGGCCGCTGAAGGAGGACACGCAGAGGTTGTAAAGGCTTTAGTTAGATCTGGTGCAAACATAACAGACGAAAACAAAGGTGGATTTACAGCTGTCCATTTGGCTGCTCAACATGGACATCTGCAGGTAATGTACAGAATTGGATTCGAGTAGGAAAACTCGCATCATGTTGAAGGAGAGAATAAATTGAAGCAAACAGATGAAATATGTACCTAAAAACATAACTATTAGTCTGTTTATATCACTTAAAAGGTACATCGGACGTTGTCACCAAATAAACTGTTTAATTTATAACAGCTATCTATTATTTGTTAGAAACATTTTGCCTTTATCTTCATTTTTGGATTGACTAACAATTAGCGGCCACTAGAAAATATAATGAATCAGATATGATCTGGTTAGCCCTTATTCCAGTATGTTCCTCACCAATAAAGAAAAATTATATCAAAGTAAGAGCTGAGGTATCAAATATTTCAAACCGACATTATTAGATGAAAATATTGTCTAAGCTACTTGACTAATCACCTTTTCAAGTTTATCTACAGAAAATACAGTGGCTGTGTTCAACTGGACCTAGCAAAGCCTCTAGCGCTGACAAAGTCTACAAGCACTAGGTTCACCGTTGGACGGCTTTTAACAGCATGATACAGCCATTTTTCCTTGTCATACTATGTTATTTTCACGTTTCTGCATCACCAAATTATGATCATTGTTCCATTTGTTTAGGTTTTAGTTGTGTATTTTGCATTTTATCAAATCGCGCCGCTTCAACCTTTCAATAAGTGTGAGATACACGTTTTGAAATTGTCAACCCTGTCGGTTATTTATTGTCTTTTTCTTAACATGTGGTATCTTGTATTCAAGGTATTGGAAGTTCTCCGTTCTTCAAACACTCTTCGCATCATCAGCAAGAAGCTGGGAGTGACTCCTCTTCATGTAGCTGCATATTTTGGACAGGCTGATACCGTGAGAGAGCTACTAACACATGTACCTGGAACTGTGAAGTCAGATTCACCAAATGGAGCTTCCCTAGTACCGGCGTTGGGCAACGAGTCTGGCATGACACCACTGCATCTTGCAGCATTTTCCGGGAACGAAAACGTCGTGAGGTAACCATGGCTTAATAATTATTTTTTTAGATAAATAATATTTAGTTTAACTATTCTATGAGTCAGATGGAAACCGTTTGAATGCAAGAGAAAACTGTACAATGAACATATGCCGCGTTTTGTCATACTTGAAAGCATCGTAAAATGTTTCATAGGTAACCAAAGAGAGAGTTTTATCCGTGGTGGAGAATGAAAGATTTTGGATATGCTGGACTACTTGTTCCCTACGCCCGAGCTTGTGTAAGCTAATAAGCCCGACAAAGTCCTTCTCGACCATCAATAAAATATGTTCGTTATTTAGTTCTCTTCTCCTGTTGAGATGAACATCGTTTTAAGGGAGGGGGAGAAATAAATAAAGTATCCGGAGCTCGTCATATGCAAGTTTTGGACAGGCCACAATGTTATGGTCATTGTCTCGTTTGATGGGATCAGAAGACATCTTAGCCGGCATGAAGCAGTGATGATTGCTGATCTCGTTGAGGGGGGCAGTTGCTCCGAAATGGAGCAACAGTTCTTTTGAACATATATTTTTTCCCATCACTATATGCATATGATTATTAGTTATAATTGTTTGGTTTCAGATTATTGTTAAATTCTGCTGGAGTGCAAGTTGATGCTGCTACACATGAAAATGTGAGTAAAACGTTGTCACACATATGGATGAGCACATTACGCTTCAGAATAATTCATATGATCAGATAATGATTCTAAATTACGCTTTGCTGTATAATGCAATGATAACAATAAATTACAATCGTTGTGAGGCTCCAAAGATATATTGTATGTTCGTTCTCAAAGAGGGTTTTTTGGAGTTTGGAATTGCTTCGAATCTATGCGCGAACCTTTGATTATATAATCAGCATAATGAACGCTGGACTTACGTACGTGGGTTCAATTAGTGCCCAGAAGTAAATATAATGAAGTAAATATAGACAATATTACGTTTCCTAGTCAGCCTGTCATTTGCTGTAATTCCAAATTCGTTGCATCTCTGTATTTTTGGAGAGAGAAGCATTCCTCAAAAAAGTTGTTCTGTTTTTCGGCCACTTAATTCATTGGAAGTAGAATTCATACAGCATTAAGAAATGTTTCATTCAATTAGGTTTTTTTTTGTTTCTTTTCACGAGGTGAAAAAGACAAATCTATGCATGTATATCACAAGTATTTTACGAGTGGTTTTCAAGGATATTGTTTCCTCGTCCAAGGAGTCTACTTCGCAGAGCGCATGTTTTTTATTTTGCAGTTCTATTTGAATATTTTTTTTATGACGAACAATAAAGATGTAACCAGATACTTTATACAGTATTATTATGGAAACTCTGAGAGCACTCTTAATTCCATAATTTATAAACATTATGGCAGATATAATGTTAATTTATGACAAAAACGATTTAGGGCTATAACCCCATGCATCTAGCCTGTTATGGTGGCCATGGAACAGTAGTAGGACTTTTATTGAGTAGATCAGCTGAACTTCTACAGAGCGTAGATAGACATGGAAAAACAGGCCTGCATATAGCAGCCCAACATGGACATTATCAGATGGTTGAAGTTTTACTGGGACAAGGAGCTGAAATCAACGCGCCTGACAGAAACGGGTAGGTTACTGTGATATTCTTTAACCTGAAGCTGGCATTCTCGGTTTCGGAAAATTTTGTACGTTTGATGTAATTTCACTGTCATTGCTTGATAATCGTGAAATAATTAATGATTTCTCTCACCATTCCTTCGTTTTCAATTGAATAGAGAGCATTAAAGACGCATGGTAAATGATTTTACGTCTTTAATCGATATGCATTTTTTTAACTAAATTATTTTCAATTGCCTAGTTACTCAAAGCAAGTTTATATTTATAAAAATGTATATGCATATATTATGAATCACCAATTTTCAGTAATAATAATTAATAATAATAATAATAATAATAATAATAATAATAATAATAATAATAATAATAATAATAATAATAATAATAATAATAATAATAATAATAATAATAATAATAATAATAATAATAATAATAATAATAATAATAATAATAATAATAATAATAATAATAATAATAATAATAATAATAATAATAATAATAATAATAATAATATATAATAATACGTGAAACTAGAAAAACGCAATACCAAAGTAGGTTTCATTTAGATTTTTTCTTGTATGAAATCAACCTAACGGTTTTGTCGAATAGAGAAGTAGTAGAAAATCAAACAATTCTGGAAAAAGTCATCTAAATGTGCGACTCCCAGTACAGAATACTGTAATGAAAATAGTTCTCCTTAAGTCCGAAGGAAGCTATTTTTGCAGTAGCTTAAGGAAGTTTCATTATCTAGTGAAATGGTGGACTAGATTTGAAGAATAAATAGAAATATTTTCAGCGTTTTTTCACGTTTGCACAGTTAGTTACAATGTGATGAATACCTGTGTGATTAGCACAGAAGTTTTACAAATGAAACTCTCTTTAAGTGACGCTTTTCAATTTATATCTGATCATCGTCGAACTGCCAGATTTGACTGTTTACAAATGCTCCTATCATGAACACAAAACATATCGCAAATCTGGCTTACCATATATTCTGTCTAGCTACTGTTCCATAAAATTATTATTTCATCAAGTCTGTATTAAGTCGCGAAAAAAATATTTCTCCTTAGACAGACAAAAGAAAAAAAGAATTTCAAGGAACTAGACATATAAAAATCAACGAAATTATTAATTTAATCCCTGCCATGCCATATTGGATAGGACATTGGCAATACAAATAGCTTTGCAGTTACTTGTTAAACAACTGTGAAGCTACAAAGAGGCTTCTAGATTCATCATTTTCGGATGTGGCTGTAAATGTTTTTATGACAACAATTAACATCTCAATTATCTTATACCAATTCTGCTTATAGATGGACTCCGCTACATTGTGCAGCTAGAGCTGGGTGTTTCGAGGTGGTGCGTCTGTTAGTGGAATCTGGCGCTTCGCCAAAATCAGAAACAAACTTAGGAGCTGCTCCTATTTGGTTCGCAGCATCTGAAGGGCATCATGCTGTGCTAGAATACTTGATGACCAAGGAGCACGATACATATGCTCTAATGGAAGACAGGCGGTGAGATTTACCATTATACTGAAAACTGGTGAAATATATTTATATAAGAAAACGTTATTGAAGGCACAAATTCAGGTGTTTTGTCAGGTATGGCACTAGTTGAAAGTACTCCTCTGTTACTCAAACGATCAGGTATCTCCATTGTGTGCTGTCAAGTGGTACCACCACTTGGGGAACAGAAGGGATGTCGGGTCTGATAGGTGAACATTGTTAACTGCAAAAACAGGGATTGGTTACTAAAGACACACAACGAAGTGAGAATAAACCAGAAAACTGCTTCTTCAACGTCGCTGCTGGCTTCGTAGCAGCTATGCAATCGCTATTTTTGATTTTTTCATTCAAATTTGTGTCTTCAGACTTACTGCCGTTTCTTGCGTGTATCCAGTTACGCCTGTTAATTATATGACTACTATTCAATATACTGCTTTGCTAGGATGAATTTTAGTATAAATTTGCTGGTATTCGAATATTGTATACTACAAAAACTATTACGTTTTTTTTTGGAATGTGTATATTAGAAAATGTATTGAGTAGGTTCACGCTGTGCCGTTCACACAACGTTATTAGTATCTACATAATAATGATTTCGATTGAAATTTGCAACCTCCAATATTATGAATTTAGTTAATTAATGATCTTATAGATTTCGAACAAAATCCTTAATAGACTGATATAATTGTCCAAGGGATAGAAGCTAACAATACGCATGATAGACAGTTTCCAAGCGAATGTACATTGAGGCAACAGAGGATCTCAAATATGTGGAAAATAATTTCTGACTAATAAGTATAGTGAATTGGCGAGACAAATTATAAATTATAGAACATCAGAAAATTGGATATTTCTTCCTCCTCAATCAATGAGGTATTTCGAGAACATCTAAGAATGAACAGTGGGCATTTCTTCCCATTTTTTGATGATATCTGTACATTCCTTTACCTCATACTCTTTTATAACCATAGGTTCGTCTACAATTTGATGGTGTGTTCCAAGAACCACAACAATAAGCCCATAGAAGAGTTTATTTTGGTATCACCAGCTCCTGTCGACACAGCTGCTAAGCTATCGAATATACTCATAGTGCTTTCGAACAAAGAAAAAGAGCGAGCCAAGGACTTGATAGCAGCAGGGAAATTCTGCGAATCAATGGCGACCGAGTTGCTGGCTTTGGCTGCGGGTGCAGATTCTGCGGGGAAGATTCTGACTGCGACGGATAGGAGAAACATTGAGTTCCTGGACGTACTGATTGAGAATGAGCAGAAGGAGGTCATTGCGCATACAGTGGTGCAACGATATCTGCAGGTAAACGATAGGAGGTAAAAAATGAAGCCCAGTAAATTCACTCAGTATTTTCTCGCCCTAATAAGTTTGGAAAGACGATTCTCCGCTATAATGAAGTCTGAAACTTACTTATGCGTTCGTAGACGATAAAATTGAGCTTGCTCTGTTTTACGGGTCTGTGGTCGAGTCAGATTCCTTTTTATAATTATTTGATAGTCTCAGATGCTGGTTAGTCATTGTAATACTCTCAATAGAATGTTGATCCGGCAGTCAATAAAAATAATGACATGTCCCAATCATAGTTTTGAATTGCACTTTTCTGACAGAATCTTTGAATTGGTGACGCCCTCACCTATTTAGAAATGAGAGCGTAGACATTTCTTTATTAGTAACCTCGATTTTCTATTTCACGAAACACCATCATTTTTTACAAACACAAGTAAATCATGAGTCAGGTGCTTGAATTCCCTGAGTAAACTTTAATATTATTAATATTTGAAACTAAAATGGCATTAATCGTACTGTGCAAACACTGTGAAATGCCCTAACAAAAAGTATATTCTAATCCATGTACCTATGTACGCCTTTTTTTTGTTTGGAGGTCTGGTTATTATTATATATATAATTTTTATCATTATAACACTAATTGTGAACAATAAATTTTACCGTCGGCGCCGTGTATGAAAAAAATTAAGTTGTAACATGTACTGCAATCAAAAATAGGGGTTGCAATAAAAAAAAAGTCCTTGACCTCAAATCCCGCATCGTACTTCGAATGACGATGACATCACCAGTTCGAAAATTGTTTCAGAAAAAAGCATGATTATTATATAGATTGTAGAAGCTATTGTTTGGTGAAGTTCTTCCAAAATGCAAATAAGTGCAGAGGAAAAGTGACGCGTTACTGAAACAAAAAAAAGAGTTTTATTGGTGAAACTGTGTGTTAATGACACAACTTCTTATCTGCATCATTATTCTACGTTGGACCTGTAATATTATTTTGTAGTTCGGATTTATATTTATTTTGAATTAATAATTAATATTTTATTTCCAATTATTATTCACATGCGAGTTTTAAAAATTTATTTTGACCTGTGCGAGCAATTTCCTCTTGTTTGCCGGAAAACATTTTATTTTTACGTCGACCCTGTATGTAAATATTTATATATTCCTGTATTGTAGGAACTGTGGCGCGGAGCTCTCAACTGGGCAGCATGGCGTACCCTTCTCCTCTTCGTCTTCTTCATCATCTGCCCCCCTGTGTGGCTGGTGTTCACACTGCCTCTTGGCCACAAGTACTACAAGGTACCCATCATCAAGTTCATGTCGTACCTCACGTCCCACGTCTACCTCATGCTGTTTCTGCTTATAGTAGGCATTACTCCGCCATACGCTGTGGTCAGGAGCGACTTGATACCATACTGGTAAGTTAAATTACTCCCAGCACTATCTCTGATAATTCTATGTTTAAAGCTTAAGAGGAGGAATTATACTAATATAATAGTAACTATCATAAAAATCCATGAAAATATGGCGTCCAGTAAGCTTGACGCTCTACTACCAACGCAATGGTATCAGTTTAGAAATAACAAATTTATTTTGTAACTGAATGTTGATATTCAAAAATTAACTTGAAAATAATAAATAACTAGATCTTATGATACGAGAAGTACAGAATCAACTAGGTTGACGTCAGAAAATTATCAGGGGTCACACAAATACCTAAATAACGAAGTTTGAGTGTTTTTTGTTGATTTTACGTAACTCCGTCGCCACTGAACCAATTTTCAAAAACTACAAAGCTTTTTCACCCTCGACAATCCAAAAAGAAATTTCTGAAATATAGAGCGGCTAAGGATTACCGAACCGAATATAGACAGAGAGAGGGTCATGTTTTTTTTTGACGTATATATCAGGAAACACATTATCTCTAATTTTCCTGATTACAATACTTCTTCTCCAATTGTTGTGGGAAGTAAAAGTGTATACTGGGCCGCAAAATAAAACATTTTGAGAATATTGTCGAAAGTAATAGCTTGTACTAACTAACACTACCAAAGTGTTGCCTAAATTATAGGGGATAAAATGCTTAAATAAAGAATGAGTGGTTTTAAGATATATCTATGACCGTATTTTAAATAAAATATAATTGATGATGATGAATCAACTAACCACTAAGTGCATATACACAATATGATGATAAATTTGGTGCAAAGATAAAAAAAACAAAATGAGGATTATAATGTATAGTCAAACTGAAATCACATCACTATCTTCCTATGACATAAAAATCCAAAGCAGAAGATACAACTCAAACTCGAAATCTCATTACTGTCTTTTCATGACATAAAAATAGACAACCCCCCTATAGTTGCGATGAAAGAACAGCCCATAAGAACATCTGGGCAAAAAGTTGCCCCTCCCTGTAGATCTGGAGATTACTGATTAGATTTTTCCTTGAAGCATAACCGACCAGACTATACCACAGTTTACCGATTATCTCCAAATATGTTTTGATTTTGTTATTTGTTTGTCGGAATATATGATTTCTCAAACACACAGCATATGCAAAGGGATCATCACCTCATTCCCCTTTAACTTGAACTAATATCTTACAAGAATTCAGAGCTCAGATTTGATGAATTATGTAAATGGAGTTGCACATATGCAGATTTTATCTACCCTCTAATTAGAGCCTTATCATGAGATTGTCTATATTATCTATATATTGTGCAAAGGAAATGTCAACATCATCGAAGATTTCTGGGATATTTATTATTTTTTTTACCTACATCCGTGCACTATAAATGATATTTTTGTTGCAGGTACGAGTGGATCCTGTTGATATGGTTGAGTGGCTTACTGTTGTTCGAGCTAACAAACCCTAGCGACAAATCCGGCCTTGGCTGGATCAAACTTTCCGTCCTTCTGTTCAGCATCTTCGGTGTTGGCGTGCATGTCCTTGGAATTTTGTTCATTCAGAAGAACCACTGGCCAACTTTGATGTACTGTCGTAATCAGTTGTTCGCGTTGAGTTTCGTGTTGGCGTGTGTGCAGATATTGGACTTTTTGTCGTTTCA
The DNA here is from genome assembly GCA_949316355.1 of Bruchidius siliquastri. Taxonomy (NCBI): domain Eukaryota; kingdom Metazoa; phylum Arthropoda; class Insecta; order Coleoptera; family Chrysomelidae; genus Bruchidius; species Bruchidius siliquastri. Next base: position 30,737,771 of record OX438534.1, read on the forward strand.
TCATCTTTTCGGACCTTGGGCGATCATCATTGGGAACTTGATGAAAGATTTGGCCAGGTATTTATTCTGAACTGCTATGTTATCATATCAAATGTGATCAATTCTCATGACAGCTTCTCTACAGATTATCTGTACGAACATTAAAATTTAATTTTGATGTTTTTTTATCTCTGTATTTTGAAAAACGAAGCTGAAACGTTGATTCAAAAGTCATATGTCAAAGAATAGAGTAGGACTTCAACACAATAAAACTGATCAGGAAGCATCCACTCCAAACATAATTCTCTTACAGGTTTTTGGCTGTTTTGGCCATATTCGTGTTTGGGTTTTCTATGCAAATTGTAGCCCTGAATCAGCCCTTCAAGGATCTCGAAGACAGCGAGGTGATAAAACTGAATAAGTACAAAGTATTGCCTAGTGATAGGCCTTATTTTCACTCAGGTATGTTCATTCCTTACAAATGAATGTGATATATTTTTTATATACATACTTTGGACTCATGTTTGAGAACCAAGTTATGGTTGAACTTTAACATTTTTTTTATCCCTACAACGTTTTTTCTGAAACACATTCCTAAACTAAAGCAGGCTATTTTTTGGAAATACTGGTGAAATAACATAGCTGTAATTTTTTTATATAAATCTAGTCACGTTTAGCAAACAAGGTGGGGGATCCGGCTCGAGATGTATAAGCTTATAAGCTACACTGGTGCTCCCTAGGGATGAGGACCTCATGGGAAGCAGTAGCGTTGGATAATGGACGCCAACTAGCCAAATATTGTAATTTTTCACAGTTTTTGCCCTTCTGGTAGCCCAGGCCGCCCTAGAATTATTACCGCCCCCATACATCCCTAATATGAGTAGTATGCACGTGACGAGGAAGTTTTTAAGGCTCAAGTCATTTTTTAGCTCTTCATGGCTTCATGGACTCCGAATGTTTAGGTCTTTCGTGCATAAAAATGATGCAATTTACGTGGATTGGAGCCGTCGATCAAAGGGCTTAGAAATACGATCTAGCTCTTCCCTGGTCAAGGGTTATGGCCGGCGCTGGGCAGAAGCTCATGTTAAGGGAGGTGTTGATCAACATGCCACTAATTTTCTTGTCAAACTTGCATCCAATAAATGTTTTATGACATCATGATAATATGTCATAGGTAGAATGAGACAAATGATAACAGAAGATATATTATATAAGTTGAACGTCAGAAACATCAATATTTAGAGAGAAGGGGATACTTTCATAATTGTACGCACAATAGCGAACATTACAAATACTATTCAGCATCTGAGATATCAGTCGATAGGCTCGTAAAACATGTTAAATAATAAACAGGTTCAGTTTGAGATTCCACGAAGACACCTGGATTTTACTTCGATAAATAATGACAGTGTAGGCAATTCTGAGTCAATCTATTTGATTCTATTTTTAATATCGAAATTACCAATTTAGAATACCTGTAGATCGATTCAGGGTATATTTTGTATTTTTTTCTGTGTATACCAGCCACATGATCATTTTGAACTCATAAAAGTTACCTTATTATCTACTAAATATTATATTCATAGTTTAGGAACTCGCACACCATCTAAATAAGTGATTTCCGATAACGAATAAAAAATGACATTAATACTGGCATCTCAATGATAACCAAGTCGGGCAACCGCATTAGAAATTAAAATATTTTCATTATTTTCTCTTATGGGACTCCTCAAGGGAACTAAACAATTCAAATTAATGACATTTTCAATCTTGAACTTATTATGTTATATAGTCTGTTACAATATAGGGTGAGTTGTGGATGACGAATTGCTTATCACAATTTGCTGATACAACGTATACATAGGTATAAAAATTAAACAAAAACTCACCTATTCAGTCTGTCCGCAAATTATCCTGAAGAATAATATTCTTTCAACTTTTAAGAAATCGCTTAATTTTTTAATTTATTTTCGTAAGTTCAGCGTTCAGTATTATGCGAGATGAGTATTAAATGAACTTTGTTCTTAAATAAAATCTTAGACTCGTATTTAGATGGCTTGCGTCGTTTCGGACTATTATGTTATACAAGAACCAGTGAACAAAAAATTGCCTGTTTGAAAGTTTTTTTTATCCACCATTTTTGATACAAACATCTCACTTTTCTAGCCTCATGTAAATAGCTGGAAACTTTGAACAGCTTGATGGGCAGTTTTCCTCTATCACTGTATATTTCCGATCTAACACCAATCTCTTTCTAGCTTTCACCAATCACCAATTTTGGCGCAATCTTTTTTCTGTATATACATATCCTTATAGAGCGCGAATCTTTGGCGGATGCCGAATGGTTGGATGACGTCACACCAGTGACGTTGCACAGCGGCAGGTTGAAAAAAAAGGGCCCACGGTTAGATACGGGGAGTAAGTTTTGTGTGACGCCTCCGTAGAAACCCGCAGCTCGTGTTGTCTCTAATTTTTGTATCCTGGTGTTTACCTACTCATGTGTGTCGTTCTAGTGAAAGTCTGCAGCATGGTTCTACAGTAGTGACATTATTTGATTTGACATGGAAGTAGGTAGATTTCAGATTCTAATAAAGATGCTCCGAGTTAAAAAAAACGGCTACATAAATTTAAGGTTAGCTTTGCTGTTACTGACTTGTCGAGAGAAAAGTTCCAGCCCAGTACTCGTATATCAATATGCTGTTGTAATTATCCAAAAGATACAGGTCATAGGTCACAAGTATCAAATACCTTCAGTCATAATGCCTCGAAATTCTATTGTCTTGAAAATTTCACCCGACGAACATAGAACATCAATCGGAAAGTTTTGGAATGCAAAATTATCGAAACACTGTCATAAAAATAACATACATTGCTCATAAATTTCAATAAATACCAAAAGGTTTGCACATTCAACCATATACCTAGTAATAACTCACAAAAAACTGAAGCTACATCCTTTCTATTCTCTTGTGGTCTCTCAAATAAAATATTTACAGCCTTGTAGAGCACAAATTACTCGGACATAACCTCCTATGTGTCTGATAGTCACATCTATAGACCTTTTTGGCCTCCTGTAAACTTAAGGCAGCCTTATTTTTGTTTCGTAAGTAGTCTTCCATCAATAAGGCTTCCTTTACGTTCAATACGACAGTATGCTGATTCCATGAATAATCGGAAAAGTTCCTACTTCTTGTCAAATCTGATGCTCTGTGTTCCATGGTAGGAGAAGCAACATAAACTGTGTATCGTGGCGTCATTACTACGTGTAATTCTAGTTGCAGGCACCTCCCCACATCATGGCGCCGTTTAAGATGTGTTGTTTGTAGATCTACTTGTTCAGGCGCCTTGTGATGCTTTTTTGTTTTTGTCTACATCCTACCTTATGTCTGTCTCTGCCTGCTCATATGTGTGCGTCTTATGTAAGTGTTACCATTACGGTATGTTATCGTACACAAAGGTTGATGGCTGTCTCAAATTGCAATGCAAATAGCTTGACATGTTTCATTTTATTTAACAAGCTTTGAAACTATCATTCTTCAACGAGATCAGAACAATTTATATAGTCAGTATGAAAGCTTCAATAGAAACACTTTGCTTGACATAAACAAATGATGCGAATGTATTACCTCATCCATGGAGTTTTTTTTCCTTAAAATCAAACCTCTTCTAAAATTATCAGACTCAGCCGAACAGAGCGGACAAAATTCAACGTCATAATTAAAAGCTATAAAACGAAAAAAAACGGAAGGTTATAACGAATATCTAATTAAAGAATAATTAAGTGGACTATAGAAAGAAATGAATATTAAACTTTTTCAAAATAGGATGCTTGAGCAAGCTTAGAAAAATAAGCCGAGCAAAAAATCTTAGGTCATAATGAAGAGCCAATTAACGCTAATTAAGTTCTCGATCAATAATTGAAATGCTTCACTTTTAATAAAAAAATTTACGCTGCTGTTACGGAAAAAATGCAGAGTAATCACTAAAAGGTAACTAGTAAAAAAAGGCCTATTAAGAACTAATAAAAAATGGTTTATCAAGAAATCAAATTATCCACTGTATAAAAATATTTTTATTCTGTGTTTGATATACATACTTTTGTTCAGGTCACAAAAACATGCTTTGTTTCAAATGTAGCATATTGGGGAACTCAGTTAGCTTCAGATTTGCTCTGCTTATTTATTTTTGAAGTATTAGGATGCCTATATTCCATATGTAGCAGTCATCATTCAACAATCTTCGCTGTATGATTTTTCTGTTCTGCTCGCGTTATTTTGTTAGCTTAAAGTGTTGTTTAAATTAACTGAATATGCCGTTAAATCTACCATATTTTATACATTATGACAGTTCAGTTCAGTATTGATTTATTGGGCATTGTGCCCTATCACAGAACTGGCTTATAATTTAATAATGCTTTAATTGAGCCTAATACCTTTAAAATTAAGTAGAGCGATGATTTTAGTATAGAAGCTTCCATCCCATCATGTATTTTATTATTTTCATATCCATATTCTATAGATTTTGTAAATACATAGCTGAATATATCCTGCAGCGAATATATGCCGAAATATTTTCCAAGAAACTCTCATAGGAGAAACCTTTGTGTACGATTATTTAGTTGTGAGTCCTAGGAATATTATCATATATGCAGAACAATAATAATAATATTTTACATGGATAAAGTTTAATGAGAACTAATAGATCATGTATAATTCAAATCCTTCTTTTTGGAAAATTAAATTCAGGTCATTGTCCCCAACATACAATAAAGGACCTCCTACATTTCTTATGTAAATTGGGTTTAAGTCAATTTGGTTAGTAAATCTCGTGTATTGGGCATATACATAAAAACATTGAATATTTTAGCTGATCATCGAGGGTGAAGTGGATGAAAAACGAAGAACTGACGAATATAAGTTATTGGATAAGCATGAATATAGAAACAGTAATAACAACAACTGAACATTTGGCAAATATATGAGGAAATATTCCGATTTCACTACAAGCGGATGTAGTTTCAATTCCAATATCTCACCATCCCTTACTCATAACATGAAATGGAGAAGAAGATGCAATACGAATTCATCCTGACAAGAAAATTATAATACTGGCATTCCATCAATGGAATGGAGAAACGACCAATACTCCAGTCATCTTTCATCAACCTTCTGGGGATTAACATCATTAATAGCATAAACTGGTACGATGATGGCATTTCTGGGTCGCCATAGGTTCTCCATATTTGTGAGAGACTATATATAAATAGAGATCATTGTTGAATCATTCAAACATAGATGTTGCCCTGTTGGTAGTAAATTTAAGCTAATTGAGTACCTAGAACAAACTATTTTGTATGGTTTTGTGCAAAACAACAGTACCTGATATTGATGCCAGTATTATTTACTGCGCCTGCAAAGTTCAGCAAGCATAATTCAAAAGTTTTCTCGGCAGTCAGTCTTGTGATAGCTAAGGAGCGGGTTTTCTCAAGCGCAGAACAATCGGGCTCAACGTTAGACTGATATTGAAATCGGAATCTGAACGTCTCAAGATAAATAGAAAGGTAAACAGAAGTTTCGGCGCGGGCTTTCTGACAACTCCTTCTCCTCAAACAAAAGATGGCGATAAGACTCCCGTGACAGGGTGCCGAACAGCGACGGTGGAGTTTTAAGCGGGACACGCAGGGTGATCCGGTTCTTTCCATGCATCAATATGAACTGATTCTCACAAAGAGTCTTTAGATTACTGGAAATTAAAATAATTAAAATAATAAATAAATAGTTTATTATTTCTTTCAACTCCATCTAGGAGCGTCTGTATAAAGCCTTTGTTTCAGAATAGTGTCCAATGCATTTGAAATCTCTATTCTGTGCTACATATAGACAGTTACTGAATTGAATCATTGACTATATTACTATCATGCTGTGATGACTTAAATATATTGTCAATTCAGATTGTTGAAATCCTTTGAACTGAAACTCTCGGGTAGGTGATCTTACAACGCTAAGATCCTTCAAAGAAGTTCTATTCGAACTGGTGAGGTTGTGCCTGTTGAGCCCTTCTAGTTTTTCTTTTCTGGAGACTGTTAATTTTATTATTCGAGATTTAAATTTACCAAGTAAGACTCTATATAATTGGGACATATTAGCCACTTTGATTCAATGCTCCTGTTCATTTGTACATGAAGTCCATTAGCTTCAGTGAAAGGAGAATACTTCTGAGATACCAAGTCAGCAAGGCTGGCAACATGGCCATAGCACAGCATGTAAATGTTGATGTCTTTACCCAGAAGCGAGACTGAAGGTGACTGAAGTATTAGATGTTCCACCACCTCCGCAGCTTGAAGACCAGAGTGTAATCTCCTTGTCAGAATAGCTATTTGAGCATTCTGTTCGTTGAATTGATGACTGATGGTCACCATGACCACATATTTTCTTACAATACTTATAAGCACAGAGTTCAAATTTTATCCACAATAAAATTAAGCTAATATACTTTTTCCTGAAACAAATGACTTAAAGCTAAAACAATAGCTGGATTCATGATTTAAGCGGATTAAATCAAATTTGAATCAGATATTATGGATCATTTCACTTCAAAAGGATATAAAGGATATTGTTTCCAGTAGTTGCAAGAGTGTTAGAGGAGGAACAGACCTCTGGGAAACAATGAAGTTGATAACAAAAACATAGGAAGATATCTCATCTACCAGTAAGGATCGTAACTTTGAGAAAGCTGTACAATAGTTGGCATACAGTCTCATAGGTAGCAAGCTTGACTACAAGTCCCTCATGCCATTTTCAATCGAAAGCTTCCGATATATCGAAGGTGACAGCTCTACACTCTCTATGCAGTTCTATTGCTCTGTCTCAGACGCACACACTTATAAAATATTGTCAAATCTATTAATCCATAAAAATATTACTCAAGTCTAAAAATCAGCACTCAGTGAAGAACTATGTGAAGAACAGAGCGAATAAAAAGTAAAATAAGAAGCAGCTTATATATTGCAAAAATATGATATTAATTGAGTAATGATCCTATTTCTAATTCCTCAGTAGACTGTGACCCAGTCTGGCATAGTATGTTTCAAGGAAATATGTGATCAATGGTCTCCAAGCCTAGTTTTGACAACTATTTACTTAATAATCCGCAAGGTGGAATTCAAAATACCTACATTCACGATCAACTAGAAAAAATCTTCACTGAACATTGCAGGATTCAAACCCACGCTTAGACGCTTTGCTTCTGAGCTAGGCAAATAGTCCACTTAGCTTAGAAACAGGCAATTAGAGAGAGTTGTTCTAAATATATATCAAAATGCAAATTTATTTTCCTAATAGTTTCTTCTTAGATCCCAAATCGGAGTTCTGGATTCGTCGGCAGCAAAATTTGACTGAATCATTGTTGATGTCATTTCATTTTTCAATAAATAAATTTTCGTTTTTTTTTGTGAACCAGATATAAAAACAAAGGATTACTTTCAGATGGATCTGCTAATGAAAATTCCATAAAAGAATAGTGTAATTTGGAGTAGAAATTATGCTTTTACCACTTTTCTATGTAAGTTTAGTTCCAAATACACTGTTCTGGTCAACAGTTTAGATACCTTGCATATTTTGGTTTTGAACGCCTCTGGAACCTTTAAGTTTTGTAAGATTAATGCACCAATGCACATGACAACGCCTAGACTTGATTCTAAAAGTTTTGCGGGAGAGTTGAGTGAAGTTTTTAATATTTATTGCGCAAAGTTGCCGTTGCAGATTGATTCAATGGAAATTTCACGGGTCTGCAGTGCTAGGAGACAGGTCCATGCATATATGATATATTCCGTATGATGTGATGTGTAGAATGGTAGATTGTGCTGTCTCTTCTTGCTCGGTTTTAGGGTACATGGCAAATATTGTAATATAAGTAATAATTATTGTAATATATGCAATACGATATGAATCAACATGTAGGGTCATCATATTTGATAATTTGAATATCAACCGGTAGCTGTTTCATTTATAGCAAATGTAGCGTAGCCAGAATTTTAGAAATTGTAACTATTTACCAGTATGATAGTATTGATATCAAAAATATATCTAAATATATCAAATGTTATACTGAGGACTATATTATTCACATGTACATTGAAAGCTTATACGTCATATCAATACCAGTGGATGATTTCACAGTGATTATTTTAAATATTTGTGTACAAGCGGGAGGAATTTTAAGCGAAAATATTACTACATTCCGTGTGTAAGCCCCCAGCTTTGATTTGCTTGATTGTAGCGAAGCAAGATAAGCAGATAAAATTAGACGCGCTCATAATTAAGTGATGATGAAATGTGGCGACGATGACTTTGATGTTATTTTTTATACGGATTGTAGATGCTCTTACTTAGAGAAGCTCCTCAATCCATATGGTATAACTATGCTAAAGTTTCACAAATCAAAATCGATTTTTAGTGATGCGTTTCGCTTCATCCTATATAGCATCGTGAGACTGTCAAAATCGATTATTTACAATGTCAACCCTAAGCAAGTCCTATCACGGTTATATTTAATATTTCACGCTCTAAGATATTTTATTTCTCAAACTATGATATTTAATTATGCAGATATATTATGATTTTGCAAGAATAACATATAGAATTATACTCAGTGTGAAAAATTTTAGTGATTTATCTATAAAACACATCACGAAAAACCGACTTTTATTTGTGAAACCTTGTGCATAAATGACGCAATTTATCTTGACTCACCTCCTAGTGTCGCCCTCTGTGCTATCACACCCTTGACTGGATTACATGTATACCATCTGATTGCCCTCTATAATTAATTTTTTTTATGTTGCTCTTTGAAAGAGCGATCGAGACAGCAGAAACGACAATAAAGATATTTCAGTCGAATTTCAACGAACCTAAGAGACAACCTTGGGATAATTCTTAGAAGTTACGTTAATCGCAATTTGCACCTCCAAATTTAAACCCGAATTTATGTAACTACGTGAAATAATTCCGAAATGACCCGGATATCAATTTACTTTCTACAATATTCTGTCTAGTTGACCTTCTTCATTTCATTCATCTTTTGCTCAATTTAATTTCTTTTTTCTATTAAAATCTGGTAGATAGAACAGGCGTACGACTGACTAAAAGATAAAACTATATCTATATTATACAAATACCTGATTGGTACTCAAATCAGATACTAATTCAATATAATGAATCGACTTTCGATGAGTGTAGAATTAGAATAACTATATTAACAAAAAAAATATTTTATTGTGAAAAAGGTGAGGAATACTTTTTCATATTAAGTCTACTTACTTTCACAACAACCAATGAAATATTTATACTAGTTGATATCAGGCACCTCACGATTCCTTAACAATAAACTATCTATAATTTTAGCAGTTTATTATTACTTTAAACCAATTATGAGGGAAATGCGAAGTATTCCTGCCTAACTGTATTACATTTTATTAATTTTTAAAGCTTTTATAGAAAGAACCAACTTTACTCAATATATTATATAAACGACTGATATCAGTTTTAGAAGCAATTTCATAGAATATTTCATGCTTTTGTAACAAAGCGAACAGCATACCTTGTATATTGAGGGAATAAGTTATTTGCTCACAGTCTCTGCATTCTCAACTCCAGTTCGATAGCACGAATTGTTAATTAAAAGGCTTGCATGTTTCATGAGAAATTAAAGTAGCGTTAACATTTGCTCTGCGGGATGGGATAACGCTTTATTGTTAGGTTTTCCTGTTTCCTAGTACTAATAAAATATACACTGTAATCATTGGATTCGCGTTATTTTAATGCTGCATGAAATAACTGTTCAGCGTTTGTTTTCATTATACAGAAAATCAGCAGCTGCGTTACAATAAAGCTTTATAGAACACGCAGAGATAATTTATTTGGAAGAGAGTTGGTACAGTCAATCGATAATTTGATATGCGAAAAATGTCTACCAATACGACTAAACTGTAATGTGGCGATTAATGTAAGATTTTGCTACTGTAGGGGTTTAGAGATTTGAAATTTTGTTTGACAGGTAAGCCATGGATGAGGTGGTAAACGAAAAACTTCACGACTTCAGCCTCGTAAGACAGAGAGGCGTTATAGTTCACTTTTTGAGGAGGGGACCAATGAAGGAATATTTTAAATGATAGTTTATTGTCACTAACGCTTTAGGAAAAAACTCGTACTAATGATACTCAGCGTTGTAACCCTTAAATATACGCGTCGATTCTAGACTGAATTAACCCCTTCAGACTACCCTCAAAAATAGGAATCGATTGTTTTTGGATAAAAAAATTGAAAGGAAAATATGAAAACAACTTTTGTTGGAAACTTGAACTTCAAGGAAGCCTCATTAGGAAAATGCAATTTATAGGACTTAACGTTGACATATTCATCAATTGATCAGCCTGCTTGATTAATAATTGTGTCGCGCTGTTGATATTATGGCAGTATTCCATAGCAACTTTTTAATATTACGGGAACATTCAATACTTTCCTAACTTTCTTATTATTATATGCAGAATATGTGAATTTTGTGAATTCTGGTGTGATTCAATTGCATACCGAAAATATATGGAAAATGCTTTCGGCATAGAAAGAAGGAGAGGAAGAAGAATTCCTACGTCAGTATAAATCCTCTAAGCATAGTATGCAAACAAAACGCTAGAACTTTGCTAAGCTTTCCTTTCCTGTTCCTTTTTATGTTTTTTTTTTCATTTATATAAGGAGATCTCATATTTCACCTATAAATTAATGAATTAGATAAGGTATTCTTCGGTAATAAGTATCCTAATCGATATTTCAAGTTGGAGAAGTATAAATATAACCCTTAATTGACTTTAATCAAATGTCTTTTTCATGCTAATTTATTACTGCACAGGTTTTCACTCGGTAATGTAAGCAGGCAACTGCATTGTTAAGAATTCAAAATATTGACAAAAGCAATCGTCCCATAGGTTGATTTGTTGTACTGTCTAACGGTATTCATCGTTCCAATGAATTGTGTAGCCTGGAATAACGTAAAGAGGCAATGTATCAAAGTGGTATGTTGTTTCAAGTGGTAAGGTACGTTGAATGAACTTTGTTGTCCCCGAGAACAGAAGAGTTACATTGGCTCAATGAATTTGTGGATCATACTAATACACAACTAGTTTGAGCTGTGTTTTGAAATATAGTGACAATAATTTGGTATTATATAACGAGCGCTAAAGAATGTACATCATATTTGCCATGTTGCCCTGTAGTGACCAACCACGTGTTCTGGTCTCGCCTTTCAGGGCCGTACTGACTGGCGGCTTTCGTCCGGTTTCTTTTTGTCCCCATCTAGTGACCATGAACCCGCTGCTGGCGTTCGAGCTGCTCTTTTTCGCCGTATTCGGCCAGACCACCTACAACGAGCTGACAGTGAAGAGTCGCAACCCAAAAGAGCCCTTTCGACCGCCCTGGACCGACAATCTCTTCAAGATCGTTTTTGGCATCTACATGTTGGTCTCGGTGGTTGTGTTGATCAATCTACTCATCGCTATGATGTCAGACACCTATCAGCGGATTCAGGTAATGCCATCCAATCTCGTCTTACTTTCAGTCCAGAAGAACCCCATCAGTGCCTTTGAGCTGTTGTTCTTCGCGGTGTTCGGGCAGACAAGCACGGAACAGCTCCATATATCAGGATACAATCCCAAGATCCCCAACTCCAATAATCAACCCTGGTGGACGGATATTCTCTTCAAGTGTGTCTATGGAGTGTACATGTTGGTGTCTGTAGTGGTTTTGATAAATCTGCTTATCGCTATGATGACTGACACATACCAGAGAATACAGGTAATGCGATCGGTATCAAAATAAGCAGCGGCTCCAAACTGGAATCAACTTCGCAATAACGTTTCAGAAGAAACAACTGTGAATATCACGTTGCCTACTAGCATAAGTAAAACTATTCTCCATGTCTCACGGATAAGCAAAGGAAGTGTTGTAACCGTGATTTTTTTTATTTGAGATAAGTTTTTTGGCTGTTTTATTAGGTCTTTGTCATGAAACTGCATGCCACTTATTTCAACCCCCAATGGTGCAAGGGTGGAGTACTGTTGCAACATAAGAGCTGAAAAAACAACTTTTGGTTGGTTGTACATCGAATCTGAAGGAATGTATTAAAAATGGTTATCAATAGGTTGAAAATTTAAGGCATTCCATTTAAGAAATATAACCTTCGTATGGGGTTCAAAAACTGTAGACCCTGTACATTGGTAAGTATTTTTAAAATGTTATTTTATATAAATATGAGATAAAATTAGTTTGATTGAAATGCTTTCATAAAGGAGCAACACTCCACCCTCGCTTGGTTGGGTTACCCTGTTTCTGTCGGTTTGTCTGTCTGTCTGTCGCAATGTTTGTCACAGGTAATATCAGTATGTGTTGTTCTGATTTAGATTATATTCAGGGAGCGACATGATGTGAGGTCACAGACGTTGATGATACTATTTTGTGTAACGCTACAGAGTAGTTAGTATTAATTCCAAAAACATCAGGTTCTACTTTTGTGTGATTTTTAAGTTTCCTATCGTTTTTGGATCGAGATGTGCCAAAAATTGGATACGATATCTGATTTAATCTCGATACTGTTGTGTGATTAAAAGTGTTTTGATTAAACTTGACTGTTATGATGATAAAATGACTAAAAGGAACTAAATTTTTAAAGTTGCCTGAAAAATGGATTTAATGCGTTTCGGACAGTTTGACCCTATCTGACAAACATGTAAACATATGTCGTTCATAAACAGCTAATGCTTACCACCAACAACCTTGATGTATTTCGCCAATCAACACAAAATGTTCAACAAGGTATATTTTTGTAGAAGAAAATATAAAAATATACTTACCTATCAATAACGTACCCTATTCATGATTGATTCTATAACAGCGTTACATATATAGTTTGCATCTTACAGTGCCAAATGGTGCAGCTACAACCGTCTTCAAATGACTATCAAATGCCATTTGGCATTTGCTTGATATGCCACAATATTTTACAATTGTCAATATATACCATTACTTATTAAATACGTCTTCACCTAAGTGCTAACGAATATTTGCCATGTTGCCCTGAACTAACCAACCACCACGCCTCCTCGTCTCGCCTTTCAGGGCCGTACTGACTGGCGGTTTTCGTCCGGTTTCTTTTTGTCCCCATCTAGTGACCATGAACCCGCTCCTGGCATTCGAGCTGCTCTTTTTCGCCGTATTCGGCCAGACAACCTACGAAGAGCTGACAGTGAAGAGCCGCAACCCTAAAGAACCCTTCCGACCGCCCTGGACCGACAATCTGTTCAAGATCGTTTTCGGCATCTACATGTTGGTCTCGGTGGTTGTGTTGATCAATCTACTCATCGCTATGATGTCAGACACCTATCAGCGGATTCAGGTAATGCTATCCAATCTCGTCTTACTTTCAGTCCAGAAGAACCCCATCAGTGCCTTTGAGCTGTTGTTCTTCGCGGTGTTCGGGCAGACGAGCACGGAACAGCTCCATATATCAGGATACAATCCCAAGATTCCCAACTCCAACAATCAACCCTGGTGGACAGATGTACTCTTCAAGTGTGTCTTTGGCGTGTACATGTTGGTGTCCGTGGTGGTTTTGATAAATCTGCTTATCGCTATGATGACTGACACATACCAGAGAATACAGGTAATGCTATCAGTAAAAGAATAAGCAGCAGCACTACTCGGAAGCAACCTTCTACTTGTGTCTACAGAGGAACAACTGTTAATATCACATTATTACTGACTAGTGTAAATTATACCACAAATTTGAATATTAGGAACAAGCTTTTGATTACAACCCAATTTTTTTTGAATTTCATACGATGTCAGCAAGCTCCTTGTCACTCATTGGCGTCGATCCACTTGTCGGTATGTGTGTCCGTCTGTCAGTGGCCGTACCCTGTAACCATTATTGCACCAATTTCGATAAGATTTGAGGAAGTAAGTTTTGCGACCAAATTCGTCACCGCGTAATCTCAGTAAACACCTCGTCAATTTTGAGAATACCTTGTAAATGTTGTACTTTGGGACAACATTAATAAAAAGGATTCTTAATTGCTGCATATTATTTGATTCGGAGTAATCTTACGGTGCATAACATTCCACAAGCAGACCGGATGATTTTAGTCTTAAAATAGAAACTCCAATTCGATATACTCCGCATTAAAAATAGATTTGCGCTCGAACATCATCAGCATCACTTGCCATGCCTATCACCAATTCGATCCATATCCTTTTGCGGTTAAAAATGCAAAACTAATAAATGAATAAATAAATAAATATGAATATGGTAGGTCAGGATATAGTGAAATAATGTTTTTCATTTATTTATTGTTTCCCTTATTTTGGGATTTTATACGCAAATAAACAATTATCATTATTATTATTATAAACTACATCAAAATTCTTGCAGCTGTTACTGAGATTGTGCGGTGGCAAAATAGAAGGACAAAGAGACCGACAAGAATGAGTGATATGCATTTTCATGAGCATACAAAAAACTTGATATATCAAATTCGAAAAGTGACTAAGTACAGTGAACATTTCCTTCGCATATACGTGGGGAGTAAAAGTTAATAATAAGTGAGCTTGAATGACTGAAAATCGTTCGACCCGACCTGTAAGCTTATAAGTGACAGACATAAGCAACAAATAAATAAAATCAAAGTAAGTTTACTCGGAAATATATGAACGTCTAAGCATTTCTCAAGGCTGCGACCTCAACTTTTTCTTTAGTGTTTTTATGGAGGTTCTAAGTTGCCTAAGTTGCCTTATGAACTGTGTTGGCATTTTTTAAAGTTTTCGGTGATATAATCAACGTTTTATAGATAATTTCGCATAAGGAAACAGAGTGTATCGCACTCTGAAAGTCTCAGAAGCTCATTACACAACGTTGAGTTTCTCCAAAAGTATAATTTTTGGAAGAACCTTGTCAGAGACGTTGAAAGTTGGAATTCTTCAAAGTGCTCGGCCAAACATTCATATTTGTTTTACTTTCTTAAGAACCGACGTAATGTCTTATTTAGTATTGTAGCTTTTAGCCTCATCCTTCTTTCCATATATTGCCTAACAGCATCCATTCTAACAAAAATTAACTCTATACTACTTTGTACAGCTGTTTCTTCAGGTACTCTACTGAACCCTATTAGTTTTAGTTTCGGCTTTCTAAAGAGCTGCTTCCTCTCAGTGTATGGCGCTCACAGAGGACGTGAAAGGTTAAATGTATTACTTTCCCGCATTCTCTGCATTTAAGGTCTCTGTTATAAAGTTCTGGTCGGTCCAGATGCTCCTCCAGACCACTGTGGCCTGTGTGAAGTCCATTACTTATAAGAGATGATTTCTGTTTTAAATAATCAGTCCTCTATCCGTTTTGGCACATGATGCTTTAAATATTTATTTCCTATGCCTCCATCTAGTCACCAAGTTCCGGTAAACCTTACCCAATCCTTGACTTGGATCCTAACTGTGTTATCAGGTACCCCCAAGGATGTTTTTGGGTGTAGGAGAAAAGTGATCTCGTTCTTACAAGCTAATATGCCTTTTCATTGTCAATTATTCCTGATTATCGTGGTACCAACTCCAAAAGAGGCTTCTTTCTCTCAATTTCTGCTCCCTGTACAGTGCTGTCCGCATGTTCCTCAATATCGTCGTGTCCAAGATCGTTATAGTCTACTCTTAGTGCTATTTGTTGCCTCTTCCATTCTTATAAACTGAATTTGAGTCAAGTACAGAATGGTCTCCAGTACTGCAATTATAGAGCTTATGATTGCTCTTGTTATGATCAGCTTATTTTCTTTGATATTTGAGACTATGGATTTCCTTATTGAGGACAAACACGTACACTTGAAATATTGTTATGAAGCTTCAGAGAGGGATTAAAAGCGCAACCCCACACATGCTTGTTTCTATGACGCTGGACATGCAAAGCTGATTACAAGATCGTCCCAGATATAATTTTTTCATGCTAACTTCCAGAAACTTGATACAAGAGAGTATTTAGTATTCCATCCATCCATCCAAGACAAGTCAGCGTGTGATTTAATTTCAAGGCAGTTGTCAGTCTGAGTTTGAGCTTTTTATTGTGATGAACTGAACTCAACAATTTTTTTTGACGTCCCCACATACCGGTGTGATATGGTTGTGGTTACCCTCATTCCATACAGGATATAAGAATGATTCATCTGCGGAGCTACAGATTGGATTTGATCTTGTTCCCAAAGTTTCTTTGGTGTACAGCAACAAGAGCATTGGAAAAAGAGCAGCCGGTATTGATGGACAATGGATAGGAAACTTGATTACAAGCTTCTCATGGAATCGCACGTTGGCCGTGTGTGTGACCAAATATTTGGATTGAATTTAACAAATACGTGATGAAGCAGTAAAATAATATTATTTAAGTCTTTGGACTACACCCTGTATAAACAAAACTATTCGCGCCATAAAATTATGCCAATCAGTTAACTTGTCCCTATTGTTCGATAACGGGTGCAATGTTCATGACGCAATAGTTCGGGAAATTCGTCATAACAACGTAGAATAGAGATTCGACTCGATGATCTCGCGGGCAGTTTGAACACAATGCTGCGTTATTGTCGGCGCTCGCTAGTACAGAAGATTTCGCCCATGTTTTGGGATTTGCTAAATTGGGTGATCTCTCTCCTGTATTTTTAACTGTGACAATCTGTGGATTTATTAATGCCTGGTAAATAGTGGCCAGGAAATTCTGAATAAAGGTTATTCCTCATTAGCTATCGGGATTTTCACGCTTTGGGAGAATACATAGAAATTGTGGTGTCAAGAGAGTTATCTCAACACTTCCTACGTGGTAACGTACAGGTAAATTGCTGTTCAAGCGAGCTGTTGCTACCAATGCTACTATGTGAAAGCTGACCGTGTGGAAGGCAAGACATGAGGGTATCTAATCCTGCCTAAAGCTTTGCTAAGGACATCAACCTTATTTCCTGCATTGTATCGGGAAAACCACTACCATCCTGAGATACCGTATTTTTGCGACTGCAGCTGATCATTGTGGAATGGGGAAATATATACGGAGTTCAGTTTGACGTGCAGAAAACTGAAACAACAAACGTGGCAAATGAGTCGCATGCTGGTCTGTCAGCCGTGGATCTGGAGGGACATTCAATACTTGAATCATCTTCCATCAAGCATCTGGTACTTAACATCAACAACAACATTTCCTGGCACGATCATGTTGTTGTGTCAAATTTTATTCCCCGGAACAGCTACTGCTTCTATACCAGGCCCAGATCAGACCCTCACTGGAGGTTTCAATATGCAATCCAGAAACGAGCATTACAACACAAACGACCTCCATATTCTAGAACATCGAAGAAGGGTGGCTGATCTGTAGTATAGATGTTATCAGAGCAGTTGTTTGGCTGAGCTCGCACAATAACACCAAGAGAGAGTAACTTACAACGTCTAGAGTAAACCTCAACGTTGTGGAATCATCGACCGAGGACTTTGTTGATGGTTACAATCTACAGTGTTTTGAGCTCAATATGAATAGACATTTATCCTTGCGCAGTGCTGATGAAGCGCGATAGGCTATCTGTCTTTGCGTAAGGTTATCTATAAAAAAATTCTCGGTCTAGTTGTCCAGCGTAGAAAAAATCACTGTTGTCTGCATGCTGGCCAACTCCAAAGGATGGTCGTGGTTCCGTAGAACGGGAGCTATGAGAACAATTCAATCTGCTGCTCTCGACGCACTTTTGGGTCTGTCACCACTGGACGTCTCGATAAAATAAAAGATCATACCGAAAGGTAAACTGTAAAGTAAACCTTATCGTCCATGGTCAGTTCTGAAGACACAAGCAATACTGCTAAGATTAATGGCTGCACCACAGTACACTAAACATGTATTCTGTAGCTGCCCATACGCGTCGCGGTGATCTTTGAGTGTGTATTGGTCAGTCGAACGGTGCACATATATCGATACCTATATGCCTTAATACTTATGAATGCTTAAGTTTGAAATTAATCATTATTTTGGTCCCACAGGCTCAATCAGATATAGAATGGAAGTTTGGCCTAAGTAAGTTGATCAGATCTATGCATCGTACCACTACAGCTCCGTCACCTATCAACCTTATCACCACGTGGCTATTTTATCTTGTAGAGATTTGCAGGAAGAGAGGTAGGCAATGTAAGCATTTTTCACACATATTTTTGCGCATTGTGTTCGTGAGTTCATAGTCCGGAAGACTGATGCTTGTCTACTAAGTCTATAGTCTCTAATTTCATTTTGAAACTGAAGCTCTGCCTCGACAAATCTTGCTAGGAGCATATTAAGGAACTTAGATGCCAGGTTATTGAAACGTGCCTGGATCTCATCGTTACCAAATTAAGGTGGTACTTCCATGAATCACATTTTCGGAAGTTTCGGAACAAATTTGTTATTATGAAAATAAATTGATAGTGGAACGAAATCGATATACCGCTCAGGTTTCGAAAAATTAATATTTAACTTGAACCATTGACCATGGGAAAGCGATTCTAGTGGTGCATTTTTCTTATTTTTCTATGATAGCTGATGTACTGAAGCATATATCTGCATAAACACGTGAACACGTGAATTAACTTTTCCCGTTAATGCGAGGACGATCTCCAGCATAGTTTTTTTCTACCCAAAGATTAATAGACCATTTCCATCACTAGAGGTCCGGCCGCGAAGACTATACGAAATTCTGAGTTGATAATGAAATAACATCTAGATAACTTCACTTTCACAATCTCTCACATTGAGTAAAATTCTTTACAACAGCAACTTTCAAAGTGAAACATAAATATTGGTCTGAATGCTCAGAGTATATGAGCGATTGAGCAAGTAAGAAAGATAAAAAGAGCTAAAGCTTATTTAAGTCTTCAATTCAATCTAAGATTTATCGATTTTTACCAGTTATTATCATCATGCAAATATATTATAAAAGTACCGGTGAAAATTTTGACATGTAAACTCCGCCCCACCCAGCCACATACACAATCATATTGTTTGTTTAGAAGTTCGAAGGAATGTATTTGATGTATGGATACGGCAATGAAAAAAGTGTTTCATGCAAAAATATTCATCCTGATAATACATTATCAAACAATTCTGAAATCAACAATTTAAGATGTTTGTTTCCTCCACCCCTTTTATGGCCCCTTGTAGCTCGAGGCTCCGGACAATCAGACCGGCGATAATTATTGCTTCTAAGATAAACTGATATGAATTTTTCTTCATAACTACATGATTCAATTATATTTGCAGTGAAAACTCGCAAGCGCCAAAGCCTTGTTCATCTGATGGGCAGCTTCCAAAAGACCAGTCAAATGTCACCACGTAGCAAAGCTGCGGGGAAGTGGCTATCCAAAGTGAAAAAGGGACATCAAATTGCCCCGAAAGAGTCATCCGTCGCACTGTCTGTAGCCCACATAAGGTAAGTGTAGTAAAACAGTGGCCTATTCAAGAAAAGAAGGAGTGTCTGTAAGTTCTAGAAAAGAACTCACGATTAGCTATCCGCCAGTTGTCACATAAAAATTGATGAAATATCGTTATAGAGTAGTCTCCTGTACAGTGACTTAGCTTAACTAACTTAAACTGAGTTCGACGCCCGACTGCGTCTCCTGCTTTTTATTATTTTTTGAGATTCTTCTCCAGATTTTACGATGATCAGATGCTTAGCCAGTGACAAATTTCAGTCTATTATATATAAGCCTACATTTTTGTAATATTTTTTTCTAGATAACCTCTCGCAGAGGCAGAAAGCTTATCTCGTTCAGGAAGCACTGCGAGAGGATGAATCTCTACATACATTGACCTTGAAACACTTTAGATTCTAACTATTGTATATCAAACTTCTTGACAGCTTATTCCACAACGCCGATGTTCTCCAAAAGTACGAATTAGGAAGTAGCTCGTTTGAGGTGTTGGAAGTTCGAGCTCCCCTCTAATCTTTGCTCTACTGGCAACTCCCGGTGTTATCATGAGAAACTGATCAGTCGAACATTTACCATGATAGTATCTGTAGAATAGAGAGAGATCTGCCACCCTCCTTCCATGTTCGTGCCATGACATGCCATTGTTGATGGTAATTTTCAGAATCTTGATAGAAGATGACTTGACTCAAGTACTGGACGTCACTCCATCGTCAAGGCTGTCAGAACAACATAAGGCTTTTTTGTCAGAGTTGTTCTCTGAGCCTGCTGCGCGTTAAACTTGACTCCATC
Organism: Bruchidius siliquastri; assembly: GCA_949316355.1. Taxonomy (NCBI): domain Eukaryota; kingdom Metazoa; phylum Arthropoda; class Insecta; order Coleoptera; family Chrysomelidae; genus Bruchidius; species Bruchidius siliquastri. The sequence continues at coordinate 30,758,041 of OX438534.1, forward strand.
TGTATATCCCCAATCTACAATTCTTTCGATGTCGTTATTAATCTGACAAACATGCTGCTCCTGTTGATCTAAGATTTTTTGGGATGGCAGTGGTTAGCCTGGATCTATACAGAAAATAAAACTGCTGCCATCTGCGAGCTTGTAAATTGGATTGGATGTCAATTCGTTGATGTACATCAAGAAGAGCGTTGGAGAAAGGACAGACCCCTGTGGAACACCGGCATTGATGGTGAATATGTCAGAAGTCCACACATATGAGGATCGACCCCTGAGGAAACTATCCAACCACTGGCATAGATCGGGTGGAAACTCACAGGCAGAAAGCTTGAATAGAAGTACCACACCTTATTGAAAGTCTTCGATATATCAAGCGCGATGACTTGAAACTCTCCATGAAGCTCAATTACTCTGCTCTACTTGTGTGTAACCATAACGTGGGCCAGAAGATCTCTCGTGGATCTATGCTTACGGAAGCCATATTGGCGATCATTGATGATGTTATTTTTGTCTATGTACTCCAGAAGCTACACGTTAATGTCAGTCTATATAACCTTGGACATGATGTAATAACTATTGAACCAAATTTTCTAATCAAAACACAAAATAGTATATAGGCATATCCTAACCTCTAAGAAACTTCTTGATAGGTAAATGTTTTATACATTTCAGTATGGCATTAAGATATTTGGGAAAACGTCAATTTTAGTTACTTTCTATCTATGTTCGATGCTAGTCTGACAGCTCATAGGTTGTCAAACATATCATGTACCACAAAACGGCCCGATACTGATACCTGTGACAGCAAAGCTAACATAAATAACATAAAGTTTGTTGGTTCATCTGACATCATTTTTTTGAGAACCAAGTTACATGCCTAATATAGGTACAGAGCTTAAATAAATTTTGCTGTTTCAGTCCGCTGGGATCTCAGCTGAGCTTCACTAGTCAGACAACCCGCATCGAACACGTAACCGATTGGGAGGCGATAGCAAAGAAATACCGCGCACTGATGGGGCACGTGGATGAAACGAAGGAGCAGAGTAGTGACGCAAATGATGAAGAAGAGGAAGAAACCGTCGTAAATGTCAACCAACCAGTACAGAATGTTTCATTTGGTTAGGCATTCCTTACTAACAAAGCCAACTTAGACTGTAATTGATTTAATATTGATGAAAACATACAAAATCAAAAATAGTTAGTCTAATACAGAGGTGTCACTTAAATGAAAAGCTCTTTCTTTCTGCGACGCGTTTCGATTGATGTCATTGTCGGACTTTCCAGATATAAATATAAATCTAAAGCCGTGACTGGAAGAAAGACATCTTTATTTGTGAAACTTTTGTGTTAAACACAGTTTTTTATCGGGATGACGAAAAAGTTTCAACAAGTTAGAGTATCTACAATCTACAAGATACCTACATCCAAATATTTTTGACAGAAAACATACATTATGCACAAACCATATGAGAAAAATGTCATTTTATTTATATCAAAATTTATTTGGCGAACCCAGCCTCAAAAAAATCGTAAAAGAGAAAAGGTGGTTTCGTGAATAAAATACTCTAATATCGAAAGGAAATTGTCAGGCATATCACGAAGACGATTGAAGAAACATCACTCATCAATCGGAAACTACATGAATCGAAACATTGTGAACTGGAAAATTCTCAAGACAATGAAAATTCAAAGCAGATGAAAAGCATCAAATCCTAAAATTGACAGCTTTCATATCAGTCAGCTGTTCCATATGAATTGTGCAAGTCCTTTATGTGAAACACGTAACAATATTGGAATTGTAACAAAAATCTAATTTCTGGCTAAAGCTTTATAACGACATCAAGCGAAAAACGGTGATACATAAACGACTCCCATAAACCAATAATTCAACCCTATTATTGTTATGGCCTATTATAAAGCAATAAAGCGTTTATGGAGCCATACCATACCCATAAAACGCCACATTGCTCGAAGCAGATAGTCCTTAGACAAAAGAATGTAAGGTTTTAAGCTAGCATATTTTTAGATTGTAACCCATGTAATATTTGAAAGTTTTTATACTGTGTTCATGATGAAAATATAATATGTTGATGTGAAGTTGTCTGTATTTTATTCGTTTCAAGTTTTAATGAAACAGATGAACTTCTTGTAGGCAGCCGATTGTGTACTTTTTCATACGCTTTTTATATAGATAACTTTTCACACAGGGCAAAAGCCTATCGCGCTCCAAAAGCGCTGTGATAGGATAGATGTCCGTCTACCTTGAAACGCTATAGATTGTAAATATCGGAAAACAAACTCGCCGGTAGCTCATCTTACAATGCCCACGTTCTCCAAAAGAACGATTTTTGGAAGATGCTTCTTTGAGGAAGTTCGAACCCGCGGCATGCCTCTAGTATTTGGTGTACCCGCAACTCTTGGTGTTATTATGCGAGGAAGCTCGGTTTAACATTTACCATGATAGTACTGGATAGTACCGGAGGTCCCTTGTAAGGTCCGTCGCATCTACTAGACGTATTGCTCGTTTTTGGACTCTATCCAGAAGCTTCAGGGATACATCATTAATGTTCTGGTAGCTGAATAAACAACTGATTCGAGGTAATAAAGGTGAATCAGCTACGTTTTACGTAATCAGGAGAATTGCGTGAGTATTCGAATGGTAGCGTAACGTTTTCCTGTAAAATTTTCTCTAGTCTTTTACAGCGTTTTCCATTTGAGACGAGTTGATGTTGGTAGGCTCTGGTGGCCGTTTGGCTTTGGCGGGGTCTGTCCAACCTGTTGTTAATTATTCAATTACTGCTGCCATGTTACACGATTGAGCGGCACGTCCAAATCGTGAAGCTTGATTACCAGAATGAGTGTTCGTTAGCGTAAACATTAAGAGCGTTGCGCCCATTTTATAGTAGAAGCCCTTCAAAGTCGACTCTTCAACGTTTGGTGACCAAGATCGAGATGACCGGTTCGACAAACAGCCAGATCGGCCGCTAACATCGCCGCTTTCCGCGAAAGTATGCAGGACAACCAACAATTTTGGGATATTTGCTGAGGAGCTGTTATTTTATATACAAAAATAAACTATAAGCATACCTTAGAAACGTATTTTCTTCACCATACCTTAACTAGAGCTAACGATAAGTGAGTCATACAACAACATTTTATAAGATTTTATTAAAAGAACGGGTAGAGTACATTTCATATTAAACAAATATTACAGGAAAACTCTCTCCAAACATAAAGTAATATGATTTTTCATCACTACCCAAAGGAAACATATGATGAAACAGTCACTGTAATCTCTGAGCTAACAATGAGGCTGTCAAGCATCATACGTCTCAGTAAATGTTTTATCTAGAGGAGATGAACATGACTTTAACAAAATAAGTTCCCTTAACTTCATGTTATATAATTAATAAAACAGCCAACTTTATTTTGTATATTACAATGCCACGTTTCGTGAGAATAGTGTGTTTGAAGGAATGAAGAGTTTGCAGCAATACACTACTATTTAAAGTTCATTTTTACAGACACGCACGGTTACTTCGACCACGAGCCACCAAAAGAGTCTGATTTACATTTCAAGGGCGCTTTAAAAATTTACAGTGCTTTGATGTTTCAAAGTACTCCAACTTGATGTTTCCTCAAAAGCTGAAAAATACAAAAATGTCACAATTTGGAATGATTAATAACTGTACATATATGAGCTAACTGAAACATCGTATGTTTATGATTTATAGGTTCATAATATGCTTTTTAGCAATGGAATGTTTTTTATTTTGTTTTGCTATGGAAGTTTCAAGGATTTCCGCTGACACCACTGATTTCGTTCCCCAATTCCAAGCTATCAGAAGCAATTAAACAGATCCAAGAAAAAAAAATGCTCTCAGGTGCAAACTGCTGTTATCAGACATCACCACTCACAGTACTTTTCTGGTTATTTGTAGTTGTTCAGCAATTTCGGTTGAGATTTCAGTTGAATTAGCTGATACTAATATAAAAAAGACATTAGTTAACCTTGCAGCGTTTTCTTTATCAGCCAAACAATATATCAGTCAGTCTGTTAGCTTTTCAAAATAGGACAAACACGAAAGAATACAACCATTGAACTTCTATCTCGTTATAAAATAAACTCATAAATCACAAAATATCTTTCTGGTTTCGTAGATTACGTCAAAGCATAATACGCATAACAGAAATAAATAGATGAACGAGTGTACAAAGTTTTCTCATTCTTTTATCTCTCACAGACCACGAATTTTCTTTTTTAATTATCTCCAAAGAAAAAGTTTTTAATTATGCGGGAGAATTCAGAGAGCGTCTTAATTTCGTTGCGCTGTTCCTAACGTTTCCACAATTAAGGACTCGTGATGCTTTTTGTTTGACAAACTTGATTGTTTTTATCAAGTTGAGTATTCAAAATGATTTATTGTGCGGACCTGTACAACGTTTCGTGATCTATGTGAGCTGTTAACTTTCAAAAGTCATTCTTTTCATCACCACAGCTGTGACACCGAAAGGATGTGTGGTTTTCTTAATTCAAGCATTAAAAACAAAACTGATAAAGCCTTCTCCGTGAAAATTTTAATGAGTTAGGTGTCGTACGCTCAGCTCATTGAACTTGATCTCTCTCTTACGCTGGTACATTGATAAATAAATTAAGGAATAGCAGACACAGAACAGATAATTAGAAACAGTTAATTGAATGTCTCATATAGCATTGTGATTTAGGGGCTTGAGCTTCAGGGATCAACAATACTGATAAAGATACATTAAGCAGCGGTGTATATGCGTGTGAACATAAAACGAAAAACCAAACGTAATATATTGTAAGCGTCCTTCTGGTATATGAAAATCGTATTATGTAAAAATCAAAATTTTCCCAATTCAATCCGTAGCGGCAAAGAACTCATGGCACAGAACGTAATACATTTAAAAATGTAGGTGAATCGGTGTCAATTAATAATAAAATAAGGTTGCAGAAGACTTGAAAGCACAAATCTATTGAATCGGATGCATGCCTTCGAACAAGAACGTGCTCTACAAGCGAAGAAGTAAAAAACCGGAACTTTCCGTTACGAGACTCTTAAATTTTAATAGATGCATAAAAGGATGCTAGGTTCCTTCATAATGTTACAGATGGAACGAATTCCGATGGAAGGCGGACTATAAAATATTATGACTATATACTGTTTCAAGTTTATCGATTTGTCATTAATTTGATGGCTCTTCTTTTCAGTTGCTTCTATGTGTCAATAAAATGCAATCCATCGATGGTGAAGCAAGATACTTTTCAATAACTTATTATTCGTAACAGAGAACCATTTTGTCAAGATTTGATTAAATTTTGAAAATATGAGTACAGTTACTTAGAAAGTATACCTACAATCCGTGTCTTCGTGCGCAATTTGGAACTAGACTCAGTAATTTCTGCTCAAGAGCATTCCTCGTATTGGACTTGAAACATAAATCAGACCTCCAGGACTGCTCTAGAATCGATACTATATGATAGGCAGGGATGTGTGTATGATCGGCACCGAACCATTAACGTCTGTTTGTCTCCGAGGATTCAATGGATTGTTCACACTCACTGTCACTTCAAAACAAACTTCGACACTCAGGGGACTCTAGCCAAGAAGCGTATAAATGGATACAAAGACAGAAAGGTTGGAGCTCAAGTGGTTTTCCACAATAAGTGACATCTATACTTGAATCATACGTACTATTTATATTGATGCGCTCGTATGAAATTATGCAATATTTCACTCAGACAACATTTGTCAATATTAGAGTGTCTATATTGTAACGTTGGTTTCAGTCTCGACTCTCTAGAGTCCCCTGAATTTACAAATCAAAGCACTTACACTAGAGCCCCAGATAAAAGGAATTGAGATTATAATAATCTAATGTATCTTCCGACGCCGGAACTGAACCGGACATAAGAATTTTAAGCGAAAATAAACCCCAAAAATCAGTATACAAAGGTAGCAAACAACAATTATTCTGAAAACTTATGGTTAATTCCTGGTACATTATGTATTTTGATCGACTAAACCCAGCGCTCTTTTAAGAATTCTATTTTAACGAGGCAGTCTGCCTCATGTATGGGTAAACATGTCAATAAAGTTGCAAAATATTTTCTTTGTTGGATAAGTAAGGAACCTTTATTCAAACATATTTTACAAAAAAATAACATATTCGGGGTGATACTTATTCTAATAGAATACTTCGTATGAGAATGTTTCCTAAGAGGTTTTGAAGATACAGGGTGTCAAAGTTTAAAAAAATGTTGTTTTATTAATACCTCAAAGATCCATATTTCGATTTTGTTAAAATTTTGGCAGTGCTGTTCGTTGTATTAAGACGTTACGTAAGCACTAACTAAAAGATAACTATAAATTCCAGTATCATAAATGATATTGAGAAATAAATAACGGGCTGACTTTTTAAGACATTTTATATTTATTTTGAATCAAGCAGCTGAAAATACTACTTTTTCACTCTTGATGTTACGCATCTTCATTTTTCGAAGAAAACCATAAAAACCACTTCAATTTATGTCCATAATTTTGATTAAATAGTTTTTGGACATGCAATGGTGGCTTTTATTTTTGTCTTCGAAAACACAGAGACATATAAAAAAAAGAAAAGTATTGTATTTCCAGCTGATTATTCCGAAAAAATACATTATTTAAAAAGCTACTATCGTATACTTTTTGTCAATGTTATTTATTAGACCCCCACGTGACGCAACTGCGTGAATGCAACTCAATGATCATCCAGTTACTGCTAACTTGACTTCTTATTATTATGAACATAATGTTCAATTTCAACAAAATTGGTACAACGATCTTTGAGACATTAATTAAGAATAGTTTTCCAAAATCTTTGAACCCTGTATTTTGAAAACCAGACTTTTTACTACACATGTTTATGTAAGCTTTACCACTGAAATTTGTTTCGGGAATGCGATCCTGGAATTACGGTCTGTCATTAAGTGATACGCCGTATACAATGTAATGTCCAGTATCTCAGGTCAATTGAAGTGCTTCCAAACACTTTCAAACTTGCAAAGTTCCAATTTTACCTGCAGTACTGTTGGTGTATGCATGAAAATATATATCAATTGTATTTTGCAGCTCTAGGGAGTATAGGTGATTTTTTTGTCAATTTTAGGTTCTTCGAAGGAGAGTAGATCAGATTATCATAATTTCGCCACAAAATCACACCCTCAATTGTGAGGCGGTGTAGTATATACTTCTACTATGTATAACATGTACAAAAATCATTATCCTTTGATCGATGTCAAACGATAAAGTAACCTGGAATATCTCAAACTAATAAAAAAGTTATTTAGTACAGGATATAGCTTTTCTTGGAAAATGACTAATGATTCATGAAAGGAGGCGAACGCACATTTGTCAAATTCGAACACCCCGAGACATTTTTTTAGAGCCCTTTATATGAAGTCTTGTTATGTGGATTGGCGTGCGAAGATTTAAAAATTTTCTTTGGCTGCGGTATCGTTGATTCTGTTGGCTCAGAAACTGTGCGTTCATCCAAGTTTGTGTTGTGAAAAAATCAATAATATACCCCGAAATCCGTTAATCAGCTGAGCCATAGCTAAACAAATACTCAGATCTCATTATACCTGTAGTCATACAGTTTTCCTTCTCAATATATTTAAACACAATGATATTGAAAATATTCTAACCAAGGCATGTGTCATAATAGATCGAAGCATCTTTCCATTTTTTTCATGATGCATATGTACAGAATGTCGTAAAACGATAATAAAGACTTAAAGTCGCAGATATTAAGATGAAGCAGTATAGTTTTTGAAATGGAAATGCAAAAACTATTCGATGTTATTCAGAAAGCTATGATTTCGATAAAATGTAAGCCCTTCTCAGTATTGCGAATATAATACTAATAAGAAAATTGGCATGTACAGAATTTATGTCTACATCAAGGGTTGAGAGCTCAATGTATTCCTACCATTAAGGGTTCATTTTGATCCCTTTAACATTGTTTTAGTTTATTTGTCAATATAATTAATCATATTATCAAATTTTTAAGAATGGCGGTTAACTAAATGTTATATTTGTACCCATTCCCTTCATTTCAGCCATTATCAAAGGATTTCAAAGAAAAAAATTTGTGATTTTATAAAAATACATGTTCATGAAAATATTAGCGATAAGTTTGGAGCTATACAAGCTTTAATTAATTGCATTAATATCGCTGAAATGATAAATCAGAGAACACAAAAACTATGTACAAATTAAAACAGCTAACAGGTTACTATTATGAGAGAAATAGTAGTGTAACTTATATTTTTATAGATTACTATTTCAGCAAGATGGGCCTGAATAGTCTTCAGTCATTAAGAAAATGTCAATTACTGTAGGAAACGCTACTAGGACCATTCAAAATCCGTAACTATATACACACACAGGAAAGCGCGATTGAAGAAATACATTATTAGGTCCAAGGTATCTTGAATCTTAATCGCTTTCACTTCAACCGCGCACCAATCTGGAGTTAACGCATCAGAATAGTTCAGAGATATGGATGGCGTGCATGTGTTATGCCTCTTAAGATCTTAGACTGTCGAATTCCTTTCGTACAAAAAATGTTTCACGATTTTTCTCACTCTATTTTGTGTATCTAATCTCTCTTACACGTGTAAATTTCTTGTTGTGATTGAGAGGTGTAGTTTTACTTGTATGGAGTAAGCGCCTTCCTATAACCATAACCTACAAACGACTGCAGCATATATTTCGTCCTCAAAGCTCTATTTTAATACATTGATATTTACAAGAAGACTTTACATAAGGTGACAAGACTTTTACATTAAAGCAGATAGAAAGTGAAGACACAAATATTTTATATGTGGGAGAATTTTAGTTTTTGCTACAGTGTAAGAGAGATAGTCATTATTTTCAGCGATAGGGTAAAGTTATTTTGCTACCATTATGTTGTTTATACATGACCTTATATTGCTTAAATATCGCAGGCAAGTCGAACAATCCTATGACCTATAAGGACAAGTTTATGATAATGTCTGTAGTAATTCTCAAAGGAATAAAAATCGGTTGTCATTTTCCAAGACTAAGACATCCAAATGCAATTTTCAACTTATCACAGCTGTGTAGGTCTCAATCACGAATAAGCTATATTAATGTGACGTCACGTTGAAGGAGATCATATTTGTTTAAATCCCGTTTGACAGTTACCATCAAAACAGTAGATACCACGGCCACCTATCATTTTTCGTATACATACATATCTATAGCGCCCCACGATACTCACAAAACATAAATCATCCATTTATTCGAAAAGCACAAAGTGACCAAAGCTTTCGAATGACATTATTTTTGTTTAAATCTAGTTGGACAACAGGGAATCAATTTCAAATTTGTCAAATAGCGTCATCAATGATATAGCTTATTCATCAGTTGACCAAAGAATTACGTTAAATGATAACCTCAATAAACGTCTTATCTGTCACAATAGCGGAAACGCAAATACCGCATGCGATTATAAAACAAGTATATAACTATAATATCGATAAAGAAATCTCTTGATGCATCACCATTGTAACTCAATGAAAATAATCTGTAGAAATAGTCGGATGACATTGAAGACCTGCACATAACTTATAACAATATTGAGTTATTTCTCGCGCCTTCCAAAGGGGTTTCCATTCTTGAATATTCCTCGGGGTATCCGTTTTCGAAGCCGGTCACCGAATTTTGTAGTTGTGTGAATTTTAAACTTAACAGTAAGCCAACAGAACGTAGGAGATGAAGGCGAGAGAGCAGAGGGGAGGACCTATTCTCTGGTGGCCGCCATGTTGCATCGCTTCTGGATGTTCTCCTGCGAAAGAAAAACTGTATCACCTCCAGTATTACCATAAAACGCCACTGCTTTAATGAAATATACAACTTGAAGTACGATTGCTCTGATAATGAGTTCCTTAATCTAGCTAGCAAAGAGTCGAAAAAATTAACTTCTTGGGATTTTCGTCGAGTGATATCAATTTAGTAGTGAACTTGTCATCATTATATATTATCAGAAATGGGCAGATCTTATTATCTGCTTTTTGTAGACAGTCTGAATCTGACCATCGTGAGTGAAACGTCAAACGTGTTTTCTAATGTCATAAGGCGTTTTTTGGAAGTGCATAATTTATCAGTGGTTTGACCAATTTCAATTTCACATAATGAAATCTCTGCGCGTTTGTGCCATGATGTCATGATGCGTGATGAATGATTAACGAACTATAGCTACAGTTAAAGTTAAACGTTATATCCATAAAACCATATAATAAATATTCTTAGCTAAACACACAATATAATGATATCCCAAACCAAACATCAAATTGCGACATTGCCGAACGCTTGTCTACATTTAATTGTTGGTCGTGGCTTGATTCCTTAAAATTATATAAGACCGAAGTATACAACCATAATGCTACCCCCCCCCCCCATCGAAAACGTCTAAAAGCAAAGTTTGAGCCGTTTCTATTTTAATTTTTTCTTGACGATAACTTTGTTATCGCTGCAACGACATTCAGTAACTATAAAACCTTTCTGTTCTTACCATAGCCTTGTGCCAAAATTTCATCAAATTTCGAATAACAGTTTCGGAATTATAAAGCTAACAAGGACTACTGGGATAATGACGGCGGACGACATACAAAAAAAAGTGACATGTGTTTTCGTGATGTATATGTCATGAAACTTCAAGAAGTCACCTTTATCTATTGTGGTGAGAAGTACCCTTACGATGCCCCATCGGCAAACTATCTACGATGATCAAAGACATCCGCCTGGTTCATGTAAGTAAATAATAACAGTCTCTCCACAACCAAGATAGACTTAAACAAAACAAACCTGGACCACGACATTCACGCGATCACCCAGTAACACGTAGATAGGACATCTCTTATTGATGGAATGAGTATCAATTGCTCAAACTACCAGTTATGTTAACAAGAGAAGAGCCACAATCAGTAATTAACATCGCTTTTCATTTTATTTCACTTTTTACTTTCGTGTTTACGTATAGTCTATCTGTTATAAGGATGGGCTTCCCTTCGGAATTGATATTATGGAAGTTTCAGTATATCACTGATTCATGTAACCTGATCTTTCTCAGATAGCATCATTTTTTCCAACTTTTGAGCTGCCCTCAAGACAAATATGGATCGTATGCTTGATTCCCTAAATAAGCCAACAGAAGTTAAAAGATGAATAAATATCAGAAGAGTCTCATTTCCAGGGCTGCGTTCCTTAGGGCTGTTTCTGCTAAAAACACGAGCGACTAAAAAGTGGAGCGCACGTGAATATTTAACGGGGCAGTAAATGGATTTTTTTGATGTGTGTTAGTCGTAGAGCGAGGGTGGATGGCCTAAAGTAGGTTTTCGTGGATTTTACGTACACTGATTGTACATGCAAAATAAATACATTTAGATGAGCAGCATACACTTGAAAAACGGATTTATGTCGTAGTCGTAGAGTGTTCTCTATCGGGAAAGAGTAATCAGCTAGACCATTGTACTTGGCTCCATTGTACCTTTTGTATGTCTTCCTGCGGAGCAAACTCGGAACTGAATATTTAGACATACCAAACAGGTAAGTAGTGGTAGTAATGGGGAGTCAAAGTCTGGCAAGCAGGTCACCTTTGGCTCTTTTTGCCGAACCCAAGGACGATCACTAGAACTATGGTAGACATGTTAGTTCCCTAGTGTCGAACCTTCCAGACCTTTTAATACAGGTCATGATGTCCGACCATTCCCTGTGAAACTCTGCTGTTATGGCAGACTCACCCAGGAATTGGAACGAGGTCACGTTCACCTCCCAGCACTTCTGACAGGTTGGGTCTTTGACCTATGAGTGCCAGGTACCTTTTCAATCTGCAGTGACCTGTCAAGATCTCTTCCAACAAGTGGATTGAATCCCTCCAACGATTCAATAGCGATAGCTCCCTATGTTTCTTGGGGCCTGCTATGAACCTCTTGGACTGCCTGCAATCATCTGTCTCCAACCATGCTTTCGCAAGTTCGTTACACGCCCAAGCACCTAGAGCATTAGTGATCTGGCCTCTGCTAATACCCAGCCAGGGTATCAATTGCCGAATATCAATCAATAAAGCCTGTATTACGTCAAAAGAATTTATGACTTACAAAATTGATATAGTCTAGTCCAATACAGAGATATTATTCATATTATTGAATTCAAAAATTTACTGTAGAAATGTTGATTCAATGAACCAATAAAGCTCAAAATCAAAAAAAACAAGAAACGCTGGAAAATTATGAAATTAGGAAATATCTTCAAAATTTTTTTTGCACCACCGAAGTGGGAAAGTACTGCAATCAAACAATATTTTGAACTCGATATACTGTGTTCTCTTCATGTTTTATGACACGGCTATCACGAAAAATCATGTCACTCATTTCCATTGGTCTCTGTCTATCCGTAATCGTTGACCCCTCTATTAATTGGAAAGTTGCATTTTGATTTTGATGAAACTTTGACACTAGGTTATTAGTGTGCGAAGGACGAACCACAACTTCCTTTATTTTTTTTTGCAATGGACTTTCCACCCTCCACAATGCTGCAAATACGATTGAAAACTGCAAGTTTGGTGCGTCTCTCCATGTTAGCTCACCACATGTTATTTGCTCCAAGCCTGGTGCATTACTTCGCCTCCTTAGAAGATACGCCAATGTTTGTTTAGGAGGTTTCCTGATCTAATTTAAATGAAGATAATTCAGTCACAGCGGTAGTTTCCAAAGACTTTATGACGTTACGCGCCCTTGCATTTTAATCATCTATACCAAGTTTTATGCTGAATCATTAAAATTCATGTCTTAGAGGTTAAATCTGCACGATTTTAAGCAATTCTAAAAGTAATATAGCACCGACTTTATGTTCTGCGAGTAAAACTTAAATAATTCAAAAACTAATTTATATCTTGGAAATAAAATTAGTCAGTACAACTTGGGAGTTGCGAATGTTTCCAGATGAAGTCAGACAAGTCAGTAGATTATCTTCTTAGGTTGAGTACTCCAAGCAGTGTATAGAGATACTTTTGGAAGTAGATTCGTAGTTGAATTCTAATATAGCTGCTATCACATATCTTATTAACGTTTAATTTGGAATATTAATCACTGCTGGACACTGGATCTGTAGTTGATTTACCTAAAACACTATAAAATTCAGACAAGAAAAAAGCATCTTGATTTAATTTCATGCAAGATCTAGCTGGCTTACAATTTTTAATGGTGCAAAATTAAAAAAATAGAAGAATTTTTTCAATTGATTTATATTTTTAAATACGTTTTATAGGCCGAGGACCCTTCTATGTTTGATTACATTTTGAAGAATTTAGGAAACACTTTTTGGACTGTGTTAGATTTACAGTATTAACAACAATGCTGAATTCTTACTAAAAAATACAAAGTTATTATTAAGGCTATTCAACCGATTTTGATTAAATTTGTTGTGATGATTTCTCACAAACAAATAATAAAAAATGATTTTTTGTACAAATAGTAAGGACCTAAACTATTACTTTACGAAAAGTGGCTTCATTTTTTCATATAGTTCTTAAAGTTTGTACTATTTCTGCAGTACTACTAATGGTTTTTCGAATTTTTAACCATCTATATCCTTTGTTAAATTGAACAATCAATAATTATTTGCCTAAAATGAATAATCCTGCTGAAAGATAAAATAGACTAATATTTTGAGTTTTTTTTCAATAATTTGCTTGATAAAAATTTAAACATACACTTTAGGAGACCATAGTGAAGTTATGATTTCTGATAATATCTTGGATTTATTAGAGTAAAATTTGGAATGCGCAGAACCCAAATCAGATACCGCCTGTTCGACCTGACATCTAAATCTTTAGCCCCTGATAAGGTCGCTTTGGCATTAATTTAGGGTCCTGGATTGTAAATTTCATGACGTCGTAGGTTAAAAAAAAGCATGGAGGATAAAAGTGTGACAATTCTAAAGAAATAATAGATGACTGTTTCCTAAAGCAAGCCCGGGATCCGACGACACTCATGAATTTTTGAGCGGAAGGATAAACGGTAACGGTTGGTTGTATACCTTTAAATAGGACGGTGTGGGCAGAGCCCTAGCACTGTATGTATGGAAACGGTGAAATACGAGAAAAACCAAAGGAAAAGGTTACGTGTCGCAGAAAATTACTGAGAGAGGAAAGCATGAAATGGGTCATTACGTTGTCGACGGAAAAGTAACTTTAGACCCCTGTAATTTTAGAAAAAACGGGAGACATCGTGTTTTCAAGAAGCAGCTTCATTACAACTTTATTCAATCAATTTTATGCAATGCACTAGGAATGTATTAAAATCGTATAATGAACACTGCGTCTCGCTCAATTACAATACGAGTTATGACTACGACAAACACTACAGGGACCCAACTTCTTCAGCATATAATCTTACGATCTTTGTTGGAATGGCACCGTTATAACTCATAAAAAGACACCAGGATTGATTACCAAGTCAACTTAAAATATATTGATGTACAAAATGTGTAATAATGTCTCTGACTATTTTCGATCAGATCAGATTGCCCTCTAGTTTTAAGTTTTCAGGCATTTAGGCGGTTGAAACTTAATATTCAAGAAATCTATTGACTATAAGAATTTGCCGCTGTGCAACTATTCTATTTTTCAGAGCGCCAGTAATATCTGCCTCTTTTAAAAATGAAAACTAAATAAAAAGCGTACTACAAACCGTTTGAGTTTAATTCTCTCTCTCCTAATGTTAGCCACAGAAAATGACAAAATAGAAAAATAATTCCTTTCGCAATTACTCGTAGTAACTTTGCATGGGAGTCATTGAAGTCTGTCAAAAGTAGACATAAGTAATTTCTATATCTTAGTTTATATTAAGCAACCTATTACTGCGCTACTTGCATCTTTTGACAATATGAAAATTACTCTAATTATTTAACTCCTAAAAGGATAGAGAATAGAGGTTGCTTTAAATGAAGAAAATAAATATTTCTACATTTCGTACATTTATTCTTCTTCTTTTCCTCATATGAAATTTAAGCCCCTGAAGTGAATTCATATCAATTTAGTCAACGTGTCAGCAAAGTAATAATTTCTGAACACTTCTTATGGATAAGAATATTTTGCTTATTTTACTTTCAAACAATGATAGTTTGACTTTGTTCCTTACCATTGAGAACGTGTACGGTGACGTTGGCAGGTCGTGCGTTGGAAGGGTTGCACTGGTAGCTGCCCGAGTCGGTGGGGCGGGCTTTCTGGATAAGCAGAACGCTGCGACTGGTCTCGCCACGTTCGGTGTTCACGCTCACGCCACCGCGTGATGACGAATAGCTGATTATCTGTAACAACGCAAATATGGATCAGTTGAGATTATGAAGAGACATATGGATTCCATGGACGGAAGCCTACCTTAAAATACAAATTAGATCGATATATAAATTCGTATTTATATGACCCGGAATAATCAGGCCTATTGTGGGATTCTAACCAAGCACCTTCTGATGACCACTCGGATACTCTATCTAGCTAAATTGAATAGGCACTCCACTCATCCGATCTGGAACGCACTCACATGAAAGAAAGTTTTAATGCAGGGGGTCTGTCTGCCAGTAACCGTAGTCGGCGATCTTCACTGGCTTAAACACTGACGATATACCTCGAGATATTAATAGCGAGCCCAGTTTCAAATTCGCAAGAAAAATTGACTTCATATGAGTGCACGTATATAATCAACTTTCTCGATCGGGCAGTTCAGACTTTTCGATTTTTCTTCATATTCCGGTATGTAGATATGCATATATTCGGGTGCCAATAATCCTTGTTTGTGAACTATGTTCGATACTACACGATTTTCTAAAGAGGCTCTAGCGACCAATACTCCGAAAGGTTGTTTAGTTTTTTTAAATACGTTAATTATCTGAAATTCTGCTATGTATCTTCACCCTTAACTTGTTTGTGGGTTAAGAAAGTACCAAGTTAATGTCCTAATTCATTTTTCTTACTTTTGGTGTCAAGTTTAGTTCTTACTCAGAGATAGATACCACCCTGTAAGTTTTCGTTCACGCTTGAACTCTTGAATTCTGATCGAGGTCAGCTGGCTTCGTGTAGATAGGACACGGCCACCAGCTGCACTTCAAACACATACAACTCGATTCCTAATATCGGTCTTCCGAACGACTGCAGTCTACAGTTTCTAGCTGCAAATGTCATTAGGCAAGTCACAATGGATACCAGCTTGAGCGGTCACAAAACATAGATGCAAGAGTCACTTTTTCCAGGTTACTCGTATTGCCTATGAGACCAGTTGAAAAACATACTGTCAGTGTCGGTATATACAAGAAGTTTAGCTCTACAACTAGCCTCTTAACGCATAGTTGTATGGCAAATTTCATAGTTCTCATGTCTTCCGTCTACAGCTGCAAATATTTTTAGTCATCACAATACACTTCTGTTTGATGTCTTCAAAGTAGTGCATGCGGAAGGGTCTATAGTTATAAATTCTTGATATCTGGTTTTGGGACGAAGTTATATGCACATTCGTTTAGGTTAAGTGGAAGAATAGCCGTGCTAAACTTCGCCTATTGTAGATGGAGAACAAATAAAGACGATTTATTATTATTATTATTATTATTATTATTATTATTATTATTATTATTATTATTATTATTATTATTATTATTATTATTATTATTATTATTATTATTATTATTATTATTATTATTATTATTATTATTATTATTATTATTATTATTATTATTATTATTATTATAATTATTATTATTAAAATAATCTAATTTCTTCATTCATTCTGCTACCCTTCGATAATGCATACATATGTTCAGTATAGGTTCATGCCATAGGCTCTTAGCACAAAAGGTGTCCCGATGAAAGCATCCCGCAGGTCATACCTACTAGGCAAGGAACTTTTCACAAAATCCAGGAACATGTTAAGTTTGTTTTTCAGGGGTCAACTTTTGACCCAAAAACCATTGCAGACTCTTCAGGTCAAGTGATACCATTCTGAAAAGGGCTCTTAATTCTGTATACACCTTCGCTTTATTTTTGAATATCTCTAAAGTCGCTCAATATGGAGCTTTGAAATCTTAATAATAGGTTGACCGGAACATAGAAAAATCAATTTCATTTCACTGTACGCAGCTTTAAGGAAAATATTTCTAGCATCCGATTGACTATTACAGCAAGGTTTAAGTATCAATGCAATCCATCTATACACTTTCATAAAAAACATATTGTTATTTTAACGGTCCATTCCAGTGAGTTATCATTTTACCCTCATTCCAATTTGAAAGGGGTTCGTAATCGTTTTTGGGTAACCACCCTGGAAAAGAAACTTGACGCATATTGTGTAATGGTATATCCTAGTAGCTACATATGCAAAAAGTTTGTTAAAGTAAAAAAAAAATCAGAGCCTATTAATTTTTTCTGACAACGCACTGATCATCAAGACGTACAAAGACTACTAGAATCTACATTATTTCGGTAAAGCTAAAATTTAGATGTTTTCGTAGTTAGAGTCCAGCTTTGTGAATTTACTTGACTCCATTTTATCCTAAAATCACCACATTATCAGTAGACAGACGGTCGATTTCGCTCTTGACGTGACGTAGTCAGTTCTGCTGAATGTACGTTATGCAGCACATCTTGTTCTCGAATTTAACTTGCAGTCGAGCAGACCAAGGGTTCTTCAAACTTGCTGCTGGAGTTGGCTTGAGAAGGCGATGCTGAGATCAAGGGAAAATGGAGCGTTTGTCATAATATAACGCCAGTTATGTTACGTTGCAGGAATACAGATAAAGAAATTACAGTCAATTTTCACGTTGGTGATATCACAATAGCTACCGAGATACTAATGTTTGTTAAATCTATCAAAATGTTTGTTTCGAGATTCATTCACTACCTACTTATTGTGTTTAATGAATCATTCCTTCGGTTCGTTACATTATTTGCTCTATATATGGTATGTGCTATTTGTGTCGCCACTTTCAAATATTTTAGTTTAAAAAAAACGCTATGGTTTCTTATATAGTTCCGCTTCATTAATCTTTGATATTGGTCCAGTTGAATTTTGGGCAAATATTGTCGATTTTAGCTGAGAGACAAGAAAATGTATAAAACACTAGATGACTATTTGAGTTAGGCTTAGGATGTACTCAATAAAAAAGCTAATCGTTTTGTGAACATATTTAAAATAAAAAATTCTATTTGAAAAAATAATATATAGGGGTTTCTGGTACCGTTTACAGTATCGCGAACACCTTGTTAAATGTTATCACTTTTACACTTTATAAGGTAAGTGCAAGTTATGCACTAACAAGGTTCAAAAGATGAGGCTTTTACCATGTAGAATGAATAAAATCTGTTTGTCTTTGTTGACACGTGCAAATAACGATTCACGGGAAAAACATCAATTACCTACAAAATGGTGTATATGGGTTTATTATATGTTTGGCTGATGCACCTTAAAGTGTCAAACAAGTTTATGTTAGTTTTTGAGCATATATATATATATATATATATATATATATATATATATATATATAAATAAGTGCGTCAACTTGGCATTCAACATGTTCACTCAAGTGACTAAAGTGCTGCTGAAAGAGAAAAATCCTTATAAGTAATTTCAAGAAACATTTTACCATCAAGAAATTAATCTACTTGATATGTCAGTCACAGAAATCAGATCCCGAAACGATATACCTCTATTACGGCTCACTCTAGCATTATATATAGCTATTTCTCTCACCTACAGTGTTCATTATGAGACAGTAAGGGCTCCTGAGAATGATAACTGTTTTGACGTGGGTAGCAGCACCGAAATCTCCTTAGCGTAATTTCAGGCGACAACCGAGTCGAGGTGTCAACGGAATTAAGCGTGTTTTATACGGTGATTATTACTCCTAAGGGACGTCATCAATTCGTCTAACTATAACCAAGTTTGTACATGAAAGGCGGCGTAGATTACAGCTATTTGCGATTAAAGGTCTTGGAATTACTTTTATATATATATATATATATATATATATATATATATATATATTTTTTTTTTCTTTCCAAGCTTTATAATTTTCAGCACCTCATTTATTTATCTTAACTTTGGTCTACCTCGTTTCCTTATTCCTCCTATGCCACATTCCGTCAGCTTCTTTGCTATTCTCTCATTTTCCATGCGTTTTATATTGTTTAACCATCTTAGCCTATTACTCTTGACTGTGCGTATAATGTCTGGTTGGTCAAATAATTCTTGTAACTTATTATTTGTTCTTCTAACTTATACATCATTCACATTATTTCCTTAGAATATCTTTGGCAGACACTTCCGTTCCAACTCTGCAAGCATAGTTTCTTCAATTTCATCCATCATCGTGCTATTATTTAATATTGTTAATATTCTCACTAGTATTTTTTTAACTTTTTGTAGATAAAAAGTTGTGTAATTGTCACCCAGTTTCACAAATAAAACTCTTTCTCTTAGTGACGTGTTTCGATTTTTGTTAAAATCATCGTCGGAAACTGTGTGATAATTATACAATTTTTTATTTACATAATGGAAGAGTTTCATCAAGTGAGAGCATCTACAATCTACATGATTTTCACTTTTGTTAGCAAAGATCCCTTCATATCGAAAAAGGATTTCATAGACCATTAGAGCTGCTTTGAGGGTATCGCTAAGGTTCGTTTATAAGTAATATTGTCAGCTATGACTTTTCAGTTTGTACTGTCATTGCGAATCAACCAATCAATCAAACTGTGGCTATGGATATAACCATACCTTGATGCTTCACTTAGATGCGCATGAAATCAGTTAGAAGTAATAAGCATTCGTTTCAATTTGAGAAACTTAGAACAACTTTTCTGGAGGTATGAATAATCGTATAAGTTTAAATACAGGAAAGTTAATGGCAACAATCGAAGTGAGAAAAATCTAAATTTTTGGTAAAGACAGGACTTGAACCCGTGCTTTCTAAAGAATCTCATTACTTATATTATAAATATGAGCATGACCCTGTTTTGCTTCTCTTGCCAAAACGCGGAGAAGTATTTTAATCGCGATAAGATTTGAATTCGAGATACTATAATCTTTTTCGGTTTGTCGTGTTCAGCCTGTCCAGGGACCCTTGGTTGGTCTATAATTCGGAAAGTTAAATTTGGAATTGGATAAAATTTTGATACTATGTTACAAATATGGCGCTGGAAAAAAGCTTTGTAGTTACTGAAAATTGATCCAGTAGCGACGTAGTAATCTAAAAAAGGGGAATCCTTGGCCCTCTTATAACTCGGAAAGTAGTGACCTTGTAGATAAAATAATTTAACTTGCGTGATGGAAGAGTTTCACCAAGTAAGAGCATCTAAGTTCTATATGAAGTAATGATCTATTATTGTTCACAAAATTTCAGTTCCACGCTAAGTTACTATTGGGGCAAGAACGGCAATTTCTTTGGCGATCAATCCAGTGTAGAGTAATACTACAGGCTCTGTTCTCAAACAAACGCAATGGATCGTCACCCCACCAATGATAAGCAATCGGATGTGGTCCCGATTGCGTGTGATTGGTGGCATGGAGACAAGACAGTTATATTGACGAATCACGCATCGGGCGTCTATTGGGGAAGTGCTGGCTATCTGAAGATATAACATCCTCAATTTGACGTACAATCGATATTGAGATCGTAATCAGTCGTAGGAAGTTACCTACAAATCGAATTTATATGGGCTCCCGGTTGCCAGGTTAACTAACAGCGAAATATTTCATTTCCTTTTGAAATCAATCGAGTAACTATTTTGCGTGCCTTTAGTATCAGTTAATTGAATATTCGCGTTGAATTTTAGAACTGTTCATCTGCTTGAAGTGGATTTTTGAAATATTGTAAACAATAGAGGCGTTGAGCATGTTCAAACTACTTGAAATCATTGAAGATCTGAAGTTTCCAGTATTCCCGATATCGTTTAAAGTATAATATGCCCGAAAGGTCAACATTTTCAAAATCCAAACCAAATATTTATTCCTACGCTGATCGTATTGCGTTGGATGTCCAATCTACTTGACGCCATTTTTCATACTCCGAATGAGAGTATTTGTTGACAATGAGATGTAATATCAAACATATCATGCGCCACAACAGTATAATCTGCGTATTTCGTTGAACACCCTTTGGATTCCAGATTATCATACAAAGCTCACTTACTAGACTTCTGTCATGCAGTTGGAAACTTCGCAGCTTTCGGTGTATGTACACCTCAGAAGCTGCTGTTAGTTTCAACATTACTTCTCTCCGAACTTAGTTGGACGGGCGTACATTGATATACATCTGATGCATGACTCCAGCCTCATGGCTGGGATTATGGATAGGATTTCAGCTTCCAGGACAGTCTCAAGATAATTCATGTGCGGATTCAAATGCAAATTTGAAAGGGTCGATGGAATTTCAACTGTTCAATATTAGATTATAAAAATTTCGTTTGGTAAGCATCACGATAGTCTTTATATTATTAGATAAACAACCTAGCAATTTTTGAGGCTCAATTTCAATTACAATGACAGGATAGAATACAAATGATGCATCTGGCTTGTTGATGAATTCAAAATAAGGAACGTGGATATAATGCATCGCCATAGCAGAAATAAAACTTCGACTGTGAAACAATGAGAGTTGTCGACCCATTTGGAAACAAAAACTGGCCATAGGAAAACCTGGAGAAAAAACGTTTGGTATGTACATCTTGAAGTTTGGAGAACATTGATTAGATGTTCCCCTTAAGCACATTCAACCACACGATCTACTTTTATTATCATTACAAATATTATTATCATTGCTACATAAAATTTATTATTAATAAGTTGGACAGCAAAAATAATGATTCAAAATGGAAGTAATTTTCATATAAAAACATGCTTCTGAATAAATTTTTTACAACGCATTTTTGTCATAAGGTTTTCCCGTAATTATTATTTTTGTTTAATTTAAGGAGAATGAATTTGACACTGCACTAGTAAAAATTGATGTCTATTCATGTAGTGCAATAAATTTTAGTGGTTAGTGTCATATATCAACTGCAGAGCATTATATCTATACATATATTATTTTTAATATAATTATTATTTAATTTATCGGCAATGAATTTTACCATTATGAATTAAAATAACATGTTGTTTGAAACTTGTAGACAAGGTGGATTTATCAAAAGTTTGATTCCGGACTTCCATTGTCTTCAGGTGAACTGAAGACGATTGAAGATAGCACATCAATCGAAACGTCGTGTTACTCAAAATTTTGTAGACAATGGAAGTCCGAAATCAAACTTTTGTTAAAATAACATTTTATTCACATGGTGCCATAAATAGATCTGTTCCAAATCAAATAAGAATTGTCGTTGACGATGTGGATCAAAAGGTGATGACGTTACCACAGCAAATTTTATGACAAAATAAACTTGGCATTTTATTGAGTATATCACTAATTAAACATATGTAACTATATTGTAAAATAATTGCGGTTTACATAGATGTTAGGATGTATTTACTGCTATGATTGCACCTATGGATTGCGACATCAGGACCTGGAGAATAGATTCTAATCCTACCGGTATAGGATCGTTTTTCTAAATTTAGAATGCATATTTGAATATATCGATATAGTTGTTACATGATGTTGTCAAGTAATTCCCTTGGTTCATAAAGCATCTAGCTCATACCATAATCTAGCTGAAATACTCCCCGAAGTAACAAGGACTCAGTTACAAATAAGGATGTAGCAAAGTTCGCACGAAAGGGAGATGATAACATACAAGCTGACGCTTCCGAATAATTGCCAGTCCGTTGTTGGTAGCACTGCCACTCGCCCGTTACTTGGCGTACTTAATTCACTTAGCTCAGTGTGAGGGCGGCGGAGGAAAAGTGATTATACACATACAGGCTGTGTATATCCAACCTGATTCCCTTCAACCCATTTGGAAGATGGCGCAGTTGTTTCCAAGTGCTGTTCGCCTGAGGTTGTAGGAGAGATTTCATCTAATTTACCTCTGTGGGACGAATACGCAGAGGTTGATGTTCTTTCACAGTTGACTCAGGAACCTAGGACTGAATTTGATTGATTTCATTCTTAGTGTCATATTTATAGACGTTACTGGTTTGGTCGGTGAGCTGTTAGAGTGACAGTGTTTGACAGAAATGAATGACGTGAGCGAGAGCTGACTTCAGATGCAGCTTAGATCGTCTGGTTACCGCGAGGTGGTGGCCTAGTTGCTACGGTTTCAGCCTGGGAACCAGAGGAACAAGTGTGTGTACGCACACAAAAAAAATGTTTATGTTATGTATTTAAGTACTGTATCCAAATGCAAATCTATGATCAGATATAATCTAATAGACCAAGACTAGAAGCACGTTATATTTATCAAGTGAAGTGATATCGAGCAGTTGATCTATCCAGCGGGCAATCAGTCAGCAATTTGCTGCTCTCTGTGCCTTTCCCATTGCTAGGTATTTGCGTGATTGAATATATTAGTATTAAGCGTCGCAACACAAATAGGGTGACTACTGAGGGGAAACGATCGGTGTCAAAAAAAATAAAAACAGTATTAAGGATGACCGATGCTTTGATTATAGGGGTAAGTAGAATAGCCGTACAAAA
The DNA here is from genome assembly GCA_949316355.1 of Bruchidius siliquastri. Taxonomy (NCBI): domain Eukaryota; kingdom Metazoa; phylum Arthropoda; class Insecta; order Coleoptera; family Chrysomelidae; genus Bruchidius; species Bruchidius siliquastri. The sequence goes on from OX438534.1 coordinate 30,781,746, forward strand.
CTCATCAGTCGTATAACCATTCCGTGATCCAAACACATAAAAAATTACTTTACCTGTCCCACATAACCACTAAAATCTGACATATGGCTGCCTCGCACATTTTGTATTGATGACCAGTTTTTATAAAAATAAAAAGCTAGTAAGGTCTTAGTATTTAATTCTTCTACAACTTTTGTCACGCCACCGTCTTCTACTATGATCTTGACTGACTTTGATATTTGGTTGATGGCTGTATATTATGTGTAATTACAGTTCAATCAGTTTCAGTATTTTTCCTTGACGTTGACTAATGTTGTTGACTGGGTCAAGTTATTCCAATTTATCATTCATGAAATGTCCCCCAGTCATAATGTCAACTCCAGACATACGGAAAGTTGGTTAACAGGTAGGTGTTCTACTAAATCAAATGTGCAGCCTCTAAAGATTTATCAAAATCGAGTTTTTCATACTAATACTAGTCAATTCCTTTTTATTCAGTGGCTGTCCTTTTTTGTTCTTCAGGTGTTCGAGGGGGTATCGCAAAGTTCTTTTGGGTCTGCCTATCCATACCACAGAAGTCTCTGGACTTATTACTAATATGTTAAATCGAATGATCTTTCCTACTAATCTTCTTGGAGTCCTCTGACTCTCACAGAACAGTTCTTTAACCAACCTGTTCCCTTTCTCCATGGGTCTTCCTGTTTTCTGTTTATCCTTAGATTATAAGATGAAGTATTACATCAAATGACGCATTATATGCTCAGAATAGTCCAACTTTCTTCTCTTTCTGATTGATTTAGGTTAAAGCAACCAATCAGTTGTTTGCACACAACGTTTCACGAATAAATAATCATTTTTGTGACTGGTTTTGGCCCAGTTTTGAATTTGCAGCCTTTCCCAAAGTACAAAAATGAAAGAATTAAATTTTGAAATTATAATGAAATTAATATCTATGACTGCTCATTGCCAATTATTATTACAAAATTTTATTCTTTCATGTTTGTACTTTGGGCTGCTGAGGCAGGCGAAACGGTAGAGATATCTTCATTGACTCATAGGTGGTTCCAAATAGTGACAAGTAGAAAATATAATGAACGAGAAAGGCAACCACAGGATAAGTTTCAGAAGCTCATCAGTAGAAGCACTTCAGTGGCCTTGATAAATATTCCACAACATAGAACATTTTTTTGAATAATGAGAAAAGTGCTATTTAGTCTCAAAAATAATGGCGTCAAGTGAGTTGACTCTGTATCTCAAGTGCAGTTGTACTCAAGAAATACAATCACGGTGCATCAAAAGCTGTGTACAACATCTACACAGGTGATTAATCTTGGATCTATGGGTATGAGTCCGAAACAAAGCAGCAATTCACTCTATGGGTCTTCCAGGATTAGCCAAATCCGATGAAAATGCGTGAAGTACTTCGAAGCAAATGATTGCCTGTTATTTGCGAATAACTGGACATGTGGCAACCGAGGCTGTAGATCAACGTAGAGCGGTGAATTCTGAATGGTGCACAACCATTTGTTTGCCAGAAGTGCTTTGTGAAATTCGAAAAATAAAGCGACAACGAAGGATCATTCTTTATCATGACAATGCACATGTCGGATCAGACAACTATCTGTTGTTTGAAATTTGTAGACAAGGTGGATTGATCAAAAGTTTGATTTCGGACTTCCATTGTCTATAAAATTTTGAGTATCACGACGTTTCGATTGATATGCTATCTTCAATCGTCTTCAGGTGAACTGGACGATTGGAGGAGACGATTGAAGATCAAGCATATCAATCGAAACGTCGTGATACTCAAAACTTTATAGACAATGGAAGTCCGAAATCAAACTTTTGATAGACAACTATCTGTTTGACTGGTCAAAACGTTGAATTAATGGTTCATCCTGCGTACAGCCCTCATTCAATTTTTTCCCACATATCAAGAATGAATTGCATGGGCAACGTTTTTCGACACCTGAAGAAGCCATTGATGCATTTAAAAATCATGTTTTTCGAGGTATCTCAGTCAGAGTGGAAAAGGTGTTATGAAAATTGGTTTAATCGCATGCAAGTGAATTGATCATCATGGAGAATACTTTGAAAAACAATAAGGTCATTTTCGATGATAAATTACTGTCTTTTCATTGTTAGGCTCGGAATATAAGTAGCAACCCTCGTATCACTTTATTGAAGTTTATTCATTTTTGGGTGGCTGTCGCAATATTGGAAATTTTGGCAACTTTTTCAGAATCTTCAATATATAAATGTTAGAGTTTTCAATTATTTTTTAAATTCGATTCGTTAATTAACAACAGTTTTGTTTTATCGCCTCAGGCCTAGTCCGAGTATATAAAAAGCCCATCACCGCAAGAATAAAGAACAATAAATTATTCTTATGACATTACTTACAATGTCTATGTACTACAAATAAACCAGATGAGACGAATATTTTGAAATCAGTAAAGCTGGGAACTTTACGGCGCGGCGCTAGCGGGACGCCAGGGTCAACAAATTGATGAGGAAAGCCGCTCCTGAGGCATAACCGGGCTTATAAATGGATATGGAAGCTGCTAACCCATCCTGCACCTGCAACCTGGTCCCGTCTGGCCTCTATGTGTGCCGCGCAGGCAGGCCTGAGGAAGTAGATTACGTGCCTTACAATGTTCCATAATTGGCAAAATTAGAAAGAATAATGCTTTGCAATTGGTATATGTCCCATAACGTCCTGCATTCTAGACAGACGCTTCGCTGGGCACATCTCCGCGCATAATAAACAGCTCGCTTTTGGAGCATATAAATACAAAATCACATTTGGCATACAAGTTACTTTGAGTGAAACGGAAACAAATGCTGCAATGATGATTTCAATACAATAAACATCCAGTTTATTGAATATAAGACTCTTTTTCTTGTGAAGCTGTGTGGTAAATACACAATTATTTTATCTCATAATACAAGAATTTCACCAAGTAAAACCATCTACAATCTACGTGACAAACTACGTTAAATGCACAAAAATAAAATCTGACTGAGCAACAGCGTATATACTATAAACACCAACTATGAAACTATAGCAAAACTACATGACTGTGAAGGTGCACCCAGATTGACTTGAAGACAGACTTCTGCATTTACTCGTAACGGGTACAAACCAAAGTCTGCTCTTGATTCTAAGGCTAAATTCAGACAGTCGCACAACCGGAAGCCTTTGCATATGGAATACGTATATTATTGATATACATTTTAACTGTCAGATGTCTGGATTTGCATTTATATGCTCCATTTATAAACTCAGAAAAAAGCTGCATATCGTGGTACTATGACTTTTCGATGCAGAGGTCTGTTGTCAGTAGCCGCGCTTATGTAATTGCAAGTCATTTGCATAATATTTCTTATAACTTTCATCACGACAGAATTAATCATAGTTACTGTAATACACTTTCAATATATCAAACACATTCGTTTATTTGCATGTTCAAAACTGTAGCAACGTGTAGTCGACATATAATAAACTAACAATTATGGTTGTAGAATTTACCCAGGCAGAATAATAAATTGCTAGTTGCGGTATCTGTGGCTACAATGTGTATTTGGATCGACAACTAATAATAATTATTTGTTAATAATGAATACACGAAGGTCCGAGGGTAAACGATAATATGTCAGCAGATTATAGGTACATAGATTTTGCGGTGTATTATAAATACTGATCAGTATTGCCAATGCAGCCAAAAATGTGTATTGGCTGCAAAGGGATGATTTCTACAATGTATAAAATTAATAATTTTTGCACATAACTGGATTATGTGTGGTTGAAGCCTGGTATACCTGATTTTGGTTAATATCGTCCAATATTTTCTACAATTACTGAAATATTTAATTTTAATTATCGAAACACGATTCATGGTGTATTTACATATATTCCAATTTATATAAAAAATGATGTCAAGTGGGTTGAGCCTGTACTTTTTACGTAATGGTATTAGTTTAAAAATAGAAATGCTATTTCAAAACCCATGCGCACACTTATATGGGCAAATCTCCCTCATTGTACAAAGATTAAACGGTAACAAATAAAGTTTATGAAACATGGCAGCAATTCACTGTTGAATTAAATAGTAATTAACCTCAACCCCCATGAACAAAAAAATAATATAAAATATATAAATAATAAAAAGCTTTTTTGCTCTTCAGGTTTTTGAGGGGGAGAGGGAATATTTTAATGGGCGCAAATTACGGAATTTGCCAGTAACCCGCTCCCCTAATAATTCAGTGCTAAATTAGCTCTTGTCAGAATCGTTCATATTTTGAAGTTGAATTTTCTAATACATTTAAGTACGGTCAAAAACCAAGATTCAGATAGATCAAATGTTGACAAACACTTACTAGATACTGATCATAAAGTTGGCAATGAAAATAGATTGAGTCTACATCGTACTTGTAATTAAATACTTCATGGAAACATTAGAGATTCCAAACAGCGAAAATAAAATCACTTTTTATTGATGCTTAAGGTTTTGTTGGGGTTTCCCTTAACACTAGTGTAAATGCAGTCGCCAAAATAATATTTCCCCTAAGATAGCTACAAGGACGCGGAAAAAATAATAATAATTGACTAGAAAAGGAGCTAGATAGGATAAAAGTATACTAGGTTTAAGAGCTCCAGTTTTGTATCCATGATAGGATCTAGTTAGTTAGTTGACATGTAATCTGGGTTGCCTTGTTTGCAGTCATATCTGACAGTCCGACGATGATTTAAATATAAATCGGACGCGCCGTAAAAAAAAAGTTTTGTTTGTGAAACTATGTGTCAACTATATAATGTTTTTATCTGTAATCTGTTATTGTTTTTGAAGTGTTGTATAGTTGCTGACCACTATTGGAGGTCTCGCGGATCATTGATGGTACCCGTACCATAGTTCGAGAACGATTGATGTAGATTGTCAGTGCTTCTACTCTGCAAAATTGAACAATAAGAAACTTCACGGAAATTGAATTGTTATTCTTCAGCCAGTTCAACTAGACTATATTGATCGATGCACCAGCATGGTGTCTCTATACACCACGCCAAACCCTTTCTTGCCAGCCGTTACAACTTACGACGGAAGTCGCGATCCGACGAGTTCCAGATTGAAGTTGCCTCTTCATCTCCTCTCTGCTATATTTATCGCTTGCACAGCTAATGAAAACTGCTGTTTGCTAGCTGGAGCGTCACTACAGAGTTAATCGACATACCGAGTGTCTCTGTTGGAGGAACAACCGGCTGCGTTGGATTTATGGATGGGTGATCTTTGAAGTTCCTCAGGTGGATTTAGCTACAGAAGGATATAGACGCAGTATTATTTGAATTTAATCATCTCCTCGCTCTTGATGATTTTATTAATCAAAAGTATTGTTGATTTAAGCTATATCTTTTGTATGGGTGCTAGTGTGGACGACAGAAAAGAAAATTCAGTTTCTTTCAAATTAGCTTGAAATGATTATGACCAGTAGTTATTCTACATAGGCTGCTTGGCCAATGGTGGTATTGTTCCGCTAACGTCTGTTTAATATAAATCACCCTTCCACTGAATGTGAACAAAGGGTGGACAAAACTAAGCATAGATTATTGCGGTAGTACAAAGTGTATACGATATGTCTATCGTCTTTCCGTTACTGTATATCTGTCTTTGTATCCGGCTGTATGTAATCGGAGCATTTCCTTGTCTTGTCCGCAAAGATGTTGGCTGAGAGTTGTTGATTTAGGACGTGTCGTCGTTGGACCACCCTAAATCAGACTGAGAACAATTAACAGCCGGGTTCACCCGTGTCACAATGAAGGGGAGGGGTTGGAATGAAATTTCTGATACAATCAACACACCCAGAATCGTTTTTGTTTCTTTTGTAGACTTGTAGGCAGATTACTACAAAAACAAAGATCTGCAGTGTAGGTTTTATTCAAGATTGTTCGGAACATGCTATCAAGACAATCTAAAATAAGACACACTGAAGGAAAAGGTTTGGTAGTAGCAGCAAATATCCAGCTATCGGGGCGATCGCCTGGAGCAATAGATTACATCCCCTTAGTAGCTCATGGATTCAAAGGAGATATGTCATTGTTTATTACAGAACAAGTTTGATAAACCTATATTGTTACGCAAAAAAGAGTTTGGAAACCGCATCTCTTCCGAATATCTGTTATCGATATGAATTGTGACACTATGGATTTAACTGATAGGTAGTAGTAGTATAGTAATGGTCAAAGTCAAGTACAATCGCTCAATTGCATCTCTTGTATGTCTTCCTGAGGAGCTAACTTAGAACTGAGTATTTAGACATACCAAATAAGTAAGTAGTAGTAGTAATGTGGAGGCAAAGCCTGGCAAGTAGGTCACCATAGAGTTTTTTGCCGGCTAACAGAGCTACCACAGATTTTGATAAAGGTCATGATGTGAGCCCATTCTGCTGAGTAAACCTCTTCCCTGTCAAACTCAAGGCCACGGTAATACGATACACTCTCCTAGGTGGTAGGACGAGGACTCACCTTCCTCCCAGGACTTCTGACAGATTGGATCCTTTAACAGTTCTATGAGTGACAAGTTACTCTTTAATCTACAGTGGCCTATATTAGGTCCTTTTTGTTCAGTAGTCTTACAGATACCATGTTATTGTATTTGTTAATATTTCTTCATTTAATGATAATTGTTTGTTTCGATCACGAACTGGAGCGTCTTCAAGCAAATTCAAGCGTGAAGATAATTTTATTCATGAAATGGAATTCAAAGCAAAGGTATTGGAACGTACGCATGGATGTTCCGAACGACGATCATTTTGCGTTTCTTTACGTACATGTACGTATACCTCCTACTTTCGGTCCTACATTTTGCGAGACTTCACATCGAACGTATCGCTCGTTATATTTTTACAAGCTCACAAAAAGGAGTCGAGTCGAGGAATAAATGACGGGCGTGGAGCGTGGGATGCAGTGGCGTGCACTTTTGTATATCTAAAGAGTAATTTTAGTTTAAAGCTGAAGGCTCAGTGAAATAACTGAATAACTTCATTTTTATAGATGAGATTTTGCTGTTATACAAAAAGTAATTGAGTTATTTAAGGAAACCAGCTAGATATTTGAATACCAAAATGTTTTCTTTTGTTGCTGCCTGTAATACATTCGCACAGCTGTAAGAAGAGAGGTTCTCATTAAATCGCATATTCATACTACTTTCTGCTGACCAAATATATATTTTAGTTAATCTATATTTTTTTTCGAATAAAACATGCTCCAAGGTCCAGGTGACTAGGCATATGTAGGAAATGAGGTTCATCAGAACTCCAACATTTTTTCAGAATGCTCTGCATATTTATATTGATGTTAAATAAAAGTATGGTAAGGAGCAACGAGCATGAAATATTTTACGAAATATCCTTTTTCTATTTGTGACGAAAACATGGACCGATTTTGTTTGACAACGTTTTTCATGCTCATTTATCTTCCTTCGAAAATTGTGCTACTCCAAGATTTCTTACAAGAAGTAAAGCACACCATTGGCAAATGAAATTAAAACCGCAGCACATTCTACATTTCGCGTCTCACGCGAAAGTTCATCGACCAAAGCGAATCGTTTGACCGAAAACAGCGACTGGCAAGTATTAGAAGGTTTTAAGTAGACGGCCTTTACGTCATATATGCACGACATATTTGGAGACAAAAAATACCAGGGATTTATTTAATGGGCTATGCCTGTGGCATGTTCAGTGTTTTCTCTGATCAAGCCGGGTTTGTGTCAGATCGTTGCTGCATATCAGAAAGTTGTGGGTATGAATAGTCTATTTATTAAAATGCCTCGGAATTGAATAAGTGAGTCTACTTTTATTCGCTTTTAGCTCCCTGTGCTAAATATACACTGATTAAAACTTATTTTTATTTTTCTGCAACAAACTGGGAAAGTAGGAGTATTTGATCTGTGTTGTCTACATCACGGAAATCTATGTCAAACATCATTTTTTCATGTACATTGTAGACGCCCTTACTTGGTGAGACTCTTCCATCATGTAGATAAAAAGTTGTGTAGTTTTCACACAGTTTCACAAATAAAACTCTTTCTTTTAGTGACGTGTTTCGATTTTTATTAAAATCATCGTCGGACTGTCAGATTTGACTTCTAGCAAGGCTACCCGGATTACTTGCCTTTTTTCTCCCTTATTATTCAAAAGCTTTCTTTTAGATTTTGAAGAATTTTTTACACTACATTACTACTTTGGCAATGACAAAAACGCTATTAGTTTTCCAAAATCTGCAGTTATCAGGTAATCGATAAAAGATGAAGAGAATTAGCTGTGGTCAATTCCTAATAATATTTAGGGTATCAAAGATTGGAGAAAGGAACTGAATCCTCAAATATTTATGGCGTTGGGTTGAAGACCTTCTATAATCTATTGACGTATGATCTTGGTAATCCTCTGTTCTTCTTAGACATATATGATTGTTCACATATTGGCCATCAAAACACAAGCATAGATTTACTTTTAGTAGCTGTAGACTATATAATTGTATATCGCATTCAACTAATGTACATAGTGAATATTCCCTAAATTTTGAATGATTTAAATAAAACGTTCAAATTTTATATGGCAGGTTAGGGTTAGAGATTGATAACATCATTTTAAAGAAGAAATAATGTGTTTCACATCCGTTTCAGCAACTACTACTACTGATTACTATATATTAACTCCATAAAGATAATGAATAAATAAAGAAAGTGCTATTTCTGTATTGCACGTGCAGTAGTAATAGTTTTTAGAAGGTTTAAATGAGATTTTAAAAATTTTGATCCATTGGTGTTATTAAAGACTTCAAGTCTTTTTCTAATTATTCTAGAAGTGAGCAGTATCGAAATCCAATCAAATTGTTTATGTTTCCTGTAACAGTATTTGTAGTAGAAACTTTGAATCCTTGTCATATGTCGCTGAAAACGAGGACAGTATCATCAGATAATTTTCCCACTTGCAGCAATATAAAAGTTGCTCAAAACTGCTTACACCAATTCCAGTACTTCGGAACCTAAAACTTAACGAGAAATATTTCAACTATGTCTTAGATATAACAGGAGCATCCGCCATATTTCCTGATACTTTTCAACTTTCCTGCTGCTCCCAGGTCGAATACCACCGAATCGATCTCATACCTTACAACAGGCGAAGTTATTAAACGCTCCAAATTCAATTACGGAGTGTTCTGAGCGAAATCCTTGAAGAATTCCCATGAATCCAATAGCTGCGATAAAGCAAAAACAGATGGAGAATCGATTGCCTCACTCTCTTTTTTGATACAATGGATCCGTTAATCTCGATTTTCTTTCATTAATCTTTGAGCTTGATCGTAGGTATTTTTTTGTAGTAGAATTAGTATTTTATTATAATGATCGAGATAAATCCCATTCAAATATGTTATATAAACCAGACACTGGCATCCTAGTTCTTGCTATGCATGGACTGTATCTGTTGAATATTCATGTCATCAAAATGTGACCACTATACAAGGTGTGCATTTTGGAGCGCATACGGACGATATGATGAACAAATTATTCAAATACTAAGCTGTTTATTCCCAAAGGCGCCTCAACCAAAAATGTGTTAATAGGGTGCTACATATAAGTGGTACGATACACAATTTTTCATTTTAAAAGCAACACCCTATATGTTACGGAAATGTTTGGCTGTCCTAATAATTCTGCATACTTTTTCGTAAAGCACTTAGTATACTAATACAACTTGACCATTTTTGAGATAGTCACGATTTTCGAGCCATGATTTTGTATGACTATAGAAAGGGACTGAAACAAGCGGACTGCACGAAAGTTTAGTGATTTGCTTTGGGGACTCTGCCCGTTCTAGGGCTATAGTTTTAAATTGTTCTGCTGAGTTGAAAAGGGGCTGGATCTCACTTGATAATGAACATTGCACAGGTCGACCGCCCACTGCTGTTACTCCGAAAACTGTAAAATATGGTTAAAAAAAATCGACATATAACCTACACCGAGATTGAGGCTTCTCTGGGGATTGGATCGGCAGTGGCAAAAAGCAACACGAGTTGATTGGGCTAAGTGTATGCTTTCAAAATTTAATAATAGGCACTGTAAAAACACTTGGTCGTATCTTCACTTCTAAGTCGATACATCACAGAGGTACCTTTGGAAAATCAAAGGACAGTTACTTCTGAATGATATATAACCTAAATGTGTTCCTACAGGCGTCCAAGAACTATTCTAGAGCCGTCCAAACCCGCCAACAGCGCCGCTAGAACACTCGATTTTTTTGCTGAACAGGGTGTAAACTGTTGCCTCACCCACCTTATTCTCCGTGCCACTTTTTTTTTAACAAAACCTTGTAGTTTTTCTGTATCTAAAAACTTTCAGCGTGAACCTCGTATATACAAGTCAACAAAAATAAATATATTACACTCACACAAATTACGAAATGTTCGCGATCAAAACTCTTTGCTCGCTTGTGTTATATATATGAAGAATTTATTTTCGCAAAACATCAAGACAAATTCAGGCAAATAAAATATTACGTCACCATTCAATCGAAACTTCTTTTGCGGTTCACCCACTCTGAATAGCACTGCACCACATGTTTTCGTTTCTTTCATTGGAAAAAAAACTAATGCATCTCGATGGATCTCAACAGTAATGCTCTTCACACAATAGTTGAATGACAGATGTGCGCGCATTAGATGAAGAACCCCTCATTACAGGGCTCGTAATTTATCCTCGAGATTCCGTAGAATTAAAATTGAAGGAACAACGGATTAAAAGGTCACTTTATTAAAAAAAGGAAAGCATCGCTGCAGGCATTATGATGGATTTTCTGTTTGCCTTCTTGGTTCTGAGATCTCAGTATGCAGTCTCTTTGGCCCAACAGTTCTGAAAATGGATCAAAGATCTTGATCTTCGTGATCGCCAAGGTTCAGATGGAAATTGGACAGTGTCTAATTAAAAAAATATCCAATATACAAGTCGTTAGAGTATCCTCAAAACTAAGATTTCAGTGCTTCTCTAACAAGTATTTCATATTGTTTTGTAAGGTTATCATATATTCCAACGGAGCTCGCTTTTACTATTCCCTCCCAAGTGAATCATTTACTAGTTTGGCATCGCCATATTCGTCAATGGCAATTCAACGATACGCGTTCCACGCCCGCTAGTTTCTATTGGATTTAATTTCTACCAACCATCTCTCACGATAGATTTGTTGTTAAAAATTTGGAGTTGTGACTGTTCTGACGATCTGATCAACAGGTGTTGATGTGATATGTGAGTTGTGAATAAGCTCAATTACAAATGGTGGACGTTTATCTTTTGGCTTAATTACAGGTACAAATTTTGTATATACTGTTTATCTGTACCACCCCTCAAACTTGAATTAGGAAAAATACTATATGACGCAGATAAATGGAAGAGAGAAGTCACATTGGTACAGTTTTGATACTTCTTTGGGTCTCCTTTTAAAGGTTAAGGCACCAACAGTAGCTTTGAGAACACATCAAAATCTGCGGAATGCTTGTACCAATAATAGATTATATAATTAAGTTGAACTATCTGCGCCAAGATCATGAAATGATTCAGTCAAAACTATAGCATTCTTCTAGGTCAGATTTTCTCTGCTATGTGCCAAGATTACGACATGCTCTATTTGAGATTTTGGTATTCTCACTTCCAAGAGTTTCCCAGGTTTGTCTTGAATATTTACTTAAATTTACTCTATATGATCAAAAATACAGTATTCTTACTTTAAGATTATTATAGTTTTGCGCATATACGAAGATATGGTATACTTGAATGAAATAATTTATTTTTATGTTTGTATTAGCAGTTTCTGAACATTATGTGGCCGTACACATATACATACATGCATACACCTGAAGCTACCTAAGAGTGCCAACCATAACATGTGCTGAGAATTCATATACGTTCGATTCAGTAACAAATATGGAGATATCATAAAAACCTAGCCTATGGCAGAGAGGAATAAAGTAGGATATATAGTTTTAATCGAGTGCTCCGTACCTGTGCAACGTTATCAGCTTCCGCGTCACGTCACATACCGCTCCAGCGGGTGCAGCTCTGGCTCTATTTTGGTTGATTTTTAAGCTCACCGTGACTTGTCAGCCATTTTAGATAGCGCTGGTGTGCTGTGCCTGTTTATTATACTGCACCAGCTCTCTACTTCCGTGCCTGCTGGTTAATAACTGTGTTAAAGCTGATAGGCACGCATTATTCTACTCTGATGGCTGGTGTCATCTTCTTACTACCTCATTCAGTATACATTGATGCCTATATAGGAAGATGCGGAAACTGACGATGATTTTGACACAGAGTAATAATTTGTTGTAACGCTTAAACCGAAATGGTGTAACTGTGATGCAAATTCTTACAAAAATGATGTTCAAAGTTTAACTACCCGTATATGCGGTAAATTATACAGAAACGGTCATACCAGGCTGAGAACGCCGGATCTTCTATGTAAACGCACCTAACAATCAAATCCCGTACAAAATGTATGAAACGAGACTCACACTGGCTCTTTCACGCGTAATTATGCAATGATGGCACTCCATTATTTCCTTTACTATAACTGATGATGGCGGATGGATAATTGACATATTGGAAACACTGAGTCATTCTACTTGACTCAATTTGTTCATCAAAAGTTTGAGTTCGGACTTCCATTGTCTATAAAATTTTGAGTATCACGACGTTTCGATTGATATGCTATCTTCAATCGTCTTCAGGTGAACTCACTTAGTTGACGAAACGTCGTGATACTCAAAATTTTATAGACAATGGAAGTCCGAAATCAAACATTTGATAAATCCACCTTGTCTACAAGTTTCAAACAACGGTCAATTCATTCAGTATTCCTTGAGTTTGAAGAAAATGTCTGTAGGATTATTTTATTCATGATTTCTCAATGGGCTTCCATAAATTGTCTCTCATGAAGCATAATTTGATAAAGGATCATTCTTATTTAAAGGAATGCTCGACAGACTCTCTCCTTGGTAGGGAAGAAACTACATATTCATTTGAAAATAATATTTAGTTTCTTTGCTCTTCATTTGGAAAGATCACTTAGTTTACTACAAAGTCACGAGAGCAGCTCCAGTATATTACATTGCAGGGCATCTTGTCAAGCATTTTTGTGAATAACGAACAAGTATTACATTTCCTTCTAATGATTCATTGATGCTCTAGGGAAAACACCAACCCTCTCTCTGCCCCTTGTTGGGTACGCCGATGAAGAGTATCAATATCAAACTGGATGGTGGCGGTACCGTTCTCTTTACTATATCATGATTATATCGTACTCTTATAATTGCATATCTTCTCAGTGTAGAGTGATTGTTTTGATGACAGCATTTGCACTTTTCACTTCCCACGGTTAGTTTGTGTAGGTTTGAAGGTCTGTATTTTGGGCTACTTGACTGCCTATTGGCGTTCTAGTCACCGCGTAATTTCAGTGACCGCAACACCGATGTTGATGAAATTTGGGGGAGGGGTATTATACAGTCGCGGAGTAGATAATGCTTAAGTATTATATAATTATAAAATCTTCCACAAACATTGATTGTTTATGTTGGTTGCATAGGAAGTATTGAGTATATTTACTTGACAAAATTTTTCTAAATTACTTTCAATCCAAAGTATTTAGATATCCCAATATTCACGCAATTTTTTCAACCATGCTTGATATCTCGACTTTGCAAAAGTTTACAAACTACATAGGAGTTGTATCACTCTTCTTAAGTTCTTTGATGTCGAAATTTTAACAGTAAACCACTCCCGACCAGATTTTCCATGAGCAACGCATGACGGAAGCCTAGTTAGCTGCCTGGAAAATATACTGCTTAGTCTCATGCGGTCAGGGGGGGGGGAAGAAGGACGGAGATGAGAACGATTTTGACTGACCAGTGGGCTAATTGGTATTTATTCTCCAAGCTTTGAAATTTATGTCTTTCACACTCTGCTATGTTGAAACGTTGAATGGGAAATGCTGTGGGTATAATGAAGAACATATTTCATGAATTTGTGAGTAGTTGACATTTATGTTATAAAACCAGCGCTCTGTTCTACATAATCACACAGGAAACGATTGTCTGAACACTTTTCAACTTCAGCACATCTGTGCATTAAATGAGCCATCTCTCAAAAAGCATTAGCATGTAAAATGTTAAAAGCATTAGCATGTCATAGAAAAGCATAAAAATCTGATAAAATTCGTTGATTTTTTCATTTATATCCATTTGTGCTGGGTGAATATATGATCCGAATATTAAACAGATCATAGAAACATTTTCCGAAAATGGGTTTGCATTATAAATGTGCATTGTATGCAAAATTCAAATATCCACAGGTGTACATTAAAATGCGCATCCAAAATATAAATCATATTTTTCAGCTTTATAACTGGCGGGTCGTTTGACATTTCACGTTCCATTTCAGAAAGGTGATACGATGAACAGAAACGGATCTATGGTTATAACAATGAATTTAATATAGCTGCAAATAAGAACGTATAATGTGCTTTTCTGGATGAGTAATTTAATCTTTCAGACCGATCCTCTTCAATCGAAGATAAAACGAAATTCACAACCCATTGTTTGAATAATGATGTGTACTAGAATCAAAACAGAAAAACGTTAGTCTTGCCCAAAAGTGAATATCTATAAGAAACAAGAAGAACTATCTGTGATGATATGTGAATGATTCGCTTCTTTTTATTGGTCATCGTGCTAGGAATCTTAAAAAAGTTATAAATTAATCAAATGAATATTTTTATTGACTTTAATACTTCTCCATTATAGATACTTAAAGTGCACTGGTTTATCGAGTCTATGGTCGAATAGAATTCCTTTACCCTTTTAGCAATATTTGATATCAATGATATGATGCTGGTTAGTCCTTGTTGTCCTTCAATCTGTGATGATATGTGAATGATTCGCTTCTTTTTATTGGTCATCGTGCTAGGAATCTTAAAAAAGTTATAAATTAATCAAATTGATGTTTTTATTGACTTTAATACTTCTTCATTATAGATACTTAAAGTGCACTGGTTTATCTAGTCCATGGTCGAATAGAATTCCTTTACCCTTTTAGCAATATTTGATATCAATGATATGATGCTGGTTAGTCCTTGTTGTCCTTCAATCACTGTTATGTTACATACAAAGTATTGAAATTTGCCTATTGTGGTATCCTTCTCAATGTTGATTTTTTCCCAACAAATAGGGAAGGACTGGAAAAATAAAAAATTGCATGCAACTACACGAATGTTAGAGCTTCGAAGCAGTTTGATCGCAGCAATGTATATTTTGTATCACCAGTTCGGTTGTAACGCCTGCAAAAAGCAAATGGTTTTTTGAAATAATTATTTGGCGACTGCATTTACACTAGCGTTGAGGGAAAACCCCTACAAAACCCTAACCATCGCCGTCAAAATGTCCTCAAGATATTTCATGTGATAAACTATTTTATTTCTTAAGATATCTTTCTGGCTGGTGGTTTTTGAGGGCACTTATATGTTCTCTGTACCTTGTTGTAAATTTTCTAGCTGTTTGACCTATATCAATAGCATTACAGAAGGCACATGAAATCCTATAAATACCTGACTTACATATATTTGGTTATTTCTCCTATGCATTTATCAAACATGATCGTAAGTTAGGTGCTAACCTATTAGCTATACGTACTTTCACCAAGTAAGCGCATATACAATCTACATGAGTAACTCAAATTTGTAAAAATTATGTACATTGAATTTCCGTCCTCCTCATAGTGGAAACCTAGTTTCAAGTTTTCAATCCCATTGGTACTTTCCAGGTTTTAGAGAAGCCAAGAATTATCCAGCTACAAGGTACAGACAGACGGACAGATAGACCGATGGAAATTAGTGACAAGGTACTTCATGCTTTTAAGATACCTTTTTCCACATCAGTCTACGGTAATATACAAGCAAAATATCACGAAAATCTTTCACACTTTCCTCGTCTATGCGTAGGTCGTGAATGTGTTTGACTTTAAAGCCGGATCTGTCCAATTGGACATTTCAAATTTAGCGTAAAGCAACGATGGGCATGCATTTGCGAGATAATATATTTTGTATAGCCGCAATTGATACCGGAAAATCGCACGGATAGCGTGATCATTCCAAACGAATCATTTTATGTACGGAAAATCGGACACATCATTTGATGGAGGCAGTCGTGCGCATAGCAGCGGTGTACTATAGTTGAATTATGCTCTTAGTGCAAACTGTTTTATCGCGTTAATGTATTGCGGTTTTTAAAAAATGGAGTCAAGAAGACTGACGCTTTAAATATGGAAATAAAGATTTTAATCGCATTTTGCTTCTGTCTGTATTTTGAATTTTCTTTAATAAATATTGAAACTTCTCAAAGCCCTTAATTTTTTTAGGAGTTAAAAAATTCCCAATATTATAAAGTTATTCGAAATTTACGAATCTTGCTTCAACTGATTTAATAATTCTGGAACCCATGAGAATATATAGTAAACTGATATCACGGCACGTGAAATACAGTAAGCTTACTTGATGACATTTTTGGAAGAGCAGATGTCACTTTTGTAATTATTCATTATCTTTAGTCAGGCAGAATGTAGTAATCTGTGGTATTAGTAGTTATTGAAACAGAAGCAGGACAAGGTGGAGTGTTACTGTAAAAGTGTAAACCTGACAAAGGCCGGGAGTATCTATCAATTATACTTCCAGACTTCTTAGGCGACCGTTTGTCAGTATCGTTTAAGCGGTAGAGTAGGAATGTAGACCAATATTTCGCATGTTGATATATGGTTATGTAGCTCCAGTATTTCTCTAATGCCACTGAATCGATATTTCAAAAGGCCAGCAACTGCGCGGGTCAAAGTTTATAGATGACTAAGACTAATTTTGTTGTTAGTCTTATTTTATACACCCTTAGACGCAATATCAGTTTCTGCCATCCAGTACTTAAAAAATGACTTTTTCGTGATGTAAATGTTATAAAAGATCTCGAATTCGAAATTAAACTAGTGAACAAACTACTGGACTATCCCGTGATTTACGCGTATTGCCGTTTCGCCGATACAACCCGAAATCTATGGAAATACGAATGGAAATATGTAGATGTTATATAATTTATGGTGAATTGGGTTACTACACAGAACTTTTTTACGTTTTATGGAATTCACATGATATATATCATGTATATACGGAAAATCTGGTCCTGGTAGAATATAACCAAAGGGAGCGTATACCGTAAGACCACCAGCAGTAATTCTCAGGGGTAACCTAAAAAATGAAAGTTTGCCTTCGCTAATGTCACGCAGATGTAGACGTCAGATAACAAATAATTTTAACTTTTCGGTCAAACATTGTTAGTAGTATCATACAATTGAAATAATATATCTAGGACTATTTAACTAGTTGAGCTTCCTTTATGTTTAAGGTCATTGCTCAGTGCAAAGGGGAATAATATATATATATATATATATATATATATATATATATATATATATATATATATATATATATATATATATATATATATATATATATATATATATATATATATATATATATTTTCTTGCCTCCTAGAATTCTTCTCAGAATTTTTCTTTCCCATACTTCCAACTTCTCCTGAACTCTTTTCGTTATTACCCAAGTTTCACACCCATACATCAAGGTTGGTCTCAGAACTGTCTTGAACAGCCTCATTTTTGCGTTCCTTGATATGCTCTTAGATCTTAATATCTTGTTCATTGACCCTGCACTCCTACTGCTCTTTGCTATTTTCAGACTCACTTCCGATTCCTCATTACAACTATGATCCAATAGACATGCCAAATGCATATAATTATCAGTTGCTTCAAATTCCAATATTTCACCCTCTCCCATTTGTATTTCTAAATTATTGTTTGCAACAAATGTATTCTGGAGTTTCATGTACTTGCTTTAACACTTGTTTACGGACAGCCCAATAGACCTAGCAGTTTTTATCAAATCCCTAGTTTTATAGAAAAAGTATAAAATAATTTTAAAATATTAAAATTTAACTCAAGAATTAAAAATTATTACTACTGCTACTATAGACTGTTTTTATATATTTATACTATAATTTATTTATTATTTTTTAGTGTTTAAGCGAGCTCAGGGAACGGAATATTAATCTGAATACTTTCGTTCAACAAAGAGCCAATATTATTTTTTTCATATTTGGAGGAAAAAATCAAACTTCAATTAGAATCATTGGGATTGAATTATCTTCAACCTTATTGTTCATATTTATTTTTTGTTATTATGTTCTAATTTTTTTCCTAATTATATTATCGTCATCGGTCTTTAATATATGTGCGAATATTCTATTTTATAAGTCGTCTAGATTTCGGTGAGAATTGCGTTAAAAGATTCCGTTACATACATACAAGTCTAACTAAGATAAGCTTGATGGTGATGTTGGAAAAGTTTAAGCAAAACTTCATCATACAGATCACTTCATGTTAGGAAAAGGAAGATACCCAACATACATTTATTTTTACTACGTTCATGTTCAGGACCGTCGCGTCGTAGCATTTCCATTTGCGACACGTTTAAGTCCTTTTACAAAGGGAAAGAGATCCAAGTCGCCTTCCTTCCGACTCTTATATAATCCACCAGGATGAATTTCAGTCAGATGTTAATCTGGAAAGTCCCGATTTATTCTGCAGATGTCGACGTTTAGGGGCGCCTTTTTATTTCTTTTTCGCGGATGTCCTATTACGGCGATCAAATGCAATTCGGGCATGAAAATGAGCTTTTAAAAACTAGGGAAATGGTGGATTTTATATGCTCTACTGCCAGCCGTTTCTGGTTATCTTTGAAACGGCGCAATTCTTCTATATGCGTTGTCCCGCTTGCGATGGTCGGTCAGTGAACCTTTATGAGAAGAGAGATACAGAACGGAAAAATTGATGAACTCCTTTAACGTGACCAAGTTATAATATCATGTAAAGTTAGTATGTAAAGCGGGATTCGAACCCACACCCTCCGGCTGTGTAAGTTGTTACTGTAAACCATTATATTACACTACGTAATAGGTGTATGGATTCGATGGAGGTATGTAGGGTTGGTCTTCACGAAGCTCAGATTTTTTAACTATAAGCAGCTCGTGAGTAGGATCTTGTTGAGTCAAGTTCGCGGAATGCTACTTACAGTACATTGAATAAAAGCTATTCGGATTTAGCTATCACTTGCGAGACACCTTCTAAATGTCACCAAGGATCAACTAACAGACTACTTAACTCTTTCATGAATTATTTCATACCTTGGTGGCAACATTGCTTCTGGGCACCTTCTGGACGAGGTGGTGAAGAGAACAAGCGGGGAAGCCAACATGGTCGAACTTAGTACCTCTACTATTTCACCACTTTAAGTTCGAACAAACAAATACAACTATCATTTTTACAAATGAATGAAGATAAGAAAGTGACGTTGTCTAACACGAAACATCATCGTTGTCTTTCGTCAGTGCCGTCACATTGAATTCTCAAAAAATGTACGGCCAGTTAACACGATTTGTTATAAGAATGTTGAATGTCGTCGCACTAATGTCAGATTGTCAAAATTAAAAACTGTATCGAATCTTTTTGAGCATATGGAATCTTTAATTGATTTTGATGTGATAACCGGTGGTGTTACTGAATGCTCTACATTGGATCGATCCAAGATAGCATTTCAACAAAATTAGTAGCCAGACGTTACAACAACAACGAATCAGATTGTTTTCCGAAAGATGATGTGAATAGCGCCACTTCCGAAAGTAAAAATATAAATAATTTGTCCAGTCCAGTTAACAGTCGGTATAGACTATTTGATTTTCCATTAACGTCTTACGAGGTCAGTGTATCTTATACGTTATATGGCCCGTATCGGAGATATATAGATTCTTGCCAACTGATTCACAATATACCGTTTAGTCTTTTCTAAACAAACGCAAAATTGTATGGCCATTGTCATCATTCACGTCAGAAGAAGCTGAAGTCTGACACTCCACTAAGTATGTGACCTGCTGCAGACACGAATGTTTCATCTAATATCCACACTCACCAGTTTAGCTCGACACAAAACAGGCTTTTCCATCTGTACCATGTAGCTTCCTGGTGTGTGTTAATACGAGCTGTGTCAAGATTAGGTATTACGTGTAGGTACCACAAACAAAGTAGTGTTCGAAACTTTCCGTATAAATTATTTTCGATCTAATACACAGACTGAAAACATTAAACCTAGAAACGGTATAGCATTACCTATATTGATTTTTTCACTGATTACTTCTAAAGTGACTGATGTTTTAATTTCAAACTAGGCGTTAGTATGCACTATTACGGAAGACCATAATAATTCAGATGATACAATTAGAGTAATGATAAATCCAAAGCAAAGAACATAATGCCATGACACTTAACGCTACGTGTGAATCGAAACATCCCCCATTTGGGATCCATGAAGAAACCATGAGGAAACTTGGAGAAAAGAATATATAGGTTTAAAACACATTGATACATCTTCTCGTGAAGCATGCATAATAGTACAGGGTCATAATCTACTGAGAAAACTTAATCATTGTTAAATTTCCTAAAAGTAGAATCTATGACCTTCCTCCTGAGATTGTTATCCTCTTCGTGTAGTATAGAACATTACTTCCATTTTAATCTATGCCCATTTCTCGAACGTGTACACTAAGTATTGATTTGAACGTTTCTTTCTCAATTTCTGTGGTTTTAGATACGACACTAATTATTATCATTATTGTAGGTCTAGAAGAACAATATAACGTTCGCAATGCATATTATATTCACTTATATTTGATATACTGTTTTTTCTAATCTGATTTTCTGGCATCGTGCGAGGAAGTTGTCTTAAAAACTGCTTTTGTATTGGAATTTTGGCAACATTCTTCAGGATTCGTTATTTTGTTTTTACAAATGCTTCACAATAACCATTGGTGCAAATAACGTTTCCTAAGACTAGTTTTTCCCTGTCAAAAATCGATTGGTGCCAGGAGATCTGTTTTGCAATGTCAAAAGAACTTCTTGTCACACCCCCTCTCTTATAGTCACCACAAAATAAGATTCAAAATGTGAATATCTATTGGCGTTTGCCGACTACCTGTAGATTGATGTTACAGAAGAACTGTTGTTAGTTAATTATTTCTATAGATGTGTATGTGTGTGTGTGTGTGTGTGTGTGTGTGTGTGTGTGTGTCATCATATCACCGTCACTCCATTGGCTCACCTATGCCCGCAGAAGATATAATGAACCAGAGAGAAACAACATGACATGTTGTAGAAATTACAACAAAGAGCTATCCGTGTAAAATATCTATTTTATGGTCACGCTACCCTATTTTTAATACCTCCATATGCTTTCAACACTACCGAAATAATTAGAGACACGATCTGACTATAACTGAGTGCCTTGTGATCATTCTCTATGAATAGGAACGCGGTTTCCTTTTTTTTCATGGAGGTCGATGTACAGGGACAGATTTAACTACGTACGTATAATTTTAAGAATCATAATGAAGGTACACCAAATGAGATTGAAAGGTATGCATTGTCAGAGGTGTAATGTGAAATTTCGCGTAATAAATATGAAGATCTCTATCACATATTATATATTGAATGGAGATTGGAACAAATTTTAGTTTTTATATTGGAAAATGCAAGGCTGGAAATTCCTGACAAACGGAATTTTTTAGCCAAAGATCTTGGGTCTGTTCTAGAATAAAAATAGAAGCGGAGTTCAGTTATACACAAAAGTAAATGTTACAAAGGCATTCAAGAAGAATTCAAACTTCACCGTTCAAGAACTGCTATGAAACACAATTTGAAATGAGAGTCTATGTGAGTGCGAAGGAGAGTAACGTGTTGATCATATTTTCTTAGGATAACCCATCAAAAAAGCTATGACGTTGGCTTATACAAAGAATAATAAAATCGGGAATTTTCTCCCCTCTATTTATGCAAGTAATATTCGGGAAATAAACGTCAAGAAGATGAAAGTTCTACATTCGTTCATCAACGTTATCAAAATATCATTGTCCCGTTGTGTCACAGCATAACCACATCTCAGTTGAATAGTGTATAAGTCAAATGAGATACCGAATAAGGGATGTTCAACACGGCACAGAACCACAGAACCTGTAGATTCGGGAAAAAATTCGCCGGCATCTCATTCCACACCACCGAGGATGGCAGTACTATATAACACATATCAATACAACGCATCAAAATATAAAGATACACGTCTAATATTTTCATTAGAAGCATTTCTGTAAATAACGAATTTTTGAAATATTTCAGCCCCGCAATTTCCGGTAATTTTTTAAAAGCCTAATTAACACGGAAGTATTCCTAGAATGACATTTCCTGTAAATATCGTGATCTCAACATGTTAAAATTAAAATGTTTGAGGTTAGGCTCCGCGCATGTCATACACAAGCAAATAAGCTTTGAATAAAGCATTGAGTAAGCATCGCTACTAATTTATACATACATCTAACTATTCTATACAGCATGTTACACTAACTTTGACTAGCCAACGTAATAGAAACATAAATTACCATATAAATTTCCCTAATGAATCCCATAAACTAAGCGGCAGCCATCCTGCATCATACAATAGCACAATAAACTGGGGCTGCTGCAAAAACAACGCACAGCGTCACGATATGACGTCGAGCCGTAACTTCTTCGGAAGTTAATCGCGTTCCTACGCAAAAACTCCCCCGTCTCGGTTATGAATTTCCTGGAATGAACGACGGGAACATTTCTAATTTGGGGAAACTTTCCGTAACTCCAGTATCCGATCAATAGGTCGATGCTAGACGTTCGTGTTCAGGCGGTTAGACGTCTGTCAATAAAGGAATGCCTGACTGAAGCTCGGAATTGGAACAAAATGTATGTCAAATAGAGAGAGTTGAGTGGGTATTTCCCACACTGCAATGTTCTTAGCTTGAAAATATAATTTTTTACATAATTGTTCGAAAATGACACGATGTACGAGGTACACGATGCTGATCGCCCCTCGAATCGATACAGCGTGCTGTACTGGGTGTGGCTATACTGCTTTTTGTATTCCTTTAAGTACACGGCTCTTCACATATACGACAAAAGAAACTTGCACGTAGAGGGTGCGATTCAGATATCATTAGTATATTCCAAGATCAGGGGTTTCTCCAACCGCTCATGGTGAACGAAATAGCGAAGGCGAAAAAGTGAAGAGAAGTATTAAAAATACTATATAAATTTATTTCTTTCTTCCAATAAATTTTCCCTGTGTGTCATTATTTAACAAGCCTCGGACGCTTTGGGGATGCTTTCCTTGTTGGTTATAAAAGAGCAGAAGCCTTGACTGGATGGGTTTGTAGTCCAGTATGTTGTTAAGAATGGTCTAGAATACTGCTCACTATTATATTACTGATATCATTCCAAAACGTAACACTTAGCAACATTCTATTTGTAGAGAGAAGAGACAGACTACATAGTATATACTGACCTCATCGTTGTGATTCCAAAATATAAATGCAGGTGGTTCAGGGCTGTTCCTAACGACACAGGTCAGGTTTATAGTACTGCCGCGATCTATGAACAACTCTGGACCTCCTACTATGTCAGTGTCTGGCTCTGAAACATAGAAAAAAGGAGTGTTAAGTAGGTACAAAACATTTTTTATGCATGCGAATTTTCTTTGGTAAACAATCCTCATATACTCACATACTTGAACGTACTGAATCATTGAAAAAATGGTGAAAGTGTTAGTCAAATCCGTGCCGACAGACGTGTCTACATTTCATTGTTGTTGTAGTTGTATCTATGGTTATATGCAGAACGAGTGTTTCAGGAAAAATTGTGAGTAAAATTGAATTCCTTATGATAGAGTGGCGTCATATCTGCTGAATAACGGTAACAAATATTATGTTTTGTCAAATTAAATAAATTTGAAGGAGAGGGTGCTGATCAGACACCATAATATCCGTAATTAGGTCATAAAATACATAAAGCACAATATAACGCAAAAATGGTGGGAGTGTCTCTAATGAATACATTTGAACAGCGTGACCACATTTGATAAATATAGTGAATGCTTCTATATGGTTATAATCAAAATGATTTTTTGTCGATTTTCTATATGCTTGTCGGAGACAGACTTTGACAGATAATATATGTATTAACTATGTGCAGCCGCCAAACCAACTTATTCATCGCTAGTGTCAAGAAGGTTGTTAGAGGTTCGCTGAATAATTGAGAAAATGGTGGATGTGTATACAGAATCTTTTTCAATATAGCTTATGATTTCAAAATAAGGTGAATGCGCCGATACGATTAGTATAACAGATAAGCTTTTTCGATTTTCTATCTATAATGTAGTGGCGGCTCGTGCCAATTCGAACGATGGTGCCTGAATGAGAAACAACATTTTAGACCGGTATAGAATTGTAAAAAATACCAATAACTTACTCTCAGTTATGATTACACGCCGTGGTGTATGTCTCAAAAAAAAACATACAACCATTAACTTTATTCAAAACATACACCTGTTTATTGGAGTATTACGATTAGCCGAATTTTATTGAGCCCTTATGTTTGATTTACCAAGCATTATTCGTATGAACTTCCGATTTTTCATGCGTCTCAATTTTTTTAATACTCGTATATGGACAAGATCGTCTATGCCTTATTTCATCTCCTCTAAATAAAACGCACATGAACAAAACAGTTTGTTGATATCTTCACAGCCACATATCCAACTGTATATATCATAAAATCAGCTTGCAGAAAAATTTGTCTAATTTAATTTATAACAAATGAAATATTCGGAATTAATGCTTGCAATAGAGTTTCACTTGAAATTAATCATTTCAAAAGCCTGATCAATCTCACAACACCAAATCTTAGCAAAAAATAGTTTATCTACTTATGCACACCCTGCTACCCACGAATAGTTCGTAACTATTTGTGTTCATGATGGGAGAGGTCTACCTCACACAAATCAGGGGGCTGTAATTAATCTTGACGGAAGACTCGCGTGAGCATAGGTAGCAGCAGAAAATTTGATGGGAAGGGACGTCTTTCAATTTTTATAGGAATATAGATGACCTTAATAATTGAGTTATAAAGTGACTTAAAAATAAAAAATGCATTTTTCCATTTCTGTTGCTATAACGCCCGTTCCGATTTGCCATCACCTCTTTTACACGTAGAAACTCTATTAGTAGTAAATTATAATGAAACTCCTGATTTGTGGTGGTCGATGGTGTTCCACAAGGATCTGTCCTCTCTCCAACGCGCTTCTTCCTGTACATCTACGTTTTGTTGGGAGTAATATCGAATCTAAGATCTAACCTTCGCTGATAACAGCACCTTTATTTCTTGCATAGAAACGGGCAAACCACTACCGTCAGGAGATACCATATTTCGTAGAGGGCAGCATGCTGTTCAGATCAATGGGGGTATTGAGAGAATTGAGGAATGGAGATATACAAACGGATTTCAGTTAAACGCGCATAAGACAACAATCCTGACAAAGATCCAGAAGTGGAGATCGAAGGACGCCCAGTACTTGAATCATCTTCCATCAGGCTACAAGTTAAATCCATTAAGTTTTGTTATTACAATTTATTTTTTGCCTTTCGGTACTTAAATGCTGGGGGTGTCGATATATTAGCAGGTTTCTTATCTTACTACCTTTAATATCAAACGTGAGACTTTTGGATGTACGACGAAAAATGAATTATTATTCAATGATGCCTATTCGAAATCAGGTTAGGCATGCTCGGTCAAATTTTGCTAAAAAGGGAAGGAATATTTACAGATTAGATTTTGATAGTACGTTATATTTGATAATTACTGATTTGCAGATGATGGAGCTGGATTCGGTGGCTATCACTAATTTGTACCATTTTGTACCAAAGCTTACAACTGAATTTCAGCTCACCCTTACCTTTGTAATTTATCGTTGAAGGTTCATATGGGTACAGTTTTTATGGAATATTTATGTTCTCTGGAACAATATGTAAATTTTGATTGTATAAATCAGTGTTCTGAAACTATAAAAAAAGCCAAAAGGTTGCTCATTTTCAACCTATCACCTGACTTTCACTCGATTTTGCACATCGTCAAATTTAAACAACTGTTCATACGAATAATTTTTCTGCAACTATTGATTTTCGACCGAAAATCACGAAAAAATAAAATAAGAAATACTTTTTAACAATTTTACAATCTTAAGCCACTTTTTTTTTCATCACAAAGAGTGACTCAAAATGTATAAGGATTACCTAGTATGAAGTGGTTACAGCTAGTTTGAAACTCCACATTGATTTCCGTTTAACTTAATTGGACTGAATAGCAAAAAATCATAGTAATAGCTTGGTTGTTATGATGTTATATAAGGTTCAATCAACAGACAGTTCCTCAGAGTGTCTGATATTATTCAGAATTACTTGGTATTCATGGATGAACTGCCAGAATCAGCATAGTCAGTATTGAAACGACTTATAACCAATTAAGAATTCCAATTGTTCATAATCTATGACATCGTAAGGAAATCCATATTGAAAGAAGTTAATTCTCTGTATTCACATCGTTTGTAAATTGTTCATTGTTTCGTGGCGACAATATCGTTCACCATCATTTTTGCCCATAAAATCGGAAAATCAAACCATATTCCAACACACGCTGTAGATATTAATTACTAAAAGTAAAATATAGGTTAGAAAACTCATGGAACTCTAAAAACAGTCAAGAATCAGTTCGAAATTCAAGGTACTCAACCTGCTGTAATACTATATTGGCTTTGCGCAGACTGAGTAAAATTCATTGAAGTTCTGTTGAAAAGATTTCCACTTAAATTTCCCAAAAGTGGGCTGTGATGACCCCATATTATGTTCCTTTGGCGGGCACCCATGGAGTCGGGCCCTGCGCGTTCAGAAGAGCAGTGACGGTAAATTAATGAGCTTGGTCAACTAGGCAGGCAGCGTGAGCAGGGCTCCGCACTAATTGGCTAAAAACTATTCCGCGCGCCGCCCGGTTTGCTAAAACCAGCTCGGGACACATGTAATCTTGACGCGGTACACCGACTTTGAAAAATTACTCGCTACCCACCAACCAAATTAGGTTATGCGTGTTCCCGTAATCCCACAGCAAAAAGCTCTTTATGAATTTTGCTGGAAAGGCAATATTGTGTATAAAATGGGGGGCTCGACGCCCTCAACGGCATTAGGCAGTTTACAGGGTGTTTCACTTCATCACGGTTATAGGTTATGCTGGGGCTGATAAGGAAGTTTGATGTGATAGGGAACACGTGAGCGAAACAACAGAGATACGCACCCACAAATACCTTGAACCATTTGACCCAGGGACCTGTTATTTCTCAAAAGCTCTTCTTGCATAGCAAGTACATCAATAAACTGTTAGAAATAACATCTAATCCAATCTACAGTTTCGGAGATTTTCAACACCCTTATGTTCTGAATCTCCACCTAACAACAACAAGGAATAAAACCATACAATTACGTATTTTGGAATCATTTGCAATAAGATCCCTAAGACAGAAAAACAGTCATAATTAAATGAACATAGCTTTTAGATCAGCGGCTACACTAAGATCATATTTAGTCAAAGTAAAATAGAGAGAACGGGATATATGTAAGACAGGTATTTATAATGTTTCAACAACAAACACTATATACAATAAAATAGGCAACAAAAATGAACGAAGGGTGCTTCATAATTTATCAGATACATTATTTTAACCCTGTTCGCACTGAAGTAACTGAACAGACTGATCTTTTGTACTAGTTTTTATTGAGATACTACTGAATGTTTCCATCTGTTAGTGTTTCTGTACGTTAACTTAACTTTGATATCTCAAGTCATGGAATGAAGAATTGAAGATCGTAAGAAGGTTTTGACGGCAATGGTTGAGCCCTTCTAGGGATTTTCGCTTAAGACCAATGAAAATAAAGTCGTTTTCCTAAGACAGGCAAAAGAAAAAATAACCTAACTGAATAATAATTATATATATTATAACAAATAGAATGCTACTTTCGAGAACTTTAAATTAGTATTCATGTTAGGAACTAATTCAAGTAAACTGGGTAGCCTTTGCAAACAGTCAGATCTGACGAAACGCGTCATTGAAAGGAAGAGAGTTTTATCTGTGAAACTTTGTGTTTTAATATAGCATTATTATCTGCGTTCCAAATTATTGTTGATCCATTTCTCCCCCTACGGATATTTTTTGTTTTCCTTTTCTGAAGTTGTGACGTACAGGAGAAATTTGCATAAATTCAACGGGAGCTTAAATGGCTAACTCCAATGATGGCGCTTAAGGGGCCGTATTATTTATTTCTGCTCATGGATCTTCTCAAAACTTTCTGTTACGGACCCCCAAAAAACCTACCAGTATGTAGATTTTAAGCCAGAACACCCTGTGCACAGAAGCTCCAAGCTCATGCTACATTTTCATTATGTGAAACAACTATAAATCTTTCTCGGCAGTATGAAGATAGAGAGGCGATTAGCTTTGGATCATTTTATTTCACTACATATATATCAGACAACAAGGCAGTAAATTGACGTAGTAATAATATATCATCAAATTCCGGCAAATTTATAAAATGGCACTGATTTTTCAGAAGCATCAAGTGACTGCGTGACCAAACTAATTACACATCAGCAATATAAATAATGCAAAAGCTTCCACTAATAAAAATATTTCAAACCCACAACTTGTCGCTCAAAGTTTGTAGTTGATAGCCTATCGATCACAGTCCACGTTGTTCAACAGAGCAGGTATCATTTGTAGTTATCAATAAATAAGGCAACATATATAGCGGGGGGAACTTTCATGCACCATTTTGTCTGAATTTTTGGGTGACAGTTAACGAAAGTACATACATTAGTTCCAGAAAATGAAAGCACAGTGTTTTCAATTGCATCTTGATTACAACGATACTTTTCTGAATGTTAAGCACCATCAGTACGGATACCCAAACAAGTTAGTGTATAAAGTCGGCCGGCTATGTACCACATTAAACTACTTTATTGTCGAAAACAAAGGGATGAAAATCATAAATTTCTTGTTGAAAATAAATGTGTATTATTGATAACATATTTGAGTTGATTCGGACAGATAATTAAATTCTGATTTCACAGATGATATGATCTGCGAAATTTGTCGAATTTAATTGAACTCATTTATAATTAATTTCTCTGCGTGTCAACACACCTTCACAACTAATGGATCTAAAATGGCGAACAAAAATACTTTCCTCTATAGTGCTGCATCAAAGAAGATGGCCGAGCACTAGCAATATCTTTTTTCTGAAACTGGACACTGAAACGAATTCGTTTTTACGAAGATTTATCTTGATGTATTTTATCTTGATAGCATTTTCCATGCTGCAAATAAGGGTGCTGTCATATGGTTCCAAACTTAAAGGAATGGATTGACAACGTAGCTGTGCGGGTAGACTACATCGCATCTCACACTTTTATACAGGACAACTGCTTCGAGAGGAAGTTCGCGAATTGCGTAGATGTTCTAACGAGAAAGAACCCTTTGCAACGACCCATAATTGACCAATATCGTAATAGAATATATAGTGGACGATCGAGGGGTTTTGGAGGGTATGAAAATTTTTGGAAAGCTCACAATTCTGGCGGAGAGGGCTGGTGGATACAGGAAAATCATATCTAACAAAAATTCCCACTAAGTTGATGAAAAACAGTTACACTATATTGCTAACTGAAATTATATCTGCTAATTAGAATACCACACCTGACCATGCTTCAACCTGTTGCTGAGTGGCGAACACCGATTTCTCCGACACATGTAATGGCGATAGTTCGTTGGCGCCTCGGGTAGCACGTTGAAATTCAATGCATAGCTGCATTGCTACATTGTACAACAAGGTCGATACAAGGGTGCTGAATGATTGGCTTATTAAATTCAGCACCTGCTTGAAGATTCTGCTCCTATAAAGGTATTGTCTCTGCAATGCGGTGCATTTGTCGTTAGCTATACGGAGGAGCAGTCTTCATACCTATAAACGCAGCAGGTTTGGGACGAGAACTGAAGGACTTTTCAGCCATAACAGTGACTGTTATATAATTATGATGAGAGTATCTTTTTGCGTACTATCTTTATCGAAGAAGAATAATGAATTGTAATTGAAAATAGACTTACCAAAGGTTATCTTAAAAAAAACGTTTCGTTGATGGTTTTATTCCATTTTCCTTGACATATTACTTCTATTTTTCACCAGCTCTAGGTTTTCAATGATTTCACATACACAGAAGCTCTATGAAGCATCATGGAGCCCAATTTCTCGGTATTCTCTAAATTTTGCTGCTGGCTCCTCCATCTATTTTTACTCATTACCATTGAAGACTACATGTTAAAACTGGTCAATTGGGTCAAACGTGAATCCTTAAGACTTATACTTATCGCTGAAACTAAGCCGTTGATGTCCTTGCTGGTATAAAGCATTACACCAGCGTATGGCTTGGTACACTCCAATCGTCGAACAGCGTTGTAGTTCTGGAGTAATTTTCTTCCCCAATGCCGATTTCTTGATATCTTTGACAACGAGAGAGATATTGATATCGTGGTAAATATGCTTCACAGATTTGCTGTTATATATCTAGATGATTTATATCTTAGAATGTTTGAAACAGCTCTACAGTTGATAGTGATACAACCAAACTGTCTTCCAGATCCGATTATAGATCATGATTCTCTCATAAAAATACAGCTTTGAGTCTACTGAATCCTGAGTCTGCTATCAAGGTAGCAACAATTTCCTATCTTTTTTTATCTTTTTTGTTGTCCTACTCACTCCGACAGTCTTAGCGTTCAGACCAATATGGGATCCATCTCGCTTTGATAGTGACTTGTTGTTGTTTTTCGTACGAAAAAGAAGACAGTGAGAAGAGAGAAGACAACAAACTGTCGAAGATGGTGAGATCAAGGTTCGGTTCTAGAAAAGGAAGTTTGCTGAAAGAGAAGTGCTCTAGATGTAGAAGATTATAATTCATTGTTATCAGACTCTCTTATTCCTGCTGTCGGTCATGCAGATGCCACAGCGTTGTCACATTCCGTTTTCATACAATAGTGGTGTTCTTCTTGTTGGATATAAAGGAAACTGTTTCGAGAACCGATTCCACAGTAACGCTAAGAGCTTACTTGAGTGTTCCTTCATATAAAATACGTTCTTGGTGCAAATCTATGGTTCGGTGCAATAGCTGTCACAAAAAGACATGAAAAATCTACCACTAAAATAGTTTTATCGTAGCCAGCCGCTCAATTTAGACTTTAATTTTCCAAAAAATAAAAAACTGCTGTAGATAGATTTGAGATTTTGCAGGCTTGTTCTACTATCATTTTTTATCATTATGACAAAAATTTGGTGAAAATCTACGTAAACACAGACAAATAAATTTCCCCTCACTCATTTCTAACTTTTGTGTTTCCCCAAATTTTTTTGAAATGTGATCAAAAACTACGGCAAAGTCCAAGAACGAAGTTTTTGGGATTAATTTCTTTTGTTTTTTGATGGTAACTCTGCCGCAACTGAATGAATTTTTGAAAACACCTACCAAGATTTCCCCGTCCATTGGCGTGGGATGTAAAATTCCATATTGTGAAAACAGCTACCTGGTCTGAGAGGACGAAATATAAAATTATCGTTACTAAGCCAGGGTTGATACTATATTTTACCGTATCTACAAAAAGACATAACACCATTAATCATCTACAGTCCCAGCTGCAGCTCAACGAATGATACAACCCGTTCAGCTCAATCTGCAATTCCAGTTTTTCCAGCTTCCAAAAACTTCGCGAGAAACCAATAAATCACGCACCAATGGTAGAGGGAGTGCATGGAGCATCCGAGAGAGCAGTATATTTCAGCAATTATTCAATGAGGCATCTCATAAATAACAACAGTTTGCTCTTTTTCGATATCTGGCGGATCGGAATTGTGCACCTGAACATATTTCAACCTGTTGCTGGTTGACGATTACCGATTGTATTCCTCCGATAAGCAGAATCGTGATGGGACATGCTGGTGTAGCTCGAAGAATATATATATTCCTTGAATGATAGCTCGATGTAATGCCATATCGGAACCAACAGAGGTAGTATATCCAGGTCAAACGAAGAACCTCGAATTGCGGTGATTT
Source organism: Bruchidius siliquastri (assembly GCA_949316355.1). Classification (NCBI taxonomy): domain Eukaryota; kingdom Metazoa; phylum Arthropoda; class Insecta; order Coleoptera; family Chrysomelidae; genus Bruchidius; species Bruchidius siliquastri. Next base: position 30,813,980 of record OX438534.1, read on the forward strand.
ACCTGGAACACTACAAAACGTGACGCCTGTGAGAGTCGAACCCATGTCTTTGCCTTCCGTGCTACATTAGATACAAGGTCCTACCATAACATACGAACTGCTTTTAAATTTGTGGTTGTATTGTCAAGGAACACAAACATCGAGAAGGTAAATTAATCTAGCTTTGATACACAATGTAAGCAAAAGTTCATTACAGCATCTACTGAGAGTACCCCATTCTAACAATTATTTCGTGGAACATCTCAAATCAGAAACTTTTCTATGCAACCTTAGGTAAATAGAGCAGCACAGGCATACGAGCAACGTTAATCCTAAAAAACCTGATTAAAGTGCCTCTCGCTGGTACATCTGCGTAAATCTTAGGGACAGCCGTCACGCTGGAATCACAGCGATTGGAAATACACGAGGAAATACACTGAAATGAGTTAATCAGGTTACATTAGTGGATGTCCAAGAATAGTGACAGCCATCTGAAGAATCAAGGACTGGTTTACATCAAAGCTATTTTGTAATAGTTGTTGCTTTTTTTTTGCAATCCTTTTGTTTTACTTTCATAGCAACATATTCTTCTCAATATTGTGTACCTGGAATGTTACAATACATCTGAGTTATGAAGATAGTAGTTTTTCGATGCATTTTGGGCGTTATAAACAAATTTGAACCACTTTATTTTTAGAGCGTAGCTTGCCTTTTCAGCAAAGTTGTTTAGCTTTCACTACAGATGCATTTTAACTGAATATTTCACCTGCAGTTGTATCAGTATATTAAAGATTCTCGTCGGATTTTACAGTTGTTGAACCACTTAAATTTTATATATATTAAACATTATGACAATTTGCCAATTATCAACAGTTCTAAAATTCAATTCAAATTATTATTGCTAAGCTGATACCATTGCGTGGGAAATATAGCGTCAACCCACTAGACACCATTTTTTGCTTACTGCTCAGCTTCCAATGTACCGAATTCAAAAAGCAGCTTCACGTACTACGTGTCTATATCATAATAACACTTCCAAAATATAAAATGGGAGGTAAAGCTTTGGCTTAAATTATGTTATTGTCCTAATAGGCATTCTGTGAGTTGAGAGATATATGTTGGGTGTATTCAATGACGCATTTCCATCATTTATTATTTACAAGAAAAACATCAGTGGGAATATTGGGACAATAATTTCATGCTTTGATGCTCATGATAATGACTAAACCCGTGTGTTTTCCTCAGGAGGTTATGGTGCCTCGTGCCAACTCAATAAACGATGCTGTCATCGTCCTCGACAGGAACGTGAAGTGAAACGCGCGGCGCAATAGTGTTTTCCTAGAATACAAAAACACTGGGGCTTTATTAATTTTTCACTTCCAGTTGTCAGATAATTTTATTCTGAAAATGTTTTTCTCCCATAATATATTATGTCGCAGTGATAAACAGAATGCTAGAATCTGAGTTTACTGATAGTGAAGTACCATGTGAACGCTGAAAGAGATGATTAGTTAATTGAGGTTCATGGAAAGCACAATATTTCATAATCTGAGATCTTCATGTCCCACAAATATTAGTTTACACTAACTGGCACAACTAGCTCATCATTATTTTCGCTAGTGAAACAGAATGTGTTCATTTTTTTAATCATTACCTTGACCAAGGCATCTCTAATACGCAGCTGCATATATGAAACATTCTGTCTTGAACTCAGTAAACAATAAGTTCATAATTTAGATGATGATCAAGTAACGTTAAATGTCGTTACTTGGTTATGGCTGACCGTGTTACTTGTAATTCTATCTGCAAAATTTGTCCTCCTCATGACTATATGTGGAAAATGTTGAAAGATGAACATGAGATAAATATTTACTCGTTATTCCGCAATATGGAAGACATAATCCAAATTGGCACTTTGGAATTCCGGAGGGGAATGCGGGAGTTGAACTACACACCTTCTGCACCTTCTAAGCCGGTATTTTCTCATTGAAGTTACTATTCGATCCGAATATTGATAATCATCCTGGCTATAGTTATTTCATTTATTGCAGATTTTTCAGCCATTAAAAGTACGTCTACGTAATGGTCCTCTTTCTCCTAAGACGTTTGAAGTATTTGCTGTAATACTCCATATGTATTGGGGTTTCTCATCATATGTCCCAAATAGTCCATTTTTTTGTTGCTGTAACTGTTAGTAAGTGGTTTTCATTATTTCCAAATCATTGTTCATGTGATGTCAAATTGTGTACCTGATTGATAACATGGTTGGTATACGAAATTTTCAGGATTCTTTGACATAACCAGAGCTCAAACGCCAAATTGTACTGGTAGTGGCTTCAGTCAACGTCCACAGGTCTATACTATACAGAAGTATGTAGAAAACATAATATTTAAGGAACCATATTTTTGTTGGTAATGGAATTGTTTGGCTTTTAAAAATTGATGACATTTTAAGACCTGGTTTTTCCGATACCCTATCGAATCTCTTGTTAATGGTCCCTTTTTTTCATTTATCACAGTACCTAAACACGAATACTGCACCACTCTTTGTATTTATTAGTTTCGAATGGTTAAAAATGTAGCTGGCATAAGGAACTTGACTGATTACCATATATTTAGACTTGGTGATGTTAAGTTGGAAACCATACAGATCACTGACTTCATTTATGTTTGTTCAGATAACATATTGTTAGACCTTCTAGGCTATCTGTCGGAATTGTCGCATCGTCAACATCAAGCAATATACTTTGGACGGTTTCCTTCAATTACTTTCTGATGACGATTTTTATTCTAATTTCAAATTAGGCACGTCGTTTGTATTTCGAGGAACAGTGCCAAAGTTTGGGTCGGTAAAGATGTGTGACCGTGAATATTGATAAGAAAACCCGTGCATCGAACAGTCATAGTGTCACTAAGTGGAAAACATTCGTGACAATTGTTTACTTGCTATTTTTCAAGTTGGCCGCCGATATACAATGTCGCATTAGAAAATTCGGCAAAAACTTCCAGATAACTGCAGGTTTCGGATCACACGCCCTCTGACTGTATATCTTCGAAAACATTTCAGTAGGCTGTGGGATCTGGACTCGGTCGGAATGAATATCTATACCTGAAGAAATATAAGAGTAAGCAAGATTCTTAAACACCCTGTATAGCGGATAAAATTCTTCACAGGCTTCCTTTCTTCTATGCCGTCAGTTACATTCATGTTCTTACGGGCCAACGGGCTTCTATGGTATTCGTGGAACTGGGAGCAAGACTATGATTTACTGCTTAATATGGTCGCATTTAGAAGTTGAGGTGTCATCCCGCATCAAAATCGCGCATGATTTCAGAACGCCCTGAGCTGTTAATGTGATCTGGTATCTTAAAGGGGTTGAATGAATTAGGACCGTAATTAATTTTATGTGAATGTCACGCTCAAATTACCGCGATTATTGCTTTTAGGGTTGCGCTTTGCTGTGACGTTAATGCGAACTTGGTTGTTTTGTCATTCAGATGATCGTCTTCCCCCTTTCATAGATTAGCACGGAACTAATACCTACCTTAACCTGTCGTTCGTTGCCTACGTAAGATCACAGTGAGGTAGAAACGTCTAACAAAAAACGATATCATGGACTATGAACTGTTGATAGTTGCAATTGAATTTAAAGGATGTTGAAGTGCTCCAAATCTTTCTTAAATCAGAAATTTTCAAGTTTGAAACGTTCCAGTATTTTTAAAACTTACTTCAAGTGGATCAGCAGCTAAAGCTATCCAAAATTGTTATATACTGATACAAATGCACGTAAAAAGTAACCTTAACTTGATGGAAGAGGCTTAGTAGCACCTTACTATTTATGATGCATATTCAGTTGAAATGTACTCTGAAATGAGACAGAAACTGAATGAATAAGCCCCCTTCGGACAATGACGTTAACTGTGCCATATAACTTGAGAATCAAATTCATATGGTCTACATTCGAAACGCATCAAAAATATAGTACGTTCATGGTTGGATGGAAAGAACCATCATTGTTATTTTAAGGCAAATATGTGAGCGACAATACATGTCTAACCACTACGGAGTAGTACCGGGCTCAAAATCTTATAATGATAAAACGTACTGTACAACACTAGTCTTTTTTGATATCTCCCCCTCCCCAATGCCTAACCTCCGGCTTTTCACCACCCAATTAGTTTTTTTTTATTAACTTACGTGGTTCTCTTAATCGTCTATGAAAGTTTGGGAGTATTTTAATATCCTCCTTGTCATCAGGCGTCAAATCCCGAAAATCACATGTCCTAGTTAAAAATGCTGCCGGCTAGGTTGCCGGGTTGCAGGGTTCTTTCTCGCTCTTGCAAATTTTATTAACTGAAATAGCTATTAATACTCTACAAAGCTCAGATCAGACCATCTTTAGGGTAGTATGATGCTCTTAAGCTCACAAACAATTCTGAAACGAGCAATACGTTGAGTGAAACGAACAATAGAAGGGCATATTCTCAACAAGTCGAACTTCCAACACCCCGTAAAAGCCTCTTCCAAAAGTTCTCGGATCACATCATAGTTATGAAAGGACTGTAAGAGTGTATACCTCGATAGTTACAGTTTATAGTGTTTTAAAGTCAATGTCACATTATCTATACAAAAATATTTTGTGTATAGTGAAAGGTGGGGAACGACATAAGAAATCTAGTAATCAAGATGAAAAATATAGACATACGAGTACATAATATGATAATTAGTCTATGAAGAAAAATTGAATGCAAAGCATTATTTTGAATCATGTTTATTTGGTTCCAGAATTTGTATGCACTATAATGAGAACTTTATATTGTTCGTTTGAGTTGTGGAATTCTCTACTCAACGAACAATCCATCCTAATTGCTCAGGAATAGCTACTTTAATGCAGTGAAAATGCTAAGAGCTTCCAGCCTACCATTAGCTAGTTGCTCTGCTTCCTCTTTGTGTAGAGCCAATAGCGGCCTGCAATTGGGAAAGCAATGAATGTTTCCGCAGCCTGCATTGTTTAATTAACAGAGCAGTCCAAACTTTTCCTACCATTATCCTCACTATAACTACTGCAATAAAGTTTTAATTGATGATAATGGCAAAATTCGCTAAAACCTGTGGCTCGATGCATTTGCAACTGTCGACGTCATGTTAGCAAAGTTCCGTGACAACAGTATACCAGCTTAGATTCATTATAGACAAATTTCACACAGGAATTAAGAGCTGTCACCTAAAGATGTGAATAACTGCCAAATCATGTCAAGCAGGTTGTAGTATATGAAGTAATGGATTAAGGTTAGGCATTCCCGCCATCAAAAGGATTGTGGAATGGGAATCAATAGTTTTTATTACAAGGCATAGAAAACTCAGACAACAACCACGACAGAAAATCACATGTTGGCCTGACAGCCGACTCAAGTCATCTTCCATCAAGCTCCTGGTGATTATAATCAACACTAACATGTTTTAGTGTGATTATGTTGCCGCTCTTGCCACATCGACGTCCCAGAAGCTAGAACGTTAGAAAATTGTAATAACTGGAACAGCTACTACTACTTTACAAGACTAGGAGCAAACCATCTCGGATTAACCTTTTCTTACCACACTGGGTCCAGGGAACCCAGACCTTTTTTCCAACTCAATTTTAAGTACCTAAAGCCAATACTAGCCGGTCTACTACACCATTTTCCAATAGTTGAAGAGTTTAACCATCCTACAGACCTAATGTTAGAGTCCTTAAAATACTTTTGGCAGCTGGTGTGGGTCCAAAAGACCCGAGTGTGGTAAATACGTACGTAATTGTAGTGACCATATATCATTCACGCTATAGGTTATTTTGTTAGAGTACAAATTATAAATGTAATAAAATAATAAGGTGTTTCATTTTTTCTTCTTCATTTCGGCAATAATTCTCCAAAACAAGTACTTTTTGAAAGATCCACTAAACTACTATTTTTTTGTACTAGTGCACTAGTAGAAGACTCAGACTAAATTTTTATGCCTTGATATTGCGAATTAAAAAAGTTATGAATTTTTTGATGAAAAGAGACATTTTTTTAATCTTTCAACTTCAGAAATTTTTCAAACATATTTAAATTCAATTTAAAGCTTTAAAACCTGTATTGTCTTTTTAAGTGAGTATTAATGAGGTCTCAAAAAAGTTTTAAGTAAATATCTGCAATAGTTTCTTGTTTATAACGATTTGTCTCGCTCGGGTCCAAAGGATCCAGGTGTGGTAAGCGTGTTACTCCATGGAGGTGTGGTGAGCACGGGTTGATACTGCATCTGAGGGGATGCTCTTTGAAGCAACAACAACACGTCTGTTTAACAAACCTGACCTTTCATAGGACTTCACAATTTGTAATATCGGAGAAAAGTGGATGACCCTATTAAATTGATTCTAAACTATCTGATCGAGATTTTAACCCCTAGAAAGAGCTTCTTCCAAAAGATCTCAGCATTGTGGAATGGGCTGTCGGGGAGTTTGTTGCCCGATGGTTACAATTTACCGAGTTTTAATGTGAATGAACATTTACGTATTCCGTCGTAGTGCTTCTGGAGTAGCTTGTCTGCCTCTCGGAGAGGTTATCTACAAAAAAATGGACTCCCAGATGCGTCGAGGTGGCGCTACTGTCACTGCGATCCTTGTTTCCCGTGGGAATATACTCTATTGTGAGACGAGTTATTAATTCACAAGGCGGCCTATTATATTTCCCAGCTAACACAAAGGCATAGCAATGGCACAATATAGTAACTGAATCAATACTTCTGTCTCAATTATATATATCATCATTCCGATCATTAGATAGAAGTATACTTGCCCTAATTGTGGATTGATTCCTGAAAATATGACAATTATACCCGACTTCGTAAACTTCGCGTGTGTAGTTCCACGACAAATATTTACTTATCAGACAAAATCGTAGCAGTAATGCTGTGATGTGTTTTATGGTTTCTTCAATAATTCGGCTCGTTTACGACATATTAAAGCAACAAGACATCATCATTCCAAGTAGTCCGATCAAATTTAAAAGTCAAAATTCAAATATACAGCTCGAATGAGCAGTTTTCGATTACTTCTCACGTCAGTGGGTGGGGAATGTATTATAATAGCGAATAAATTGGATATCGCTATATTACGTTTTCATAATCTTTCATAATGCATAACACAAAACCATGTAATTCAGTTCCGTCGGTCTGTTTGCCTGTGGGTGCACCATGTTCGCTAATCCTTGGCGTCCTTATAAGTCAAATAGTATCATTCAATTTTTGATGAAATTTTGCTGCGTTATTACTGCGGCAAGAGCGAAAATGCTTTGTAATTTTTGATAATCGGTGCATAGGTGGCTCCTTATTAACCGAGAAGCAAAAAAAAACTCAACTTCCTATTTGTAGGGATGAACATTTGAAAGTGAGTCTTGGTGGCGCGCGAAACCTTTTTTTTTCTTTGTGAGCAAAGTTATTTCACCTATAGGCTCTAATCTCCTGACCATCGTAACCATCCATACTTATAACAGAAACATATGGAAGACTGTTCAATAATATCAGGATTATGGAAGCGCCATATTGCCTACTAATAAATGGCATCAAGTAGGTTGATTTTTTATGTCTTCTGCATTTCGATTGAATTTTAGATGTGTTGACCCACCTGGAGTAAGTTTATGAATTTCTAAGAGATTTTTGTATCCAATTCGAAACAGTTCCGAAACTCGAATCATATCTATATTTCTGAATTCATACCATAGCGTGGGAAGTAGATACAGGTTCAACCTACTTGACGCCATTTTTTTATAAATGTATATTCAAATAGGAAAGAGCAGAGTGAAACAACTCGAACCAAGCTTAATTTATGCGGAATCGCAGCTTGTCGTGGCAATTAACATGGAGAAAAGCTGAGATAAATTGTCATCAAGGCGGTTCTGTGCCTCTAGAGGAGCGAATATTTGGGAGGGCTGGCGAAACAATTTATGCGGATTTTATTCAAATATTTCAGATGCTGTAACCCTGTTCTTTTGTATTATTTGATCAGCACATCGGACAGCTCAAAAAATTTACTGATTTGTTTTAGGTAACTGACCTTTGGATATGCACCACAATCCACAACCTTGGATGTTGATGACTCTCTTGAATGAATTGATTATAATTCAAAAATAATTTTTAATCTGTTTCAAACAGACTTCTAAATTGACTTTATATGATTGAAAACCTTTAAACTCAGCACATTGTGTAGCATTGCTGAGTCTTCCAGCTCAGATGATAATTTTTAAACATTCACATGAAAATTGTGTAGTTTTAACGCAGCATGTCACAAACGACTTTTACTTTTCATAGATTAATAGAGTTGTGTTTGGGTATGTACGTATAAGATTTACTTATCAAATCTTCCTTGTATTGGAACACTTGGAACTTTACCGCATTTGATACCTGCATTTCAAAGCTCTGTCAAAGGATTTGAGCTAATATTTACAAAAGCTGCACAGATAAGCAAAACGTTAGTAAATCTTTTAATCCAAATATGTTGCTCCAATAATTGGGCAAATAATGCACAATGAACATTTTGTACTATATGTGTACCTATTTTGGTCCTTAAAATTATCCTGATCGGAATGTACATTTTCGAATGGGTTCAAAGAAAAAGAAGAACTTGTCTACTTACTTTCCACTCAAGTAAGACGATGCGTTGGAATGACTGAAACGTTACACACAATTCATAATGACTCTCGTTTAAAAAAAAAACATCAGATGAGTAATTAAGGTAAGCTTTATATCATACCCATTAAATGCTTCAACAAGTAAGATAACATTGTATCAACCTTTATTATTATATTACGAGGTTAAGCCTCTAAACACCAGGAAATCGATTGAGAGCCTCTTGAACCTGTCAAAGGATATTAAGGCTCTTGACGCAAGTGAGTGTTGAACACTAAGCCTGTTGATATTTCGGAGGGGAGAATAGTATGCCTTGTGGAGATTGTACATACTGCGAGATAGTAAAGTTCGCATCATTATAACATGTACAAAATGACAACGTCGCATTGTAGGTAAGGCAGATGAAGGGTTTCCACCTCAGGCTATGAAACATACTTTAATATACCTAGCAGACTAGATTGATGAGCCGATATTATTTGTATGCGAAATACAACAAGGCAGAGGCGTTTACAAGGGGTAATTCATTTATTTTTTCCCGAGGAACGAATAGTTCATCCAAATTTGAGGTCTCTAATATTTATGACAACTTATTGCTTATTCGGTATCTATTCTATACATTGCGTATCAAATGGAAACAGCAGATCAATACTATTTTATAATAATAAATAATAGGAGTGTTATATAAATCAAAATAATATTTCGCAAACGTTGCCATAACTCAAAATCAATTACATAATTTTTGTGCCATTTCCGAAATCCCACAGCGTGTAAACAAAAATCGACATAAGGTAGGTGCGCATTTGTACGTATCAGAGTGACGGAATGAACGAAAATGGTGCCCTTTTTCAAATGAGCTAAAACATATTCTATTTATCTGCTTTGGTGGTTCAGTACAACTGCATAGTTAGCTTTAGCCGGTTGTTTTCAGGAAAATTGATTAGTGCATGAATAGATGTTTTATTTATATCTAGATAGATGCCAAACATTCCACTGTTTCTCTTGCTTATCTTCTCCGTCTTAATGATAAAACTATTAACATACCCTTTTCTGTAGCCCCAACAACGCCGACGAAGGTATTGGCGCACAAAATCAAATCAATGAAAATTTTGATCCGATACCTGTATGTAACTTGTAATTGACACTAACGATATAAAATGTGAAAAAAACCAAACTACACACCACTTAATGGAATCATAAAAACTAAGTTATTGTATTCAATACCCATGAGAAACTTTTCTATACAAGATTTCAAATAAGCATTCAGCAAAAGTCTATTTAATCTCACTCCAAAATTTCCTCAAAATGTCAGATAATCACTCTCACTTATTATAAGCCAGGTTTAGTATCTAAGTATGAGGCTCTTACGACTGTCAAAGCATATCAAACCTCTTTCCTCCAAGTGGGTATTAAACAATAAGCCTACTAAGACTTAGAAAGGGAACAATAGAGGGCATTGAAGGGCTTGCACATTCCCAGTTTCCCTGGATTGCTGGTGGAGAAAGTTATCGGTGGTCGATTACCATTACAAAGGTGATTTATTACGGATTAGCAGTAAGCCTATTTTCCACTCACTCGCCGAGTGAATAACATTATAATACGCGAAGGAGGAATCGCTTATCGGAAGTCGATATTTCCAGAAGCTAAGCCGAGTTGATATGCTGAACTTCCCAAGGATGCGGTTTCTGAGCTGGGGTGGTTTGAATGCTCTTGAAAAGGGGAGGTAGGTAGGGCGTTCGTAGGAATTAAAACGTTTAATTGATGATATGACAACTGTATAATTAAGGCTCACAAAATTATGAGAAATGACAAGACAAGTTTTTTTGACTCTGTATGTGTGTCTGAAAACACTGTGTAATTTTGAGTCATTTACAATAAATATAAATAACACAATAAAGTATAATACAATCAAGCAATCAAGTATTTTACATGGTAGAACGACTTATTAGGTAACAAAATATACGATATCATACACGTACTTTCTGTTACATGGTATTTTTGGGATAATTTTGAAAATGCCTAATACTGGAACGATGGTGATGATATTCACTGAGGGCACTACCTTCCAAGCTAAATCCTGTGAGAGATTTTCAAAAATCCAATGTTTTATATGGATCAATTGTAGAGATAGTTAGAGTTATTTAGTCCAAACTGGTAGATCGCTCAATTCTCGTGTTATTTCTCATAAGAGTTATTGAAGAACAGGCAGAAGGACATGTGCACTGACAAACAAACAAACAAAACTATTATGCATTTATCTAACAGTTTTTTGATAGAATGACCTATATATTGACTTATCGGCTTAAGAAAAGGATAAGTTTTCATATATCTTATAACATTTTCTACTGCCCGCAAATTAAGACCACATACGGTATAATCTGCACAAGTAAAAATATTTAAAAATTAGATTATACAGATGTTTGAAATTAATAGATAGGTTAGATGTTGTAATAACTTTACTTGGCTGTTCAATCGAAATTACACAATTAACCTGAGGATTGGAGGCACTAGATGAATGGAAACGTTGTGTAATGCAAAATTATCAAGTTTCAAAGCAGTGTTATTGGAATTAAATCAATATTGACATTTTGGACTGCATCCAGGTAAACAGTTTTGTTTTCAAAAAAGACAAACATGCAGCGTTATGTTTCTGGTGTGGCATTAGATTATGTCCCTCATTTTAGATCAATCCATAATGCAAATGCTGTATTTCAGCATGTCGTAATAGTTTATAATAGGGCCTTGTTCGAAGAAAAAGCTGCTCTCCCGGAAATAGTCAGAAAGGTCAATGGCACTACAATGAAAAAAATGAATTTGTTCTATTTTTTATTGTAATACAAGTTGTCAAGTTGTCAAGTGTTTTGTCAGAATACGAACATTTCCAATAATTAGGAAAATTGGAATGAAGAATGTGCTGCAAGTGGGGATAGAACCTACGACCTCCTGATTCTAGGCAGACGTTTTGATTTTGTTTAGAATGCAGGAGGCTACGAGTGACTTCAAACTCTAATTTCAACTTTTACAACTACTAGTTAAATCTCTCATACTTTTAAAGGGGAGTCTCCTCTGAGCAATTCCAGCGCCATCCCTAAAGCAGTCTGAGAACGTTGAAACTTCTCCCAAAAAAGACTTCAATGTTTTGTGCCAAGTTCTACTACCCAACCTCATTTCACCATAATTTTCTATAATACTGGAAGGGATCGAATTACACTGTTAACCAGGCCAGACCGTATCTATTGTGTTATGGAAAATATGTCACCTGAATCCTTATCATAAATGGTGAATAATTATACAACAGAGAAAAAAGAAGTGTATGAAAACATTCACGAAAGCGTATCATTATGAATATGTTAGGCTGATAAGGGACATAATGTGCCGAATATAATTGTTAGAAAAAGGGACAAGCATAATTTTCTCATAAAGCTGCTTATAAAAACCTCTCTGTTGCATGTCTGCCAGCTTTATAACTTTTTAACTGAACATATGGAGAAAATAAGTTGTCTAACTGTATCCAGCTAGCTCATGAATAATCAACTAGCTTGATATTCCTGAAATATTATGCTATTTATTGCAGCTACATGCATCTTGTTTTGAAGGTTATCAATTTTGAAGAAAACTAATAGTGAAATTCGGAAATGTAGGTCAAGTTACTAATAAATGCATAATTTTATGAAGCTCCTCGTAGATACTCCAGCTGATCGCATGTTTTTCGCACTTTTGACAAGTAGATGGTCAAGAGCAAGGCATTTCTATCAATAATACTGCCTCGTATATTGCTAAGCTCTAATATTGTAATGGTTGTCATATCACTAAGCAAAGTTCAGTTCAGAACAATATTGCAACTAGTTAAAAGTATTCAAAGTGTTTTTGTCTGACAAATAATCAGGCCCCAAGGAACAGAACAAGTGTAGTAGGATAGCGAAAGTACTAACACATTCACAAAAATATACTGCAGACTAGATAACGTTCTATATTAATCAGTAACTTGTGAAATTTGTTCGAGCTTCCCAAACATTGTTTTACTGGCCCTAAAATAATCGGAAACTTGGCAAAGTTCGGAAATTTTATTTTTTTGCCTTAATATCTCGTCATCGACTTTGAAAAATCAAGCACCATAACCAACTACAGATAGTATGACTGACAGAGTGACAGACAGACCGACATACCGCCATACAGACCGGCAGACAGACCGACCGACAGACATGGTGTCAAGAGAGTTGACGCAGTACTTCTCACGAAATGGTATCTCTTAATAAATAAAGATTTGGATCGGATTGTGGAGCTGAGATGTTTTAGGTCTTTTTTCTCAAGACTTGCAAAACCTACCACAACGTCGACCTACCTGATGCTATTTATCTAAGACCTCTTATATATCTTTTAATGCTATAATCTGTAAGATTAGCAAACAGGAGGATGACAAACTAGAGCGTTTTAGTAAACGTGGCTGCCTCGGGAGCGTCTAATTATATTATATACTCATAGAATTCTAATGCCACTGTTCCTCAGTATCGCTTGAACGGTGGACTATGGATGATGACCAATATATCCGGCGCTGCTACATATATATATATATACCTCTATATCCTCTCGTATTACTCTGCTGTCACTGCATCAATATCTCAAAACGTATGGAGTACTATCAAGGAAAAAATTTCATAAATGGTAGAACATCTTTTACCAGAACTCATTTTTTTATATTTCCCCCTCATCACCTACCACCCACGACCTCAACTCCAATTTTTGCCCCTAAAATTTTGTCTCGATGATGGTTGGGGACCGTTGAGCCTCTTCAATTATTATTGTTTTTTTCTATTTGATTTTCAAAAATTACATAGTTTTATCATCCTTGTCACATGAGTAACTTAATATCATACAAAGAGTAATTAATATTAATAATAATTAATAAGACAGACACACATAAAAAGAAATGCTCAATTCAATAGTTTCGATATTCTTGCAAAGATATACTCACGACAAAAACATCTAAGAAAATTTACTTGATAAGAAAATTATTATTAATTTGAACCAAGAAAATTATATTTTCGAAATCAATACTCTTTCCAAATGAATATATTGTAAAGAAATATATAATATTCTTTACAGCTAATATTTCAATGCTTTTCTAATAAGTATTCCATATTTCTTTTCTAAGGATATCATATTTTCTAGTGGAGTTCAGTTTACTTCAATCAAGAATACGAACATCTTGCCCTTCAAGTAATTCATTTACTTTTTTGGCATCGCCATATTCGTCAACGGCAATTCAGCGGTACGCGTGTGTCTGTTTCCACGCCCCTTAGGTTCTATTGGATTTAATTTTTACCAATCACCTTTCATCATTAATGTGCTGTTAAAAAGTTGGGGTTGTGACTGTTGTGAGGATATCATACAAGTGTACAGGTGTTGATGTGATATGAGTGATATGTGAGTTAAGAATATGTTCTATTACAAATGGTGAACCAATTTATCTTTTGGCTTAATTACAGGCACATATTTTTCATATTCTGTTTATCTCTACACCTTTGCAACATGAATTAGGAAAAATACAGATAAATATAATATCATATTGAACAGTTTTAATACTTTTTTGGTTCTTCTTCTCAAGGTTAAGGAACCAAAAGTAGCTTTGATAACAGCTCATCGAAATTAAAAAATATTTATACTAATAATAAATTATACAATAAAGTGGAACTATTTGCCCAAGATCATGAAATGCTTCAACACTATAGCTTCTAGGTTAGATTTTTCATGTTTTGTATCAAGATTATGATATGCTCAATTTGAGAATTTGGTATTCACACCTCCAGGACTTTCCCGGTTTGAGTTCAATATATTTACTTAAATTTACTCTATACGATCACAAATACAGTATTCTTACTTTAAAACTATTATAGCTTGGCCCATATAGGAAGATATGGTATACTTGTATGAAAGCACATATTCTTGGTCTTAGAATTTATTTTCATGTGTGCAGACAGACAGACAGAAGTATATGAGTGACATGGCTCATGTGATTTATATGTCATCAAACATCAAGAATAATCAATATCTCGAAATTGAAGTTAAAGGCGATTACAATACTTCCTCGTCAATCGCATGGGAAGTAAAATTATTGAAAACAAATATTAAAAATGTGCGTTCGCTAATTCCCATACCTCGTAAATTCAATTCTACTCGATGACCCAGTTACTTATCAATGAAAAAAAGATAAAATGTAGTGCATCAAGTACATGGAAGCAGGATCGATGCCAACCGAATGCTCGAATCCCGTAACCCGCTACCAGATTGATACAAAATGGATCTAGCCGAAACCTCCGGGAGTATATATATATATATGAAGATTTAATCGGCTTATTCTTCCGACAGATATATTGTGGATGTGTGTGTCTATGTCTGGTCCGATCAGCCTGCAACTCGATTGCATTTTGTCCGCCTAGAATATAAATTGAAAACAAGTGCAGTAGGATTTAATGCCGCTAGAAGTCGTATATATAGTGTGAGATTGGCTACTCATAAATTATTAGCGATATTGCCAGAATAAAATCAAGATGTTCTTGTTACTTATCAAATAGTATACAAGAAATATATTGATTGAGCTATTATGGATTCCAATATAGTTTCTTATTGATGGCGTATGATGGAAATCTACTCGTAGATACAATCTATGGCGTCCCTCAATGCACGAGTGTACAGCAATGTTAAAAAAGTTGCTGTATTGCTGAATATTGGCTTTAAAATGTATTTTATTGTAATAAAAGTGTGGAATAATTGATATCAACTGGTAAAAAAATTGTAAAAGTAGAATACATAGCAAAAAACACAGTACGCTTTTTCCCAATAATATATTGTTAATCAAAACATTCTACAACAATATTCAGATGCTATCTAATAAAGTCTTCTAAATTTAATTATAAAGCGTTATCAACACACATCTCCAAGCATGCCGCAGTATGGCGCTGCCCATTGGCAACGAAGTCAAAGGTTACTTTGGAGAACCTCGGGGTTGTGGAATGAGCTGCCGGGGAGTTTTTCCCCCGATACTTACATTATTCCGCGTTTCAACCTCAATGTAAACAGACATTTATTATCTCGCAGTGCTTCTGGAGCGTGAAAGGTTATATATGGAAAAAGTTTTTGTTTTGCTCTTAAATAGTATTTTTTTATTGCATTTTTTTGAGCTGCTATACTTTCGTTATAGCATCATTACTATACCATAGATTGACCTACTTACAAAGATATGAAACGTGGAGTTACATGCAGGGTAAAAAATTTAAATAAACCCTCTTAATTTTAAAATTACCCGCGATACCGATATGTCGAACGAATAACACGGAACAGCAAAAAGTCAACAAACCGTACAGAAATCATGTTTACCTGCTGCGAAATTTATTAATCGAATGTAAACATCATCCCGGCTCTGATGTAGGCCATTTTTGCCTACTATAGACACGTACGAGTAACTTATCAGGTATTCTATATGAAAAAAAAATACTTTCCGGTTGCAATTGGAAATTTTGAGCATGTGCATTTTACTTCCGCACTTACTGCAGAGAATAATTAGGATTGACATTTTTTTTCGAGTTTGAGATCACCCATACTTTATTCACTATATTTTTTACTATCCTTCAATTGGAACCACATACCGGGCTGGTAAGGCAACTGAAACTTCAGTAAATATATTGCATTTTGAATTGGTATAGCTAGCGGAGGATATCCAACTACAGGGTGAGTTTAGAAGCTACATTATGGCGTTGTTATGATGTCTGTATCACGAAAACCTATGTCTTACTTGTTGGTCCATCTATGAGTCTCTTTTCTCTGTTTGATGACGTTTCCGATAATGTAAACTCTCAATAACTGCTGAATTGGTTTTTGACACTCTTAGGAGCATCATATGTAGAATGGGCATAGAATGTGATGCTGCTATATTCATCAAGGTCGGTGTATTGGTCTAAAAGTATGCTGTTGATAATCAAAATGGTATCATAGTATTCACAAATAATTTTAAAATATCTAAACCGTAGGTTCTCAAAGTGGGCGATAACTCCCCCTTGTGAGCCATTCAAACTTACAGGGGGGGGGGCAGTAGAATACCCCGAGTACATAAGACGGCGATATCATATCTTACGACTATATAATGAAATACATGTTTTAAAGATGCCCTTACTTACACACAGATCCACACACAAAAAATTATATTTACTTGTATAAAGTCCAACCATTATTTAAATATAAATCGAAACGCACCACTCAAAGAAAAATAGATTTATTTGTGAAGCTGTATGTTAGGTACACAATCAGTTTATCTGAATGTGTTTATATAATAATTATAATCGTGGCAATAGCTGCTTTAGATTCTCGCAAGTTAAAAAATGTCTCAAAGTGGGCGGTGAGCAAAACAAGGTTGAAAATCCATGATCTAAGCTTTGATTCTGTATGTATTTCAGAATCCTGATCATTTCAGGGCTCAAGCCAAAAGAAGTTATTTAGTAACTTTTCACAAATGTCATCTTAACTCACTAACAAGTATCATTCATCAACAACCAGCACATCTACAACCCGCTTAGGCGCTAAACTCACCAACGACTGTTAGATGTATGAAGTGGCTGATGTGGGGAACGGAGGATATCTGGCATTCGTACACTCCAGTGTCCCTGTGTTGAGGGTACTTTATCTGCAAAGTCCAGTCCTCCGAGTGCGGTTGGTGGATGGCTCGAAACCTCTGGTCGGACGTGTATGTGTATCGACCGACTGTCAAAAGGTGGACGTCGCGATGCCGAACCCAAGATACCTGCAAAAATAAAAGTCATCCTCAAGTAATAGGAATTGTTCAAGGTCATAAGTTGTAGTGTGTAGTGCAGTTCGTGTTGTCAGAGAAGTCGCTTACATAAAAAATGGTGGAGTGAATTGATGCTGTATTCTTCATGTAACGATATAATTTTAGTACCTACTACTTTATCGCATTTGAATTTTTTTTATAATATAGAATCAAATTTAAAAATCGTGTAACTTCTCAAGCTTATCCTGTAGTTGTTCTCTCCATTTCGTTATTTTTTCGATAGCCGCTAATTAAAACCACATACGAATGAATGAAGGTTTACTGACGTTTCGGCTACCATTGTCAATGTATGAAACAGAATGAAAATAATTGATTTCAAAATAAGTAAGTAATAATAAATTCTAAATAGTATCATTACCGCTCTGATCGGCAGGCGTCATTAATTGATCATGGTTTTCACCGTCTCAAATCACTATCGTTCATTAATTTCAGGTTATTTCTGTGCCTAATAAAAAAAACAGAACCTGAAGTGTTTGTGGCTTCACAATCAAAAACCAGTTTCTTTGAATGTCAAGGAATAAAATCGAATTGAGTATATACAGTTCTGGCACATGCTAATTTAAGTTTAACAATATCATTAATCTCCGTATGTTTTTGGTAAGATCACATATTTACTCAAATTCACAGTTGTATATTCGCTTTATTAATTCTGACAGCTTTGATATTCGAAGGAGCAGGGGAACAAAAATCCGTTCAACCATATTTTTTCCACGCAGACACATGTATTCGCATTAAATCAAAGAGCGCATTGCGTGATGATCCATCAGAGTACACATCAACCCGAGAGTGGTGAAAAATGTCTGTCCAGCATTCGGTTTAACCTGATTTGTATCCCGAAGCTCATGGGTGGATTAATTTTTTATTTGGAAGGGTAAGGGTGACCTTAACGATCTTTGTTTCGCTTCGCATCAGTTTGTCATGCAGGAAGCGCAATAGAATGTCTGATTCACATGTTATATGGACTATTACAGGACGCTCGTATACAGAGTAGATTGTTGCTCTACGTCACACGCAATGGCACCACTTTGGAAATACATACTTGGATTGCACCTTGAAGCTGTTGATCTTTTGAATTTCAATAATCTTCTATAAAAATTTCCAAAATTTATTTCAAATCGATTAACAGTTATGAAATCCTATAAGAATATTCAGAAAACTGTTATCGCTGTACGTGCAATATGGAGTTAATAATAATAATAATAATAATAATAATAATAATAATAATAATAATAATAATAATAATAATAATAATAATAATAATAATAATAATAATAATAATAATAATAATAATAATAATAATAATAATAATAATAATAATAATAATAATAATCTTAGTTGAAGCGATTTTTGTACAGGCTTAATAACTACTTTGTTATAATCAATTATTCCTATGCAGCTAGAATAAGGAAAACTATAGTACTAGCAGGTGTTGGAACAGAACGTGGACTTATTTGAGTGTTAGAATAAATGTGAAAACCTGACTAAAGCCTGGAAGGTTTTATATTGTACCTACAGCCTATCAATCCATTTGTGAACATTGTTTGCGTTTTCATATGGATAAGTAGCTTCAGTATTACTTTGCTTTTACTAGATCGGTATCTCAAAAAGTATGAGGTACTACCGGTGTAAAAATCTAATAAATATTTCCCTCCCTGTCCACAGCTTTCAACCCCAATTTTTGAGTACACTAAACATTCCTTTGGAAATGGTCAGTAGCACCAGGGACGTCGAAAAATAAAGTTGGAGCGTTCTGTTTTTCATTTTTATATTAAGTATAAATTTGTTGTCAATGACTCGGTTTACAAAAACCGCAACGCTTTTTCGTACCTGTCATGCTAGGAATCCACTAAAGAGTTTCATCAACATCAAAAAAGTACTACCCGACCTATACAGGGAAATGAGGACATGGTTTTCGTGATGTCATAAAACATATTTCGGATTCGAAATTTTTCGCGATTGGCGTGGGAAGTAAAAACGTAACATTGTCCAAAGTTGATCTCCCTTTCCAGTTACAAAAGTTGACTCATTCGATTAGTCTTTGATACTCTGGTGCCATTTGTGGGATTGTATCCCACCAATATCAGATTTTTTCTCTGATTTTTCCAATTATAAGTTGGTGCTTTGTACGATAAATCCAAATAATCGTTGCTCGAGAGCGGGATGCGACTAAAGCTTGGCTCATCAGGAATTGTCGGATTCCGCATATAGATTTTATTAGTTAAGCTTCTCATCACAGGGCGAAGCGACTTACAGTTCGAAGTTCTGATTGACTTGCGTGACCTGCCATATTCCATTTGAATCCATGTGTTATCAAGGTAGTGTAGTCTAATGGGTTAAGGCGACGACCCAGGATGTAACATATGTGTGTTCGAATCACGCCACTGCACTGTCAAATATTTTCTGACTTCTAATAAATTATGAGTTTATTTTTATATGCCTTAAAGACAAAAAAGTCATCTAGCTTTTTTTCAGCCTTGCTTGATGTTTATAACCCCCCCTACAACAAAATAGTTTATAATGAATACAGGATAAAAGTAGACTGAGAGTGAAACAGTTGACCTCTTCTTGAAATAGTAGACCAAATAATATTACTGTTTAGAGAACTGTTCCCACTACAACCAATTTTGTGGAAATGCGGATAAAATAAGTTGATGCATTTGAGCTGTTGTTTGTAACATCAAAGATGCTGAATCTGTTTTCCTTGATACATGTTTCTGGCCGAGCTGCGTGGTTCCGCCACTGCTGTTGAATGTGAGGTGTTTATTTTTTTGCGTAAATAAATCAGCGTAATGGGGGATGAAATGCTGGTCAGCTTCTAGTGTCAAACAGACGTATTTGCCTTCCACGAGGTCGTGTTATAAAATTTTAAGTTAACTCATGTTTTGATATAACCACATATCTACGTTTCTACTTCTGAGTCAAGCACACCATCCTAAATGGAAAAGTAATCACACAATCAAGAAATTTGTATTAAAATTAACAGATATTCAGCATAAACCATTCTTCTACTTTCCAGACCAATTATATATATTGTGTTTTCTTGATGTTCTATGACATCAAATCATGGAAAACTGTCATTGATCTCCGTCCGTCTGTCTGTAATCTGTCGGGCAAGCTTTGGCGGCTCTATAACTCAGATTTTGATGAAATTTTAATGCTAGGTTACTATTCTGACAGGTATGAAAAGACTTTGTAGTTAACGGTTCAATAGCGGTAGTTAAGAATAACTCTGAATCTCATCGGAGAAAACTCAAACACTCTCTCAAGATTTTTTTATCTGTCTTGTTATCATCTATATTTCCTCAAGCGAGAATTGAAAGTTGTATAGTTCTGGGTTTTTACGGACCAACGAATTAGAAATTAGGGTATCTACATAAAAACTAAATAGTATTGAAACATCAACATTATCTACATTGTCTTCAAATTTTATGTGCTAATTTGTGGTTCCAAGAAGATCAAGCTGCGGCTTCGAGCCACATCCTGCTCCCAGTACCCTTTCTCACTACCTAGTGTAGCTTTATAGTGAAGGATCAGGGTAGGAAACGACCTATATCTGTTTGCTTGACGAAAAATATGTTATATCAAATTTAATGTGTTGAAAAAGATTTTAAGAGAGGGTTTGCTAAAAATTCCTGGGCAGACTAAAATTGATAAAAAATTCTTACACTGCATCCATTCTTTTGAGAGAAAAATTATATACCAATAGCAAGTATGAAGCCTATACAATGTGCAAACGTTAGAACGTTTATCTTCCTGGCGTAAGTGGATGCTAGTAATTTGCACTAATCCATCTAATAAATAAACGACATATCAAAATTAAGATAATTTCATTGCGGTCACGATGATATGAGGTTTAAATTCTAGTTACTGAGGTTTAAACTGAATGCAAATGGAAATATGCGACAGTGAGGTCAGAGCGAACTATACAGTGCGTTAGAAGATAACGATATACTAGTGAATGCTAAGCATTATTTTGGAGCAGCTAGACTCAATTTTTTTAATAGAGAAAATGTGCTACGCATTTTTCGTGTAGCTCGGATGACTGTAATTGATTTCAGTGACATAATTTCCAAGTTCAACGAAGTTGACTAAATAGACTATATTTTATTCATGATGAAATAATGACCTAAATATTGCGGAAATTTTCTTTGAATTTCACAACCAAATGAATTATAGTTTTTTTAGAGAATTGTGCATGTAGTTTTTTAATTTTTTTACATACGTATGCTCTCTATTATTTCCTTGAAACAAATACTTACTGTCATTTGTATCAGTTTTTGAAGCTTGTCAACCGCAATTTAAACCAGATCGATTGAGAAATGATTTTATTATTTAACTTTCGTATTAGGTTTAAACCTTCAAACCCAATAGTTAATCCTTAGAAAAAATAGTCAACCTAACGTTTGCATATTCTACAGGTTTCACATAATAATTTTTTCATTCAATGTAAATGGCTACAAATAAAAAACATATTATAGACTGATCGCGAAGTCTAGCCAGGCCTATTCCACTCAACCGTCGTATACTTTCGACTGGTATATACTCGTAAATTATCTCTTGAAGGCATTTTTAAAAACTCATCGCTGCATTTTGAATGAATCATTGTCTGGCAATACATTTTTGAGGTAACCTAGGTACTCGCCATAATATATTTTTCAACAATTTTAATTTGATACAAGATACTATTCATGTATTATCATTGTTTTCTATTCGTATTGTGAATTTATTATAATGATATAGCTTCATCCACAATCGACAAAAATATTTTCCAATAAATTACAGAAATCTCTGAAACACGAAGGATCTGATGCTCATACTCCATGAATCTGACCCACCCCATTTATATCAGTCACAGGGTAGGCAAGGCAAGGAGGAGAACAACAAATGGTGGTTGGCCTCAGCCGATTCTGTTGGATTATAGGTCCATTTTTCTTTAGATGTTATTAAACGGACGACTCCTTAGGTGATGGATAGACCTCTTAAGGAATATACCTTTAAATCGGGCAGTGCCTTCGTCATCCTTCAACGTCCAAAGCTTTATCTTGCAGTGTTCCGGGAGGAGCAGATAATATCTCACCTACATCGAAAAAATGGTATAATCACGAGATTGAATTCGTGTATCTAGAACGCATACATTATAGAATACATGATTGATAATATTAATGGCGTCATACCAATGAGTAGGTCTTCATTCGTCGGTAGGAAGTCTTGGAGGCTATCTCTTTTCTAACTGTTTGATTTTTGTTCGTATCTTATAACGTAGGACTATCGCAGTCATATAGGCACATGCAGTTGTAGCAACTTACAACTTGTGCTTCAATATTTTATAATCCTATTCGAACAAAACTACATTAATAATTATTTATCTTAAAAAAATGTATCGATAGATACATAGAGACATAGAAGGTAGAGAGAAAGACGTAAAAATAAACCAGTTACAAACTGAGGTTATGTTTAAATACATGATATAATGCTGCGTTTGATATTTCGGGACAGGATCATAAATTTTGAGCAATCAAGTTAATGAGGCCATAGGAAATCGTGTGCTGAAAGGATGACCAACGCTTTCAGAGGTTATCTCTTAAGTTTTTTTGGGGGAAGGAGTTGATATACAAATGGGCGCAAATTGTGGAGGTTGCCTTAAGTGCCATAGCTCCTAGCTACGACACTGGTTCTGTGGACCTGGTGGATGCTCAGCTGTAAAGATAATGATTGTCTCATTGCCAGCCGCACCTGTACATTTTCTTCATTGTATCTTTGTATCCAGAAAATGCTGGAGCGATTTTCCATTCAAGCTATTCATAACAGTCGAAATGGTGAACAAAAAGCTGGAACCGAAGGAGAATAAAAATAAAGCAGCGAACGATTTCTGCTCGGAGTTCACTAGATTATGCTTCCATTTTTCTCGTCTTGTTATTAAAATGGCGGGCAGCGAGATCATCCGTCAACGTCCGGTTTTTCCGGCACGATACGAGATAAAGGTAATAGTTTGAATAGAATATCTTAAGCTGGAATTGATGTACCTTGGATATGAGTTTTTGGCAACGGGAAGTGAGTCGGAATTGCTGCATCGTAAGGAAGTAAACAAGGCAAAATGTGAATTAATGAATGGGAATCGTAGGAATAGCTGTCACTTAAGATTTGTGCGCATCTTAACATACTTTTTAATACCGCAAGCACACACACAGGTCTGCACAGTTATTTGGGGTATATAGAAATAATCGTGTAATAAGAAATTGATCAACCAAATAATCCCTACTTTATACTTTCTAGCTCTTTATATAGTGTAGCGATACCGTATTTCGCTTCTCAAAGTATCATTGTCCATTATATTGCTGTTACTAAGAATTTTAGTGGAAGGGTGAGTAAACATTTGCGCTATTTTTCTTTGATGTTTTGTATTCTTGAGTTAATGCTTTAATATTCAATATTATTAAAAGCTTGGAGAAAAGTGAGGTATTAGAAATTAATGAAAAGTCAAAATAAAGCTTTGTGCTTGGCGCATATCATCAGCAACTGACACTGTGTGTCGACAAAACTGGAATCCATACCGAGAGCCATACAGAGTTTTTAAAGAAAATATACACAGAGTAACGTGAATTTTCAAAATATGGCGCCCCCTAACAAAAATTTTACTAGATCATAAAATGATCCAATATCAATGTAACATGCAGAGACAATATTTTAGTAATCTTAAAAATACGTAAATTTCCAGAAAATTTTTTCTTACAACGATCAAAGGTTATTGTAAGCTGGAGGTATGCAGAAAACGAAGTCAATGCATTAAAGAAAACACCAAAGACCTACTAGATGCCCAGACCATAACCGATCCCAGATTTCATCAAGATCGAGCAATGGATACTGGAATTGCGTGGTGACAGACCGAAACACTAACTGAACGACAGACCGGCAGACTTACAGACCTACACACCGACAGACTGACGGACCTACAGGTAGACAGATCGACAGACCTACAGACAGACAGACCGATGGACCGACGGACCAACAGGCCGACAGACTGAAATAAATACCTATTGAAACGTTGTGAATTTATTCATTATTCGAGATTGATTTCAAGATCCGTTAAATGCTAATTATTTCATAAATTGAGGATTCACTTTTCGCTCCAGAAGACTACTCTACAAGTGCCAGTCTTTGTGAGCCCGAAAAACATGTTAGAAAACATGAGAGGCACGTCATCATTACCTCATCTATCAATGTCAATGAGAATGGTCTCAGTTTCGACGCTGGAGGAAGTTCCAAAAAATGTATAAGCATGTTTATAAATTGGTTTGACCTGTCCTGATGTTCATAAATAATGAATATTTCATGGATCATTCGAAAAAGATATAACGTTTTTCGTGGAGGCACATATAAACAGGACGCTCTGCTTCGACCTTCTGCATCGAGATAAATAAAATAAACTATATTTCTACGAATAGTAAATATAATAATAATAAATAATAATAATAATATAGATAATAATAAGGTAACCGAACGGCGGTAACATACCTATTATCACTTCGAAAAACCTTCGCTACTGACTACTTTCCAGGTATTCTCCACATTTCAGCGATTAAAATATCTCTCAGCTAAATAGCCATAGATGTCTGGCGCAATTATTGCCACAATTTAAATACTAGAGCGTGATGCATAATTGCAATGCTATCTGTACAATTACAGTTAATTTCGTCGAGCTATGCAGGTCCCTTAACAGCACATTTGACTACAATGCCATTCATGAAGTCTGATGCAGAGGCACGATATTCACTATAATCATTAAATTAAACATGAAATTATGCACACAAGGTGATCCACAAGGTTACATGCCACCGAATGATTGAGTTAGCCTTCTAAAAAACTAAAATGTTGTTTAAAGCAAATTTAGCACTTAACTCTCTTCTTATTTTGTCTATATTCTTTTCAATTTGATTTTTTCTTTCCTGTTATTCTCTCTTTATTTCAATAGAAATACATGCTCCTGGGCTAGGAACATATTTTGCAGCAAGAAGCATGAATCTCTCAGTCAAGTGCCATGATCCTGCAAACTACCCATATAGATGATGACGAGATGAGTTGGAGTTTGGGAATACTGATTTTAATTGATCTATTAATTACATGTATCTCCAAATGTTGCGTATAGTGTCGCTACCCATTGCTATCTTCACGAAATCAATCGTTCTAACAGCTTAGAGCCTGCCTAATAGCGGTGATGGATGCCCCCTACGACGTCTGCCATTAAGGGCGAACTGATCCCTAGCGACATCCGTGGCTCTCCGTAAACAGTTCTTACGGTGCACATTTATGTTGGTCACATATATTGTGCAGAGCCATACACTTAGAGCAATTGGTTACGTTAACCATGTTTTCAGCCCGTACTCTTCTGTTTCATTTTTTCATGAGATTTAAAGAGTTATGTTGCTTTGAAATCTTCAACCAGTGGCAGGCTCCATTTTTGCCTATTCTCCTGCTGTTTCATAATTTCTTGCCTGAATCAATGTCTTGAAGCCTCGTAATTTTTTCATCAACATCAACATCGATTCACGTATGAGTTATGTAGCTTATCATCTTATTGGTTTAAAATTCGCTACATACAAATTCGAAAAAAAACGTAGCCAGTATTGGGTCTGTAAGATCTCTGTATGCCGTTTGTCCCCAGATTTTTGAAATGCGAATCAGCATGCATCTTGTGAATTAGGTAGTAAATAATTATCCCGATTGTCTCCTACGTAATCCTACTATGATTGCTAAGTGCAGGGGTCTAACAAAAAACCCGGTCGGAGATCTTTACTGACCCAACACTGGCGGTGCACCTCGGCATAGGTTTGAATTCGGAAGCAAAATCGCTTTCAGGAGAGTGCACCTAACATCATCGGCGTTCTAGATCAAGCGAGTGGTGTGCCTACTTATCCCAATTGGAAGAGCGTCTGACCGGATCAGAAGCTATTCTATTCTATTCTATCCAATATATAACATGTTAGTTTGGGTGATCCGCCTTGTATAAAATTAATTTAATTGCGCCTGAAATTATTTTCAGTCGAATCGTTTGGCGTCCAGTCAGCAGTCGCATCATTAACACTGCAACGCAAAATTAGGTGGCCATGTGGGCGTGAATTAGTGGATCTCTTTTAATTGGACGCATTCTATAATGTTAATATACGCTAATTTGCGTTATTGGGAAAGCTATGCTATGGTAACTGATTCAAAGGACTTACGATCATATATTGAACATATTTTTAAAAAGATTTCGTTCATAGAACCTTTAAGTCATTTATATAAATTTAACCGAAAGAATAACATAGAACATGCAGCCGAGAAATGTGATTTAGCAATTTTGCATTGACATAAAAAAAGATGAAAACATCCAGAGTGCACAACGCTCATTATTTATATAAGAAAATTACGTCAAGCAGTTGTTTGAAACTTGTAGACAAGGTGGATTTATCAAAAGTTTGATTTCGTACTTCCATTGTCCATAAAATTTTGAGTATCACGACGTTTCGATTGATGTGCTATCTTCAATCGTCTTCAGGTAAACTAGAAGACGATTGAAGATAGCACATCAATCGAAACGTCGTGATACTAAAAATGTTATAGACAATAGAAGTCCGAAATCAAACTTTTTATACGTCAAGCAGGTTGACATTATACTTGCTGTTCAATGCTATTAGATTGGAAGTAAATATTTGGTTATTAAGGTTTCCATTACTCCCAAAACTATCTCTTTAAGCGGACTAACAGTTCCAAATTCCGATTCGTCCTTGCTATAAGTAGTCCAGTATCAAAGAAACAAAAATCCAACGGTCCGAGTCACACAGAGGCCAAGGATGACCGAAAAGACCGACGTATTTGAGTGGCATGGTTTTTTGTGATATATTATTATTTCAAGAGAAGAAGACATTAGATTTACACATCCTCCTACTCATATTGGAGGCAAATCTTCATGCAGAATCCACTACAGGCAGGCTTCCTTAATTAAATAAAACGTATGGTTTAATCTGATTTAGTATCCAGAATAGCAATGATTATATACTCGTATGTATATCCAAAATAAATATATGTTGATTTTGTCCATATTGGCCAATAAGCCATAAGATATACGGCTACTGGAAATTCATCAGGTTCTAATTCTGTGAGTTTCCCTATTTTAAAATACTTCGGACAACATTACTATTGGAAAAACAAGATAAACTCTTCCACAAGAATATCAGTTTTGGACCTGCGTGCCTAACAAAGTCCATTTGATTTTCCAGCAAAATGAACGCTTTCATTCCCAACGCACTGGTTTCTTTTCATTCTACCGCTCCTTATTCAGGAATATTAATATTGGTACCTCTTCGTCGCTTCTACCTTCGTAGCTAATCCCTCCTGTCGATTATTTATAGAGGACACTTTCTCACCCTCCAGGCTGCCGACTGTTCTTTGTTTGGGTTCGCTGCAGGATCATGTGGATGAACTCGAGACGAGAAAATGGCACCACAAAGGCGATTTGCCTCTGGCAGTTTTTGATACACCGAGTCAAGCAAAGCGGACTTGGTGAACGCTTATTTGGAAGGGTATCGTGTACACTTAACAATTAGAACTTATGTCGTTTTAAACTTTCTTCTTTGTACACCGAGAAGCATCATATTGAAGAGATTGTTGCTCAGTTCACATCAACATAGATACATAAGGGACATCTGATAATATACCTTATGACACAGATTGTTCTTGTTATTTTTTTTATATGTAACCTGATGCAACGGCAGCCCTTTGCGTTCCAAGACTTTTCTGGAGCAGTAGTCTTCATTATATTTTCTGCTGATCTCAGAATGAAAAAGATTTATGGTGAAAATATAATGACATTATTTACTCATGTAGCGTTTTATTTTTGAGACTTTGTTAAATACTCACATGATCATTTTATCCACAGCATTTACCATTATTTATTATCATACTTGTAATGTTTGCTAATGTTACAGACATGTTGTGATTGAATAAATAACTTTGAATTTGAAGTTTGTTGCCTTTATAATGCGGAATTCTTGAAAAAATACCTGCGACATTAATTACCTTTACTTATCAGAATAATGTTGCCTGTATCCCACGGGCTGGGCACTATAATCGTGGATTACACATTAATAAGAATAAGGGATAACTACAAGGTAATCAGGTCTACTTTTACAAAAAAGTATACTTCATTTGTGTACAGTTATATGTATATTCAACTTTATGTCGCTTTCATTTTCCTGTAACGCACCTATGATAACGATACCAAAGACGATACCTATATCAGGTCGCGAAGTACTTAGAAGATAACTTGCTTTGACATTTATTTTTCTTCCAGATAAATATTTTATAAGGTATACTGAATTTGCAAGGAGATTTGGTTTTAAAAACACTTTGCTCAACGCAATATTATCAATGAAAGGTCATGGCATGTACTTGATGGCTGTAATAAAATAATAAAACGACGTTTGTAGATACTGGCTTTTGAGCCTACGTTTGGAGATTTGAATACATCTCTAACAACGCGCACCAGGTTCCAGTAGCACTGCTTCGGACTTCCATCGCCTTTCTGCATTTCACAACGTTTCGACTGATGTGGTATACTTAATCGTATTCAAGTGAAAGATAAATAAATAATACTATACTTGTAAGACAATGTCCTCTATTTCAAAGTCCTTCTGGATAATCTCTTATGTAAACCTCACACCCAGCATACCAAAATCAAATCTGCTTTCACAGTAAAAACTGAACAGTTTAACAAAATTAGTTTGATGTTTTAATTAAACGAATCCACCTGCTATCTTTGTGGATTCCATTTTCGGCATTCCGCTGACCTTTTTCCAGAAATATTAAGTTTGGTACATCTTTGTCGGCCTTAGCATCTCTGCTAATCTCACCTGGGGGTTATTTATGAAGGGCACTTTTTCATCTTCCAGGGTCGCGTTCTATGTTTTTTTTGGTTCAGTTTAGCTGCGGGCTAGCATGGAAAAACTGTAAAAGAAAAAAATTGCCTCCAAGGTGGTGTGCCGCTATTAGCTTATGAAATGCCAGGTCGCAGAGATGGTCCTTTGAAAGTACCTATTTTAAGAATGATCATGTACGCCCAGCAACCAGAAGTGATGTCGTTTACTTAGCTTCTTGCTTTCCACATGAAGAAGATAGGCAACTGCAGGAACTTATCTTTGATATTAAGTATATCTAGGTAACAGAATTGTTTTACGTTTCGGTATATGGCATTGAATGTGCTTTATCTGAGTGGACAAAATATACACCATAAAACTTAATCTCTGTCTCAGTGACTTGTTCATGAAACACATAAGTATCATCTTCGTCTACTGTTTGATATCCAAAGTCAGAGGAATCATGATTTTCCTGATCAAATTTTCGAATATTTTTCATCCCGTCTCGTCAATCGTAAATAACTAAATATTGTTGATCAAAATACTTGTAATATGTTTTAGGGCCGCGATGTTTATTGGACAGGCATGTCATTAATAAACTTCTCTCAAATCAGCTGGTCAGAGCGACGTGCTCAAGAAGTATCGAAACCAAACCAAGTAAGGCAATTTATTCAACTTTTATGTGTATGAAGAATTTCGTCTGAATTTGAATGGAATATGGCGTCGCTGTATGTAACCTATACCTGTGTTTGCAAGAAAATGCGCAGTCTGAACATCGAACCTACCATATGGGGGTTCCACAGGAGTCCATACTTGGTCCCCTCCTTTACATAATATATGTGAATGATTTCACCTCTGATTGCTCTGTAATGTATGCTGATGATACTTCCTTATTGATTAATGTCAAAAATATAAATTCTGTGGTAGAACTCGTAAATACAAATTTATCTGATGCACAGCAGTGGTACATAAGCAATGGACTAATATTGAGTCAAAAAAAATCGGTTTACCTAATATTTACTTATTCAAATGTTCCAATTGACCAGAGTTTGTTGCTAAAGTCTGCAGGTAAATCAATCAAACAGGTATAAACAACCAAATTCTTGGGAATATACATATCACAGAACTGTAATTGGGATAATCACATTGAAAAGACATGTCAAAAAATTGACCCACTGTGCTACTGCGTGTACCAACTGAGCTTTTTAGTGAAAAAATGGATATTGTTAATGTTTTACTATGCATAAATCCATTCATCCATTCACAAAAGCATTCTACACTGCAAACGAAATTTTAACCTGTGAATGTCTTAAATGACTGTATATATTTAGCTTATACTACATTTGTGTTATATTTTTGTGATATATTTTGCATATATGTTCTTATTTTTTT
Source organism: Bruchidius siliquastri (assembly GCA_949316355.1). Taxonomy (NCBI): domain Eukaryota; kingdom Metazoa; phylum Arthropoda; class Insecta; order Coleoptera; family Chrysomelidae; genus Bruchidius; species Bruchidius siliquastri. The sequence continues at coordinate 30,844,719 of OX438534.1, forward strand.
TTGTTTGATTTGTTAGTCTTTATTGTTTTTTTGAGTCTTTGTATAATATAATATAACTTATTTTGTGACTTATCCTATATCATTTATGTATGATCAAAAGGATTAATACATCTATCTATCTATCTATAATATGGCATTGTGATTGTAATTGGAAACGCGTTTCCGACGGAATCACGGAGATGTGGGTTTGAACTCTACTGACGCCTAATTACTCCCGAGATCCCAAATTTTTGAAGTTGATTTTATTTGGACGTCGAGGAGAATTCAAATCGAAAAACAGATCCAGAGAAAATATTACAAAATGCCACGTACCAGCAACCCCTACAAGAATTTGAAATAAACGAAAGCTGTTATCACAAACCAGAGTAACAATAATTAATTAAAATATCCGGTGGCTTGTAGAAAGCACAAAACTTTTCATCAATTTGCACGTGCCGCTGAATAAACCAAACAGAAATATATACACAGAGCGACTTCGCCAGTTTGCTTTCAATCTGCATCCAGTACTTTGTATTCTGAAAAAGCCACGAGGCCACGTGCCTTCCAAAAAGCCCTGCACACAACAGAAGAAGGTTTTCCACTTTCCGCAGTAGTAAAACTGTTTTTGTTTGGGGCGGCAATCTATCGGTTAAGTGAGTGACTGCTGGGGGTTGGGTGAAAGGTAGCCGCTAGAAAGTAAGGATCCCTGGGGAGGCAGTTGTGTGGGTTCAGAGAAAGAAAAGTGGCCAGAACAAAAAGACGACGATGGGCAGTGACGGAAGGATAATATGGGTGGCCACACAGGGAACTACCCAAAGCGACTGTCAAGAGTGGGATAGCAGAAATAGAATTTTGAATTATAATAAGTATTAGGCCAGTCCATATGGTAAAAAATAACAAAATCTCTGTAATTTAGCTGGACTTGCATTGTAGATATTTTGAAGATAACTGTGATAAGAATGTTAGACACACAGCATACATTACTGTGTAAACGCAGGATCAAGAGACAATTTCATAGAGAGAAAAAGACCCAGCATTTTTTGTGGTGTGGACGGGACTCGAACCCGTATCTTCAGCATTCCGTACGAATGCCGTAATTACTATAAGCCATCTTGTAAGGTATGTTTTCTCTGGATTTTCCACAATCCAAACTGTGCACGATCTGGAGAACTTGTGTATCTCTCAGTATTCGGATCTGTTTCAAAATTATTGTTTCGTCTGCATCAGGTGATTTATAACTCCAAATTATGTATATTTCCAACATATATGAACAGAAGCTTATCCTTGCGTCTTGTAAGAGGTTAATGAATAACAGAAGTTTTGGAGTTAACGGCGACTTACGGTATCGATGAAACTGCGGTGATTGTTAAATCCATATTAAATGTGTTAGTCCTGGAAACTCCTGTGAAATATTCTGTTTTGTAGTTAGTCTCACTGTTACACTGAGCTCCATTTACTCACAAATTCATATTTCAGCTTAAATTGCATGTATATGTGCACGTGTCTCTCAGCCGTCACACATATCTGCAACTAACAGCACCCCATTCTGCTATCCTATTAAAAAGTTAAACGAATTCCCTGAGCAATCCTCTTGACGCTACGCTATGTCAACAGTAAAATGTGTCCAACATTTTTAGCGAATAACTATATGAATAAAATATCAAATTGCACTCGTGGACAACAGATCCGGATTCGTTAAATTAGCAATCGAGGATTGAAATCTAGATGCGTCTATTATAATAACTAACATAAGCGATGTGATATCTAACTTCTGATTAGCGGGTTGTCATAAAATATGGCAACGCCTCAAAGCCTACAGACATCTAACTTGGCTATAATGTGAATAAACAAGGGCTGATCAACAAGTACCACTGTTTGCATACAGGTGGAAGTTGGCATTGCTATTGGGTACTGTCATCTATCAACAGGTACCATACTACATTTACGGCTGAATAGTAGGTTAGTTTCAATTTGGCATCCATTTTTGTCACACCTGTATCGTGTTTCACGATAAAATTCATAAACAGCAATATAGATACATAATTTCCTTTTTATCTTTCGATGTAAACATATGGTATGAAATGAAGGCTAAGCCAGCAGTTGTTTTTTTAAAACCTTCACCTTCGGGGCATTGATCCATCGCATTTAAACGTGGCCGCTAGGCAGATGTGGTTACCGTTAAAAATGTCCAGGATACGATTCTGCCTAATCGCCAAACCAAGGCGCGTGAAATAGCATAGTCGTACGTATCGACAATCGATATTTTACATGATATTTTATATGTCCAAGCATTGAAATATTTCGGATGAATCTACTCCGAAGAATGCAAGACAGTATTATTGGTCGGAAAGGTCTTGCCATGATTGTTTGTTATCAAAATAAATAAGCACTCATGGACCTTTTGCACAAAAAGAACTATCACGGTACAATGAATTATTATTGGATCGATTCTATGAGAAATTAAATAATAAAATAATAATGTAATCCCCACATTATTTTATGATGCGCTGTTTTCTTTCATATGTCAAGCATACTTGTGTCACTGGATTGACAATGCCCCTCAGTTTGGATTTATCAAAAATGAACAATCAAACTAAAAACAAAGAATTGTTATCCTGTAGACAGTTATTCATTTCATGTCAATATTACCTTTATTTCCAAAGTATAAATGTTTGTCATTTTGTACATTATTAACATTTCGGCTGGTTTAACAGGCAACCTCATAACTCTCAAAAATAATGTTAAGCAAAAATGAAGATATTGGAAAAACATAGCTGATGTAACTGCTGTAAGTTTGTAAAGTTATGTAATTCATATCTTCCGTGATAGGGTGTTTTGGTTATAAGACGCACTATGAATGCCTATGATTATGTAACCGGGGTGAACCGGTTCTTAGTAGTATTTATTTATATACTACTGTGTTTAATACATACATTCTAAGTAATTATACACATTACTTTATCTAAGGATCATCATTATTCGTATATGACTAAAGCCTATCATGCAAACATTCTCTATGTTTATGTGTCAACTTAGGAATATCCTAAAAAATACATTATTCTATAATTTATTCGTGAATGTTTTAATATTATGGAATATGTAATGGAAACCTTCTTTTCTTTATTTATAGCGGTAAATTTTTCTTCTATTTTTCATATGATAGATTTCATTGATACAGTCTATCTTTCTGGTACATTACTTCCATTGAAAAAATTTTCAATGCATTTAATGAGTTGAGAACATTTTTACATACAAAAGTGTTGTAGATCATTACAATCATCTCCTACTACAAAATATTATTACGTATACCTATGAAATGTATGTACCAGATGTCTCAGCTTACTAGATGAATAGTCAATGGGTATTCTCCAATTCAATTTTCCATCAATAATCACAGATAAAGAGATTGTGTAATTAACACACAGTTTCACCAGTTTTTGAAACTGTGTGTTAATTACACAATCTTTTTGTTTGCATGATGGAAGAGTTCCGCCAAGTAAGAGCATCTACAATCTACATCAATAATTACACCTAAATATTTTTTTCCACAACTTCACATATCGTGAGAAAATACTATATATATACCTACCTATTTTCTTTCGGTGACTTAACAGTCCGGCCTATAGACATCCACGTGTGCATGTAAATTCCGACCTTGCTTTCAGAACTCAACCGCGGTTAAATTCCAAAACAGCGGGAGGAGAGACTCCAGCTTCGACAACCCGGAACCACACTAGATTATAGACGCATTTTTCTCCGGCCAAGAATTTATTAAAAATGGCGGTTGATGTAGTAGGATCAGCACGTTTCGGGCACATCCATCAACGTCCCAACATGCGGTGGAAACCGTCATCAAGTGGGATGTGGCCTTCGATTTGCGGAAAGAACAATACCATCTAAATCGCTATGAATATTAGGGATCAATGAGGCGAGCTGTAAACCGGGGGAGAATGGATTTCGGATTCCGCTATTGTTTGGGCGATATTGTGTGAATAATTGGTTGGGCAATTTTCAATTATCACAGCTTTAGTGTTGAATTGAAAAAATTACTAGCCGCTATTAGCAGATTCGGATAACAGTTTATTGTTGTGCGAAAAAGGTGATAGTTCATACTTATATCCAGTGCTGGCTTGTTGGAACATGAAATTATGGTGCCAGAACCCAGAATACCTTCTGACTCATTTCTTATACCTCTGTTTATAATTTTTTTCTTTAAAAAGTACTAATATCCTCTCGAATTTAGGTTTAGGATTGGTCAGCTTGAAAAAAGGTCTCTATGGCTTCATACCTTTCACTTTTAAATTTAATGGATCGTACGCAGAAAGAATGGAAAATTTTAACCATCTAAGCAGGCACTTCACAACTTACAAAATAAAAAGGTTCAGCAAAATTGAAGGTGGATTTCTTGTCACCTCGCTTGTCACAAAACAAGAAGAAATTTTTGAGAATTCAAAAGTTTGAAGACCAAAGCACGCCCCACACACGCTTAAAACAATTACGTAAGCTGAACAGATTTGCATGTGTCGTACTCTAGAATTACTGATCGATCAACATCAGCTAATCTACCCTGACTGCTGATTCAAAATAGCTTTGGCTCAAGACCGATCTTACAACGCTGTAAGCTCCAACACTTTCTAACTCCCTTCCTCCTTCTCATTCTTTGTCTTACCCACATACACAGAGTCGAGCTGATTTGACTTTACTACGGCACTGCGTTGCCAGATATTTTTACTTCTAGTAACAGGAAAATTAAATTGGAAATACTTTTTGCAATTATATATTTGTTAACTAATAATTATAAATATTGGAACCATGCAGTTTATAGATTTTCCAGATAGGGCTGTAGTTCTTTGGCTAGAGCTGCACCTCTTTTCGTCGCTGCAACGAGCACAGCCATTTCTTTCTCATAACGTGTTTTACTTCCCACGCCAATTTGAGTGGAAGCATTGCAAAAGAAGTTTCCATCAGTCTGTCTGTCTCTCTGTCCAATAATTCTTGGCTCCCGTATAACCCGAAAAGCACCACTTGGATTTCGATAAAGTTTTTACACTTGATGGTTACTAGTATGGCAGGGACGACAAAGTGAGAATCGTGAATTGGCGAGGGCGCTATAGTCAAAAAACAATGAAACAAATAACATCCAAAATAAACGTAGCATTTACAATGTTTATAACACATTCAAAACATATAAATTGTTGTTCAGCCTATACAGTATGTTGTGGTATACTAAAATTCTTCGGTAATGGTAAATTCTATGAAAACTTTGCTCTGTGACGTACCAGGTTTCTCAGGCGTTAAGTAGTTAAGTGCTTTTTTACACTTCACTGTTTCAAGAATGCCCCAATTTCAGATTTCTTCTAGAAAATACCGAGACAAGCAATCGTATCTATTTTCTCCTTTCTATTAAATTAAAATAGATACTTGACGATTTATATGGAAAAAATGCTCTCGCCTGATAATAAAGATCCCATAATTTCCTAGCTCAATTTCGATGTAAATTTATTCACTGGAATTGTTGAACTTGCTTTTTATGGGAGAATGAAATTAAATATCAGGAAATTTACGAGAGGAGTTCCATCAAGATAAAGCGAATGGCAGTAACGTAATACAGACAGTCGACGACGCTTTGAAATACAGGTAGAGCTTGACATTTTCCGCTATACAAACAAAGACCACACTCGAGATTGTTTTTTGAATCTGATACAGTTGCACGAGTCGCTGCAATGGAAACAACGGCGGCTTTTGAAACAGGACGATGACATTGGAGTGGCATCAATAACTACCTGAGCTGGAGGTAGGAACTTCTTCCTTGGATTTTTTAAGTAATATTTTAGTTGTACCAGTGCATATTCGATCATCCCATAGTTTTTCAAAAACTATTTTTTTTATGTAACTTTTGAAAGTTATCCTGTAATTGTCTCGCCACTTCATCATATTTCCTACTGGCTGCGATTTGAAACCCCATACGGTTAATTGAAATATATTGTCTAACGTTTCAGCAGTTTATGGACATGAAAAATTATATTTGGCAATTATAATGACAATATTGTTTTTTGGTGCTTCCGGGGACACCGCTGTGATTTGTATGATGTAGGATGAAATATTCTGAATATCTAATAGTACAGATAACTACATTGTTGGTAAATCCATAACAAGGGAATGCACAGCCACACAAAAACTCAACGTTGACTGTCCTATCAGATAAATAATAATATAATTGAGATATTTATTCGCCACAATTACAGAATCTGTATAATTTTAAGATAGCGGTAGATGAAGGTATAGTAGAAGTACATAATACTTTTAAGATTTTAGATATGTACATTAAATAGAAGCCATTCCAAAAAATTATGAAAAATATAGATATTTAAGATAGTAATATTAAATCACAATATTCTTTGTTTCAATATAACCATGTATTATCATTCATTCAACAGAGAAGATCCAATTTTTCAATTTTTGTTTGGAATTTTTTCCAAATTGAGATGCGCGTATAGTATGTGGTACTATGGGATACAATTTTGAAGATCAATAAATAAATGATCTTTGAAATATGCCTTTGTGTGGTCTAAGCATATTTTATGCGTAGTATAAACGTGCAGCAGCGTGATCCCAAGGCTCAACGCAGTATCGCCCTTTTTGGTATCCAACCATAATGAAAACTTATCTTCCATCTGTAGGCTTGGAGAAAATTGAATAGATTTTTCTACGAAGCATACCCTTACATACGTTATAAAGTCAGATTGTTTGACCTTCCCTTTGAGATTATTATCCTGTGTGTTGTATAGATGCTTTCTTGCATTGCCCCGTTTTCTACACGCGTACAGTGAGTGTTGATTTGGACATTTCGCCTTCAGTTATGTAATTCGTGTGCCCTTAGGTTCGATAATTTATAGGTCTAAACGACTCACCAGTATAAGTTTTACATTTTGTCCTCAAGCTCATAGGCATGTCGTGACGCGGCGCCTTGACAACAACAAGAACATTCTGGCTACTTCACCGATCATTGAAAACCCAGTCCGTGAGGTTTGAATCACTTTTTGTATGCTAGCTCGTTGACAGCGAGATCAATATCATTGAGGTATAGTTCCCGTAGCGAGCATCGGATAAAGGAAGAAGTTAAAAGGGAATGGTCAATGATGGTACTTTAATAATAAGCAGAAATTCGAAAAACAAAGTGGTTTAGTCAGAGCGGAAATTATAGGATTACTTTATAGAATGATATTGATGGACAACATATTACATACAAAAAGCTGGAAATGGTTTTCTATGTCTTCGTTTTCTGGCTTATATTTTTTGTAAAGTTTCTCTATTCGAACGCGTTCTAATCGTGGTAAACTGCGCAATACCTGATGAAGTCAGTTCAAATATGGACTATGTCATAAGAAAAGTGGATAAAAACCTTCTTTCGTCTGAAAAGCTTACTCCTGCTGCCCTACTGAGCGTGATGCAACTGAATTTGCAGGTTTTGCTGCCCAATGGAATATCAGGAAGATGAGCAATATGATAAGTACTTGAATACTTGAATACCAAAATCAATCCAGTAATCATGGAAAAATTCATTTCACTTGGAACAGGGAACCCATTTACGTAAATTCGTGTACTGTATCTAAAATTTACTATTCATTTACATACAATACGTCAACCTGTTTTTTGAGAATTTCGGTGAATAAGTGATTAATCAATTTCACTTTGTTAGAAAAGACTTGTTCCGCCATTGATGCAATTAACTGGCTGTTTATTTACTTCGTATGATTTGACGTCACCGCTAACTTGTATGAAAAGACCTATACATAACCGCTCCGAAAAATATGAAACGACATCACAATTCATCCTAAATGGCAGCCTAATTGGCTCGTCTTCGTCTAACTTCCAACAAAGCACCATCTTTCATCGCTTATCTATTGGAAACGGTCCCCATAGAAATACCGCCAACTCAACATATTTCTGTCAACCTTTATTTTTATTACATCCAATATAGCAAATCCAGAGCAGGAGATTATTCGGGGGGTTGAATCAATTTCTTACTTTATACCCAATAAAACGGGTTTAAGTCTGGGACTTTTCGACTCCTTCCTTTTTTCGACAGGGTCTTAATGTCCCATTTCCCGGATTCTTTCGCTCTTTATTGTCACTTGATGTATCTTGGGAGTGAGCAGAGATGGATCTGGCTATGAACTCATCGCTGCAATCCAGCTGTTCTCACCTTTAGAGAATTATAAAGTAGGTAGGCTCTGAGGTTTTCGCATAATCAGAGTAGTTAATTATATATATATATACAGTACTACTCAGAAGGTTCAACCTATGCCACCTTTTGAATTAGATTTTGTCTTTGACCCAAGTCAGCGTCCATCAAGACCCCGGAATAAAATTAACAACGTCATGACCTGGTACAATCGTGTTTTTGTCCTTGCTATATCGGCGTTCCACAAGTTGCTTTTCATTCGTTACAGAAAATTGTATTCACCGAAACAGCTACTATTTTCTACTAGTCTTAGATAAAACCATATCTGGAATATGCTCCAAGGCAGTCCCTTCAGCTTCCGGTCTACCGAGCTGTCCCATTAGCACCAATATCAGTACAGTCTACAGTGCAGTCATCAGTAGAAGCACTAGAGGATTTCAGCGCGCTTAGCCTTACCAAGTTAAGATTCCACCTCTCCCAAAAGTCTAAAGACTAAATGCAAGCACTTAAGTACGAAATTTAGTAAACCTTCAAGTCTATCAATATATCCTGTACACCTGCTATTGTTTATGTGGTACTAAGGCTTTTGATTAAAAGTTTATATCAACACGTGTTATTTGCAGTCGATTACTTCAACTTTTATACTTCTAATGCTTTTTTGCCGCATAGTTTACGATTTTCCACGAATTTATTTCTCCAAACAATCATAGGAATGTTCATCAAACATATGCGCTGTATAATAATCATTCACGTAACACATTACTTACCGTTCTGTTTGCTAGATTCTTGACTCTACAGTTGAGGTATGCTGTTTTTCCAAGGAGGGCTGAGACATTCTTAGAGGCTGAAAGGTCAAAGTGAGGCCCTCTGGTGGTGCTTTCCGACAGCGAGTTGCCGCTGTTCCCTCCTGTCTGTGCACCCAGGGCTGTAAAAAAACATTGCAGTTTATAATGGGTATTAATTCAGGTACTTCCGAAGTACGTTTACATCAGAATAACTTGTGAACTGTAAAGCGAGTTGAGTGATCCGTGAAGTGGATATTGGTGTTGGAAAGGGAGTCGTCGATTGATGTTTTGACTTTGGAGACACGTCTCAATGCCACCTTCTCGCTATCGGGGAAGGTCTCACCAGGAAGGAAGCGACTTCATGAAGTCTTCTTGACATCGTAGCCGTTTCTGCAGACGCCGAGCTGAGCGAAGTAAAGGCCGCGACTCCAGGTCTCCGAGGGTTGATGATGAATCCCTGGCATGACATTGGAGTCACTGACGACGACGCCGCTCATCTAGGAGCGCGGTCAGCTCATTGGTGTCGCGAATAGGAAACACTATTTGCGATGGTATTCGACGCCTAGTCAAACCAGGATTAAGAGGTGAGTACAATTTCAACAGCTATCATCCATGACTTTAATCCGCTGCATATTGAAATCATTGAATGGTTAGCAGCAGTGGATGAATTTGCGCTAATTTATGGCTGGATGACAGATCGACTTGTCATTTAGCTTTGTTGAAGCTCAACGGGCTTGCTGAGGTTGGATATAGGAGTTTACCCACTCGGGATTTAAGTGGTAAGAGTGGGAACAACTTTCAACTGATACATTTAGACCGGAGCATGACTTGCATTCCGATTAAAAGAAGATGATGGATTGTGTGACATAAGCAAAGTTTATACGATTATTCGTTTGAAAAATTGGCTCTAGTTCCGAAATTGAACTTTTCCATATCTGAAGGTAAATCTAATCTTGAGAGGAATTGAGGATGACCAAGTTAAATTTGCAGTAGAAACAACAGAAACCGGCGAATTGGCTCGTCATTTCAAATCTTCAGATGGCCACGAAGCCGATTAGCTCTATCCAAAGTGTTATCAAGTACGTCAGTGAGTGCTCACTTATAACTACAGCCGCTGTTAATGATTTACGTTTAGAAACACAACCATGTGTCGGCAATATTGCTTTGACAACACTTGGCCGAGCAGTAGTTAAGCCCGAATTTATTGTAAACACCTTACAATTTTACGCTGTGGATTCTTGTGTAAGTGGGGTTCACAAATGGCACTTGAGGTAGGGACTACGTTAGATATGACTAAGATGCGTCAGGAAATCGAAGTGCTGAGGCGCAAATATCAGGAGAAGCATAAGCAGCGATTCGATCGACACCGTGGAACTTCCTGTAACTACTTGAAGGGTGATCTCTTATTACTAAAAGTCAGTGGCGCTCCAGCAACAGTTTGGTGGTGACCCTGTCCCTTTGGAGGATGACCCTGTCCCATTGAGAGGAATACAGTAAGTCATGTTCGCGGCCATTCTCATAGATTTTGTTAGCTAGGAGAACAATGCTGTACATACCTGGGTCACATGTTCATTCTATTATTGAAGCATAGGTCCACCGCTTCGGAGGCGAATGATGCCGCGTAGTTTTTTAACACCAATTTTCTTTTGGGTTGTGTTGAGTTAAATCAATGTTAGCCTTGTCAGAATTTAATTTCCCAGTACGAGTTTCAGATACTATACGATATCCAAATTGGGTCATCAATGAAACGGAATTGATCAGGGTTAGCCACATGCGTTACAACTGCGACGCAAGATATAAACATAATAGCCAGAATGGGAACATCGAAATGCGTGCTATGAAGGGGTCATTCTGAAAATAGCCGTGACACGAGATACATCATCTTATTTCAATGAGTCCGTCTTAGAAGGTATTAATATTTTAATCAAACTTCGGTTAAAGTACGTTTACATAATACCACATACGTTCCCAGCATATAGAGGATCAATTTGCAAAGGTAGAGACAACAGAAACACAACCATCACAGATAAAACGAAACATACAACAGTATGATCCCAAGGCAACTATATCATACCTCCATCAGGGATCTAAGAACAAACTACAAGGTCCACTTGCAGATTTGGGGAATATTGACGAGATCTTCATCTCAAGCATACTAAACCAAACTGGGTCACAGTCCACTGAGGAACTAGATTTTACTACCTACTACATAACAGGAAAAGAGATTTGTTTTTTCGAATCACGGTAGCAGGTGTATGCCACACAAACAAAATTGATTTAGGTACCTATCATAACAATGAACGATAATAACAAAGTGTGTTAAAAAAATCATAAGCAATAATAGTAAATTTACCAGCCAAATTTACAGTACAACAGACACTAAAATGACCCAACAGATGCATTATCACCAGGTCGACCTTAGAACACCTTGAACCAGTCTCTTCTAAAAGTGATCCTTTTGGACAACTTCACCGATGTGGAATGAGTTGCCGGGGAGTGTGTTCTACGAAAGTTGCAATTTACAATATTTTAAGATCACACACAAAATAATGCTCAAGCCCGGAAGGCGACTTTAGGAAGTAAATATTTTCATTGATTATTATTTGGCAACGTCGCAAGCTACCCAGATTCACGACAATCGTTCCTCATCCAGCCCATAAGTTATCGAGAGAAAGGTAAATGGAGGCGACGTGAGTCGATTCCCCTTTAGCAGAAAATTCATATAAATACTGAGAGCGTAAAGTAGAAAGGGAGCAGACTCAACCTTAGAATCGGTCGAGCTGAAAGGGCAACACGAACTGCGTGCGGGGTTATGCTGACACAGCTACAGCTACCGCAGTATAAATCACCTCAAGGCCGTGCGGAATTATTATGCCTGACGCACGTTTTCGATATCATTTTCTGATCGTTTCCATGGCCTGAAGAATTGAATATTTTTAGAAGAAAATATTTTATTGGACGTTAATACGAACACCACTATAGGTGAACAGACGCCAGATCACCTACTTCTGCTAGTTATGGTCATGGATCCCTAGGTGGGATGAGGAATACGATGCTCTTTGATCCAAAAGTTACACGAGGTTGTTCCTCTAGCTGTCTTTTGGAAAATACTATATATACCTTTAATTCGGTAATTAATAATTATTGTATTGTAATATTCTTAATAAAACACTAATTTATGTCTACTGGTAACACAACAACTTATAAGCTCATTTATATCCACGTCTTATAGTTATTCACCATTTGACGTCTGAAGACTGACTGACTACTGTCATTGCTCAATGCTCCAATATGTTCCATAACAAATTTCGAACAGTCTGACACATTCGAGATGTCTGTTGACAATTGCACACATGTTCTGGATAATTTGCATACAGGGTGATCTTTTCTTCGCTGCTACCGCTAATCTCGCTGCAGTATAGGTACTGTGATCTCTATTGATATTGACTTGAAAACTCTAAACTGCCTGGTAGCTCATTCCACAACACTGAGGCTGTCCAGAAAGTGACTTTCTGAAGAGGCTTAAGCGAGCTTGAGTCCGTTTTCTTGTTCTAATTGCTCTTAGTACTATTATCTGAGACAACCAGATCAGATATTCACCGTAGCAGAATCTGTAGAATGAAAGCAGATCAGCTTTTAATCAATGTTCCAGACTGTGGAGTCCGGATGCTTCAGGGAGTGTTTTAGGGACATATGCACATCTGCGAAGCAGTATTGAAAATGTGGTCTGATCTGAGTCTTGCGACTGGTTGTAGGTGTTCCGGTATATGCAATTTTTTTGGATGAGCAGAAGCTCTCCAGTTTGTGAGATGCCCATTTAAAGAAGCTCTCGACATGTCATGTCAGGGTTGATATCAACCCGCAGAAGCTTGATGGAAGATGACTCCAGTATTGGGCATCCACTATCGAATTTGCTTACGGAACTTGGTAGTTCTGTTACATTCTTTTTATAACAAAATGTATAAGCTGTCAACTTCGAATTTCTCGAAAGTAGGGAAGTAATTAACGTTAACAGCTAATTCTAATTTTTCGGGTCATTTCGTTAATTAGAACCGACAGTATCGGGTGCAATTTCACGCCGGGATTACTGGTGAGATCGTTTTTCAGGTAGTTTCCAAGTAGGTATTTCTTCGCGTAGCAGAAACCCAAGTCTCAGAAAGCTTTCCCGACTCTAATATCGATTAGTCTACAAGGTTTTTGTGTACTTTATTAGTTCTATAAGCTAAGAGGCTTCTCTTGTATGCAAATCTGTTAATCGATAAAGTCGTTCCTGCTATTGATTTATCATCCAACAGGAACTTCTAACTAATTTATAGGCTGTAGTTCACAGAGATACATTGGTACAACTCATCGCCAAGTTTCAATCTCTCAAAGAAAATGTTAGATGGTCATCTTCAATCAATGACCGCAGAAACGTTCAAAGACTTGTAAGCGTATTTTTCCCTTTTTTATGATCGCCCCACTATCACTGAAACGATTCTAAAAATCACAAACTTTTCCCGTCATTATCATAGTAGTAGCTTTTACGTCTTTGTCACTTTAGTAAGTTGCCCAAACTCCTCGAGAGAAAATCTAGACCCGGGTAATATATATCATCAGGCCCCTTCAAAATCCTGGAGTAAAAAACAAACCTTCTCGAGACCTTCAAAAGAAGTTAAAAGTTGAAAATTTTGATGAAACCCCTGTTGTCTCCGCCGCCTTCCCTTCTGCGACGAAGGATTACCGGTAAGAGTACAGACAGACGCACGGACAGACAATTCGACGGAAATGAGTGACATGGTTTTAGTGATGTATTTCTCATGAAACTTCCAGAGAAAAATATTTTGATTCTTAAATTTTTCGCGATTACAATAAGGAAGTAAAATTAATGTTTGTCTTTAGTTCCTGCAACCGACCTGAGAGCGTCCTCACTATCACCTTTCCTTCTTAATTCACCACCCGATTCCCCGGAGTTCTTTATTTCCTTTGAAGATCTCAGAGGCATTGATGGACTGCATTGAATTTGGAGTGGCCACTGAAAGTCATGTTTTTCATCCTGAACCGTCTCGATTCTAACAGCCAGTGATTTATCGCTCAGGCTGTTATGATTAATACATCTTCTCTGGCGCGACGTTAATTCCGGTTGCCAGGTGCTGGCGAGATACATTTTAACTTTGTGGTTCAGCACAGGGATGGAACACGAGGGTCGTACTATCATATATACCCTGTCTTAAAGTCATCTCGATCATCAAAGTCAACTCCACATTCAAGTACAAAATACTTTGAATATCACGACGATGTTTATTATGGTTCATGCACACTCCTTAACTCTATAATTTTTTTCTATAGTACAGCTTACAAAACCTACGTTTAATACCTATATACAGTGTTATCCAACCCCGAAATGCCTCCTTATTCTGTTCCTATGTCCTATCGGAGGTTGGAAATGATCACTGCAGATTATAGATGATCTTGCTTCGTGAACCCCTTTAATCATTCTGATTTTAAAAAAATGTATTATTTGTGGAGCTTTGTGTTCCGATACACAACTTCAATCTTCTTCAATCTTATAATTTTATCAGCCGCCGTTCAAAATAGTTGTCTGGAGCCCACTCTGAACTATTCTCTAAGATTTCGCAGCCACAACATCCTTCTATCCACGCGTCGTTTTCCCTTTATCTCACCCTTCATTACTATTCTTAGCAATTCGTGTTTGGAACATATATGGTTTTTCGCAGATTTCTAATCATATCATGTGAATTTATCAGAAATTGTACTATTTTTTAATATCATAGGACTCGATACTTTTCGAATGTTCCAAACTATTAAATTATATAGGTAAATTTCGTTAATATGTTATATGGTGTTTTTTTCATAAAGGGATATTGTTTTGATTCTTTTATAGCAACTACTGTAAATATAAAATACTGCATTCTCCCTGGATAACAATAATCAATAATTACCAAAGTGCCATGAAATCTCTTAAAAATTGCCGATAAGTAGGTTGACTTAGTATTTGACGGGAAATGGTATGATTATATTAATTATTATTTTGGATCTAACTGTTGGACACGACGTAAGTTTTACAAACTTCGGAAAATTTGAAAATACAGATTTGAAGCTTTTCACTAACGCTAATAGTTTTATAAATTTATTCCAGAAGAAATGCTGTCCAATAATGCAAATCTGAATCGTTACCTTCTACTACACGCGTCAACCTACTTGACACAATTCTTTCACATGAATGACTGCCTCGGTAAATTTGCAAATGATAATCCCATAACAACTTTAACCCATCTTAGTGTCGCCCTCTATGGAGACGCCCATTGACAACTTACGAAGCCAAACACCCATAACAACTTTTAAAACAAAACGCCAATCAATTTGACCTTAAATATCAATATACATAAGAAATGTGCGGAGTACCTTGAATATGACATTGCCCCGGCTGTAATTAATCTAGGCTTTTGATTAGCATTAGCTTTCAGAAATTAATAGCTCAACTCTCTTCAACCAAGATAAATCATCTTGATTTGAGAGGTCAACTAATATGGTTCTCATGTGATAACCTTTTATCGGTATCCAGTGTATTCAGTAGACAGTGTCTGTCTCCCACATATCCCAGTTTAAATCCAGTCCTGTTATCCCATCGATCTATCATGATGTTCTCCGACACTATAAATACCTGTTTATTCCTGAGAGATTTGAAATGTCAGGCGGTAGATTTCGATTTTCGATGGTCAGGCCTCCTGCCATTGACGCTATGCATATATTTTGCACTTCAATGTAGTTTGAAACACGCGGTGTCTGTATGGATATTTACGATACTAGACATGAACAGGAACATTTTATATTACATAAAACAGAAGGTGTCCGTTATTTATCTTTTATGGATTGAAGCACCCAGAGATACAATTAAACTACTGTAACCTCATTTATCTATAAGCCTTTCCTAAGATAAGTGTTTATATACTTTATTGTAATACTTTTATCCCTCATGACAGTCAAGTTGTCATGTAGTTTGGATTGATTTGTTGAAACAAAATTTGGTGAATATTTTCTTCTAAGAAAAATTGCGTATACCGAAGGGTATGCCAAGTGGTGTAACACACAGACAATTTCGAGGATATTATACATTATAAATCTGGAAAAGGCACCTAGATGTCGAGATGTTCCATCAAATATATGATCACAAATCACAAAACATACGCATTTCGTAGCCTAAAAATCACATACTTCTCAATTCTTGTTATTACAAATTCGCTAGGTATGTGTAATGAGTTGAAAATGGTTTATAACTGCTGAAAAGATATTTTTTCTGTGCAACTTCCGGATGATGGCTGCAATGACCCTAAAAATTTGTGTAGTTATTAATAGTATAAATAAGGACGTTTCTTGTCTTCCATACTAATTTTATAGTTTTTTGAAATTAGTGTGTACCCAATATTTTTATGATAATTTTTTCCTTGTAACTTTCTGAATTTTTGAGGTTTTTATGTTGTTTCGTAGTTACGCCGATGTTTTTATCACTGTCTGTATTTGTTGACAGTTTTTCATCGTTTGTAATAATTCTGTGGTTTATTTTCCTTTCAGTAGCCTATTGTAATTTTTCGTTTTGACATATTGTGTATTCTGATGTGGTGTCTGCAAGCTGTGCCACTATTGAGGATTCTGTGCAATTTTTTTGAGAATTTGGTTCAACTCATTCACTGCCTCACAAAAATGTACGGCTGTACACAAAACACAAAATATAAGGTATCTACGCTTCACATATAGTGATTGATGTATTTTTAATTAATTATACTAATTATGAAATATGATGATTGAATCACTTCAAGCTTCTGCAGTCTTGCTTGAGTAATCTGTCTAACAAACTTTTATGTGCAACACATGGCATGTCTTCATGTTAATTTTTTATGAATAGATGTTATTAAAGCAATGCTGTCCCAACTGCTTGATATAATTTAATATATTGGAGTTCTAACAAGTTTCTACGAAATCCCAGAACTGCAAGCCATTGTGGTAAAACATACGGTCACGATTAAAAGTAATGCCTGTAGTAATCAGTACTGTTTTATTTTCTGGAAATCCTGGATTCTCCCGTTGTTTACTCTGACGTTCGGATTTATGCTCTTAGTGACACTATCATGACTTAGTAGGGGTAAAAATTGCCGAATATAATGATTTTTATTAGAGCAGCTGCGAAATAAACCATTCAATCATTATCTACCCTAATCAACAGCCCCTGCCACAATAGAATCAGCATAGGCCTGTCAGGATATTTGCGATACTAAAGATGTCAACGGGCTGCACCATTTACCGCAAGACTTGTAGATGAATATTGGAACAATATACAAGCTAATAATTGCTTTCTACCGTCAGACCGCCAGGCTACACTGACAAGCTTAGGCTAGAGGCAAAACATGCATGTTTATATCAGGTCGCATGTATTGTGGAGAGCATAGACTTATTACCAGTCGTCAGCTGCTTACATAAATTTAATGATGCCGATATAACGGTACATCATAAAAAACATTTACGAAGAATACAGGATCTCTCTGTCACCGCTACTAGACGGAGTCCAAGCTATTAGAACTTTTGACCTCCTTAATATGCCGATGGGTGAAACACTTGGAGAAAATGGCTGGTAGTAGGGGCATTCGACCCACATCACATATTTTATGTATGTTATCCAATATTGAGCGCTTATATTTAGAAGATGTTTCCCTTTAGTGATAGTACAATCAATACTCTTTATTTGCAGATTAGGTATCTCACTGAAAAATTCTCAATATCCGCTAGTTCAAGGGATTTAGCTTTTTCTAACCTTCGAGAAACATTTCATCCATCAGTCAACTGTTAAGGTATTGAACCATATATCAATAAACCGGTCACAGAACTCATAACCGATTTGAAATAATATACAATAATTTTTGATTTTGCCTATAAATTCTATATAGTAATTCAATACCATTTTTTTTCTTTGAATTTCAATGGCCTAAGAACGTTCTATATGTAGGTTAAAGACACAATTTTAGATTAACGAAATCCATATTTCTTTGCTGCGAACGTGATTCCGCAACTTAAATGTTCCTAGGCCATTGAAATTCAATGAAAAAAATGTATTGAATGATAAGTACAAACTCTCTAGAAATTATAGACTTGATCAAAAATCACTGCCTGTGAATGGAGTAATATCATTGAATGTGGTTCTGAAAATGTTATTAGACTGTTCGCACTCCAAAATTGAATCTTTGATCTGTCTCTATACAGTTAGAGCTACTGACTCGTTCGACTTTTCGACCACGTTCAATGTACCCGTTAAAATCCAGTCCCAGTAGGCCCCGGATGACGTTATGGCATCCAATATGTGCGCAGCATCCAGTTTGCGTATCGTAATCCACTTCTATCTAATGCGGAAGATCCGCCACATAGAATAGCATTAGCATAACTTATCTGACGAGCCGACATCGAAGAAGGCTGGAGAAAATTTTGTGCCTGGGCACGGCCGACCTCACAAATTGCCCTCATTACATCCTCCGGAGGACGTGATGCGGTCCGATATGCAACGTTGCCGCTACACTGTCTAGATCAATCAACTTACCACAAACCGTAAAATTTGACCGGTCCGTTTATATAACGCCTAAGAAAACTTTTATTTTATTTAGTTTGGAATATTCTGTTCTATATTTGTGGTTCTTGATATTTTCAGGCAAGGACAAATACAAATTTCTTATACATAAAAAAATTAAAAAACATACTATCATCCAACTAAAGATGGGTTCATACAAAACAGATTAATTTATTAGTTCGAGGTGAGGTATTATTCGAATACACCTTTTTTATATTGTCAAAAACAACTCCACTTACTCTGTAGGAAATAGAATCTGCACACTTCTTAGAAGAAGGAGAGCGCTGTTCAATGTCTGCCAGAATATGCGGATCTATAAAAATAAACTCACTTTTAACATTTGTTACGTCTGTAATCTTAAGCCAGAAAATGTATTCTTTTTTTATTTGCCTCAAAGTTGTTACTTCCAACTTTGCAATTTTGTTGTTTGAAACTTGTAGACAAGGTGGATTTATCAAGAGTTTGATTTCGGACTTCCATTGTCTATAAAATTTTGAGTATCACGACGTTTCGATTGATGTGCTATCTTCATTCGTCTTCAGGTGAACTGGCGAACACGTTCCATTCATGCCTATTTATACCCCGTCCGGTGACGTGTCGTTGTGCACGGTCCGCATCGGGAACCAATCAGAACAGACCGCGAACCAATCGAAACGTCGTGATACTCAAAATTTTATAGACAATGGAAGTCCGAAATCAAACTTTTGATTGTGATTTTGTTTCCTATCCGCCCAACATACCAACGCTCTTCGAATCATATATCATAAAATTATATAGTATCATTTTGATTAAAATTTCGCGAGTTTGAGAAATTTCATCCATTATTATGCAAAATTTGTCCCGTTCTTCAAAGAAATTCATATCAATCAGCCTTCAGAAGTCAAGCAGTTAACAATTAGAAATCGTCGATATACATCTTTGCACAGGATTTTGCTGGCAGACTTGGGGATTCCATAATCCCCTATATGCATACTAAACGCGTGTGTAATTCTCATTGAAATTTGCGGTTACGTAGGGTCAAGTGCCACTGGCATTTGGTGTCAGCAAATGCATTTTAATCAGTTTCCAGTGCTTCACATTAAAAACAGATGTGTAAGTATAATCACATCACATAGGCGATAAACGGACAAGAACCTAGTTTACAGAAAGGCGTCTGAACGTTCACCTGATTTGTGGACATCACGAGACATCACCGAAAATTCTCAAGCATTCCTTGACTTCGAGGTACATTCCCAAACATCCTTCTAGTTCCTCGGGCATCCTTGGACATCCCAGATATCCCAGGACATCCCTAAACGTGTACATCCTCAGCGATTAACCCAGTATTAATTTTGCAAGACTTTTAACAGTATAAGAAGAATGTCGTCATAAATAAGAAATTCTCTAAGCGAGATAGCGTTCTCACACAAGGTTCTCATGGCGAACTCAAACTGATTCAATAAAAATAAATCTTGAAATCGAAATAAGTTGAATTAGAAAGTCGAAGGTATCTTTTGATTGATGTAGGAGAAGTCTTAAGTAAGCATATAAATCATAAAGGAACATGGAGAAAAGCATTGAAATTACATTATTAAACCCTTATACCCATCCTACAAATTTGGTTTTCAATGGACATATAGCCTCTCGGTATTTAAGAAGGCATATCATTTACCGATGCAAGATTTCAAAAACCTTTAATAAATGAATACAATAATTCAGTTCTGAGAATACTACTGATTGTGAATAATTGGGGGTTGATTCATTCAATTTTCCATGTCCAAAATTCATGTTTGTATTTTTTAAATTAAACTTAAAATCAAACGAAAAGGTCTAATGGTAATCAATATTTGCCATTATTTACGTGTTTTGGGATATTTTCCATAAGCTTCCTAACAATCCTGTGTTGTTCCTATCTATTGCAGACGTTTGAAATTTACACATATCGTTAGAAAATACTTCGAGTATATAAAAATATGATATTTGCTTTCTTTTTGCCTTAACCACTGTTGGATTCAAGGAATCCCTTATTTAAGCAATTTATTTCTTTTATTCTATTTAAAGTTATCGTCCGACTAGAGCATTCAGTGTGTCATGCAGCTCAGAGAAAAATAACTCAAATTCAGCACCAGCTTTTTAAGATATCTTGCAATCAATTAGATGAAAGGCCGCACGTCGCCCTGGAACTGAGTCGAAATATGTCCCTCAAATAAGAAATTCCGGAGGGTGGGTTGTCCTCAATTCGTATTCAGCGAACGGCGGTCGCGATGAATTTAAGAACGGAAATTAGGATATTTCGACCTTCTTTTTGACGACAAGAAAGCGGAGACCAACACAACAAGGACAACATTATTATCACAAGGGACATTGAGGATCTAATTGAATTTTATCATCCTTCTCATCGAGCATGTTCCCCATTCTACTTGTTATGCATATTGAGGCGAGCTATTGCGAAAGTAAAAATTCATAAATTCTAAATGCCAAAGACATTGGGAGATCCTTCTGTATACGTATTGATGACGGACCTCAATTACTGTTTGAAGATTTGTTGGAATTATTACTTTGCGCTGAGGGAGCACGACGAAATAAAGAAGCTAAGGACTGCGACTCCGCATTAGACTAATGCAGAAAGCTTCTCGGTTAGAATCGCTTAAAGATTCGGATTTAGGCTTTCATCATTCCAGAAATATTGTTTTGGATTATACCTTGACATCTCACTTTTATTAGATTTGTAAAACATTAATTTTTTTGTGCCAAGTATCTTTAAGGGAATTTTCTTCGCATTTACATAAAATTTCAAGACACAACAAAGTGGTTATTTAAAAAAAAATGATAGAATCTGTTTATTAGGGATACATAAAACTAAATCAGTATAATCAATTCATCCCCATAAATAAAACTTTCTGTCAGTCAGGCGTCTCGATTTATATTCAAATCATCATCGGACTGTCAGATTCAACTGTTTGCAAAGGCTGTCCCGGTTACTTGTCAACTACCAAACTAGATTATGTCATGAATACACACCTAGGGTTTTCAAATCTAGCTAGCTAGGTAAGATATATAGCATGCTAGATTTAAAAAAAAATGCCAAAACTCACCTTCCGTAAGAATTATGCGGGGAGTTGGAACAACAAATCATAGGGAACTTCTTTACTGACATGCCCATTTTTACAGTTCCTGTTTCAGCCCTACTGCGTTGTTATCCACGTATATCTTCACGTTAGACCGAAAATCCCGCTGTCGCTGTGAGAAGGGTATGGATCATGTGATGGAGATAAATTTAATTTAGAAAGGAAAGATTTACCAGTCGAGGAGCTAGGAACTTTTGATATTATGACTATGTGAGCCCAAAATTCAACACCTGGATTGATGTTGGATAAACAGGAAAATATTTCATAGCAAGAAAGTAGAAGTACCATTAAACTCTTATTTACTAAGTGCAATGTAAATGCAACGAAGGGTTTCACGAATCTATTACAATATTTGATTCCAGATAGTTACAGTTTACAGCGTCGTGAGACTAATGTGAATAGAAGAAAATTCTATAGGCATTTAGATGTTACACAAAGCTCATGACTGTAGGATTATTCAGCAGTTTTTCGTGCTCACAAGCGTGGAAAACTAGGCTGTAGAATGCAATGTGTGTTAAATACATAATTATTTTATCTCCATGATGGAAGTATTTCACCAAGTAAGAGCACCTACAATCTATATAGTTTGACGAATGTTATTAATATAATAATACGTCTACTTATAATTTTCTGAGCTTTTATCCTCCACAGTAGTTTTTCCATCAGCTAAGTTAATTATTGAACATATTTTCTCCAATCCTTTGACTGTAGTATTTTCATTTCGTTTTTAAAGGCAACATTCGCTTTTTCGGCTGATGTAAAAGTTAATCCCCTTCACTAATCCTTAACTCGTGGAACTAATGAAAATCCGTTTGTTGCTAGATTGTATGGGGAATTACTCTTTATTTATATGTTTTGAGCATTCAGTTACTCATTGGTTCGAGCAGCAGTGCGAGCTCGACCGTTGTCTTGGGGCTTTTAGATGCTTTTTGTGAACCTTGTGGAGAATTAAAGTGTACGGTACATTTCTACAGAGGTAACATGCCTAGTATTTCCAAAAAGCGGTGTCCGTCTTTCTACTTTCTTCACGAGCATCTTGTGTGGGAGACGACTCACTCTCAAAGACTCAAACTGAAGATTGTTGCCTTTTTCGAAATCATAACGGTACACTCACGTTTCATCACCTCTGATACTACAGCAAACTAGATACAGGGTCAAAATGATCTAGTATAGATCTGCACCTTCTAACACGACCTTCTTATCAAGATAAGGTGAGGTTGTGGAGAATCCACCGAGAACAAAGCTCACACGCTATCAAACGTCTGTGCATTTAGTGTTAGCTGCTTTCACACTGACCTTTAAAGTTGCTTGAATGGTTTCGACCTCAGTAATCATGTTCCCATTCAGATCAAAGTTTTTTCTGTAACTACCGGTTATGGCTTCACCTCGAAAACTGTCGTTGAAGTAAAGTTGGAGCGGTTAAAATTCTTCGTCCTGTCTGCTGAAAGTAGAAGAACAACACATATTTTGGCTTCGATGAAGAATTTGCCAAATACAAATTCAAGCACACGTTTTCAAAAATTATTGCTCCTAGTAATTCTTTGGACTCATTACATCAAAAAATTTTACATTTCAAAAATAATTTTAATGCTGAAACCGTCTCGAGTATATACCTATATAAAGGCTATATCTTGTAACTTTATTCATCCAGGTATTGTTCGTACTATACAGTGAGGCAATGTAGCTGCCTATAACACGTCATATAAGGAAATGCTAAAAAGCCGTCTTCAATAGACCCGAATACGTCTATTGTAAGCCCTCGCTATTCGAACGGTTCAGCATTGAACGTTTGGGGGCAACTGAAGTTTATGCAATGGAAACATCAATCGCCCAATATAGGTCGTGATCGTGACCCCATAAAGAACGTTGCACAAAAATTCATGAGGCTTTCCGTCATGTAATTTTACGAAAATTAGTGTTTCACGAACTAGCCTCCTGAGCTAATCACTGCTCAACCTTGGTAACTATTTCTGTTTTTTACGTTAAAGAGCTGGAATTGTATATTTTTTCGCATCAGTCGTTGATAAACACACATACAGGCTGTCAATTTCAAAACCTCCAACTCTCAACATCTCTCTTTCTGTCAGTAATAATAAAAATCGAAAAGACATGTACATTTTATTTCCAAAGGGGAAATTTGCAGCCTCCATGATTTTATCCTCTGGATAAATTGCTCTTAAAATCTTGAACAGAAAGGGGTCAACTGTCATTATTTTGAAGCTTAATAAATTATCTATTCAATAATACCATAATTTATTATTTTTTAGTGCTCTCACAGAAATCACCTTCCTAACATTATGCGTAATATGGACTGCAGTGTGTTTTATGGATTTTAGGTAGTAATACAAAGAAGCTGCATTTTGTTGACCCTCCCCCCCTTTTTGGATAGGAGTGATTAGAAAATTGTATTGCGGATGACCCCTTTCTGGGAAAAAGTTACCTTCTAAGCACTTGGATGGAAAGTAAATCTAATAGTAAAAACAGTAGTACTCAGTTGTTGATAATTGGAGGTTAGTGAATGATCTATCTTTGATTATTGTTATAGATCAAAGCTTCACAGATAGAAGTCACCTTTCCCTGCTACTCCTGCAGAGAAAATTTTTCTAATCAAAATAATGTTTCAACAAATTTTCAAGGATACAACTATATTACTCTTAAGGCATAATGGACAACATTCTTAACAGTTTATTGGATAGTGTGTCAGAGCAGCAGATCACATCGCTTTTATGCTTTAAAATTTTTTCTTGAAGTGAAAATTATAGGTATAGAGACTAAAATGACCTCCGATTGAAAATCAAATCTCTATACTATATTGCTACTTTCAAGCTTCGGAACTAATGGCATCTAAGTACAAATAAACTTATCTAAAAAAATAAAATTAATTCAGTAATATTTGCATGATAAACGATGTAATCGAATATGTGTTCCAATCTTTCCCTAGGAAGCAAACATCGTTAGCGAAACCCGTGTCAGGCTTGCAAAAGTTGTTTGACGAGTAATAAAACTCTGTGTATTTTTTGTTGCTGCGCCAAAAGACACAATATCGCACATACTCTATATTATTCAACACGTCTCATTAAAGTAAAACAAGGAGTTTTCGTTTTACATTTTACCCCATCCTGAAACACTCAGCAAATCAAGTCAAAACCTACTTGGGTAACCTCTTCATATATTTTACCACGTATCTACTTCCGCCTGGTGAGCATTTTTTGAATGCCCTGCACATCAAGTAAGTGTGCTTTCAGATGTGCTCTACACACAGTTTCATTTATACATATATCTGAGGCGGAACGTCAAAGGAACTCCGCCGGACGCATCTATTCATCAAGAACTACAGCGGTCGTAGTTGTGGGAGATTTCTCCCTTTGTAAAGTCGGAAGGGTGCCTTGGATAAATAATGGAGGGTCAAGTGAGGCCGACACTCATCTCTGATAACCCCTTTAGTCGACGACCTTCGGAAGTGCTGTGGCTGATTGGAAACTCATTGTCAGTTCCGCATCGTATTCAGAACGTGTTTGCATAGCTTGCTTGAATAATAATCTATGGGAAGAATGCATTCTCTGGCATTTAGGTGTGGATACACATAGTCGCATCGAGTCGGCCACGTTATGGGTCATCACAGTGGTGGATTCGTGTAACTACCTCTTCTTCTTCTTGAAGTGCCATCTTCGAGTCGGAGGTTTACGAACGTAGTGGCATTTTCACTTTGGAAGCAGCTGCTCTCAAAAGTTGGTGAGATTGTTCTTATAGTATGGCACCTTAGTTTCGTGGACGACAAAGGCCAAAAATAATAAAATACAGCAATAAGCCTGTGTTAGTATAACGAGCGCAGTGAGAACAACGCCTTTGAGTGCACTTGTAATACTGCTGAACCTAGTGATCTGGTATTCAGATTCTGGAGTCAGGTCAGCTGAAAAATCAGGCTGAGGGACATACTGCATTCTTTTCAAACAAACGAAGAGACTATTCTGTACTAATTGCGAGGACATATATCATAACTCCTCCCTTGAAGATTTTACTTTGGACTATCAACCAAGAAGTGAGTGGGGGCCAAAAGGCCAGCAGATCATCGAGGGAGAAGGGCAATTCTTGCATAAAGATGGCTCACTAACCAAGGAGGGGGATACACCATGGTTTTCGAGTCGAAAATCTAAGCTATTCTGTCGTATGCATCTTGTATTAAATAAATATAGGGCCTATGCCGCGTTATGTTGGAATTCGTCCTCGATGATATCGCTACACGTGCACAGGCAGCCACATCACATTGATGTGGCTGCCTGTACATGCTGGAACACATGGCAATGAGATATGGAAGCTCATGCGAAAGCGCGGTCGAGAGATACAAGTCTTTGTCTAGAACCGGCTTTAGGCGCATCTGCATTTAAAATTGGAAAGAAATCGGAGGAGTGGATTCATAAGCAGTACTCCCTGAGATAGAGAAGGATCGTGGGAACTGTTGAAAGAGATGGGCATTTCTTCACCTTTATTGGATACACTTGACAGTGTTGGTGGAACTCTACATGGGATTGGTGAGAAAACCAACGTAGGTACGCTGTATTGAAGAGAAGGTATCCCCGGCCCACATTCTAAGTCGCTGTGAGGCATTTGGGTGTTATAGACAGACTATACTAGGGGCTAGTATTATATAAATTGGAGATGTTAGAGAGATAGGACTTAGTGCTATAGATTTTCACTAAAAGGGCAGGTATTGGAAACAAGCGCGGATAAAGGCACACAAGTTACCGTCAGGTGGCCTATACACTATATTGAATTGCTTCTTTTCCTTCGTTCATTCAATAAATCAATCAAAAAATGCATGATGGTCTAAAATTCAAGTACCAGATGCTATTTAAAAAAGATAATTTAAGGATTTGTAGTTGGTTGGCATTTTGTCCACTCTAGTTTAGAACAGCTTCACGTCTAAATAAAAAAAGTCAAAATCACTCCAACTGGAGAACGATATCCAAGATTTGGCAGTGTAGATCCAAATCAATGCAAATCTAACGTAACTGCTGAAACTTATCTTGTGGTTGCCTCTGAATAAAGAGAAGTGCTAATGATATTTTAGTCATCCGTATGTAGTTTCATTCAACGACCGATAGAAAATATAATAAATGCAAATGCGGTATCAAACCAATTAAACTAACTCGATTATCCCTACCGAAAACTACAGTTTTTTGCTGGTTGTTCGCAAACTTCTCACCTCACCGTTGTAATAGATGTTCTGTTTTTGCGGTGTTCATGTTGATTGCACAATGCACATTTCGCAACCGGCTACTGTACCGCTTCGATTTAATTACTAATAACAAAGCCTCCCCCAGCTACGCGTTTGTTTTTGACGGCGCCATGTAATTACGAGGTTATTTTATATATAATTTGATATACCTTACTTGAGAGTGGGGTTCTGAATGATGCAACTAGCAGCGCAGTAGTGAACAAAAAGGAGCGATCAAACCTCTCTTCAACACAAAATTAATAATATAATGTTAAAATTACATTCTCAAGAAATAAGAGCAGATGATGCATTTGCCTTTTTTGATAGAAAACTCCTCGCAAAGGCAGGACATATAACTATTCGCATTGACTTGTCTATAAAAAATTTTCAGTAGCTTTGATTCTTACTTCCAGTGGCCTTTATGTTTCTTCAACATAGATTTTACCACAGAACAGCCACGTCAGCAGACCGGAACACCACTCATCTGGAACCAATCAGAACAGACCATACACAACGACACGTCACCGGACGAGGTATAAATAGGCATGAAAGGAACATGTTCGCTAGTTCACCTGAAGACGATTGAAGAGAGTGTATCAATCGAAACGTTGTGATACTCAAGAAATTTTATAGACAATGGAAGTCCGAAATCAAGCTTTTGAAAAATCCACCTTGTCTACAAGTTTCAAGCAACAGTTCTCCAGTACTGATCTGGTCTGAGCCTATTTCGCATCTCAGGAATTGGCATGCGTATATTTCATTCTATTTAGCTTTTGGGAGGCCGATCTAGTGCCAGAACGTATTATTTTTGATGTTTAATCCACAAAAGCTTGATAGAAAATGACTCGAGTATTGGACGTTTCTCGATATCCACAGCTCACAGTGGTTGAAAATCGTAAAAGCTGACCAAAAGCTGCAAAGAATTGTTCATCTAGTTTTTTTAATTTATATAATTTTCGTGATGAGCCATACATGATTTTAGACTGCCAGAAATTGTAATTATGTGCTTTTTTGTCGATCTAGAGCTGACCCTCGAGAATAAAGGGTTATCTTTAAATGTGTAAATTTTATCAATGGATAGACCAATTTCGTTTTCAAAATAGAATCCCTTTCTGAAGGTGAGTATTACCTACTTTAAGAATAATTTACATAAATCCACTGTTAATTATAATAAACAATCCGTTTATATAAAACTTGTAAAAAAGTATCTAATGGAAAAAATCCAGAAAGGTCATAACTTGAATGTAATTTTCATAGTATGGAATTAAAGAAAACCCAAAAATCATAATTTGAATGTTATTCCGATTATTCACTATACTTAGAATTTAAAAAAGCCAAGAATCCAATCGCAATTATTTCAAAGTTTAAATTTTATAAATAGAAAGTCCATCCGCGTACGACTTATCGGCAACCCTTGAAAGTATTGTGCTCAAATTTCCGTAATATTTAAGTAACTTTGTGTGACATATGTACGTCATTTTAAATACGCTGTTTTCTTTTTTACTGAACTAACTTCAAATTGAAGATTCCCTACTCTCAAAACCCTAGCATACCATTTTTATGTAACTAAAATGATTATTTGTGAAACGCGTCCGTCAATTTTGCTTTTTACGAAATCAACTTCTACCCTCATAACGATTTTCATAGAAATCAAATGGCTTCTTGTAGAACACGTCCGCCATTTTGAATTACCCTTCTGTTTTTTTTTTAAATATCATTAAATTCATAATCAGCGGTCAACGACTATGAAATACTAAATTGTTTCGACACAATAATTGATCTTATTTTGGCCATTTTTTCACCATTCCCATCCGTTGTATGGCTGGTGGACCAGCATGTCATTTTTTTGTCAGGATACTTCTTTGAGCCTACTGTGCGTTGAGCTTGACTCACACACACACACAATTCTTTCTATGGAATCGTTGATCTAGGAGATATTTTGAAGCCGCCGATGTCAGGATGGTAGATTGAATTATATTGTATATCTACCAATTCGTTGATGCACAGCAGGGATGGCTTTGGACATATGTCCCTAGGGAATGCCAGTGTTGATACTGAATAAATCGGGAGCATCTTTATTTACACATTTCATAATCTAAAATAGTGTCTGTGCTGCAAAAAAATATGATTCCATCGACAGTGTGATGTACAGTTTTTCTGAAATTATATTTTTCATTATCGGCCGTATTCTAATCAAGATTTAGGGAAATGATCCTAAATTTTGGCGGTATTATATCACAATGAAAACATTTCGAATTTATCTTCCGAAAGTTCACTATTAGATTTAAACTAGTGGAAGTAGGTATTGGTAACTTTCACAATCAAATATACCTTCTCAACTCAAACGGCAGTATGAAATTTAAATTTAAATTAGATTTTCCGACTGCACTTTATTTCTAATTCAAACAAAGGAAAACGAACAGAACTACTTTCTGGAAGAGGACAATTTTATAATTAAACAAAGCATGCGATAATTGAGTTAAATTTTTCAGTTCCGCTTTTCTTAAGAAAATTGGAAATGTGCACTTCGGCGCACTTTTGTTCGCGATAACCTAGAAAAATTTAATTTGTTCGTAATATTATGTCTGACTGTAGGCGATGATAGGTTTCCTAAAGTCGAAAGTTATAAGCTATCGCGCTCTATAGAGCTGGCTAATTACTTAAAACAAATCCGTGAACTTAATAAGTGTTTTCTTATAGCCTCACTGTTATTTCTCTGTATTTACAGAAGAAATCGGCTTATATTTGTTTAAAACACGTTAATTGGTGGACCTGTTTCCTATCTATAGCTGTTCAGCGCATACTTTAAAAAAAACATAAACGACGAATTAACTTCGTTAGTGATTCTAATGTGAAATATAATACGTTCAACTACAATTTGATATATTTGTTTTTGCTGAATAGTTTAACATCCTCCCTTGAGAAACCCATGGGAAGGACGTACAAGGGGCTCATTGAAGCCTGAGTGCTGCGGTCCCATGAATACTGAAATGCAGTATATTAAGCATAAAAACACAAAACTAAACATTTGACGTCGAAGCTGTTATGAGTAGAATGGAAATACTTGCCAAATCGTAATTTCTATCGAATGTACTTCGCGTTTCAACCAAAACACTCAATATTTTGATATTGATGGGTACAGGTCCGTAAAGAGAATGGTTTTTATTGATGGATGAAGAAAACTAAATCTAACTTTGACATCAAATAGTGTACGCACGACGCGAAAGAGAAGACGCTACCAGAGTGGCTTGGAGTCAAACGTCTGCTTTTGCACATAACGGGTACACACAAAATAAGCCTTCTTTTGCTCCTAAAGCTGAACTTTAACTGTGAATAATGCCTTCAAAATGTCTGTTTATGTACTTGGGAGTCAGACAATCGTATTCTCGAGAACACTAACATACACCATACAACTTGTTGGTATTGAAAATAAATTATTAATTTCTGTGATTTCAATGTAAACGTGTGGTAATGATATATCCCTAATATGTACAGAGCATTGGCAAGATCAAACGTTTAGAAAGGGTTTGACGTTTCCTTCTGTCCTCAACCACCCCTCAACCCCTATATTTGAGCTCTTAAACATTGGTTGGAAAATGGTCAGGGCCTTGGAATCGTACAAGGAAGGTGGTGCATTATTCATTCATTTATATTCTTTTAGGACAATTTTGCCATGACTGCACCAAACTTAATATAAATAAAAGGCTTTTTATCTTTGACCCATGGGGACGTCCATTAACATCTAACGAAGCCAAAGGTCCGGAGTTGATGTTGCTATCACACCCTTGAGTGGTTTACGTATATACCACCCAATTGCTCTCTACAGTTAGATCGCCAGGCTATACTGACGAGTCCAGGTTAAAGACGAATCATGTATCTCTACAGCAGGTCTGATGCATAGTGAGGAGCATACACTTAAAGTTTATATGATTTTCCTTCCTACGTGTTCTAACACCCTGTAGACAGACAACGGAACGCTTGGTGAATCAGGTGGTTACTAAATTTAACGCTTTATTCGAGCACGCTTGTTCACTTAGTTCTTGCACCAATGCTGCTGCTACACGATGAATTGATTTTTGTCCATTTTCCGCACGGGGCGCTTTAAAATTCTATGAGCTATACTCGGATGCTGCAGGACCGGATTAAGGGAACGTGGAATTCCCTTTATTCATTTTTACTTCCCACGTCAGGGAAGTATACTGAATTTAGAAGTCGATATATTCCATTCGATCCCTGTTTGTAATCCCTCTGGTAATCCTTGACGGCTCTCTAACTCGAGAAGTACTAATTGGATTTTGATGCAACTGCTATTAACCATGACAAGTACAATAAACTCTGAACTTATTTATAATTGGTTCAGTGGCGGCGGAATTGTCAAAAAAAAGCTCATACTTTGTTCTTGAATGCTCACAAGGCCCCTAGTCGTATTATACATTTTTTTGGGAGGTCATAAATTGAACTTGTGGGATGTCGTTAGAAGACGTTCAATCAAATTATTAATTTTTCGTATTTCTTGAAACTTCGATCTAGTGGCATCACAGTAATACTGAAGCTACGTATCCATATAACAGGCACCGATTCATCTGTTCTACCATTCAAGCGGTACTGAGGAATGGTTAATATATTAGATAGTCGCAAATGGGTGGATTAAGTCGAGATGCCACGTTCACTTTAACCCTCTAGCTTGTTCTGCTTCTGTTTCAGCAAATGTTAAAATTAATTTTTTCCATTAGAAGTTCTTTTCCATGTTAAGTAGAGTAGCCGCATGATTAAAGTTCTTATGTTTAGCAGCAATCAACAACCTTGGCAAGGAAAATAGATGCTGGTCTACCGCGTCCAACACTCCAGCCACTTTCGATCCAGCTCCTATAGGATCAAATTGAACATAACATGTAGTGACACGACCATACTACCAGCCTTGCAAAGTCGAAATCCCAGAAGCTGGGGATTCTTAGGTCATAAATGCTGCTCACATGTGCGGGGTTGGATAACGAAGCACCCACTGAAGCTTCTGAGCTGAACTTAAAAAATAAGAATGTATTTTGTGGATGCGGCTGGCATTACAAAGAAACTTCAAAGTCTGAAACATCAAAGGGAGGTTACTATTCTACATATTATAGGATGGTGAGTTATGGACTGGGACTCGGAACACTTAGACCCACAGAACGCAGTCAAAGCTCAAGTCATTATTTTTTAATGTTTCCGTTCACAACATTTCAAGATCAATAGGAACTGACATTTATCCTCTAACAGCGAAATCCCTAGCGCAATATTTCTGCCTCTGCGGAGCATTACCTATTGAAGACAAAAACTGAAAACAAAAATATTTGCATAGTGTTTTCCTCTTGCGTTCGTTCTCTCTACTGAAATCATTCCAGGTGCATCCATTAGCCAGAGACGGGCCTGGATATCAGCTATGTTAACTCTGCGGCAATTTATGCTACACATACGGGTGTTCCGTATTGTTTCAGGATTAATCCACGTGTACGGTAAAACGTCCGTTCTCGACTTGGGACATGGTAGATTGTTGTATTTAGACACGTTGTGATAATCCCACTACCTAATAAATCCCATTACCTCGCGAAATATATTTGTAGGATCTCTTGTTTACTTATAGTCTGTTCTACAATACATATTGATATTAGGAAAATTTTATATTCAATGATTTAACAGATTAAACGTATAGAAGAACCTTTCCTCTTTGATATCGCCTGGCGAAAAAAAAATTGAGGCCTGTCACTTCAGTGGCCATGTTGGTTCTTGAGGTCCTTATGTTTGTGTCCAGTAATATTAATATACGGTACCCCCTCTATCATCCTGGAGTCGGTACAGCTGTACCTCAGACCTCCCTTGCGGCCAAACCTGCACCAAATCAAGCCACATGCATTGAGAAGCCTATATATCAATTTTGAGTGGCTTATTGATAAACAAATCTTGGATGACTGACATAACCAAATTTCCAATGAAAATTATAGGGAAAAATTTCAGAATGCGTTCAGAGAACAGATATGCGAGAGTGACTGTGAATGATTCCAAAGGTAATATTGCCGCTGAACGACATCCAAAATGTACAGCTGAGACCAGAATCCTGAACTCTATTCTTTGCAAAGGTGTCATAACAACACTGTTTGAAGAGACTCCCAACTAGTTATTCGCTAAAGAGTCCCTTGTTTATCTAGCGCGATAGTAGGAAGTTCTACTCATTCATGCCTGGGGAATAAATCTCTTTGCAGTGCAACAATATTGTTACTCAACCTTTCTAAAACGAAAAAGTGAGGAAAAAAGGGCCTAAAGTGAAAATCCGGTAAAAATACGAAATATTTTTGGAGTTGAGGGATTTTGTTATAGTGCTATCTAAACAAAGCTCATAGTGAGGAGTTGTAGTTTTACTTCCGTAAGTTCCTTCTACTTTTCCATGTTCAAAACACATTAGGATTAGGTGCTTTGAATAAACAAGGATATGGTTGATAGTCAGCCCAGAATATCGCTATTAACTTTCATCCTTCTTAAGGAATAGAATAGCGTGAAAACACAAATGGATAGAATCATTTAATAGTGATATTTTGTAAAAAAATCCTAGAGCGTTATTGCAGAGAATGTTTACTGAAATGCCTCTTGCTCCCCTTCAAATCAGAATTTCGACTCTCTGAAAAGAAATGTACTGCAGATCCTTAGTACAATCTGTCTCACGGGAGTTGTTTAGCATCAGTCCACGTACAATTCGCCTTTATCCTTTAACAAAGCTCCAACCACCTGGATGCCTATAGTCACGAAAGCTCAGATTTATTTGCCGCAACACGCAAGTAATCAACTGCTAAGATTTGTTTGTCATAAAGTTAATTCACTTCTTAACTTACAGACTGACTAGTCGTAGTAGACTATATTAAATCATCAACGTAACAAACACAGAAACTTGAATACAATAATATAACTTCATCAGTTATCAAAAATGTGAGCAAATTTCAAAGGCGTATCCAACAAGGCCACGGAATACCGTACACATTTTAGTCCTGCATTTCCCGAAAACAGCGTACAGCGTTAGTAGCAAGAAAAACTGTTATTTCCTGATGGGTGGCTTGTTTTTTCGGGCATCTGTCGCCTTCGTCGCCTCGCTACAACATACTAGGCAGTGAGGGAACAACGTAACACGACGGACGTTTCGTGGCAACTCATTTTCCCAACGGACAGTGGCGTACTATCCCATATTTTAAACTTTCTGATAGAGAAAGTTTCCTCAGCTTTAAGTAAAAAACCGGGATGACGCTATATTGCGCATAATACAAAAGAATGACTATACCTTATAATGACAGCGAATAAAAAAATTGAAAAGCACAAGCCAGTTTTACTTGAAAAAGGGCAACCAAGTTTATCAAAGGTAAACATTTTCGGACCTTAGTAAATTATCGTAAAATGATATCAGATCAATACTTCTCGAGTACAAACGCCAAAGCTCACTAGATCTTTTATGATTAACACGCCGCTACTGGATCAAATTTGAAAGATAATAAAGCCTTTTCATCTTATTCTTAGCGATTCGGAAGCTTTGCTAGAGGATAAATGTCTATACACACTGACAATAAAACGCTGTAGATTGTTACCATCGGTAGCTCATTCCACAACGCCGAGGTTCTTCAAAGAAAGGATCCTTAGAGCTCGAACTGGTGAGCATGCACTCACCAGGCCCCTCTAGTGTTTGCTGTACTGCCGACCCTTGGCTTTATGTGAAACAGTTTGGTAGAACATTCAGCAGGATAACATATATATAGAGTTTTCTAGACCGTGGATGGCATTTGTAAAGACAGGCATCCACCAGAGGAATTGCTCATTTCTGGTTTGTGTCCAAAAGTTCAAGGGAGTGTCTTGGACTGCATCCCCATACATGCTACCAGTACTCCTGCGATGGTCTTACCTAAGCCTTGCAGAATATCAGTAGCTGTTTCAGAGGATGAGAGTTCTAGTAGAGACCTAGTAATGTCAGCAGCATGGTCATGCTAAGACATGTTATCGTTGATGTCAATTTACAGAAGCAAGATTCGTCTCCAGGCCCTGGAGGTTACGAGACCTAATAGCATGGGAAGTATATGGTGGAATTGATAAACCCCTGGTAAAGTTATATTGAATATATTTATTTCACTCCAGTGCACTTTCAAGTCTGCTACGTTGAGAGTCCTCATTTTCGCACAAAAACTGTCAAGCGCAGTTTGAGTTCATGAGGAAATATGTATGGGTTTACTTATCCAACCACTGCCTGAAGATACAACGGTGTAATTTTCATTTTCTCTTGAGCTATTTCGTCTTCCTTAAGAGGATCAAAACAGAGGCAGTCGTTTTTCATTTTTAATATCCCAGAGATGCTCAGTTTTCAAACCGCAGCGGAGGAAAAAATAAGTTTCAGGTTAAACCGACAGAAAGCCACTTTACCTCTGCATGAACTTCCTTTTTCCTCCGTTCCGTACTCTACAGTTTATCTGCCGGTGTTCTCTTAATATTCACAGAAAGCGGCCTTCCCTTGCGTCTTCCCAGTGGAGAATAAACATCTCATTTCTACAACCATCTCGAGTATTTTTCATGAAAAGATTCCGCTGACGAATTTTTTTCCAAGCGGGCATATCTTAAGGCGTGTCTGAAATGGCTTGCAGTAACTTTCAGGAAATACGAAAAATGGTAACTTATATATTTTTCGTAGGATTTGCTAAAGCCACATATGCTTTTATAGACAAACACTCGCAAAGGCAGAAATCGCATTCCGCTCTAGAAGAGCTGCGAGAGAACAAACCAATAGACAAGTTGACGTTGACATCTAGGATCTTACGCTATATACACAAATATGACAAAATCAATTGTCGGTTTAATACTGACCTTTCATATAATTTTAATTGCACGTTACTTCATTTCCCACTAACGACACTTAAAATATTCCGAAGATATCATTATAATTTCATAAAACATTCAAGATCCAACCTTTTTTATAAATTACATAATATTTTGCGTCTGCTTGACTGAGGTTAGTGTTTGCTCGAGATTTGCACCTCTCAAAATCAAATTGAATTTACGATGTTCACATTCAAACTATATGGTAAGCATATTTAGTTATTAGAAAAAAACAAAGTACACCATTCGTAAGGTTTACGGTATACTCTCATAATAAGGAGCCTCCGCTATCACGAAGAAGTTTAATTTTGTACTGATTTTTGCATCACTTAAATTGGCAGAAATGCACCTCTATCATGGATACTATCATCGTTGGTACTCTCTAAGCTTATTTGAAAAAAACAATCTCAGGAATAGTTGCATGGAAACTTTTCCTACACCCCTGACAGAAATGTGTCGTTATGCGCCGATCTCGTGTTATGTTTCCACTTACCGTAACGGTCAACCATGGTATCTGCAAGTTCCGACGCACTAACAGATTTATGATATGAATGATATTCGCAGGTGGCGCCACCAGCAAAATAAAGTGATCCATTGACATGGATAGATTGAACGATCAGTGTCAGTGTATATGACATATCATTTTTGTACTTATCCTAGCCGTTAATTGAAGCCACATACGAGTTGACCCACGTTGCTGCAGCCTCACAATGACCTCGACAATTAGTAGCTTTCAAATTACAATTTAATATGAATTATTATGGGCTGCTCCAATACAAAGTGATACACTTGCACTGTTGACAAATCTAGAATTAAAAATATTATGACATCGCCACCCAATGCAGCTTATGCATTTGTAAGCTTCGTTTAGGAGTCTTGTGGTCCTAAATGACGGATCGACCAGGTAGAATGAATAGAAGAAACGACCACAGGACGAGTTTCAGAAGATTAACTGCAAAGGTTGACTACCAACATTTTCCTATCTACCATTCTGTTAGAGGTCAACAAGCATCAGGTCATTTTTGGACCTCAGATCAATATCCGGTTAGTATACATATTATCTCTCTTTGTCAGTTACTATATAAGCTATTTTATGAATTATACATACCTATCATATTCAAAATATTCCGAAGATACATACATCTTACTAATGCATATTAACTCAACAGTTTGTATCTATCCATAAATGTATAAGTATTCGACCACAATGCTTCACAGGACTACACATAAAATGATGATAAAGTATTCTATCCACTCTTGCGTAGTGGTGCAATGATTTCACGTGCAATTTCATGAACAGAACATCGTGGAGTGGCGGCGTGCCTCGGGCAGTGTTTCAGCGTAATTAAATGAGGCGGTTCCCTTTTTACATCGGAACGGGTAAAGAGAACGGCACCTGCAGGCTACATTGCGTCGCTAGACGAGCTCGGCTTTCGCAGAGGTTTCTGGGAAAAGTGTATACAGAGGCAATTAGAAGAACAAGCTGGATAAAGCCGATCTCATGGGTATTTAAGGTTTCCTTAAAAAAATTAGTCGAGTGTCTCCTTCTGGTATCATTATCAATTTTAGTATCTAAGGTTGTCCGTGATACAAGCATATTTATATTGTTTTGTTCTGTTATTAGATCGTTCCCATTTAGACAATGAACAGACGCCGAGATGCGTAATTTCTTTGTGACAATCAAGCGAAATTCAGACACAACAGGCATAAATAGTGGTAGAAGATTTTGTTCGATATGATTAAAATTGAGAATTATATAAGAAAATTTGTCTGTTCTTAGCTATAGTCCATCAATCAGCTTCTTCGTCTTTTTAGGTATAATCTCCGAATCGAATGTTGGCAACCAATATAGCTATTCGCACCTTGGAAGTGGGCATTTTCTTATTTTTCCCAAAAATGATATTCTTCGCCCTTCCATGATATTCTCAAGGTCCTTCTATACAAGCATTTCAAATGATTTGATGTCCTCAAGAATTGCAGCATTTATAGTCCGTGCTTCCGCTACAAAAAGATGATTGGAGGAAACGTAACATTTGGCTAAGCGATTCTTCAATGTCATACGTAAGTCTTTGCTACTTTGGTGCTGTATGAACACCATCATACAGCCAGGATATCTAATAATCCTTTGGACTTTGCATTTTGAAGTACATACTTGCAATGAAATATCACCCTTGTAAGCAAGAGACTAGCTTTTTGCAGCATATCTCTTACATACTTTCTTATATAAGGCATTTTGAATAAACAATATTGCGTTTAAGATAAAACGTCACCCAATGAAAAAAATATGGAGTCAACAACGAAGAAGCTAATTGGGCTGCGCAATTTTTTACGTGACGAAGAAAAATCTCAGGATCTCATTATATCGGTAAAGCTCTACTAAAGGCAGCAAATTAGTTGTATTGTATCCTGCCAGTGCTGGCTGAATGCTTTTAATAAATTTCGTCTCACTTTAAATACTACCATTATATTGCCACTCTAATTTTTTATCTCCAGGTTAATGAGGTTCCCTGGAATTGGTAAACAGCTTTCTTGTAAGACCATGTCGGTTGAAGGAAGAATTGGCTGTTTTTAGATGTTTGTTCACAAGTTCATAGTTCAGTGGAATTAGGACATTTGGTATACACAAATAGTCTTGGATATCGGTTGTTTAAAAGGTAAGGCGTCACTCGAAGTATGAACATATTCATCATGGTTTCAATACATTTTGATAGGTTCTGGTTAGGTCGCAAGAGTCTCAAACTAATCAAAATGTATCTCACTCAACGATAGATCCACAAAAAGTTAGATAAAATTCTGATTTCGTTATACCGGAGAAAAATGTCTTGACACCAAGAGTATCTAATTGATTGATGTTTTTAATTATATGTATCAAAATGGTAAAACCTCATTTTCATACTTGAGCTCCTTCAATATCCTGCAGTGTCAATTATTTACGGCACACGGGTTTTTTTAGATAACACGTTCAGGACATCAAAACTGTGATTCAATTGCTTGGACTAAAGGTATTTTCAAGGGTTTGTTTGTAGAGAGAACCGTGAATTCATGGAATCGGAAAGAACGTATTGAGAGCTGGCGGACGAAGGTTGGGCTAATCGTAAAACAGAATTTATTCAAGAGAGGTTCGCCCATTTTGGATGGTCATAAAATAGCGTCGGAGGAAATTGTTTTGTGGGACATTGGCACAGCCTTTATTTTAATTAAACGGTGTTTTGTTGTGCATTTTGTGGAAACCGTGTTATTGGTTTCATGGAAAACCGACAAAGTCTATACTTTGAGCGAGAATCAATTTTTATAGCTTTTCTCTACCTTTGGATAGCATAGACGTAATTCAGAGTCCTGTAGTTCAAATAAGGAATTTAAAAGTCTATAAAGTTTGAATCTGATAAGACGGTGTCGATAGTAACCCGAATGATATAGTATTTATGCGGCTTGGCAAAAATTAACGTTCATATGCCTCCAAGGAAGTCAGCAGATCTCCTCATTCAGAATTCTTTCAACATTCAGGAAATATTTCTTATCATCGTCAACGATCAAATATTTCATAACATCCAGAGTAATGAATTATAACTCATCGCCCAAGCCAATGAAGTGATTCTCAACCTCTCGCTAGAGAGACTAAATGTTCCTGTAAGGAAGCATTTCTCAACATAAGTATTCTTCATTTCAACGACGAAGTATTTATCATCTTCTAGAGTAGGAAGGATTTCTCAACACCCAAAGCAATGAAATACTTATCCCCATCTCACTAAAGCAACGCTACGGTTCACCAATTAGGAAGTATTTCCTCACCATCAAGAAAAAATATTTCTTACCATCGCCAACAACGAGTATGAGGGAGACCTACCATCCAGGGTAATAAAATATTTTAAACCATTTCACTAGGAGACTAGGACAATGAGGAGATTTTTCTGACCACCAAGGAAGTATTTCCCACCCTCCGAAGGCTTTATATTTCAAGCCCAGATACTCCACCACCATCGCCACCATGGAAGTACTTTTCAACACCCTGGTCAAGTAGTTATTTGGCACAATCCAAGACAAGAAGTGTTTCACACTATCCAGAGCAAGCAGTCTTAATTTAAAAGCTAAGGAAGCTCTCACCACATAACCTCCTTACGTCGTTTAGAGCTCAATAAAATAGCGCCTAAAAAGCTTCTCACGTGTCTGGGGAGCTAGTGTCCAATCTGTCCTATCCATTTTCTGATGCAGTTCAGAGAAGAGAAGAAGCTCTTTTCCCGGACATGTGAGCGTTGATCAGTTCCAAAGTCGTATTAACAAGCACTCTAACTTTTTGATAGAACTAGAGGTAATTAGGATTCGCCTTCGTGGATGATTAGATGTGAAAAAACCTTTCTTCTGTTCCTATCGTATATAAATTAAATAGAGGTACATAGCAAATTCTGTGTAATTACAATGAAACAGTTTCAGTCCAAGACTCCTGAAAAACGTCTGCATATAACTCATTCCCATTCCTCTTGAGCTTTCTTTGCGCGTTTTCCGCCTATCGATAAATTACAAACCAATAAACCATCGACGATCTACTCTTGCATTCAATAACTCGATAATCGTTTTCGTTTTCAGCTAATGGCGAGCGTCTCTCGATCCATTTAGCTGATTAGTCTCTGCAAAATTTGATCTGGTCGACAAAGAGAAATTGTAAACACTTTTTCAAGGTTTCAAGCATTGGCGCCGCTTTGCAGAAAGAGGCGGAAAAGAGGATATGATAAAACAAGAGGCCAAGAGG
Source organism: Bruchidius siliquastri (assembly GCA_949316355.1). NCBI lineage: Eukaryota > Metazoa > Arthropoda > Insecta > Coleoptera > Chrysomelidae > Bruchidius > Bruchidius siliquastri. Next base: position 30,885,215 of record OX438534.1, read on the forward strand.
CTATTTTATAAACATCTTCAAATAGAAATTACCAGTACGGCTTCCGAAAGTATAATCTACGGAATATATTCCGACTTACGTCACATATATGGGGAGCAAAGTTAAGTAGTAAACCTTGATGGAGAATCTAGAGTCGTTACATTCAACATAGCCAACGCCTCCCAATGTGGTGTAGCTTGTCTTAGTTACTCCTGGCCAAGCTTAGTAAGTAAGGACTACCATTAATTCTATACCAATGGTTAGATAGCTTTCTCGGCGATATATTCTTATTCATAAAACTGGATGGAGATGAATCTCATCTGATCTAATCTGAGTCATCATTATTCACACCGACATTTGCCTGGGAGCTGTTTGTTCTCCAACGGTCTTCTTGCTGTACTCAATCCAGATCTAGTTGGTGCTCATCATGTTACAAAGGAAAAGTTGATGGTCTATCATTATTCCATCGATTCTACCTTAATGGAATACGACAAACCTAGATCCGACGCTGTGTTCAACCCTCCTGCAGCGTCAGGTAACGGCGTTTATGATACGGAGATCCAGCCAGTTAAATTTGAAAGCGAGCATATACGTAAACAAAGTTATGTTTTTGGAACGTTCGCTGCATTATATTGACCGGATCGTTACAAATGTTTGGGTTACTGTGCATTTTTCATTTTAATGCAGATATTTGCGTACACTGTAGGTTATGCTTGCTGAACATTTCAGTGTTTACATGAATTGCCTTGACGGCGGCCTTACCTACTATGAATCTCTTATAATTTTCGTGACCGGTATTCACAACCACACTTTAACGTTTCAGTTATAAATACAGCACTCTTTGAAGTGAGAGAAACCAAGAAAAATGTTTGATGCGGATTGGACTCGAACCCGTGCCTAAGGCACCTTCTCGCTTACGACATTATTCTCTCAAAGTTGTCTGTTTGGATGGCACAAATTCAGCGAGGTTCACATTTCTTTCATTGCATTTTTTTGCGACTTCCGTGCGCTGTAAACTTTTTTTGCGGATTCCAAAATTATATCCTCAATCTACGAATATAAATTGTTGGATAGTTTTTTTGCAATTAGGATGATGTGCGAAGTCCATGTTGTAAAGGAAAAAAAACAGATAGGTATTTTGATGTAATTGATATCCGAATATTGGAGTCGACCTTGGGAATGAATACAGGATTAATAATTTTATATTAATTATGTAGGTTGAAGTTGTCTTTACACGGTAAAGCTTTACCATCATTGAGATCGAATTGAATAATTTACTCACAAGGACTCACAAGCTAAAGTCGTTTTGCCCTAATCTTCAAAACATCGTCAGGCTGTCAGTCTTGAACTTGTGTGAGAATTGTGCAATTTTAACTTAATAACTATGTATATTAATGTAAAATTTGTACTTATTGCATAATAGAGCAAATTCTTAAAATTGACGATTTTTCATTCATGTCAAACGTTTTACAATAATAATGTTTCATTATCATTACAAATTTCGCGCCAAAAGACGAGACATTTTAAAGCTGCAACTGTTGTTATCGTTGTTTCTCAAAAGCAGTGCTTTGCTATAAGAAAAAGTTTTGGTTGATATGATGTTTACAGTCAACTGAGATAGACTGATTCACAATCTCCTTCCGTTGCTTTTATACAATACGTACAGGCAACAGAAGTATTCGAAATCAATACAAAGGTACTTTGATAGACAATAACAGCATGGGAATAACTAAGTCAATCTACTTGACTACATTTTTTAACTGATTCGTGATTAATTTTTGATTATAGTCAATCCGTATATGTGCGTAATATCAAAATGATTCTATATATCAACCACTGACAAACATCGAGGCAATCTACTTAACACCGTTTCCATTATTTCCAGTAAAATTTGTGGCCCACCTCTGTCGTTAGCTTTATTTCAACAATGACTCCCAACAATGGCTACGTACGCTGTATAAAGTACGCTCCATCAAAGGATTTCCATTACTGCTCTGCTATCGCCCGAAGTGAAATTCTTGGGATATCTTGACACGTTACTTTTCATCGGGAGCAATTTTGAGCATTTCCATCTTTCACAGAACACGCCTTTCAAGCCCAGAAGTAGCAACGGAAACACACAGATAGCTTCACATTCAATCATAACCTGAATCGGATGTTTTTTGTGTATATATTTGAATGTACGAATAAGAGTGGCCAATTTAATAACAATTTAATTAATGCATAATAACAGCTCAACCATTATAACTAGTATGCTCAAAAGAATCACAGCACATCGAATATTACTTTTCACCCTAATTAGCGGGGATGCCTTGTACATGATTGATAAAAAATTTGAATCACTCATTGCCGTCCGTCCGTCTGTCTGTCTGTCAGGTAATCGCTTTTCTTCATATTACTGTTATGTAAAATGCAAGAAAGTTCAATATTTCAAACAAATTTAAACCATTCTTTTTTTTCATATTGTTCGGTATTTGCAGATATCTATTTTTTGTATTATCTAGCAATGAAACTATGCAATCACTAAGATATAACAAACAGGTTTATTCGAAGTCAGAAAAGAGACGAATATCTCTGGTATGAATTTTTATACAACGCTACCCTCCATGATGAAATGTAAAAGGCGCTACCATAGTAAAATGCATATTAGACGATAGAATGGTTTCAGTGAGCCTGCTGAATTTGTTGACAGCCTCACACTTCAAACAGGAAAGGCTGATTTAACAATTCTAATAAGCATTATCTCCCGATAACAGCTTACAGCATTAATCCTTAACGTTTTAGGGGTTCATTCCGAGGAGTTTAAGAATCTTGGGGTCCGCCTGCCCTTAGTTCCAGGCCAGAAATAACGGCCAGACTCGTGATCAGTGGCCCTCAATTATACATTTTTATGAACATATATGATTTTCAGGGACCGTCGAACGCCAACTTTTGACACCTACCTCTAGGCTCAAAACCAGTCTCTTTTATTGTTGATCTCTATCTGATTTAACATTTTTCACTGAATCCAATGATGTGCCCAAATTTGCGCTTGATCATTTGGCTGGCCATCTCGAGTATTAATGGAATCATAAAAGCTGACAAAAATTCCTTCATCTTGAGAATCTTAAAACAACTAATGATACTTTGTTGTAAATAAACTGCTTATAATATATTCATCTCTAGATCAGTATACTGAAATGAACGTTCAAGTATGTATGAGGGTGGTATTTCACTTTATTGCTCGTAAACACAATTTCTACCTTTACCCCAGTAAAAACTCTATTATAAAGGCCGCCTAAAAGCATCGCTTACAGTCAATATCAAATTACTTCGTTTCCTTTTTGCGCTAATTCTATTCCGAAGATTGCTCAGTCCGAACGCCCTTTCTGACTCACATTAATCGACCTTCGAGCAATTCGAATAACTCTCCAAATTCGAGAGCTCTACTGGGTATCTATACATTAAGTGTTATTTCCAAGAGATTTAGTATTCAAGAAATAAATTGAATTCAATTTTAACATGCAATTTCATCAGAAATGATATGAATTAATCTCTGATGTCTAAACCGCTGTTTATAACATTGCACGTCTTCTGCGTCTCCTGAGTTGCTTTTACCTTTTTGTTATCATATTTAAAATTTTTAAATAATCTGAGAGAATTTACAGGTAATTTATATAATTTATTCAGCCACATTATCTTCAAAATTTTATTACTTTCAATAACTCTGCGCATGTTGGAGGACTAGTTAGATGAAGCAGCATTCGAAATGGTTTAAATTCATGAAAAGGAGATCAAAGACACAATATTGAAATCACAAATATGCAGGAACATAGACACAGTGGCGCGAGTGATAACATAACAAGATGAGTTGGATCGTCTGGACACCCCAGCACGAATTGCTGAAGACATGAGTTCGAGTCCCGTCCACAGCTAAAATTTATCTGTATTTTTCTTACACCAAAATTCTGTCTTCAATCTCCCTGAAATACTGGTTGTGTTGCAACAACAGATGCAATTGTTATTTCGGTGTTAGTTTATTGTTTATATTAGAACTAATATATTTTGAAGTATGCAGTTTTTACAAATAGACCAGAATGCAACACAAATATCAAATATCAAAGAATATAATTCACAAGTTTCATAAATAACATTGGAATAGGAAAACTTTCACAAGTTTTAAATCATTGTAAAGCATCAGATCATTCTGCCAGGCATTGAATATGAAATAACGAAGGTCCCTGAGAATGTTTCTGACATTGAAAATAGCTTCAAAGAATAGCCTTAAGCCCATTTACGGAGGCTCTGGATTTATTTACTTCAAAATATGTCATAACTTTTAATTCTGGTGATCATTCGAACTGGTTAGATACGATAATTGTTCATACATTTATCTACTAGTAGTTACTAGTTCCACAACGTTACCACTTACGTTACTGCATTGCACCGTCCGTAAAAGATATTTTGCATATACTGTGACAAAGCTGGACACAACAACGGTCGTACAACCAGGAACGTGGGAAAATAAATTAAAAATAAAGTTAATATGCAATGATGTTCACGACGCCTGAATCTAATACCAGTAGACGACAGCATAAACATCCGACTTCGAAATCACCAAAGACAACTGCGCTGTCCACCTGCTACTTGCAAATCACTTGATCACTTGATCAACGTTTTGTTTTGTCTGCGTCTACCTTGGATGTTAATGTGGCACTTCTCCAATAAGAACTTCTCTGTCTTCCTGCTAATGGTCAATAGCTTGATCTTCCCGCACAACGTTTGTGTTATCGCTAGTCTATCTTGGCTGTGGATGTAGCATAAGCGATCGATTTCGATTTCACCATGACAACTACGCTGTCCAACTGCTACTCGCTAATCTCTTCACCACGCTCAGAGTTTCTTTTAGTTTAGTCTTCGCTTCATGTTTGTTTTAGCAACAGCTTCAACGATTACTGCATTTTAACTAAATGAGGTTGTAATAGCAAAAAAATCTCATTGCTGGTGGCCATGGAGATGGAGTGGCGCCCAATATTTGAGTCGCCTTACATCAAGATTGTTGGAACTAACATCAACAATCACTTCGACCTGACACTTTGATGTCGACCTTCCAGAAGATGAAGGTTCTCTTCTGCTCAGAAATTTGTATTCAACGAAAATGCTACTGCACCTCTATTAAGCTCTGATCAGACCATCAAGTACTGCTTGCAGACTGCTCCACAATTTCCCTATTTTATAGATATCATGAAGGCAAACGTCCAACTGAGCTGTCCCGCGAAAGTTCAATACCCAATCCTGTGTAAAGAATATAGCGCCAACCAACTTGCTTCCATTATTCCGAAGATAGTGAGGCAAATCTCTGAAAGAACTTTGGGATTTTCATGAAAAAAATATCACTAAAGCTGGCTGCAGGACAGATTTATTCCATGATGGGTGAATGTAAACATTCACCGATGCGTCTCATCTAACGTTTACACTATTTTCAGAATCATCATCCCTTATTATTTATTTGGGGTATCTTGGGAGCAATATGCCGGTCCTCTCGATATTACCATGCAAACACGTGTCTGGAGGAGCCAGAGTAGGCTCGGTGAGAAGAGAAAGTAATTCCCACGAGATATTTTCATAACAGTCTACACCCACTTTTCGCCTAAACATAAAACGGCTCGTTCAAACTGGATGCCAAACAAAGTTTTTGTATTAAGGGACGGAGGAAATAGGCCATAAAGCGAAATTGTTAGAAAAGCACTTGAGCAACTTTTGTACAAATCCTCGAATCATAATTTTTCAGACAAGGGTGCGTTATCTTTATGTAACGTTATTTCTTTCAGACAACCGAAACAAGAAGTAGCTATGTATAGGGAACAAAATGGAGACGGAAGCGGTTACAAATTGGGTAACCCGGCTTTGCGCCTCGGCGAGGCATTTTTCTTACATCGTTGTCTGATAAAACTTTTGATCCTGTCAAAAAGTTGTCCCTGTTCATGAGGATTTCGAGGATTACGAGCTTCCACTCAGAAATCCTAAGTCCTTCTCTAAATTACAGCAACCCCCAACAATGGGGCGACAAGTATCTGACCTCCTATAAAAGCATCAACATACACTAACCAAAGAATAATTGAAAAATGATTTTAAAGACTGTACCATAAAACTTCTGAGATCTATCAATACATTTGTAATACCGGTCTTCACATACTCTTTGCAAAGAAAGACTTACTATAGACTGAAAGCATAGTGGCAGAAGAATTATAGGCGTACAATCACTTCAAACAAAACTAAAGCAAACACTCAGATATTTCTCTCAAAGTAAGCAAACCAACTTACAAAGAGTGATAGTGAAAGCAGACTGGAACTGTACACCTCTTTTCCTCTTTCGTCCAAACCACCCAGCAGAGACACACAACCATGCGCAATCACAACAGACATATAAACATGATCCCAATCATTATTTCCCCATTTACCAAAAAATTGAACCGTGCATTCTAGGAGTTGTGATCGTACTATACATTGAAACCACAAAGCTTCCTAAATGAAATACTCTCGTCGGGTAAACATTTTTTAATAAGAGGATTTGGGATACATGCGTTTGTACTTCTTTTCGAGCAATAACAGAATATTTATGGAAATTGTTTTCGTTTTGTCTTGTTCGCTTCCCCTGGCTTACTCGGCCCGTTTTTTGTGTATATGTGTTATTTGAAGCAAGACTGCTGCATGTCGAGGTGTTCACAAAAAATAACCGTTTTTCACAAGCCTTTGGTGTTGATTAGTTTTTTGAGGGAGCAGGACCGTGTTCAGTTCTTCCATTATAAAGCGAGAGGAATACGCATGAATATATTTTAGCTCATATGTATATGTCGAAATACGTTGAACATTACCGTGGCTTAAGATCGAGGAGATAATATATAGAATCTGTATCCAGCAAGCTTTGAAAGAACGAATGCACTTTTTTATACATGGCTCTCTTTATGGAGTCTATCTTGTACATCTTCTCCTCTAAGAGTGCTTAAGCAGAAATATACTTCGCACATTCGAAGAACTATAGTATAAACTGACAATGCTAAAGTATGTATTAGGCGTTAGCCAAAATAGAGACAAAAATACGTGCAATATGGATCGGTCCGTATTGCAACAAACACTCCGCAGAATCCCTTGAAAAGTGTAGAATTCATAAAAAGATAAACCTTACATTTGACGTGGATGTGCCGACATGTGAAAAAATAATTGCGTATATATAAAGGGAGCCGTTTTTGGTTCAAATCTGTAATTCAGTGCAGTACATTTATTGAAGATTTTGCAAACCTAGTTCACTCACTTTATTGTCATATGACACTTTTTACTTGCAAATACAGGGCTACAACTAGTTATGTGCTTTGCAGGTCTTTACTAAAATGCTCTTCATGTACATATATGGAACCAAGATGTCCAGGGTTCAAAGCTTAGCGGTGGAATAATCTTTTTAAACCCCCGTTTATAATGACTAAATAATTCATTTTCAAAAGAAATGTTTGTTTTATCAAAATGACATTATATTATATCTTGACATCTACTTATTTTCAGTGATCGAGGAGCCAAACTCCACCAATATATCGCCTCAGTGCCTTTAGAATTATTTTCTTTTAGGCTGAGCAACTCATCCTCGTCCTTGATGGTTTCAAGGGCTAATAGCCGTATGACACACAATATAATTTTATCGAACATTATAACAATAATTTCAATGAAACTTCTCGTAGTAAGCTTTTCAACATTGGCAATAAAAGGCATGTATGATACATAAGTTAATTACCACCAAAATTTATCCATAAACTCATATTATAGTTATGTGCAGTTGGTTTGGTATCACTGATGTAACTTTCTTCTCACTAATGCGCTCAATAGTTGACAGTATTGACGGTCACATTTAACCGCTCTAAGTTGTGACAACCATGAAAATGGTAATGGTAAAATAACCCATAATTGTTGTTATAGAAATATCAAACATATTTTTCAGATTTAAGCTGTTTGCAGGAAACACACCAAACAACATCAGCAAACGAACAAAGTCAAGCGTACAAAATAGAGGTTACATAGCCAGAGCCAGATGACCTGCACATCTGTTATTTATATAATATGACAAATAAACATTTTTTCACATTCTGCGCCGATTCTCGAGCAAATCCTAGGTAAAATATAGACCATATTCTATATTTTCACGATGAAAAATGTCAGGAAGGATTTGGATATATTTCTTTTATATATCATACAGTTAAAATCATTTTCGTTAAGCTCGAAAATATTGACGATTACAGATTTCGACCTCCATCATCGACACTGCCTGAAAAATCATCTAAAGTTTATTTTTCGGCTATTATTCAAGCTGGTGTGCCAGTACGGACCTGTGTCGACCAGTACGTGAATTCAATGTTGCATGTAGATATTTTTTCATATTTTGATGAGACGCTTCCACAGAAAATCTTATGAGTTCATGGATCCGGACAGATTATACAAAGGTTTAATTTACACAATGCCTGTGTTTTTTGTTGCTATTATACTCTGTTTTTATTCAGGATGTGAAAAATGACGAGGAGAAACATGAGCCATTATAAAGGCTTATAAATGCTCTGGTTTCCAGAATTTGCAGGGTGGATTTTAGGTACAGTTGTAAGCAAGCTGGATCGTAATACTGAAAATACTTCCTTATAGCAGATATGTCAAAAGGTTTTGGCGTTGATTGAAGAAGATTGTGGCACTTTTCTCATTATTTATTAAAATTTTGGCAGTCTGACGAAGTTTCAAATATTTAAGCAAAGCTTATGCCAAATTTGCAACAAACTTCTTGTAGTTTTCGGCGAGTTACCTTAATTCATCCGCCAAATTTAATGGAACACTGAATCATACTACAAATTTCCGAGCACAATCCGCATTAGACTATCGTCTCTTCCCATCTGAAACAATCTCCTCAATTCTGTTCTTATCTATCCTTGAGCCTTGTCGGAATCTCGGCGACTAGTGTATATAATAAATTTTATTTTCCATTCGCGTCCAACTCGGCCGCACAAAAACTTAGATTCTGCCGAATAACAGGGCCCGTTGATGGCCCGAAAAGCGGAAAAACTTGATTAATCTATCAGCTGCAATTGCTTGCTCATCAAATTGAATAGGCTAGAGAACATAGACGTCTCTTCAGGACCTGAGGTGCTTGGGTGGATTTTTCGTGAGGTTTGCCACCTATTTACCTCCAAATACGCAAATTGGAAGCTGAGAAACAAATTCCATTTGACAATTCGGAAATGAATACTTACTAAGGACTGTACCCAACTGAATACAGCGTTAATTTTGTTAAAACCCGTAGTGAAAGATACATAAATCGACAAAAAGCAATATATTGCAATCTTGGAATCTCTTACAAAAAATACCTTTCTACTGAAACCATTTCCTACCTTTTTGGACATTCACTCTCTCAAAAAAACCTGAAGAGAGAAAAAATCGTCCTTACTGAAAGCATAGCCCATCCATTCAGCCCACGATTGCTCTGCTCTGAATTTACACTACTGGAGACCTTAAGTGAAATGGTACGGAAAACCTAGACAACTAGAAACCTAGACCTTAAGATGCTATAATGCAACGAGGTTAATTTTGATAGCCAAAAAAAGAGCACCCTGCACATACTGCATGTGGACATATGTCAAAGTGACATATCGAGCCTTTTAGATTGGTATGTTTTTGGTTATGGAACCTTAGAGGTGGGCGATCTGTATATATACAGGATGAGAGCGGTTACAAAGGCTTGTTAGTCTCCTGGCATCGAACAGTAGCTGAGGAAGTGTATACTAGAGTAGAGGTTCTTATGTTGTTAGTAAAAATAAATTAGTATTTTAAAAACGTTTTATAATAATATATCTACTGAACTTTTGCCATTCCTTGCGATAATAAATAAAGAACTGTTCGATTGGTAGTTCTTCATAAATCTGTGGACACATATAGAAGCACACATACAGATACGTACACTTTTGAAAATCTGTACATTTCCTTAGAATCCGTACTACATTGCATACGGATCGAATCTCATTTTAGGCCCATTGGAGTATGTCTAACATGTTGTAGGTACTTATTTTCAATGAAAGTAAATACTCCTGATAATCACAATCCAGTCTTTTGTCCTAAAATATAGTTAGAAAATAGGCTGGTAGTGATAGATAAAGCATAAGATGTTCTTGTTCACTATTGTATAAAACCTACATGATAAAAATGACTGTTATTTTCGCAGTCGTATAATCGTTTTTCTCTCTACTGACGCCCTTGAATCACCGCTTCATTTTTCATACGTAAACCACCACCCCGTTGCTCATTATTTTCGTATTAACGCCTGTTTGTGTGCTTCATGAGGGCTCGTATTTTTTCTCCGTAAAGAAACTTTGTAGACACAACGCGTAGCGTACCGTGGCGAGCAAGAGACCATTAATATCTGCGATGTTGACGCAAACGTGTCTGCTATGGTATGAAAATAATAATTTACCTTCCCAGTGAACGGGGCCGCACAATGAGATCAGCACTGGACTGCCACCAGGCACTTGTAAATGTTTCTACCAACAACAATATAGCAATTGGTCAGATGAAAACACACTCACCTTCCAAAGGCAATATTATAGCTGACTGACTGGCAAAGACGGCTGCTGAGACCAAAATCCTTGGTCTTGAGCCCGTCAGTGTGATGGACATTCTAGTGAAGGACAACATCCACTCAGTTTAAATGAGTATGTGTGGATACATTTTTGCTAGAGAATTCTTCGGATAACCTAGTGAAGAAGTATTGAAATGCTATCTGTCCATTTCATGACAACAACTGCGCCTTGCCACGTGCATTGCAACAGGATACGGAGGTATCTTCCCTACATGAGGTTGAGTGGAACACGTCTCTGCAGCATCTGATATGTGATTACCTAGATGTCCTATTAATTCAAGAATACATTCTGAGGCAGCGCGAGCACTCTATGACCAGTCTGAGATATGCTTCGCTCTGCTGTGTCACGACCTTCTTATGCAATTCAGCCTGGCTGAACACCCAGTTTTGAGTAACTCCTGGGGAGAACATCCAAGGGGGACCAACGGCGCTTAAGTGCTGTGATTATGGCAGATTAGCCTTTCTGCAATGTAGAATACAAAACATATCGTAATGGAATTATGGGTTTGTAAGTTCCCAGCTGTAGAGCATGCCAATAGGTCTTAAAGATGCATATGTATTTCTTATAGGCATGTAGGATGTACGCCGACACTGCTTATGTTTATCGCAGCTGTACCAGTGACACATTATTACTATTTGGGGCAGCACCTGTGCTGCTCTACCCTATTGATATTGATTCCGTTGAGGATGTGAAACGCTGGCACCCCGACCACACACTGATGATTTGATTATATAAAATACTATGAATTTTAAGATTTGAATGAATAATTTACAAATAATTTACAGTCGTGAAGCGACAGCTAACAATTTTTTGTTGTTAGTGTTTTTGAATATGCCAGGCTAGAAGCTAAACCAATCCTTAATGGAGAGCAACCAGCACACAGTATTTAATAGAGTTTTGTATACACAACCGTTTTTCAATGAGTGTCAAGTCAGCACCTTAAGAGATGGGATGTGGCAGAGGGAAACATCTTCTGATGTAGCAGGAGCTTCAAAATAGAGGAAAAAATGCCAACAGCTGTAGAATGTTTGAATAGACACTGGTTATTATGAGCAATCTGTAGGAATTGGAGATGAGTGGGTATAGCAGTATCTCATGTTTAGACGGAATTTTCCAAAGCTCACTTAGAACTTGGGATCGATGTCTGCTATTGGGGATGCTTTACGGCATATTTCGCGAATTAATAAAGCAAATCGTGCAAGATACTATTTATATAAGACATACTTATTATCATGCTATGTAGTGACTGTCCTATAAATGTTACATATAGTTACAGAATACGTTATCTAATCGGTCGTGACGGCTCTCGTGTATTTAAATTAACATCATTTCGCTTCATGTACACTATTAAATGTGCGTGCATAAAATAACACCAGTATGAGATACTTTCAGATATGGACATGTTATCGACGAAATTACATTGTATTTTTCCGATAATGTAATGTTCCGTCAACGTGCTACGCTCAATTTACCATTGTTTATGTTTAATCTTGCAAAGTGATCTCTGAAAAAGGCGGGTAATATCTACGGTCATATCATTTGAGCGCATTTGACAATAGGTCGTTATTCTGTGACTACCTTGCTCTAGTTTAGACTGGAAACTACCTTAAGCTAGGCTGTGGAACTAGGTTTGCTCTAAAAAGAAGGGTATTTCGAGATATTTTTGAATTCTCAAAAGTTATGTTCCAGACTTTCCTTATATATTTTTGTGTGTTACCAGGTACAGATGCAATTGTTGGACACAGATGGCGAATTCGGCCCGTGTCCGAAATAATTAGACGCATCGGCGTATGTACGGAGGAAAAAGGACAGATTCACAAATATTTGTGAGACTGTGTGTTTATTACAAAATCTTTCCATGTGCATGATGGAAGAGTTTCACCAAGTAAGGGCATCTACAATCTACATAACTTAACTTAGGTAGATCGCGAAATGCGCATATCTACAATGAGCTGATGCAGAGCAAATTCAAGTTACAACAAACCTCCAAATACGTTTGTGAAGTGTCAAACGCTGCTGATTTTTTTTTAGTGCACGTGCTACAATAATTAAAAAATTGTAGTGGGTGTTTTAGTTTAATGCAAGCAATAATGCAGCAAGAAAACGATGTTGGCGAAAAGCCTGTATTTGAAGGAAGACTTAGGCAAATAATCAAAAAGTGTATTGGTAATAATTTCACCATTGTATTGACCGATGAACAAAATGGAAGGATATTAAATAAGGTCAATGGTAGTATTAGCAGGAAAGCGAAAAGCATAGCTGTAACGATTAGATGCGTCTTAATCGCTTTGAAGTTATAAAAATTTAAACGATAACGATGTGCTTTATATTTAGTACTACATACTGTGATGTTAGTGAAGCATATTATATTTTAGAGATTTATAAAAATTACTTCAATATTCCTAGAAGTATAATTGAATAGTATTTGAAATTATGTAGTTTGTGCCAACAAGAAACAGTACAGGTATCGAAGAAAATTCAAGGAAGCAGTTTTCATCGCTATCGTACAAAAAATTAACAAACTGTAGTTTGACGGAACGAACCTGAATAGAAACGTAACACGGAATGATTGGTGAGAGGTGTTTAAAGATCTATCGAATGGACATGCATGCCTGGTGGCAATTGAAGATCAAAATCAATAGAAGCCAAAAAGAGTTATATGGCCAGAGGTGACCAATTAATTTGATTTGGGTTTCGTTTCGTCATCTACTTTACTGTCGCGATCCCCACTATTTATAGTCGTAGCCAGGAACTGAACAGGGGGAAAACCAGAAGGGTTAAAATCCTTCACAGCCTGTCGGATATTCATCCTGTCTAGGAAAGTTGAGGAGCAAAAGAACTCCCTCTGCGGTCCGCCATGTGATGAAACCTGATATAGGCAATGGAAGTTGTATACAGAGTAGTTTCGAAGATCAAAACACATCATCCTATGGCTTATCTGCCGAACAGACACCAAGATGTTGTTTAGGATAATCGCCTCTATTGGCTAAATTGATCCACGACGGCTTATTATATTAAGCTCAACCTTAGATTTGGCATCGCCATTATGGATTATACCTTAATTTCTAATTTCGCTAGAGGTGACATCCGATAATATTGTTATTGTTGGAAGGATCAATTAACAGTTTGTTATAGTGATTAAAATTACACTCCCAGGCATCGGCAAAGATATTATTGTGAACTCAATGATTTTCAAATTTGGGACATTGGGGTACTTTTTTTTATATATATATATATATATATGAGAGTACAGCATTTCAAACTATCTCATTATAAAATAACAATACCTCTCTTGTCGATCTACTTATGGAGTAAAGGGTCAAATATCTGTAATCAGACAGCTATCGATCAACGAACTGTGATGGCACCGCAACCCTCAAGGCTCACTACAAAATGCATTTTCCCTACAAAGTACCCTTATAGATCCTTCACCCTCATGAGTCGACTAGGAACACGGCCCTCAATGTTGTCTATAATATGACCGGATGAACCATTTTTTGTATCGTATCCTGAATCTGCTAGTTAGAGCTTGTTGAATAAGGGATGTACTTCCTCCAAAATATCCTAAGAATTTTGGATCGTATCCAGGCAGCAATCTAATTAGCAGGGCGGTATTATTCGCGCTTCATACAGCTGCCTTCCTATCCTGCCTGAGACTGCATTCCTTTCCGTGCGTTCGCAAACTTTCCCTGGAAAAGTGTGCCAGAACCAGGTAGAATTGAATTTGTCACTTGAAGCGGAATTTGAAAGGTAACGGCGTTGCAGCTACTATCTGAAGGTAGGTATATGCAGCACACTGAATTCCATGAATTTAAGATTTGCCAAATGCTCCAATCTTATAGCTAATGAAGATTTAATCGAATTTGCAGTTGGTGTGGAACTCCATGTTATCAACTTATGTACTTCGGGTACTGGATTGGCTTTGTACTACATAGTATATCCGTGAATGGAACGAGAGTTCAGATGCCAGGTTGAAGATGAACAAATGTCACAAAACACTGATCACGGAAAGAAGAGAAACCGCTATTCTAGTATCCACGGATCACAACCACTGACGCCGTTTGAAGACAATCTCAGCGGAACAACTAGAAGAACGAGTGGTATGGTTTCTATATGAGTTGCACTCTGGGTTCATAGTATCAATATGCTGTCCGGAACGACAACCCAGGTTTTGTATCAGCATCTGTTAATAACAATATTCTTAAAAGGCTGGCCTAATTAGCTACTTCAAGCCCATGCAGTGTGAATTTTGGCGCAACTTCTCAAATCGGTAACATCAAATTTCACGAACAGACAGAAAAAAAACTGTTTTTAACCCCCCATCATCAGAGATCAACAGAGTTAGCATTGCACCAAAGAACTAGCATCTGAACGTCTTCATCAATAAGCTCACAGTTTTCGCGCTACACGGTCTCAAGTTAAATGGACCACCCGATATACTAGAAAACGATGTTCTGTGGGTGGAGCAAATATTAATTCGCAAATCAAAATTTGGGTGAGTGTGGTCTGGCTTGACTATGAAGTAGTATTCGGGAATCAAAAATGATACGTAGTCTAAAGATCGACAGAGATCTACCTGTTGCCGTAATTTGCCCAAAAATACTTATTTCTGCTTTATATACGATAAAAACCTCTTATGTCTTTATATATGCTTCAGTGCAATCTTTCCCGGAATATTAACCATAGGAATCCAGTGAATAAATTTCTGGAATGGGGCCGTTCCGGGGGATCGTAGACTGTTTTGCCGGAATGTTTTATTGAAATGGACAAACGCTGCCGTTGGTTTAAAGTGGATTCGCTTGACCAAAACACAGGGTGGCCATATAGATATACTGTTCTGTACTTCTTAAGTTACCCAAAAAACAGATTTAAGATAGTCCGAGATCCCAAAACTTCAATCGTCTTTGACGTAAAGGATGAAAAAGACAATATATGACAGCATTTTAAAATAAAGGAAGAGTGCTTAAGTAATTTCAATATCTTGTATGTATATTCTTCAGATCCTCTAGAAGACTGTTGTCGAAACTGGTTGTACATACCTGACATAGGGGACTTGTGTTGGAGGATTGGCGAGAAA
The DNA here is from genome assembly GCA_949316355.1 of Bruchidius siliquastri. NCBI lineage: Eukaryota > Metazoa > Arthropoda > Insecta > Coleoptera > Chrysomelidae > Bruchidius > Bruchidius siliquastri. The sequence goes on from OX438534.1 coordinate 30,900,908, forward strand.
GCACACGTACCTGAAATGAAATGATAAATTTAGTTAGAGGATGGAAATATAACGATAATAAAGTGAAATGAGTCGTGATGTTGCAAATTGACTGGAAATGAGGAAAACATATATACATACTGCTTAATTTGGTTTACCCTGTTTTTCTGTTTTTTTACGCAATGGCAATTATATCAACATAAGGATAATGATCTGGGACCTGGAACTGGTTTTTTGGAACTGTTGATCATTCGTAATTAGATTCAACAAGTATCAAGAACATTGACACATACTCAAATCTCACACTCGCTCACTCCAGGTTCTACAATCTCATAAAAATCTTCGATAAACTGCTACCACGGCACATGAGATATGAAAAAACTACTTGAAGCTACTTTTCAAGAAGAGAAATAGTAGTTTCGTAATTATTTTTGAGCCATATCCAATTATATTGCAGTAATATGTAGTAGGTGTTGCTAAAATAGAAGCCGAATATCTTCAGAAAAAAGGTTATCTTCGTCCAAAACTGATGGGTAGCTTGTGAGAGAACTCAAATGGTTCAAGTTTATTTGAAACATTCGAAAGGCATCTATCGAAGACCTAGTATTATAGTCAGATGGATCCACAGCTATTGAAAACCACTTATATTTTCAAGCCAGTTATTTATGTCTAACTATTACGGAGGATTAACGCGGGCAATAATTTATATATGACAGAGCGTCCTTATCCCATGTAAAAAAATCATAATTATTTTAGACACTATTACGCGGTGAAGATTTTCCATCTTTAAGATAAATTCCACTTTTCCGTATAAAGTGAAAAATCCTAGAAGAATATTACATCGTTTTTGCCCACGTATTTTGGCGATAACCTCACCGATCTCCAAATACCTCGGACTATACCTATTGGCGTGGAATGTAAAGTTCACCTTCAGAATTACTTATGCATTGTTTTAAGGTTGTCTGTATATACATACTTCAATGACAGGTATAATAATACGCATAATAACGATTACAAATACAAGAACAATGATAAACTTAGAACTTGTCCCTGGAAGATACCTTTCAAGTAACTTTCAAACCTTGATTTTACTCTTAGTTTATATCTGCCTGATCTTCATCAATATAGTTACTAGAGACCATACTATGTGTACAATAGTAATTCCTGTTTCAAGCTTTTTTTGAACTTTCAGAGTAGAGAAGTCAAACTTAACCATACTAAACAATGAATGACACACCCTATAATATCTTTCCAGATATAAAGTTGGAAATAAAGTATGTATATTCGGTTTAGAACTCCCATAAATATCACATCTCTTTCCTTTGTTCTAAGTGGACATTCTTTACGTTTTTGTATATTCGCTTAAAATGTATACATGTATCAAGCCCAGTATGGAAATCGCTTCCGAGACGAAGAATTGTTGGTTCTTTTATCCTAATGCCATCTGGATTGCGGTCAATAACTCATGTCGTTTGTGGGCATTATTTGCATTTTTACCTAAGCAGCTCCAGATCTAAGCTGCTGCTGTCACAAACCGCAGCTTTTAGGGGCGCAAATCATAGGGGCGGACTACAGCTGGAAAAGTTGTCAATATAATAACGACCAACGAATAAAAAGACGTCATGAATATATAGACACCTATGTGACTCGAACTTATTTCCGTGGTCATGCACGTCTGTCTGTTCGTCACCATGCCACCATAATCTTATTAAGCGATACGTAGCTTTGAATTTAACCAATGAAGACATGCATGATTCATCTTTAATCTAGACTCGCCAGTTTATCTTAGCAGTCTGACTGTAGAGAGCGAGTTGATAGTGTATAACTATCCACAATGGAGTTACCAGTCGTCTAACAACTTGGACTGCGTAATAGCAGTCACAGGTCAGCAGATTTACAGCAACATCCCTTTATTTTATTGGATTAACATTCAGTTGAACATGGATAGTGTTCTGAACTTATGTATTTGAACCTTAGTAACATCATCATTGTGAAATATGATATTTTATCGTTGTTTTTAATATTCTCGATACTGTCACAGATGTGTAGATGATAAATTATACCTTATAATCAGCTGATTATGTATTAAAACTGTGGATTACCTACCAATTAATTTATTGTTTTTGACATATCGCAAAGGTTACGTGTACAGCGATCAATTCAATTATTTAATAAGATTTTCACGAAAATAAAAACAAATAAAATGCATTTCTCACTAAATCCAATGCTTGCGGTAATGAGCCTATATATTTAATTTTCCTTTCAATTTGTGTCGCTTTCTGTATTATATGTTGAAGCAATATAACCAAAAGAATTCAGTAAAATGATCTTAATTGAAGTACACTCTTGATTCTTTATGATTTTTGTACTGGGCTGTAGTGAACCATATCCAGGTTAAAAGTAAACACGAAGTGGCGTACCTACCTTTTACAACTAAATTGATGGATTTAACACTTTGCGTGATGCGATATGGAATCTGGATTTTATTGTTTTTAAGTACTGTACAAGATGATTTGAACAAGCTTTTGTATTATGATGTGCATTGGTTTATAACTTCAAAATATGAGAAACCTCTACGGTATCCTACCCTTTGGTGAACCTATTCATTATTTATTTTTTAGAACTCCATGTTTAAGACCATTAACCTGAAAAGAATATTTTTGGTTTGAAAAAGAATCTTAGCTCCCTCAATATCATACTATTTATGGCCAAAAATGATGATTTGCATTATTTTTCATTATTAATTCGATGCCAATCTTCAAAATTATGAAAAAGACAGCATACATACAGCATTAGCAGATCAGCTACTGACGGACACACAGGATATCGGTTTTTTAATTTCATCAAAACAGGCAGACCGACAAACCAATCAAGGTAAAATAGTGACAAATTTTCGATGGCATCATAATATCCCTCGAGGTAGAAAGAAAAAGATATCTGAAGCGTTGCTATTTTGTTCATAATTTTTCATACTTTGTTCATAATATTTAAGAGCCTCTGCCCAAAGATTAATTTCATGATATACATACATTGAACTTTTAAGACTTCTAAATAAGAACAGATATACATCTTCCCCTTCCCTTTACCGCTACATGTTTAATGAGTCCTTCTGGAAGACGTGCTTTGTATCTTCCAGCAAACAGTAAATAACCTTTTACATATATTAGTCAGTTGTTAGTTCTTTACAACTTATGTAAGGCAATTCCGAGATAGCAGTTTTGGGATGCTTCCAAGATAAAAGTTAATTTAAGAAATCGTTCTGTTTTGCGGTGCGGGGTAAATACTACATTCCATTCACAAGAAAATCAATATGAATAAGGGATGTCTACACATGAAGCTATTTTGGTGCTGGAGATATCTGACCGATGCGTTGTCAGAAAATTGTATTGTTTCAAATGATTTGTTGACTATGTAGATTGTAAGTGTATGCTCTCCTATGTATCTGCATGTTTCGTATTTAGCCTAGACTCTTCAGTATAACCTGGCGGTCTAGCTGTAGAGGTATATACGTAACCTATTAAAGGGTGTGATAGCAACATTAACGCTCAATCTCCAAGCATCGTTTACGGTGTTATGACCTTGACTTCTTAAGTTGCCAATGGGCAATGCCACTGTGCGCGACGCTTAGAGATGAGTGTTGATACGTTGATTGAGTTTGCTGAAAGTACTCCTAATACTTATGAATATCATCACAAAAACCCGTAATTGCAACACACATGTATGTCAAGATTCAAATATACCGTAATTATATGGGTTTCCTTCAAACCTGTCCGAAAAGCAATACTCTGCATTGAGAGCGACCAATATCAACCACATCGTTAACAACTTGTGCCAAGCTGAAACTGGGACTGTGTAGTGCATCTGCTATTGTTACGTTAACTCTATACCTACTGCTAGTAGGTGGTTGCAATTCACTTACTGCAATTAGCTATATCAAAGCCAGCCCTTTGTCAGTAAACGCCAACCAGAAGGAGGCTTGAAACCGATTGAGGAAACGATCTTGTACTGTCTTATACTCGCATTCTGATGATGCTTTCTGATAGCAACCTTTCCAAATAATATTGATTGTAGAAACGAAACCACTGTCAAGGCGAGATTTAATTTTCTATTTTCTGGCGGTTATATGTAAACAAATTACTGATACCTCCACAAAAATTGAAAAGTCACTATTTATCCATCTATCTATTAAATCTATCTATTTATTAAATCAAACTACGCAATATGTGACTTTCGCTGTAAACTGTCGACTGAAAAAAGCGCTACACAATTGCCGTTGCTGTCCGATACACAAACACAAAGACCCTCATCCTGGTCCCCACCTACGACCTCGTACGCTCATGCATTCATCCCCGTCACAAAGAACAAACAAAATAATTTATCCTGATAGTCCGGGACATGTGTCGGCACACCCTTATAAAATAAGTAGTGGCAGACCAGAACAATGTTTTATGTTACTCATATGATAAGATTGCACTGATCCCGAAAAGAATACACCACCTCGAAGAGCATGTGTTATACATGTTACATTGATACTACGTAATTTATAACATACGTACAACATAACTCACCTAGATATGTCTGCTCATTACTTTTACCCTTTTTATAACAAAGCCCCAAGATATAAAACCAATTTTTTGTGGCAGCAGTGAAATTGCGAAATAACGTCGAGATGGAAAGACGTACAATATCCGATTCATATTCTATCAAATTTCTGGCGATTTCCATCACTTAGGTACTTAAAAGTATAAATATAAAATGTTTGTACAGCTACAGAGTATACCAGGTAACAGTTCTGGGGCCATTACTGTTTACATTATTATATTAACAGTTTATTGTTTTTAAACATAGGAGGAGAAATAATAAGTTAGTCTGATGATACGTTCATCATTTATTCAAGTGGAATCCAAAATTCATAAAAAGAGCGTAAAAAGGATTCAAATGTGTTTCAATATAATAAACTCAGTTTTAATTAAAGCATTTCTATGCCATTTATGTGATATAGAAAGAATATAGAAAACATATATTATACAGAGATGGAGGAGATGGATCTTGGTCTAAGATGGGATCTACATTTTAACGATGTTATTGAAAATATAACATCACTAACAGCAAAATTCAGATACCTGAAATTTTTCATAGGTATATTTATTTTGAAAATTTTATGTCATGCCCTCATTTATTAGCTCATCAAATTTGGTGGGGAAGGGTTAATAATAATTATCATTTAAAGTATTCAGATATTTTGCAAAAATTATTTTTTTAGTATAATTCAATTTAAAAGTACATTTTATGCTTCCATTGATTTATTTTTCACAGATACCGTATTTATAATTTTTTTTCGTATATAAAGAAAATAAATAAATATTGGTATAGATAGTTATAACTCAAGAATACTACACCTTCAGAAAAAAAAATATATTACTAAAATGCTAGAAAAAATTCAGTCAACCGTGTCTAAATTTTTTTGCTCCTAAGCTTTATAATATTCTACCAGAAAATATAAGGATTTTAAAAAGAATGAAACATAAACTGAAATTAATAAAATGGATATTCAAAAAAGTATAATTTTTCAATCATTTTATCAGTAATAAGAATAACTCATATGATTTTTGCGATAAAATTGGAGTTTTAACATTGTTTGAACTAACTGATATTAATTCAACAAGCTGCTCAATGTAACTTCAATGATAATAATAATAATTATTATTATTATTATCCCTTCCTCCGCTGCATAAAATTAATTGCATCAGAACAACTATTACTATTGCCTCGGGTATCATGTTTGACCAAGCTATCTCAGATAATAACACCATGAGCCATAAGCACAATACAAGGAAAGCCCAACGGGATCATTGTTAACAAGTCGATCTTCTAATGCGTCCAAAAAGTATAACTTTTGGTGGTCAAGTTTGTGGAATGAGTTTCCGGAAAATTTTCCCGATAGTTACAGTTTACCTCTATTTCAGGTTATTGTGAATAAATATTTATACACTCACAGCACTGTTACCTATAAAGAAAACCCACTCATTTATTGGGACGATTTACTACATATCATTATCGACAAAAACATGCTATCACACAAAACATACAATCTTCTTCCCACTCCCCGGCTACGACCTCGAGCGTTCATGCATTTGCGGCCGTCACAAAGGACACACAAAATAATTTATCGTGACGTTTCCATTTTCTGGTTGATTCTCTCCCCTTTCTCCCTTCTCACTCTTCGCTTGACGTCCCACAACTTCATATATGTATGTGGTCGAGTTAGATAAAGACGTCAAGTTTCCTAGCCTAGAAGTTTCGAGGTCGCCAGAGCACATATCTACTAATAATATAATGTATTCGACCTACCTCGGAAAACTTTCGTTGCCGGAAAATGTGAGGCTATAATTCATTAATTCATGAGAACGTATTTTTGTACAGGGTGCTTCAACAAAAAGACCTCGAAATAATTGTTGGATGGGATCTGCATTTACACAGTTCGCTCCAACCGTCACAGATGTGAGCAGTACGCTGTGTGGCGGTCCATAGGACAATCTAGAAAGTGTTCCAGCTGAATGTTTGACCGCCGGCGGTCAATTTGGCACTTAGTCCAAAGCAATTATTGTGTGGACTGACATGAATAGGACACGTCCTCGTACGTCAACAGCTTTCAGGTGAGTTTATTGCTTGATTGGCTTTGGTGGCTTGGTTGACAAGTAATGAAGAAATGAGTCGAAGAATGGATGATGATCGTTAGAAACAATTTAGCTATTCATGTAGATCGTAAATAGAAAACTAGCTAGAAAGAATAAATAGTATGCTAGATTTGAGAGCTCTAGTTTTCTATCCATGATAGGATCTAGTTAGTTAGTTGGCAAGTAATCTGGGTAGCCTTGTTAGCAGTCAAATATGACCCACGTTTTTAACATCTTTCTTTCAGTGACACGCTTCGATTTATATATAAACCATCTGATTTGTCACTGTCAGATTTGACTGCTAATAAGGCTACCCAGATTTCTTGCCAACTAACTAGACAAATAAAAAGAAATTAATAGAAGAATGGCTTGAAAGAATAAATAGTAGATTTTAGAGCACTAGTTTCGTATCCATGATAGGATCTAGTTAGTTAGCTGTCGAGTAATCCGGGTAGCCTTGTTAGCAGTCAAATCTGACAGTCTGACGATGATTTAAATATAAATCGAAGCGCGTTACTGAAAAAAAAATGTTAAGAACGTTATTTTACAAGGCTACAAGGATATCTGGTTATGAGTCATGACGCAGAAAAATATCTGTTTGGTATTGTTGGCATCCAACTAACAAAATAAGCATGCATAATTACATATCATGATTTCCTTTGACATTATACGATCAAAATCATCCAATTCATCTTCCATTTTCAAATAATCTTTCGTTTTCATGTAGATTTCATGCAGAAACCGGAAATACTAGCCCGGATATTGAAATCTAGCTTATCGTATGGAGTATATATCTATGTGGAATCACTGAATAAGTGAAAGTAGAAGGTCATTAAGGGTTGTGTTGTGTTGCAAAACCTTCGTAATCAAATTAACCGGGAAATGTCAATCAGTTGTTGTCTCCAGACAAGTGGGGCTGAACGTCAATTACTCTCACGCTACCGTAGTCAGCAACGTGGATACATAACATGTGCGCTTACGTGTAATGGAAAAGCAGATAAATTGCTTCCAGAAGGGGGACTCACTTCTGTTCGTGGTTTGACTGTAACTTTAAGAGTAAATCGTGGAAAGCTTATAAGTTGGAACTATCATGTTTGCATGAATAGCTACTAGTATAATAGGAGGAGGATAAACTGGAGTCGGTTGACTACGCCTGAATTTGAACTCTTGCCATTTTATTTTATACGTCATAGGCAAAGGCACATATGCTGGGTTTTTACAACCTCAAGCGTGACTTAAACGGAGGATATATTGAAAATTCATAAATAACTGTTTTTGTCGATGAAATGTGTTTTTGTTTACTGTGCAATTTTGCAATTTTTTCTATTATGAAAAGTTGTTAAGCAGTCCCAAAATATTGAGACATTTCCATCATTCATCATTTACTTCACGTCGGCTCAACGAACGTCGTTCATCAATATGTTTCGTTGGGACAATGTACCTACTTATTTACCGATCAACTCATACATCGGTATTTGGAAGTTTTTTGGTTGAAAACGCATTTCATAGAGATGAATGCCCTTTCATTATGAAAAACGGAATTATTTCCAGTGCTCAGAACTAGAGGCTAGTTAGAAATGTAAATATATACAGAACATAGCACCCTCTGTCACGGATGAGAATATAATAGCTTAGCGAACAACGCAAACAATTTTAAATTCAATTTAATATGGAGAGTTAACCTAACATGAGCACTCGGACTGATAGAGAGACGTGTCTCCTATCCGAACACCGGAAGGCGCTGGGTTCGAATCCCAACGGAGGCCAATGCCAGCGTTCGCTATTTTTTCAGTGAGACCGGGGAGAAACGGTTATGGTGAAAAGCGACGGTACTGTAGAAATGTTAAACGATTTTTCCCGAGACCAGCGCTTCAAGAATTGATAGACTTCAAAACCCATACCTAGTTTCAGCAAGCTGAAGTCGCGGTCCACAAAACTATGGTCAAAGGATTGGATAAGTGTTACCTAGAATCGCTTTCGCAGATGCAGAAATGCATCGAATGTGAAGGAGGATATATTCGAAAATTATAAATAAATGTTTCTGTACCTAAAAGCTGATTCACTTTACTAAACTGATTTTTGCATTGCTGTGTTTCATGGTGTCACAAAAAACATATCGCTCATTTTCTCATGTCTGCCTGTTTGTCTGTCTGCACCCTGTTCGCTGATCCTGATCATTTTTCAAAATAAAACTCATGGGCGCTAATAATTGGGGTTGGAGATGGCGAGAGGGAGAACCCAAAAGAACTGAGAAATGGTAGGAGACGTTTTATCATCTATGCCGTTTTGACCCCGGAAGTACCTCGTACTTTTTTAGATATTGATTCAGTCGCGGAAAATTCACACGCGATACATCCGGGTTCACTATTCAAGCCAAACTGTCGAAACTATTGACCGTTCGCTTGAACGTTAGTAACTAGCAGGGAGCTTATATTTATCAGGTTGCCACGCTCACTATAATTCGTCCTGATTCTGTTTCAACAATTGCTAATACTACATATTACTGCATTATACCTCAATAACGATAATGAATAATTACAATTATGATTTTAACGTTGACTGTATTTTATATGAATTGATATCAGTTCACTAGATATCAGAACGTTTAATCCCGCTGAAATAAGTTTGGAAATTTGGGAATTTTTTCAATCATAATATATTCAACGTGTTTCAGTGGTCTTAATATTCTTTTATTCACTAAAACGACAACATGAGTCAAATCTTGATTTCCAATTTGGTACCATTGCTGGAGTACAGCGTCAAAGTGCCTTATTTCCAGATGGCAAATGCGTATTTGTATACTGCAGGGTACATGATATGTGGTCAAAAACAGACTCAGTAGACATTAAGGTCGATCTAACCTTCCCATGTTCATTTTACACATATACATAATTCAAAGGAAAGTAAAAATATATCTAAAAAAGCAAAAATCCGTAAATAATATATCTTCCCACCCCATTTCCATTTCGGCCAGGTACATATCCATTTATATTTCTCCATTGCTATCTGTACAGGCGTGGGTATGGGAGTCAACTCAAATTTATGTCAGTCCCAAAATCGACCTCTACCTCGGAGGTGCGCGCTATACGGATTTTTACTCTACCCAGAATGTTTAAAAGTTCTTGTTCGACAGCGTATATGGAGCGAGGACACAATAAAATGCATGTGACAGCTGTAATGTGCGCCAGATATTGCTTGCCGCCAGTCCCGCGGCTGAGGTACGTTCCTAGGGTTGAGACACATGTCTATATTGTCTATACTCTGTGAAATGCGGGATAAACTTTCGACACGTGGTTCTATATTTTATTACCTTTTTGTAAGGGGGGACCGGAAAGTATTGTTGTTTCTACGCATATCGACATTCGTTTGTCATTTATTAGCACAATGTTTACTTCAAAGTCGTGTCAATCGGGGAGCTGTCAAATACTCCTAACGACCTTGGTCGATTTGAAGCAGATTGGAAAAGTATGCAGAGCAGGACTCACTTAATCTGTCCGAGGAAGACAAAGCTGACCGATCCACCACAAGTAACTTTTGCTTCAGTTACATTAACAATCTTTTGTCGCCTCAGCTATGATAATCCAGAACGCAAGAGGTAGTGCTTTCTTACGAAGTACAGCCAGATTTACATCCCAAAAAGGTGCCTTTGCGCGTTTGGTAGATCATTCGCGGGGTCCTTCAGTTTGACGTGCTGAAACCCGGTTAATTCAGATCTTCCCTGTAAACAATTTGATCAAAAGAATCAATCTTCAATTGAAAGTGACTAGCGATTGTCAACAGAAAAGGCATTAATCTGTGACTCGATGCAGGACACACTGCACAAGATGAACCATGAATTATGGTGGAAGTTATTGTCTCACCACGTGCCCGATAATTCGACATCGGATTTCTATCAATTCCGATCACTACAGCATTTTCCAAAAATTTAGAAAAATTGCTTAATGCCATCTCCAAATATTTTGTACAAAACCAATTCGTTTTTGCCGATCCGGTAATGGAAATTCACATATTATTTAGAAAAAATCCTTTTTCTTCTACAAATGATTAAAAATCAAAATTTCTTGAAAACTCATCTTTTTGAATTTAATTTTAAGAACACGACTTTCCGGTCAAGCTTTGCTCTTCGATATATAACCTCTCACAAAGGCAGGAAGCGTATCATGCTCCAGGAAAGTTATTCCACAACGCTAATGTTCTTCAAAAAAAAATCATTCCTGGAACTCTGGAAGAGGCTCATACACATGAGCTTGAACAGTGTCAAGTTCATATACAGGTTGTTCCATAATGTTTTGCTGTTTTAGAGAGCGTTAGCTTGGCAACGATGTATAGTGGAATCACTACTCTGTATTTACTACGTCAAGGAAGGTTAAGGATTATTTATTAAAAATGGAGTGGTGGCCTCATACGTTCTTCATTAGAGCGATCCTGAAAACCAAGAATCGGGCCAAATTTTAATATCAACAGGTTAGTAAGCAAGCAGAAATTGACGCTATTGGAATTATGGGAATCCTAAACAGAAGCACATGGAACCACTAGAATTGGTAATTGATTTTTACATCGATATATTGATAGCACCAATCGTGATGATAATAAAAATTGATTGAAAATTGTTTTAACTGCTTTATGAACAACACTACGGAAAATCTAACTTTGAACAACAAATAGCGTAAGTACGATGCTACGTCAACGGCATGGATGCTAAGCGAAATCACGTTACTAAGTAAACGAACCCATTTCGCTTAGAGGAAAACATCTGCGTTTCCACGTAACGGGTCTGCTTTTAAACAGTGAATGGCGCTTCTGTTCTTGCTTTTGAGGGTCAGACAATCGTATTCTGGGAATCCATATATAATTTATAGTTTTTTCAAGTCAAATAAACTTATTTTATGTTTATACGCTTCATTTATATTATACCAAGTAGTTAATTGATAGAAAAAAGCCAAGAAAGAAAAAAGAAAGACAAATCCTACCAGGGATGAGATTACCGTTGAAATCGATTCATTTTGGGGTTTAATTGAATGTCTTGAGTTTGTTTACGAATCGGTGACACTATTGGGTTTATAATTAGCAATTATTAGTGAATAAAATCACTTTGCTGATATTCTTTAAAATCTCACTTTCTGTTTTCTTTTAGTATAACATAGGCACCGAGAAAGTTGTTTGCCATGAAGTGCTCTAAATAAATTGTATAAAGTACAAGTAACTATCATTTTTTATTTTTTTAGTGTTATTTTTTGTAGTGCATCACTGAGAGAATCATTTAGAAAAGAAACATTCAACAATGGTATCCTGTTGGATTTTTTGTAAAATCCCAGTTTTCTATGCGATATTTTTGTAACCATACTTAATGATCATACATTGCTTGTCTTAATTTTACTTTAATCCCTTTAGACAATATAAATTTTCAAACTTAGTACATGCAAATGATGGAGCTTGAATATATATTTGAAGGGTAACTGTTAATTGCGTATAAAACATCATGAACGCGGTCAAAATTGCTATTTTAAGAAAGTCCCAACGGAATACTTTTGCTAAGTAGTTTTTAACTAATATTGCACTATTGCTTATTTAGCGTCATTTTTTTGTTAATTACTCAGAACATAATGAACCGACCTCACTGATAATTGTACATTACCATGTTTAATTACACTCCAAAACAAAGAGATTCCAAAAATAGTCTAGAATATCACCGAAAACTTTAATAGGCTGTGAGATTGATCTCTACCACCGGACATAAGCAGTCTATGTCTATGTTTGGTTACTCTACCGAATAACAAACAACTAAGCGATCATTACAGGCATGCTTCAAATTTACACCAGTGTTGAATTACCATTACTTTAAGTACCATTCTGCGAGTCAAGTTCTATCCAGGGTTTATTTAGGGTTAATCGACGTTATAGAAAAGAAACATTGTGTACGATAAAGTAAATACAATTTATTTCACATTAGTCTTGGTTTTAATACGTTAACGAGTTCCAGAATTTGTAAATCACTGTTCAAACAACTCGCCGACTATACCTGTAAAGCAGTATATTGTGTGCCGATAGTTGATTAGATTGAGCTGATATTTTCTCTGCATTAATATAAATCCATTTCAAATAGTTAAATAAAGTTCATTTCGTATATGCCCATAATCGCTGTGGATTATAGAACAGTACAAAATGTAAATGCGTTATACGGATAGATGCACAACAGAAAACGAAACGGTAAACAGATATCGAAAACAATAAAAACAGTGTATGATAATCAAATAAGTATAGCTAATAGATCAGCACCTAACTTACGATCATATTTAATAAATGCAAAGGAGAAGGAACCAAATAAGTGTTGGTCAGGTATTCATAGGATTTCATGTGCCCTCTGTAATGCTATTTATATAGATCAGACAGCTAGATCATTCACAAAAAGGTACAGAGAACATATAAGTGCCTTAAGAAACCACCATCCAGAAAGATTAAATTTTGCAAAACACTTACTGGATACTAATCCTAAAGTTGCCAACGAAAATAGAATGACTTTACTTCATAATTGACTTAAGATACATAATTTAAACTTCATGGAATCATTAGAGATTCAAAAATATCTGTGAAACCCTAACTTCATTGTTGTTTGAAAGTTGTAGACAAGGTGGATTTTTCAAAAGTTTGATTTCGGACTTCCATTGTCTAAAATTTTCAGTATCACGACGTTTCGATTGATATGCTATCTTCAATCAGTTCACCTGAAGACGATTGAAGATAGTAAATCAATCGAAACGTCAGATACTCAAAATTTTATAGACAATGGAAGTCCGAAATCAAACTCCTAACTTCATTGTAGTAAATGAACAGACTGATCTTTTAAACTTAATTTTGATCGATACGCTAGTATAAGTCTCCATCTATTTGTATTTTTGTTTAACTTACTCCTGAAATATGTCAAGTTATAGAATGTATTAAGAAGAATGAAATAGCTTGAGGAATAGAATATCTTAAAACGTGAAGTATCTTAAGAAATAAAATAGTTTATCATTTGAAATATCTTAAGGATATTTTGATGGCATGGTTAAGGGTTTGTAGGGATTTCCCTTAACACTAGTGTAAATGCAGTCGCCAATAAAATATAATAAAAAATAAATTGATAGAAAAATATCTAGACAGTATAAATAGCATGCTAGATTTGAGAGCTCTAGTTTGGTATACATGATAGGATCTAGTTAGTTAGTTGGCAACTAATCTGGGTAGCTACATGAGTAAAAAATCAATTTTGGGGAAATTTTGGGCAGCCAGAACTTACTACGCGCCACTGAAAGAGAGTTTTATTTGCGAAGCTTCTGCGTAAAAAGTGTTTTTTTATCTGAAATTCAACTTGTTTTAATTTGAATTATTGACGGGCTAATCCTGAAGTCGCAATACAGGCAGTTTGCTGTTACATTCAATAACATAGAACCCCTTCATTGGTTGGTCTATATGACGATCTCGCCTGCCAGGTCCCCATCCACTGCCCACTGCAATTATATCTGAATTATACGTCTGACTACCAGCCACGTAGCGATTCTGCCCAATCACAAGGATCGATCGGCCAACTGAGGTCACCCGGGAAATAACAAACGGCGCACGAAAATACTATTATGGCAGGTGTATATATAGGTCATAACTACCGGTCTTGTCGGTAGGGGGGGAAAGGTTGGCCTTAGTGGGAGGGTATACGGTCAATTCATTTATATTTAACTTTATATATTATTGAGGTTGTTTGAATATTACAAGTTGGATCTCTGCTAGGAGATAAGAGGATCAAGGCTGTAACGCTTTATTTCTGTGTAATTGGTGAGTTTATATTCGAATGTTTGAAATAATAAGGAAACTGAGCGGAACGACATACTGATTTTATTAAATAAATGAATAGGAAAGTACTTGCAGGATGACAAGTTTTCATTGCAAATCTTTTGAAATCTTTTACCAGCGAGGTTTGTTACTTTCTAGTGGACGGATGAGAGAATGGCAAAAGCTGGCATCACACTTTGAAGCTGTATTTTGTACGCAATAATATTAGTTCTGAAATAAGTATTTGGACGGGATTTTAGAGCTGTTGATACGAGTAGTTTGAATTGAATTTAAATACAATAAAACTAAAAAATTTACAAAATCTACCAGGTTTTAAAATATTCCACAATTTTCTATATTTCTAAAATGTATTTTAACTCTAAAATCCGATTATAATCATCAATAATTGATACAACTGCTCCTCGTGTTATTAATGTACAGAAACTATTGAAATTAGTATTTGTATCAAATCTTCTTATTAATCTTTATATTCAAATATATTGAGGAAACGTAATAAGCATGGTACTTATATTGCCTGTATGATGAATAAACACAGAATATCCACAGGAGATCTTCTGGCCTATGTCCCCATATGTGGAGGAGAGCAATAGAGCTTCATTGAGAGTCTCGAGTCGTCGCGCTTGACATATCGAAGGCTTCCGATAGGGTGGTATGAGAAACTTTTGGTCAAGCTTGCTGCCACCTGGTCTGTGCCACTGGTTGGATAATTTCCTCAGGGATTGCTCCTTACTTGTGGGGGTGGATGGTTGATGCTTCCGATGTACTTACTATCGATGCGGGTGCTCCTCAAGGTTCCATCCTTTCTCCAACGCTGTTCTTGCTGTACATAATCGTTTTGTTCAAAATAACATCTCATCCTATCCTACCGTTTCGCTGATGACAGCACCATTATTTCCTGCATGGAACCGGACAAACCACTACAATCTCGGATACCGCATTTCGGCGAGGGCAGCAGGCTGTTCAGATATATCAGGAAATTGAAAGTTCAGCTTAACACGCAGAAGACTCAGACAAGAACCCTGACATAGAAGTCGAATGCTAGTTGGCCGGCTCGGAGATAGAGGGAAACCCAATACTTGAATCATCATCCATCAAGCTTCTGGGAATTAACATTAACAATAACATGTCATGGTATGATCATGTTGCTGGTCTCGCTTTGTCGGTGTCCCAGAAGCTGGGGGTTATCTTCCGCTTCGGAACAGCTGTTGCTACTATACAAGGCCCAGATCAGACCATCGGTGGAATACTGCTCGCATGTGTGGGGATGCGCCTCAAAGCACTCTGGAGCTTCTGGCCACAATCCAGAAACCTCCACAGTCTGGAACATCGAAAAAGGATGACTGATCTGTCCTATTGTGGATTGTGCTACTGGGAACTTTGTTCTCTGATGGTTACAATCTACCGCGTTCTAAGGTAAATGTGAACACACATTCATCATCATGCAGTGCTTATGAAGCGCGATGGACCAACTGCCTTCGCGTGAGGTTATCTTTAACATACATTTCTGATATCCATGTTCTTATGATGTAGCATATATAGGTATCAAATAAAGTCACTCTGGCTCTCAGTCCTTAATCGCGAAACCAACACTTTGTTGTCGTCTCATGATCAGATATAACAATTTTATTATCTCCACCTCTCATCCAGCTGATTCCTTTAGCCGTGGCAGGGTAGCGATGATAATGTGACTTGACAATAGTATCCCATAATCCCGGCCAGTAGACAAAGCAGCTTACCCATTGTTTCTCTCCTGTTCAACCTGAATCCAAGGAATAAGAATCCAGATTTCCAGGTGATTAGAGGAGAAACGTGTCCTACGGAGAGTCGCTAAAAAGGAAAAGTCCGCAACGTGTCGGCCGCCTCTCGATTTGGTCTGCAATTACTACGACATGGCCAATTAGAAGAGGAGCCGAGCGAAACGACCATGGTATATGACTTATAGTCCGGTCACCATAGGAGAAGGTGACAAAAAAAATAACATTGATGTCAAATGTTCTAACAGCTTGGACTCTGTATAATACCTTTAACATATTCCCACTACATGTGTCAGCAAGGATGAACTGATTTAATCGTTCCAACATTAAAATTTTGCGCAGTAGATGGCGAAAGGAGGATGTTAACAAGGGTGGTTATATTTTTCTCATCTTTTATTAACATATTTTTTTCTTATTTCCGATTTGGATCAATGTAAAATGTCCTGCTTCAGACATAGATAGGCATAGGGTTGATATTGTCTGTGATCTATGGAGGCTCTGTCATACCCTATATATGAGTTAGACATTCCATTAAGGCATTGAGGTTATGATACATTGCATTAAGGCTTGTCTTACATTTTCACATTCAATTAATAACCCAAAAATTATTATTTTTCAGGCGGCTTCATATATATGGTTATAATTATTGTTCAGTAAACGCAAGGAAAATGATTTCGGATATTCACCATTCTACATCAATCACCGCTATGACTGGACTAAAGCGGCCAACTTTAGCATCATTTTCAATTTGTGCCACATCGGGTTGCGTACAGCCTCGACAAATTGCTAATTTAAATGCTAATTTTATGACCCGCTTAAGTTATTTTAATTTTTCTCCTCAAACCGAAGACGACACCAGATTGAGGTCCTGAGAGCTAATAGAAAATCTGACATTTGATGATATATTTTGGATTATAAAGATTATTCCTCACCATATGCCACTATATTGTATCGAATGCGCAGCAATGTATTCAATATATCTATAAATAAAGTGGGACAGTACCAACAACAAATAAAGGTTAAAATGTTGTGATCGCATCCGCCTTCTCATTTTGTTGGGGAAGTTGAACAGTTTGATCCTTCTCCGTATGAAGTATGGACTTCAAAAAATAAGTTTCATTTTTACATCGTCCAGCATGATATGAAGACCACAACAAACGCATTTAGCATTCTCGAAAACTATTATTATAAACACTTGCTCCACCTCTGGCCTAGTTTGTTGCTTTTATTTTTAAACGCATTACCGCTTCCTAGGACGATGTGAAACGTGAGACCCGTGATTTCATTATTTATCCGCGGAAATAATAAGTCATTAGATGCTAGGTCTGGCCTATATGGTGAATGACTAATTATTTATGTTTTGATCACTCAAATACTCAGTTGTTCAGCAGCAGTGTGAGCTCGAGTGTTATCGTGATACAAGACGATCCCTCTTCCTCTCTGAACTCAAACCTAAATTTGCATAGATTGCACAATTCAATTTCCATTATGGAACAGTTCTAGGAGGTGAGAGCATCTTAAATCTACAAAACAAAATGACTTCTACACAGTGTAAAACTTACTTTATATGCATCAATTAAAGTAGGTTTCGAAACCACAACTATTATCAATATCTATGTGGTGTTTCGCCTTCACATTCGCATCAATCTTCTACTTAAATTACTTTTTTCTGTCTTTCAGCTGTAAGTTGATGAAAAATCAAAATCAAGTACTGTTGGTTTGTCTGAAATTTTGAAGCGCATTTATTTTAGGTTGAGGTTACAAATATATATAATATTGTTATTTAGAATGATAGACACTTCTGAAATCAAACACCAATTCAGCTCGAGAATGTCTTTTTCCATTTCCTATCGCCGGCAAACAGGATCCTTGAGTTCTACAGCGGCAATCCGGTGTAAGCCCAAGATCGCCTGGCAAGCTTTAATTTCATTCCCCAGCAAATACATTTATGTGGATGGAAAACATCGGTTCTAACCACTGCACTGAATTGTATGAAAGTAAGCTGCACAAAAAGTAGAATAGGGGGTAAAATAAAAATTTCCTGGATATTTATGTTGTACTATGCTTTGATATGATTTGATTACTACTAGAGTCTTCTTAGGCAGCATGTCGGAAAATGATGGGTGGTTTCAGTGCATAAGTCAGCATGAATGAGAAAAAATTAATTAATTAAGTAATTATTGATGAACTTTTGATAGTAACATCTATATCACCGAAGAAATCGAAACGTTAGTTGAATCTACAAATATAGTAAATACTGTGATGAAGAAAACACACCCAGCACTACCGTCCCTGGAGCTGAAGAGACTTCCAATCCATCATGCCTTGAGATGATATTCTAGCCGCTGTGAATCTAACAAATACTCCTTGTTGTACCTTGGCTAACAAGTGTTGCCACTCCCTTCTTCATTAGGGGTGGAAGCTTGAAGCGTAATGCAGGTATTGTTCTGTCTGCGTTGGCTTCTTGCATACTGTGGTTGATAATACGGTGTCCTGTATTGTTACTAGAACATCCAAAAACTAGAGACCGCTGTTCCTCTCTTAGTTTTTCATGAATTTCCTCTATGATCTGATATTGTTCAGATTTTTAAGGGACGTGATCAGATGGTTGTCTCCATAGTTCCATATTATGAACTTATTATCCACATAACGAAGCCATAGTTTTGGTTTGATGTCCTTGCTTTCTATAGCAAGTTTCCTTTTTCTAAGCACTTTAAATATAGATTAGCTAGAACCAGACAAAACTATCACGCCCGTCAAAGTAGTATAATATCGAAAGGAAAAGATAAAGAACAATTAAAACTTCTTGATACTCAAAATTATATAGGCAACCCGAAAAGCAACTTTTGAAACACGATACATTTCAATTCTATCTCTTGGAATCGCTGTACTGGGTTTGCATTCCGTGGAGATACCCATCGGTATTTCAACGCAGAAAAGGCAAAAAACCCTCTCATAGATACACATACAAACGAAAGATCTGATACAATGTTCGGAAGACGGAACTGTTTACAAAGACATCCTAGGGTATTCAATTCAGTGGAGTGCAATCCGAAATAAAACCTTTGTCGAATATAGGAAGGACAAATCTGTCGCCGCACACTGATTTAGGTTTTATTGGAAGTCGGTGAAGTGACTCTCCTTCGCACCGTGATGCTGCAGCTTTTACACAATGTCACGAAGTCAAGGTCGATGGTTGACATTTATCCTTCAATCACGAGACAGTTGTGTAATTCAAACACAAGAATTTGGTATAATATGAAAGTCATCAAACAGACCATCAGAACTTTACGTTGATATAAAGATTAAAACCATCATTGAGCGTTGGTGGGTAGTTTGGTTCTAAGATTTATACCAAAGGTATAAGCATTTAATGTCTGGTCTTCCAAAATTATTTTAAACTTTAGCGTTGTCATTATAGGGTCAATCTGCATACATCGATTTTTGCATGCCAAGCGTTGTTTAGCGTCATAATACCCGTTCTAGCAGACTACAATGTAACCATTAATGTGTACACTCTGTTCGTAACGCCTCATTATGATCGTGTATTACTGCGATTACGTGCAACGGTGATGAAGGGTTGTGAGACCAAATTATCGTGGCGATTAATAAATAATATCACCCCAAACATGGCGGTAACATCAGAGTGTCCGGGAAAAACATACAGGAGCTCCAACTGGCATTTGATTACTCGTGTAGAATGACTGAAATGGAACAGGGAGCAGCGATCTGAATAGTCTATTTAATAACTCTAGGTAGGGGCAGAATCGTTTTTTTAATAGATATCCTCACGCAAAAGCAGTCTCTCTATCATGATTCATAAGTGCTGCGAGAGGATGTATCATGTCCACTGGCATTGATGAAATGCTTTAGACTGTTACCACAAGGGAACAAACTCCTTATTCCACAGCACCGGGGCTTTCCAATAGAAAGACTTTCGAAAGAGGCTTGTTTGAGGCGCTGTAAGCTCGACCGGGTAAGTATGCACTCATTGCACTCCAACCATGGTCTGATTTAGGCCTCATGTTCATTTTTTTGGAGCTGAGAACCCCAGCCATGATTTGTTATTTATTATATTGAAGCTTGATGGAAGATAACTGAAGTACTGGTTGTCCTTCCACCTCAACAGCTGGCACACCACCATGCGACTCCTTTATCAGAGTTGTTGTCTGATTCTTCGCGCGTTAAATTTAACTCTATTTGTTGATTCTAAAACTGATAAATAAATTCGATCGCACGACATGCAGATATTCTAAATGTCATAAAAATATTTATCATATTCATACTAAGTAAACAATTATTCAGGCTTTATACCATGATTCTTGAAAAATATGTTTTAATTACTTCCTCACATAAACCGCCTAACATAAAAGCAGAAAGTCCCATTACAAGAGTAGGAGGAGAGATGATACATATCTGTTTATATTAACATTATGGCAGTGTAAAGTGTAGCTGTTGAGGAATAAGCTCTCGGGCAGCTCATTTCATAATGCTAAAGTTCTCCGAATGAGGAATTTCTGGTTCAGTCAGTTAGTCCGAAAGAAAGAAGGTCCTTTGCAATGTTAAGTGCGTTCAATAGATGTATGGATCTTTTCTGGATTAAGTTCAAAACCCTCATCGAGTGCAATTCAAGTACCTACTAAATTGCATTTAATAGGCTTAGATAATAGAATGTATATGGAAAATTTTCATTTTTTCTCTCCACTACCTTACTACCAAATACAGAATTATCGATATATTGCTCAGAAGAATCAGCTTTATCTATGCTGACTGGACAATGCAAGCCTTATCGCACAAGTCGACCCTCTAATAACGATTAAGCGTTATACGAAATGGAACCTACCTTTGCAGCTTTCATGCGAAAATAGATGTACTGCTTTATATTCATGACAGCAGACTGAAAAACGGAAGCAGCCGATGAATTATGTAGTTCTGCGAAGCTGTTCTAAATTCTTTAAATGAAGAACGCTGCGCCGGGTTGGCGGTTTTGAATTAATTGAGAATTTTAATGGTTGTTTTGGATTACTTGCTGTAGACAGTATGAGTCAGCATCGGTAATTGTGCAATACAGATTAAAGGCACGAAGTGAGAAAAACCTAGAAAAGGTGTGGACGGGTCTCGAACTCGTGTCTCCAGCATCCCATGCTGGCACCATAGTGCAATGGCCGTGCAGCTATTTTTGCTTCCATATTATTTCCTGCGTGGTGAAACGACGCGACATCGCAGAACGGAGATACATATGCTCGCCTCCATGGCCGAAGGATTACTGGCATTTTTTTGGAATCGTGGAGGGGATAATAGCTAGCATCAATATAATGGTAAAGGCTTCTTTCAATCTTTGCACAATTTATTGTACTTACAATAAGCTATATTAGCCCGAACCCTAAATTGGACCATATAATCATAAACCCAGTCACTCAATACTCCATTCCTTTAAAGATACAATACAATTTTGTAGGACGAAGGTTGTTTGATATCTAGATCAAACATGAAAAAATATAAAATTATCAACAAAAAAAATAAAACCAGAGCCGAAAAAGAATTGTATGATATCATATGTTCTAAATTACGCTTATGCTACGGAGAAATTTCTGTTTACAGACCTAACCTGTGACAGTCTGGGACAATTAAAAAATTTCTGTAGGACGTCTGTAAGGGATTTAAATTATTTGCAGAATTGCAGAATTGGCCCTGCCAAAGATAGACTACTCTTAACACTCCGCTTCTTAGCAACAGGCAATTTATATGCCAGCCTGAAATGAAATTTGTTGACTCCATTATTTGAATTTTAGTAATCGCCAGTATGTCATATAAAACCCACACACCCCCAAAAAATTCGCTTCTACGAAACTCCTTTGATGATTCTCTTAAAAACTGAAAAGCATCAAAACACGTGCTATCGCGAACGAATTTGTTCGGTCCTGTTCGGCTCGCCATTTAAATTAATAATAGATTCTATGAAGCCTTTTAGCATTTTTGGTCGTATTCTAAACACCAAATTCTTTAAGTAACCTCAACACATTGACAAAAATACTTGTTAGGTGACAATACAGTTTTGGAAACACCCTTCGGTTTTCAATTACAGGTCTTACAGAAACTCCTTGGCATTCGCGAACTTTCAGTTACGGTGTTTCGCTAGACAGTCTTCGAATTCCTTCAGAACACCTATAAATCCATGAGTTACTTTAATTCCTCACAAACTTTCCTGAGCAGATAAGTTATTTTTACGGTCTCAAAGTTTTTTAATATGGACGTTGCTAGACTGTTTCGTAGTAGTCGTTTGTTTTAAAAAGCAGTTTAGAAGATTTATTTAGCTCTATATTTTGTTCAAGTTTCGCTCTTATCGACGTCGTTTATTTTTTATATTAAAATTCAAGTTCCGATACGGAAACTTTATTTATGGATGCTGCCTCCAAAAATACGAAATCCTAAAAACAACAGTTTCTTTACGCTGAGTGGCTATTTTTTGACCCATCATAAAATAATGTGATAATAATTTTAATAACAAGGTTATATAAATTGAGGATTTAAGAGAGCACCTTACCTCCGATCAAAAGTGAAGGTAGTAATCATGAATGCCATATCTGCAACTAAACTTCAAGGATTGAAGCCGGATTTATAAACCTGTCGCCCTCAATTCGCAAGTGGGCATTAAGCAGTTTAAAGGGGCATTAAGCTGCATTTGGCATGTCAATAAGGCAGTTACATCTATAGATATCACAATCCATGTGGTTTCATAGAAACGAACTGTGGGCGACGGGTGAGTTCATAAATTTGACTCACGTATAACTGATGTTCATCTGTCTATATCTCAGAATTACTTTTGTAATTTTTTTTTGCCAGGTAAAATAATCGTTGTACAAGGCTATTAATTAAGAATAAATATAAATTCAAGGATTTAAAATGACTAATAAATACAGGTATGTAAGGATACCCCTTCCAGAAGGTTATGAACTACTGCTATTTTACATGCTCGTGTGAATCTATTAGGCATGGTGAAACTTTCACGTAAGCTCCTCAAAAAAAACTATTATAACGTTTTCCGAGCAGACAAATAGTTGTCTGCTTGGATTTGATCAAACAATATTTTTTCTTTTTTGAATATTATTCATCAAATTACCTGAAATACTTCGTAGACGCAAATATTAATCTCATTAACTAATTTGGTGAATATGCTATTCATAAAATTATTATTTACACATCCAACAGCTATGAAAAAATTAACAAAAATCAGATAATGGAATTTGATTGTGAGAATTTGAAAATTCGGTAACGATAGAACATTATTTATTACTTACCAAATATTTGATGGTTTTTTGTACTAGCTATTTGGCTGATTGTAAATTGCTGGGGTTGGTAAACAGGTGTTACTTTTTTTGATTTTCATTTTACCTTGCCACTAGGTTCCAACTATGCCAAGTACGATAAAGTTTTGTAGTTTTAGTTTGCGATGCCTTTGAACATTTTCCAAAATATGATGCAGTTTGGGGTAAGCGGAGATATCAACAAAAAAACGTGTGTGTCCGAAAAGGATGGTCTATAATTTACGGATCAACTGTCCAAATAATGTTTGTATATCTAATAGTTATTTTTTGTTTTATCCATACACTCAGTTGATCTCTGAAATTTTGAATCTTATTCACCCAAAAAATACTGTAAGATTGATTAACAAATCGCAGTGAATCCAAATGAATATGCAGTAAAAAGAATAAATCCTCACCTGTTAGGCATAATGTTAAAAATCCACATGCTGGTTGAGTAAAACGAAGGAAGTACATTAAAAGTAAACATTTTTACGTAGAAATCGTTAATTCAAACTAAAACTGGAAATATGTATCTGTAAAATCATTGTTTAAATAATCATGCACTATTTAAAAAGTTTTAGTGAATACAGCACATCAAAGATTCAATGCGCATGTTGGATAGTTTGTCCTCATTCATGAAATTTGAAACCAGGTAGTACTTCGTATTTGCTAGACATTAATATTGTTCACATTTCTGCATTCAAATTACTAAAAAGGTTGTCATTTTATTAGCTGTGTAGTACTGGGTATTTTACGATGAAAACAGGCGCTAAGTAGGTTTTACTATGTATCTCACGTATGGTTGTAAAAATTTGAGCCAGATTTTAAAGCTGCTGATGCACTTGAAGTAATTTTTCAAAATATTGTAATTCACGGAACTTCCTGGAAACTACTATGAGTTTTGATATTTTTTAAAGATGTGATCATGCGATATTTCTTAAATACACTATCAACTGTAAACTAATGATATAATGATGATGATACGAGACGCCATCATTTTCTTCTATTTCTAAATTCGTGTAACGCTTGACCTGTTGCAAAACACGTATCTGCAACTCATTCTCGCCCTTTCCGTCGGTC
Organism: Bruchidius siliquastri; assembly: GCA_949316355.1. Lineage (NCBI taxonomy): Eukaryota > Metazoa > Arthropoda > Insecta > Coleoptera > Chrysomelidae > Bruchidius > Bruchidius siliquastri. The sequence goes on from OX438534.1 coordinate 30,925,526, forward strand.
TGATCCAGAAACACAAATGCCCATTGCATGGGTAGCCCCGCATAAAACCTTTTGCCGAGGACAAATCCGTCTTTCCGTATTGCGGCTGTATATTTAATGTGGCCACGTACGTTCGAGCGGTGCCAGTGTACTTTAAAATGCACACAGATAAATTCGGTAGCCGGTTTCTGCATTCGCGTGCCGCCGCTTCGCTTCCTTGCGTTTCCTTCCTTCCTGTGCTGTTTCCGGTTGCAGCTCTGCCGGATTACGAATTCCTGAAGCTGGAGGATGGCAAATCGAATGGAGTCTTAGCACTTCCCGTAAACCCTCTGAATACGAAACATTTCCAAAATAAATAAAAATGTTGCTAGAAATCTGTAGGCCACGTAGATTGTAGGTTTTATTTCGGATTTCCGTTTTCTATGTAATTTTGAGTGTCACCAAGTTTCAATTGATTTACTTTCTTCAATTGTCTTCAGATGAACTGGTAACGTCTTCACTCTACAGCTCTTTTATTATTATATCGACAATGGAAGTCCAATAACTAACCTATAAAATATTAAATTATGGGTTGAGAAAACAAAAAAAAAACACGGTTTCAAGGTTAATTTAATTAAAAAGTAAAAAATAATTCTTAATATAAGGATAAAATGTTTAACGAGAAAGTAATGTCATTGTACGAAAAACGTGGGGTGCTTGGTACTATATTTTTACACTAACTGTGCATTTTAAAATAGAACTAGTAAGTCATTATAACAATTGATATCGAGCAAACAATGACATTGATTTTCTCGTTAACCCTTTTACTCTTATATTAGGAATTATTTTTTTTTAAATATATATACTTCTGTCAGTAGCACTGTCTATAGGTCAATCTGTAGTAGTAATACTGACAATATTAATTATAATATCTTCATTACCAGCAGCATCATATAAAATGACAAAAAAAAACAAGAAAAGAAGACATACGTATAGTATGACTGAACATAGACCTATTAAATATAGTAGTGGTAGAATAAAACACTTGAATGAACAGTAAAAGTCGGCCTGCCGGTCTGTCGGTCTGTCGGCCTGTCGGTCTGTTAGTCTCTGTCTGATGAACTATGCCTATAATTCCAATCCACGATAATCTAATCTCCTCTTCTAGTCACTGCCAAAGAAAGCACTTATATATATTTTTTTTACTGTGGCGCTTTCAAAGAACTTTGACTAATGGTAAAAGGGGCCACGTTGACGCAGGTGTTTGGAAACTTCTGATGACGATAACGGTGATTTCGGAATTACGATCTACCCTCATGATGGCTGCTACTCAAGGAGAATGTTGCGTGAAATTTTATACTGGGGCTTTTACACAAATTTATTTCGGAGAAGGTAAAGTTTGCTTTTTAGGAAAGAGCAGGGCAATGAATATTGGATGGGATGGTAACGGATTGCTATAAAATGGAGTGCTGTTGCCTGACGATGGATAAGGGAAGGAGTTATTTATCATGAGGAATGCAAGACGGTCCAGACTTTACAACTAGGGCACGGAAGAGAGTGGGAGGATGATATAGAGATTCATCATTGGCGATGGTGAACATGATTCATCTTAATGGGAAGCTATGTGTACTGTGTAGTTCTTGGGGTTATATCAGCAATATGAAATTCTTCGTTTTGAAAAAACATGGATCCTACGCTTGAGCTTCCATTTTATTTATATAATAGCGTTACGTTCAGAAATACTCTACATTCCAATGCGTTCTGGTGTTACCACCATACAAATTGAACGACGCAAACCTGTTTTTTATAAGAAATCTTTTTCCTACACTGTTATCTATTATAATAAAGGTACACCAAAGATTAGAAGATAAGGTTTTCAAGTGTTCAAAAGTAAAGTAAAAGGTCTTTTATTGAATGAATTAATTGAGTTTTAGAGATGTGTGTATCCGAAAATTTATGATTATTTTCTTTCTCATTATGATATAGATTTGTAGTTCTCTTTTTTTTGTATCCTTCAATTGGTTGGGATGAATACCTGCTTGTCAGACCCCACCAGTATGAATAAAATGTTATTATTATAGTTTAGTTTTGAAGTTTTCAAAAAATATTCAGATAAAAAACTTATAGTGCGTTACTAACTATCTACTGGATTTTTGCTCTTTAAGAATCGTCTTTTCTTGAAGCTCTGCTATTCTGCCTGAGTGGTTTAGGAACAGGGTCAAGAGATCCTAAATAGCTAGGAGCAGTACTTTGATTATACTGGTGATTATAGCATGGCTCATACATTGCCAAGCATATATTTCTCATATATGTTGGGATAATGATAATTTACAATAGAATATTTAGTGAACTTGATAGATAAATAAATAATAGGCAAGTGGGTTTCCGAAAAGGTATGGGCACTAGGAAGGTGCCACGCCGTTTGGTGATGTCTTAAGCTTGGACATGAATCAGGTAATACATGTCTGCTTCATAGATTTGAAGAATGCATTTGATATAGTCCATCATGAGAAACAGGTGGACATTTTAAAAGCCAGAATCATGGATAGTTGAGACATAAGAATAAACTCCAACATTTATTGGAATCAAATATAAAAGCTATGTTAGATAACGAGTTATCTGAGAAAATCTGAATAATGCGTGGTATGTGTCAGGGATGTATTTTATCCCTTATGTAAGTCAATGTGTATAGTAAAGAAATATTTTGAGAAGCCATTCTGGAACATAGAAATGAATGGAAAGATGACCAATAATCCACATTATGCAGACACTTGCTTGGACACCTAATGATACATGTAACACCTAAACTCTGAACATCGTTTCGAACTAAACTAAATGTACTTATATAGTATAGAGGGTACACAAATAGAAATGGAAACGTCTTAGGAAACTGGATAACGCTCGATGTTGCAGCAGTTGAAATAAGGACACGAATAGAAATTGCGAAATCCACCTTTTATGAACTGAAAAAAGTTTTGAGTAATGTGGACCTAAATTCGTTGGAATGAGAATGCTTCTCTGCAACGGTTTCAACTTCATTTTATGGAGCTTTAAAAAGTAGAAATGGATAAGCTTGCAGGATTTGTTACCGTGGAATACTTTGCATTGTGCGGATCGAGTTATAAACATGGAGGTTTTTCGATGAATGAACAAGAAACAAGGGATAGTTTCAACCAATGAAAATAAAAGTTTATAATACTTTAGACATGTTGTGAGAGGACCGAAATACGAAGAATAATAATGGAGGATAAGATAAGACGTAAACGAAGCATGGGCAGAGGAAGGATATCATGGCTGCAAAACCTGTTCCAACGAGCGCTAATAAAATGAAAATAGCAGTCATGGTTTCCAACATACGATAAAAGATGGAGTAAAAAGAAGAAGACCTTATCCTTCGATAAAATAGCTGGACCCAGTTGTAGTGTATCAAACTCTCTCATAACATAAGTGATAATAACTTACTGTATAGCCACTACCAGTCCTCCTTAAGAGTTAGTATCATCCGGGAGTTTCGTATACCTTATTATGGGGGTAATCAGCTTTAATAGATCATTAAAGGACTCCATCGAACATAAGCGTAAATAAAAACTGATTTTCGTCGAATATTTGCATCGACACAAAATACCTTCTTTCACTACATCTATTTACTTGCCTTGTTTTACATTTCTGACATCTTATGTGCTTTTTGGGTAATAAAATGCAGCAAGACAATGCTCCAATCAACTCAATATTGTCTTAATTTATTGTAGAATCAAAAGTCAAAAAGACTTGGTCGTCATTTTTTGACAACGTGGACGTTTCAAAATCTTCTTCTTCTACCTTTTAGTATAGGCGAATCGCCAGTTATTTTTCGTCGTCATTCTGCCTATTACATCGCCAACTTGTCACTCCATCGTTTTCGAGGGCGCCCTGGACTCCTGCGACCTAACGGTGATTTGTCGCGTGCGATTCTGACTACTCGTCTGTCGTCCATTCTATTGATGTATTCGTTCCATTCCTTCTTTCTTCCTAGTATCCACTCATTAACATTTTATACCATGCATGTTCTTCTTATATTATCACTTCTCTCTCTGTCCAATAGCGTTTTTCCCATTATTCTGCGAAGTACTCTCATTCCGGTTGTCTCTAGTAGTTGTTTAGTTTCGCTGTGTTAGGTCGAGTTTCTGCAGTGTATGTCATAGTTGGTCTACCACTGCTTTGTAGATTTTTGACTCGGTTTCTACTTTAACGTTATTATTACGCCATATTGCGTCATTTAAACATCCTGCTATTATTGTTGCCTTCGTTGTCTGTTCTCTTACCTCCGCCTCAACATCACCATAACCTGATATTTCTATGCCTAAATGCTTAATTTTCATCTCCTGCTGGAAAACTTTGCCTTCAACTTCCAGTTTGCATCTTAATGGTGTTTTTGATGTTGTCATGCATTTAGTTTTCTGGGCCGATATCGTCATATTAAATGATTTGGCAATGCAGCTAAATCGATGTAAAAGTCGTTGTAGATCGTCTTCATTTTTTTTTCTAAAATCTAAAAAACATAAATCAGGAGAAAATGGCGATAACTATGTCACTAGTTTTTAACGTTACGGTACGTTACGCGACAGAAACTCTCTGCTATTTACATCCTATTATTTAATTTATATAATCACATATCCGAATTATTCTATTAAAGTCAGGAAATCCTTAATGGCTGGATGTTAGGGATATTGATTTAAAGTAATAACGTGGTTGTAATAGGAGGAATACTTTGTAAACGAATAGAATCTCCTAAAACATTTAACGAGGCAACGAAAAACTTTACGATAAAACGTAAAGGGACGGTAATAAAGATTATTTTTATCAGTCTTGGTCTTTATGCGGTCTTTAAACGACTTTTACAGGACGCTTAGTCGTAAGGTTCATGGAAACGGTGATTGAAAATAATAATATGTGGGATACTATGCAGAATCGTAAATTAGACCTTTTTCAGTAATTCTCAACTATCAGATTCTATTTAGAACATGCAAGGCCGGTAAATCACCTCAATCTCAGAAAAGAATTGTTTATAGTTGGAAATAATTTATTCAATTATTGAATAAGTTTAAATCTTTTATACTTCCAAAAATTGTATGCATGTAGAATCTGATACAATTGTACATCGAATATAGTAAGCAACTGGGTGCGTTTCAAGTGGCGAAATGGCACTTGCGCCCTGATTCATGACCCCGATGGAGTAAAATTTGGTTAAAGTCGGTAAAACACAAATTGCCGCCTTCAAAAAAGCAAACCACATCCTCAAGATACCATACAACGCGAAAAAACTGCAAATGGTTTGAAATTGTTCAAAACATCCGAAATGCATCGAAAATCAACTACGCTTAGGATTGCTTGAGTATGTGTTGTAAAATTCTTGGTCCACAGCTATTGGAAAAATATTTTGAAGATTACATGGAATTTTCCAGGTTTTTTTCACAGTAACTCAACCGCCACTAAACCGTGTATGAAACAAATTGAAAATTTCTGTCCTTGTCATGATGTTTCAAGAAATTCAGCATGTACTTATTTGTAGAGGAAGGATCACCGAACACACATTCAAAATGACGGCATGAGTCAGGAAAAAAAGAAAGTTGAACTAAGTTTCGAACCCTCCCACCGCCTCGTTCCCTTATTCGGAGAAAGACAATAATATCAAATAAATTATATAGGAAGCATTTCTTTGGAAATAAAGTAGTAGTCGAAATGTTGCTACAACAACGCTTTTCATGATACTAAATGGATAATAAATCGGAGGGAGCTATATTCGAACTGTATGTAGTATGATTAATCAAACCGTTTGAACTACAATATGTGTTTCCACCTTCACAACGAAATAAATTTACCCCAACCGCCGTAGAAATATCAATTGATACCACAAAAATATATACAGCTGAGGCATTCACTATATTACTTTTCATATTGTTGATAAAAAGCTTCTGAAGCGGTGATATCTCAACTGTTATGTTCATTCTACTCCGTGATTTTATTAGAACTGCATCTTATACATATACGAGTAATATGAAAATACTGAATATGAAATATAATGAAAGCATGGGACTGAATAATTTAGGATGATTTCCTATATAGTGAAAGTCAGTATATGAGCCATATTCATTAATATACTCACCCATAAATCGACATTTTTTGCCTTTTGTCTATGTTAAGTTTACCTGGAACAAACGTAGTTAATTAATTAAAGTTGGCTGAATCTACGACGTAAAGAATTGTGGTTACTTAACCTTATATTTGTTCCTTACGTTCATAGAGAAAAGTTTAAATACTTATTTTTTCTTCCGCTTTTATCACATTCATTTATCGATTCCGTACAGGTGAACTGGGTCTAATTATGTTATACGCTGGACGTAAACATACTCCAAAGTTGTATTTTCACTCGTTACATATATGCTATACCTGTATTGTTACGCACAAGACCTAAGGAAATCAGGTAATTATGTAGATTGTAGATGCTCTTACTTGGTTAAACTCTTCCATCATGCAGATAAAAAGATTGTGTAATTAACACACAGCTTCACAAATAAATCTCTTTTTCTTTCAGTGGCGCGTTTCGATAGATATTTTAATCATCGTCGGACTGTCAGATTTGACTGCTAAAAAGGTTACCCAGATTGTTTGCCAACTAACTAACTAGATCCTATCATGAATAGGAAGCTAGCGCTCTCAATTCCATACTATTCTGTCTAGCTATTTTTTTTATTATATTTAATTCCTTTTTGTTTTTTTTTCTTTCTTTTGTCTGTCTTAGGGGAAATATTTCTTTATTGACTGCATTCATACTAGTGTTTAAGGCAGCCCCTACAAGACCTTGAGAACTGCCGTCAAAATTTTCTTAAGATATTTTATTATCATTTACTATTTTATTTCTTAGGATACTTCACTTTTTGATATATTTCATCCCTTAAGCTATTTCATTTGTCTTGATACATTCTATAACTGAAGATATTCCAAACGTAAAATACAAATAGATGGAAACTTATAGTAGTGTATCTATAAAAATTAGGATTGAAATATCAGTCTGTTCATTTACTACAATAAAATCAGTATTTTGCAAATATTTTTGAATCTCTAATGTTTCCATGAAGTTAATATATATATATATATATATATATATATATATATATATATATATTGCGAAACCCTGATTTCATTGCAGTAAAGGAACAGACTGATCTTTCGAACTCATTTTTTATCGATATACTACCATAAGTTTCGAACTATTTGTGTTCTATTTTAAGGTACTCTTGGAATGTCTTAAGTTATAGAATGTCTTGAGAAGAATGAAATAGCTTGAGGAATCAAATATCTTAAGACGTGCAATTTCCTAAGATCTAAAATAGTTCATCACATTAAATATCTTAAGGACATTTTGACGGCGTAAGTGTAAATACAGTCGCCAAAAAAATATTTCCCCTGGGACAGACACAAGAAAGGAAAGCAACTTAAAAAGCAATAATAATTTGATAGAAGAATAGCTAGACAGAATAAATAGTATGCTAGATTTAAGAGCTCTAGTTCTGTATCCATGATAAAATCTAGTTAGTTATTTGTTAAGTAATTTGGGTAGAATTGTTAGCAATCAAATCTGACATTTAGACTATGACTTAAATATATATCGAAATGCGTCACGTAAAGAAAAAGAATATTATTTGTGAAACTGTCTGTTAATTACACAATCTTTTTATCCGAAATAATGTAAATCCTAAATGCATCCAATGATTGTTTCTTTGATTCATTACGGAATTAATAATTTCAAAAGGAAGCTCAAAGAAGTTACCTTCATAGAGCTGAACGATGTGTGTATTTCTGATTCTTTAATATACTATGGCCAGATTGGTTGGAGTATGCTTCATGGAAGAATCTAATCAACGTTCTCCAAGCCTACGGATGGACCTCAAGTTTCTCTCCAGGTTTCCTTATGGCTTGTTCTTGGATCCCAAATATGGATACATATGCACTATCATCAATATTTATCAAAATCGTGTTTTGTAAAATATTCTTT